>CAWUFW010000039.1:2705000-3915000 GCA_963921515.1 Calotriton arnoldi
CTGAAAAAACCATAGGTTTCAGGGACGTTATGGTTAGTTGGACATTTCACTCGTACCAAACCTGAGAAATTCGGCCGTTCTAGTTAGTTCAGCTAACTATAACTCGCGCCCCCGCAATGCACTGCTGATGATGTCACATATTACATCACTCATGACATGGTCAGTGACGCCACTCACGACACCACTCACGACATCATCCAGTGACTGCGTTTCTGTAAAGTTTAAATATGTTATATATATATATATATATATATGTGCCAAGGTGTATTGAAGAATGAGTGGGGGTGTATAAGTGTCTGGATGGAGGATTTAGTAGGTGCGTGACTGACTGTATAAGTGTTGGAACCGGGTTTACCGAGTCCGCCACGGTAGCAAGGCGCGAAGCGGGAAAGCACGCGAAGGCAATGTGTAAGGCAGTTGTGCAGCACACTCTTACTTTGACTCAGAAATGCGAACGCAATAACATGACCCCACACCAGGCTTTTGTATTTAAAATCAAGATATTTTATATATAAATCAAGTTAGCATCAGATGAGGCAGATTAATTCAGATCTACATTTAAATTCATTACATTACTCAACTGGTGCACATTTTAAATAAAGCATCATAGCTCATCAACATTGTAGGCCACTAAGAGGCCGCAGGAATTATCTCTTAAACGTAGCACTTAATAATGATCTCAAGGTGCGTTAATAAAACATGGGCCTAAACATGCAGTTCACTTTAGGAATATTCAATTACTTAAAAGAAGGCTTTTCACGTTACATTTCAATAGGCCTGCATTAATCTAGGCGCGCCCACATTCAGTACATTGGGCGTCGCAATTCCAGTACACCTGTAACATAAAACACTTCAACTCTTGGCGGTGTACACTTCAGCTCAATTCACTTAAACACTTTCCCCCTGTGGTAAAGACTTTGCAGTTAAAAGCATGGCCTAGGCAGTAATTACAATGGGCATCTGCAATAAATTAATAAATACTGTGGGGAACCCCTCAACATGTCCTGTATCCTGGGGCTTCTATGTCTCTTAGGGGTTAACTCCAGGCTAGGCCCACTCCTCTCCGGGGCCTCGCCTCATGGGGAAAGTTACACAGTTAATTTTAGGGGTTAATGGTGGCCACCGGCCCCCAGTGGCGTTTTGTGGGCCCTAGGGGCGTCCTGGGCTCACCTGGTGCTTGTTCGTTGGTCGCGCTTCTTTAGCGACTGGCAATCCCCAGGCCCGGCCCGTGTTCTGGAGGGCGGGGCCCGGTCGGGGTACCTCGGCCTTCAGGCCGGACTGACGGGTCGTTGCGGGGGCCGGTATCACCCTCCTCCGGCCCCCGAGATCAGGTGAGTGGGTTTCGCGGGCTTCAGGGACTTCGGGGATGGGAGCGGGAGCCGGCAGTCCTCTCCGGCCGGCTCCCCGTCTCCCTCTGCACGGCCGGGGCTCTTCCTCGGCCTCCGTCGGCGCTGGGGGCGTGGCGGGAGCCAGCGCCCAATCGCTGCGCGGCCTTCCTGGTGGTGCGTCCGGCGTCCCCGGTTGCTCGGCAACGGCGGGGCCTGGAGGCCTCGCTGGTAGCGCTAGGCCATGGTGGTGATTTCTTCGGCCGCGACGGCGGCGGTGGGGCCCTGGGCCCGGTGGCAATGATTTGGGCAAATTTTAGAGGCTTCGGTGAGGGCGCGGACGGCGCACCTCACCACATCTACTCAAGGGGCTTCCCTCACCTCAGCGCTCCCTTCGGTGAGGGCGCGACGGCGCACCTCACCACACGGCACTTCTCCTCACGCGGCGGCGGCCGCGGCGGTGATTTCCTCACAAGGTCAGTGACCTGAGGGGAGGCAGAACGCAGGGCGCACCAGCAGCCTGTGGGCAGGGCTGACTGGAAAAGTACTTGGGGGCAGCCCAGCAGCAGGCAGGAATAGATAGGGGTGAAGGTCTAGCGCTTCAGGGTACGGCGCTTTACCTGGTGATCCCCAGTTGGGCAGTTTAGGCTTCAGGCCTGGCTGGACGGTCAGGCCTCCTCAAATTAAGGTGTCTTGCGACTGTTCCAGATTGGTTGCTTCTTAGGCGCTTCTTGTCAGGAGTTTCTTGTCAGAAGTTTCTTCTTACGAGGGGGGGGATGAGTTGGTGGTCTGGGAGTGCTTGATGTTCCTCCCCGCACGCTGAAGGTGGTTCCCTGGGTCCCCTCACACTGGGCAAGGTTAGCGGGTGGTGGGCGTTCCTCAGCTATCTTACTACAGCAGGGCCTCAGCCCTGTCAGCAGCAGTAGTGTAGGTCTCCCCCCCCCCAAAGGCCCTAAAGCCTATACTCCGGCGGAGGTTCTCCCAGGATCAGTGGTGCCTCATCAACTGACTAGAAAGTTTTCCCTCCAAGCCTTTTATACCCCTAGGTCAGGTGACTCTCCCAAAGGCGGCAAAACATAACTCCTCCCACAGCCCGGAAGGTTCTGGAACCTTCTACATGCCTGGCTATGTGGCCCAGAGGCGGGGACGGAATGGATACTGTATCCCTATGTCCCAGCCTGACCCTGGCTACTAGTGTGTATGCGTGTAAGGCCACTCTGCAGTAGCAGGGGCCTGTGGCAGCCATCTTGAGTGAGAGAGAGCACCTGCACCTCAGCACTGGCTAGCAGTGGCAAGGCGCCCGGAGACCTAGGTCCAGTAAAAATATGGTGGCAAAAATGAGGCGCAAAAGGGGAAAAAAAACAGGGAAAGACAACTCTAGGGCTGACAGGTCTAACACGCGTCCCCCCCCAGCCAAAAGAGGGGAGAGCTTCCCAACCTCTAGGGAGTTCTCGTCGCTAAGGCGGAAAAACCGGGAAAGACAGTCAGCGTTGGCGTGGTCTACACCGGCTCGATGTTCCACCCGAAAGTCCATCCCCTGGAGGGAAATGGACCACCTCAACAATTTGGGGTTTTCGCCTCTCATCTGCATGAGCCAGCGAAGGGCTCTGTGGTCGGTCTGGATCAGGAAGTGACAACCAAAAGGTATGGCCTCAACTTCTTTACAGCCCAAACCACAGCAAAGGCTTCTCGTTCGATGGTACTCCACCGCTGTTCCCGGGGAGTAGTCTTCGGGAAATGAAGGCCACTGGCTGGTCTTGGCCATCGTCATTCAGCTGCGAGAGCACAGCTCCTATGCCATGCTCAGAAGCGTTTGTCTGCACGATAAATTCCCGTCCAAAGTCTGGAGTCCTGAGCACCGGTGCGGTGCACATTGCACGTTTGAGGGTCTCAAAGGCTTCCTGGCAGGCAGCCGTCCAGATGACTCTGCGTGGCTGCTTCTTTGAAGTCAATTCCGTCAATGGGCCCACGATGGTTCCATATCCCTTGACGAACCGGCGGTAATACCCCGTGAGGCCGAGAAAAGCTCGGACCTCTGTTTGGGTCTTGGGGGGCTCCCAGGCCAAGATGGTTTCAATCTTGGCTTGGAGGGGTTGCACCTTACCTCCGCCCACCAGATGTCCCAGGTACACGACAGATCCCTGTCCAATCTGGCACTTGCTGGCCTTGATGGTTAGACCAGCCTGTTGCAGAGCCTGTAGCACCTCCTGGAGATGCTCCAGATGGTCCTCCCAGCTGCTTCTGAAGACAGCTATGTCATCCAGGTAGGCAGCAGAGAAGGCCTCTAGGCCAGACAGCACCTGGTTCACCAACCGCTGGAAAGTGGCTGGAGCATTTTTCAACCCGAAGGGCATCACCCGAAATTGAAAGTGGCCCTCGGGGGTGGAGAACGCAGTCTTCTCCCTTGCTCCTTCCGCCATGGCGATCTGCCAATAGCCTGATGTCAAATCAATGGTACTCAGATACCGGGCTGCTCCCAGCCGGTCAATGAGCTCATCCGCCCGAGGGATCGGGTGAGCGTCGGTCTTTGTGACTGAGTTGAGTCCACGGTAATCCACACAGAACCGAAGTTCTGGTGTGGTGCCCGGTGGGGCCGCTTTCGGCACCAACACCACCGGACTAGCCCAAGGGCTACTGGAAGGCTCAATCACCCCCAGTTCTAGCATCTTGGTAACCTCACCCTGGATACTAGCCTTGACTTTATCGGACAGCCGGTAAGACTTGGTTTTTACTGGCGGACTGTCCCCTGTGTCCACATCATGGGTACACAGGTGCGTGATCCCAGGCGTGAGGGAGAACGAGGCGTACTGCCCCAAGACCTGGCGGCAGTCCCTCTGTTGCTCTGGGGTTAAGGATGGGGCGAGGACCACTCCCTCTACCGAACCATCCTTCTCATGGGCCGCCAGAAGGTCTGGAAGAGGCTCACTCTCCTCCTCCTCACTTCCATCTGTTATTAGGAGAGTGAGTTCTGAACGCTCCTGGTGGGGCTTCAGGCGGTTGACGTGGAACACCCTGTGGGGTTGACGTGTGGTCTTCACATCGACATATGTGGTCTGGCCTCTCCTTTCCAAGATCTCAAACGGCCCAGTCCACCGGTCCTAGAGGGCGCTAAGCTCTCCTGGCTCCATGACCCACACCTTCTGTCCAGCGTCTAACTCTACCGCCCGAGCGTTCCGGTCATACCATGTCTTCATGACGGCTTGACTTGCCTCTAGGTTGTCCGAGGCCTCCTTCCACAGCTTGGCCACTTGGCTGCGGAATGCCAGCATATAGCTGACCACATCACGGGGAAGCTTCGAGGAAGACTTCTCCCACCCCTCCTTGACAAGACTGAGGGGCCCCCGAACGGGGTGGCCATAGAGCAGCTCAAAGGGGCTGAAACCGACCCCCTTCTGCGGCACCTCTCGGTAGGAGAAGAGTAGACCGGGTAAGAGGACGTCCCACTTCCTTCTCAAGTCCTCGGGTAGGCTCCTGATCATCCCCTTCAAGGTTTTGTTAAAGCGCTCCACGAGCCCGTTCGTCTGGGGGTGGTAAGGAGTGCAGAACCAGTAGGTCACTCCACACTCCTTCCACATGGCCTGCATGTAGGCCGACATGAAATTCGTGCCCCTATCTGACACCACGACCTTGGGGAATCCCACTCGGGTAAAAATCCCCATCAGGGCCCGCGCCACCACCGGTGCAGTGATGGTCCTCAGAGGGATTGCCTCTGGGTACCGGGTGGCGTGGTCTACCAGCACCAAACTGAACTTATGTCCTGCAGAAGTCGGCGGGTCCAATGGCCCGACAATGTCAATCCCTACCCGCTCAAAAGGGGTATCGACAACTGGGAGAGGTTCCAGAGGGACCTTCACTTTCGTCCCTGTCTTGCCGCTCGCTTGGCAAGTGGTGCAAGTCTTGCAAAAAGTGTCAGAAGTGACGCGCATCCTGGGCCAGTAAAAATGTGGGACCAGACGCGCAAACGTCTTGTCTTGGCCCAGGTGTCCTGCTAGTGGTATTTCGTGTGCCAACTCTAGCAGAAAGGCTCGGTAGCATTGGGGGACCACCACGGCCCTTGATGACCCATGCACCGGAGCCTTAGGCTCACTGTAGAGGAGACATCCTCCCAGTAGACATGGTAGTTACCAGTCTCGGTTCCAGCTGCTTGGGCCTGTTGCTGCATGCCTTCAAGCGTAGGGCACTCCTTCTGCACCCGGCAAAATTCCTCCCGGGTAGGCCCTCCTTCCACCTGCCACTCTGCAGGGGTCGGCAGGTCCCCCACTGGAACACCAACCACCTCAGCGGACTCCGGGGTCACCTCCGCGGGCTCCCCATCCATCTCACCGGGTGTCTCCTCCTGGACATCTCCTCGTCCAGCAGTGGGCTGGGCCATTATTTCAGGCTCCAACCCGAGCTGAGTTCCTTGTCTGGCAGCCATGGACCGCGTGACGACGCAAGTCCATCCTGGTAATCCCAACATCTCAGCATGGGCATTGAACTCTACCTCCCTCCAGGCAGTATGTTCCAAGTCGTTACCCAGCAGACAGTCAACTGGCATGGCAGGGCTCACCGCAACCTTCAACAGACCTGATACTCCTCCCCACTCAAAGGGAACTTGGGCCACGGGGTAATGACCCAGGCTATTATCAGCCATAACAACCGGGTGGAATTCCTCAGGAATCACCTGCTCTGGGGACACCAGCTGACGTCTCACCATCGTCATGCTGGCACCTGTGTCCCTCAGAGCCTCCACCTCCTCCCCGTTCACCAGGACCCTCTGCCGATACTTGGCAGTGTTCGCGGGTACCTGCACCCGTGGGATGATCTCTCTATCCCCCAGGGAAACTAAGGTCAAGCCTGTCCACTCACCTCTCCTACCTAGGGACAACTCCTCCCCAAGCGCTACACTGGCCACCCCGGGGCTCTTACCTCCTGTGGGGGCTGGGGTTCTCTTGCGACACTGGGGATCCCCCTTGTAATGTCCAACCTCCCCGCACTCGTAGCACCGGACAGTTCTGGGCTGCTGACTCCTGTCGGGATAAGTGGGTTTCTGGGATCCAGATTGGGATGGGGAACCTACCCCTCTCCCAGGCGGTCTATTTTGGGGGCCTTTAAAGAACTCCCTCTTTTTATCTCCCCTCTTTCTTCTGGGGGAGCCCCTGTCCACCTTTCGGGGGTCCGCCCGGCTCCCTTGTGGGACACCCGAGTGCTGACCCACGTGTCTGCCTCCTCTGCAAGCTCCCTAGGATTGGTCAGCTTGCGGTCCACCAAGTACTGGCGCAGCTCCGGAAAACATTTCTCTAGGAGGTGCTCTCTCAAGAACAGGTCGTACAGCCCTTTGTAATTGTCAACGTTGCTGCCAGGCACCCAACCCTCCAATGCCTTCCGGGCATAATCAAAAAAATCCACCCAGTTTTGTGTGTGAAGCTTGTGGCTGTTGCGGAACTTTTGGCGGTACTTCTCTGGGGTGAGGCCAAACTTCTTGAGCAGGGCCTCCTTCATGATAGGGTAGTTAGTCTGCTCCCCTTATCCAAAGTTAAAAGTGTGTCCCTTACTAGTGGAGGTATGTACCTGTAAAGACCTCCCCCCCGTAGCTCTCAGGAACTCTATGGGCCACCAAAGCCACCTCGTACGCCGCCAACCACTTGTCGATGTCATCACCTACACTAAAACTGGCTATCACCTCTCTTGGTAAATAGAATTTGGGCTCCTGTGGAACCCCAGCAGGTACGCTGCCACCATTCACTTTGCCCTGCATCTCCATCTGCAAGGTTCGGAGCTCTAGTTCCTTCAGGCTAAGCTCATGCGCAAGCTTACTTTCCTCCATGGCTAGCCTTGCCTGTTCTCGCTCCCTTTCCATCCTAGCAAGTTCTAATGTTAATTGCCTCTGCTCCCTTCTGTCCTCAAATTCCTCTGCCGACAAACTCCCCCCTGACGCACTACTGCCTGCCCTGGAACGTCTTCCTGGCAACACATTCTCGCTAACATCAATGTGCAGTAGGTCCAGTTCTCCTGGGTTGTCTGCCTCCCCCTGCTCCTCGTCCCCTCTTCCCTCCGGGTGGGCCATTACCCATGCCCTCAAAGCTTTCTGAAGCACCTCCTTCCTGGCGCCTCGCTTGACGGCCACCCCCCCTCTCTAGGCAGAACTCCTTGAGCTATGTCACCGTATACCTTTCTAGGTTGGCTAACTCAAACTCCATCCTCCTAGGTGGGGTCCCAGACAATTTAAGGAAAGGGTTCTAGACTGTAGGTAGCAGGTCTAACGCAGGAATGTACACAATCGGCAATTACAAAAGAATTCCTAGCACTTGCATTACAATAGGTGTCTAATTGCGGCGCACACTGAGTCACTGTAGGGTGCTGCACAAACACCAGTCCTTATCCAACCGCTGAACACCAAATGTTGGAACCGGGTTTACCGAGTCCGCCACGGTAGCATGGCGCGAAGCGGGAAAGCACGCGAAGGCAATGTGTAAGGCAGTTGTGCAGCACACTCTTACTTTGACTCAGAAATGCGAACGCAATAACATGACACCACACCAGGCTTTTGTATTGAAAATCAGGATCTTTTATATATAAATCAAGTTAGCATCAGATGAGGCAGATTAATTCAGATCTACATTTAAATTCATTACATTACTCAACTGGTGCACATTTTAAATAAAGCATCATAGCTCATCAACATTGTAGGCCACTAAGAGGCCGCAGGAATTATCTCTTAAACGTAGCACTTAATAATGATCTCAAGGTGCGTTAATAAAACATGGGCCTAAACATGCAGTTCACTTTAGGAATATTCAATTACTTAAAAGAAGGCTTTTCACGTTACATTTCAATAGGCCTGCATTAATCTAGGCGCGCCCACATTCAGTACAGTGGGCGTCGCAATTCCAGTACACCTGTAACATAAAACACTTCAACTCTTGGCGGTGTACACTTCAGCTCAATTCACTTAAACACTTTCCCCCTGTGGTAAAGACTTTGCAGTTAAAAGCATGGCCTAGGCAGTAATTACAATAGGCATCTGCAATAAATTAATAAATACTGTGGGGAACCCCTCAACATGTCCTGTATCCTGGGGCTTCTATGTCCCTTAGGGGTTAACTCCAGGCTAGGCCCACTCCTCTCCGGGGCCTCGCCTCATGGGGAAAGTTACACAGTTAATTTTCGGGGTTAATGGTGGCCCCCGGCCCCCAGTGGCGTTTTGTGGCCCTAGGGGCCTCCTGGGCTCACCTGGTGCTTGTTCGTTGGTCGCGCTTCTTTAGCGACTGGCAATCCCCAGGCCCGGCCCGTGTTCTGGAGGGTGGGGCCCGGTCGGGGTACCTCGGCCTTCAGGCCGGACTGACGGGTCATTGCGGGGGCCGGTATCACCTTCCTCCGGCCCCCGGGATCAGGGAAATGACTTTGGCACGTTGCGGGGGCCAGTATCACCCTCCTCCGGCCCCCGGGATCAGGTGAGTTAGTTTCGCGGGCTTCAGGGACTTCGGGGATGGGAGCGGGAGCCGGCAGTCCTCTCCGGCCGGCTCCCCGCCTCCCTCTGCACGGCCGGGGCTCTTCCTCGGCCTCCGTCGGCGCTGGGGGCGTGGCGGGAGCCGGCGCCCAATCGCTGCGCGTCCTTCCTGGGGGCGCGGCCGGCGTCCCCGGTTGCTCGGCAACGGCGTTGGCGGGGCCTGGAGGCCTCGCGGGTCGCGCTAGGCCGCGGCGGTGATTTCTTCGGCCGCGACGGCGGCGGTGGTGATTTCTTCGGCCGCGACGGCGGCGGTGGTGATTTCTTCGGCCGCGACGGCGGCGGTGGGGCCCTGGGCCCGGTGGCAATGATTTGGGCAAATTTTAGAGGCTTCGGTGAGGGCGTGGACGGCGCACCTCACCACATCTACTCAAGGGGCTTCCCTCACCTCAGCGCTCCCTTCGGTGAGGGCGCGACGGCGCACCTCACCACACGGCACTTCTCCTCACGCGGCGGCCGCGGCGGTGATTTCCTCACAAGGTCAGTGACCTGAGGGGAGGCAGGGCGCACCAGCAGCCTGTGGGCAGGGCTGACTGGAAAAGTACTTGGGGGGCAGCCCAGCAGCAGGCAGGAATAGATAGGGGGTGAAGGTCTAGCGCTTCAGGGTACGGCGCTTTACCTGGTGATCCCCAGTTGGGCAGTTTAGGCTTCAGGCCTGGCTGGACGGTCAGGCCTCCTCAAATTAAGGTGTCTTGCGACTGTTCCAGATTGGTTGCTTCTTAGGCGCTTCTTGTCAGAAGTTTCTTATTATAAGTTTCTTGTCAAAGTTTCTTGTCAGAAGTTTCTTCTTATGAGGGGGGGATGAGTTGGTGGTCTGGGAGGGCTTGATGTTCCTCCCCGCACGCTGAAGGTGGTTCCCTGGGTCCCCTCACACTGGGCAAGGTCAGTGGGTGGTGGGCGTTCCTCAGCTATCTTACTACAGCAGGGCCTCAGCCCTGTCAGCAGCAGTAGTGTAGGTCTCCCCCCTAGGCCCTAAAGCCTATACTCCGGCGGAGGTTCTCCCAGGATCAGTGGTGCCTCATCAACTGACTAGAAAGTTTTCCCTCCAAGCCTTTTATACCCCTAGGTCAGGTGACTCTCCCAAAGGCGGCAAAACATAACTCCTCCCACAGCCCGGAATGTTCTGGAACCTTCTACATGCCTGGCTATGTGGCCCAGAGGCGGGGACGGAATGGATACTGTATCCCTATGTCCCAGCCTGACCCTGGCTACTAGTGTGTATGCGTGTAAGGCCCCTCTGCAGTAGCAGGGGCCTGTGGCAGCCATCTTGAGTGAGAGCACCTGCACCTCAGCACTGGCTAGCAGTGGCAAGGCGCCCGGAGACCTAGGTCCAGTAAAAATATGGTGGCAAAAATGAGGCGCAAAAGGGAAAAAAAACAGGGAAAGACCACCCTAGGGCTGACAGGTCTAACAATAAGTGAGTGATTAAATGTGTCTTACTGAATGCATGGGTTAATGACTAAACTGTGAATGTCTGTATCAGTCTGTCTGTTGTGTAAGCTGCTGCATGGGTTGGTCAGTAGCTACATGAGTGTCTATGGGTTATTGATTGGTTGCATGAGTATTTGTATGGGTGCCTGAGTGTGTGTGGGTGGGGGGTGTGTGACTGTGCATAGATGTGTGAGTGGGTGATTCACTGCGTGTATGGATTCAAGAGTGCATCTGTAAAGGGCTGTATGGGTGGGTGAGTGTGTGTATAGGTGAGTGAATGGATGTCTCAGGGGTACATGTGTGAGTAACTACATATGTGAAAGGCAGTATATGTGAGTGTTGGAGTATATAAATGACTATGTGAGTGATTGTGAGTGGCTGTATGGATGAGTGTGTGCTTCTATCAGTGATTGTATAAGAGCGTAACTATGTGTTGGTATCTATGAGTAAGTGAGGTGGTGTGTGTATAACTGTATAGGTGAGTAAATGGGAGTGTGATTAATTCTTTGCATGACTGAGTACGTGTGTGAGTAACTATTGTTGAGTGGTGATGTGGGAGTGTCTGTATAGGTGTAGGAGTGCATATGATAGTCCTGTACTGAGGAGTGACCAAATGTATGAGTGACTGTATGGGTGAGTGAGTGGATGTGTGTATAGACCTAAGAACGTGTGAGTGGGTACGTAGTTATTGGTGTTGGAGTGTCTATGGTTTTGAGAATGGCAGTCTGTAATTTAGAGTGGGTGTATCAAAGGTTATATTAGGGTGTGAGAAGATGCATCCGATTATCACGTGGATGATGTCATCAGTGATGTCACTGACCATGTCATGAGTGATGTAATATGTGACGTCATCAGCAGTGTATTGCGGGGGCGCGAGTTATAGTTAGCTGAACTAACTATAACGGCCGAATTTCTCAGGTTTTGTACGAGTGAAATGTCCAACTAACTATAACGTCCCTGAAACCTATGGTTTTTTCAGTGAATTTCTAAGGTTTTTAAAATGCTAATTTATAACTATAACTATATATATTTCACTGAAAAAAACCATAGGTTTCAGTCATGTTATAGTTGGGAATTAGCATTTAAAAAACCTGTGTGTGTGTGTGTGTGTGTGTGTGATAATAGAATTCGAACTTGTCACCAAGGTAATAAATATAGAATTGTACATTTATTAATACTCTTGTTCTAACTTGTTTAATTGGGACGCGATAATCTTTTTACCCCACGACAACTCTCTCTCTGGAATGGGGCAGAATGTGGGGCATCCTGTGAGGCAGTGAAAGCCTGAATACGGATAGTGTTTTAACAAGTACACAAGAAATATTAGTTCCTCCGGAGGTTCCAGCACTTTAACTTAGTGGCACTTTAGCACTTTAATACTCTAGCACTTTAGCATTTTTTTTTAACCTATGGTATATCTCTATAGCTGCTTTACTATTGTTACTATTGCGAAAATGGGTACGCTGTTGAACCTTTGATGTAATATGCTTCCTGCACTTATTTTTGCACTTTGAACGTATAGATTTTATCCATATTTGTTATGTGCTGATCTAATGATGTCTCCCTGTTATGCATTTCTACTGTTATTGCTATGTTCTCGATGCTCTAATCATTAAAAAAAAAAAAAAAAAAACATCAGTTCATCAAAGAAGCAAACGCTGGGCTGGCTGTGGGGCACACGTCCTTACATCCTTTCGAGCACAAGGGCAGAGGCACTGGCGTTGGTCAAGAGACGGGGGCGTGAGGGGCCAGGGGTGGTGAGTAAATTCACAGGGAGGCCGGAGCTGCTCTCTGTAGTACGAAGAGGCCTGGGTCGGGTCTCCTGAGACCGGACTTGCATTTGTTCTGGAGTCTGACCGACCCTAGACAGGCATTGGGCTTCGAGGTGTCACAGGAGACGGTACAGGAGCTGGACCCCCTTCCCAGCAGTGCCCCCCCACCCCCCATCTTGCCGACCCCTGAGGGCTCTAGTGCACCCGGGTTCCTTTAATTCCCGTGCCTTACAGGCGTGGCCTGGCTGCTCATTGTCACTGTTGATTTGGGGTGGGTAAGGTGCGGGCATAGGGTCACTGGCACCAGCACACGTGCCCCACAGCCATCCGGTCACATCTCTTCGCGCCACCGAGGCACGTCTACCCTGTCACCGAACACACGTGCCCCTCACCATGCACAACCGCATCTCCGTCACAGCATTACCCGCCCCGAAGCACGCCTGTCCTCCTTCAGAGCTCACATGCCCCTTGGCACAAGCATCCCAGAGTATCCTCGGCACTTCCACACACCCGCCGAGACACACCTCCATCTTTTCCAGACACACTGGTTACTGACCCTCCCGCCGCACCCCTGTCCCAGCACAGCAACCCGCAGCATCCCTGTCACCGAGCACACATGCCCCCACAGCATCCCTGTCAGTACCCTGCCACTGATCACACATACCCCACAACATCCCTGTCACTACCCTGCCACTGATCACACATACCCCACAACATCCCTGTCACTACCCTAGCACCGAGCACACACGTACCACAGCATCCCTGTCATATCTGCACCTTGTCCAAGCACACTTCACCCTGCATCCCAGCCGCGCCCTCCCACACCTGCCTCATTTTAAGCACACATAACCCAGAGCATCCCTCGCGCTTCCCTGTCACCGATCCCATGTGACAACAGGATCTCCGTCACTCAGTACCCGTGCCTCAGAGAATCTGTCACTGAGCCTGTACACACCCCAGAAAATCTGTCACTGAATAAACTTGTCCCACAAACTATATTTCACGGAGTACACATCCCTCAATTCCCTCTCACTGAGAACAAAGGTCCCACAGAATCTGTCACCGAGTGCACAGCCCTGGAAAATCCCTGTCACCCTCATCCCCCGCGCGCCTGCACCGTTTCCAAGTCCATACCCCCACAGCCTGCAGTCATCCCCACCCTCACACCAAACACACCTGTTCTTTTTTCCAAGTATCCACGTTCAAACACTTGTTTTAGTGAATGCCTCTTTCAACTCTTTGCTCCACTTAACAGCTCATTTTTTCTACAAAGCCCTTCCTACCACGGTTTTGTGGTCTCTCGACTATATAAATAACAGGCGGTACCACTATCGGACGTAATGGTATTAAATTTACCGACCTAGGAAAGATGGTAGGCCGAGCTGTCTTTACCAGGATTCCACTTTGATTTGCATGTCAGTGGCGGCGTAAAACACGCTGAGCCACCTCTGCTTCTCTCCTACAGTACGTTAATATTGTACCGAGCAATGCCGCCTCTGAAAAGCACCGAAAAGGTACACCATTCGTGATGTACACGAAATATAAAATCGGCAAAACAATAAAAAAAAAATGGGCACAGTAAAGCAATGGTACCTTTCACATGACATCACTGCAAGTGTGCTTTCGATTTACACTATACATATTATGAATTAAATAAAAAAGTGTATGATCACATATTCAATTGTCAGCTAACTTCAAAGGCTGACTTCGAGCAGTACTATAACCACGGTTATTTTTACACTGTGTGCCAAAAAAGTGTTTTTACACTGAAGTAACAGATTAATTATTTTTAATAGTCATTTTAATTGCATTGACGTATGATGGGGGAAAGGCCTGTCAGTCACAGTTAAAAATGTGCTCTTCAATACCAAGTGGGCATCGAATATTTTGTTTGAAAGGTGTAGGCACTTGCCCTGTTTTCGCAAGAACTCCAGCGGCATTTTCTTAAAAACTACAACTTGTGATGGGGCTTTTTTTTTTTAAGGAGACGCATTTAATTTTAACCAGACCCCTTAACTTTGTTAACGCAGCCGTCTATTTTAGTTGCTTAAAAATCTTTGCACTTTAAGGAAGTGAGCATAGCTGCCAAGGTTTCAGATTGCTATGTGTGACATTTTTGTCATTCCAGTGTAATTATGAGTGACATTTCAACAACTAGGAGTGACACTTTCTCGCGAGCAAAATCAAGCAATGAAGACGAGGGAAACATATTAATATCAGAAATTAAACCCATTTGAGCAACAAGAAATTCTAAGAAGATCTTAAAACTACTGCAAAGCACCAGAAATTAGGAGAGAGAGGCGCACACATTACTGCCAGCCAGGACGCTGTATTAGACTTGACTATAGAACTGCTTGTTCAACCCTAATAAAAGTGATTAGCAGCACTGCTGAAAGGTGTCCACCCCGGTTGGGACACCACTACCTGCTGCTCAGCCCCACAACACTAGATCACACCAGCAGGCTGCGGCTGTCACAGAGCAGCTATAACACCAAGCTCTTGACCTAGTGACTCCGGCAGTGCTGAAAGTTGACCGGCACCAGTGTGGTCACCGCGCGCTGGCGCTGTATTAGTTCTGCACTGACTTGGCCTGTGTGGGGCTCCAAAGCTACCTCAGGCCAGTTCTCTATGAATCACATAGTCCCTGCATTTTGCTGGGCGGTGATAGCGGTGGGGCAGACAAACGCCCAAGAGTAGACGTCAGCATGGGTGCTCCTCGGAGGAGGGGTACAAAGCCCTCGACCTCAGACAGGTCTTGTCCGATCAAAAGGCGCAAGCATTTTTTTTAAATCTTGTTGGAAGCGTAGAAGAGAAGGCAACTTGTGTCACTGGAAGATTGATGTGGGTGTCGAAATGTAGGTAAGCATTCTAGCTGAGGGCACTTCTCACATTTCTTGGGTGGCTTAGGAGATTGTGGCAAGCGGTTTTGTGCCCTGGCAGGAGATTTTGGCCGAGTTGTGGCGTGCGCCACTGCCTGCTGCCCACCCCAGCTGCATCAGTTCCTGCCGGCCAGCTGCGCCTGTCACTGGGCTCACCGCTCTTAGGTGATGCTGGCTGCTGCCGGCCACACTGGGGGATGTCCCTGTGGCGGTGTGGTTGATGCACGCTGGCACTATGGTTGGGCAAATTTCAAGCGCAGCAGTCACTTTCTTGGTTGTGCTTAGGGCAGGAGTGGCAATTTGTGTGGGCCAGCTCGGAGTCACCGCCGCAACGAGTGCTCCCGTGGCAAGCACCGGCCTGGCCACGATTCTGGTCCTGGCTCAGCAGTTGCGCTGCGGTGTGGACGGGACAGAGCAGCCCTGCTGCAGAAGTCTGAAATGAAAAGGATCAGATCTTGCAGTGCTGTGCAGCAGAGCACACAGGCTCCACCGCGATGCCGGCGTTGGACAAACATAATATAACTAACTTACCGGCGCGCGCCCTAATATGAACGTGCGGCTGGACTGCATCATGATGAACAGAACAATATTACACGCCATTACGCGTCTTCACGGAGTAACACAGTGTGAGTGTGACAACGCAGTAATACTAAAGTGGCAGGCAGGCAGGCTGCCTGGCCAAGTACTTACTGTCTCTGTTGTGTATTCTGGCTGGCGACGTTCCGTCCGTGTCAGTGAGTTCTCCACTGTCTGAGTGAAAGTTCGGTCCCCCAGCGGTGAGCCGCATGCGGCATCGCACTCCGCTGCAGCGCCCGAGGCCTCTCAGGAGGCGCCATGCTGATGCTGCTGTCGGTCCGACGCCAGTATCATGGTATTTTGTGTGCAGCGCACTGATACGGATGCCGGGACGCGGACAGGACAGGACACTACACAGTGAGTGACTGCCCGCCGGCGCGCAGCACGCCTCCAGTCCCCGCTTCCTGAATCCGACCTCACTTCCTTCCGGGACGGGAGGTCACATCATCCAACCCCCGCGGTGCCACAGCCAGTAATCACGCACCACTGAGGGCAGGACCCCCGGGTGTCTCGGTATTGGGCACAGCACTAGTACCTCGGCCGGGAGACGTCAGGCCTGGCTGTAGTCTCAGAGTGACTCAGCCGCGCCGCGGGCGGGAATTTCAACCTGCAGCAGGCTATTATGATACATTGTAGCAGAAGTGTACTGAGCCTGTGCTGGTGGCAGCGCCCGGGCCGGCAAGTCTGCGGAGAGCAGCAGAGCCGGCGCAGGTGTCACAGGCGCGCGCGCGCTAGCAGCCTGACGTGGTCAGTTACTCGGCACTGGCACAGGCAGCAGAGAGTCAGTACTGTGGCATTAAAATGCTTGACAATGCATTTCAGTGCAGTGATGCGGAACACCACACTGAAATGCGTTAGTCACGCCTGATGTGTGATACTTGGCAGGCCTGAGTGAGTATGTGCCCGTATCGGTGTATTGCAACATGTGGCAAACTGGATCTGTTGAAATATCTGAGGTGTCGAAGTTTGAAATTGGTATTTTATTGTCACGTCGCCAGTGAATGCAATAGGAAAAGGTCGCTGTGTCAAACTATCAAGCGGATCTGTGAAAGGCACGTCTGAGCCCTATTAGTGGAAGGCGAAACCTAGGACACGTGACAAGCACGGAGGGGAAAATAATCCACTTTACGGCTATGACCTAGTATGATTTTTAGCCTCCAAGTTCCCATCTCTTCCCCCTCCTCCCCCCACCAAAAAATCCACCAGCAATAAAAAAAATGATGTCCCAGCTTTGTTTGAGTCTTCATCATTCCCTGTGTTCACCGACCTCGCAGCCCCGTTATTAATTCGGACAGTGAGGAAAGAGCCAAACGGGTCAGGGAGCTACACAGCTGGCAACTGCCCTGCTCTACGAGACGGAGAGTGACGTATGAGGGAGGGGAAAAACTAACAAAACTTGAAAACGTAATGGTTTTGTTTCAGCACCCCACCCCAGCGCACGCTCACACTGGCATCTGCCGGGCACTTGGCCTGGCAGGGCCGGTGCAGCTGAAGAGAGCAGCTGGTGACTCATTTAAAATGCCTCCTGGAGTAAGAGAGGGGGGAACTGCACCCCTCGCGCAGGACATACGCCCCCAGTCTCCTAATCCGTCTTTTACAATCTTTAGTCCTACTCCTGTCGAACGAGTAATTAATGTCCGTGTCGCCGGGGAATACTGCAATAGCAGGCCTGCTGTGGGGAGTGGGTCTGCGGAGGGGATTAATACACCCCCATCCCACTGCCGAAACAATGCAAGTAATAGTTATACAGAGCGGGGGTGAGGGGGTGGCAGGCGAGTGTTACACCCCTCCCCCCCCCCCCCCCCACACACACACACCCGGAAATCACCCATCTCGCAGCGTGGCGTTGAGTACGGGCTCTCTCATCACACTGTACCTCTGAGTAGAGAGTGCACCTTGTCTGTCTCACCGTAAGTGCTTAAAACACTCGCCAAGCCTATTGGGCGCTATACCAAAAATAGCGGAAACAGTTCTTCCCTTAAACTGGAGGATAACACCACTCAAGCTCCCGGCAACTAAAATCTGACGGGGTGCACGTTACCTGTGTGAGGTGGAGACACATTTTTAGGGAGCACCGAAAGCACAGAAACAGGTGAACTATTAGCAGTAGCAAAGGGATGCCATCGGCCCTGGTGCATGCAAAGAAAATTTGTTGAGGCTGCACAATACAGAAAATTTCTGGTACAGGTTTAACTCCAAAGGTTGGTTGGGACGCCACTTTACCTTAAATTATGTATACATAAACGCTCCTTTCCCTCCGTGGCAAATGCACCAGCACACGAGCATGGCTTTCAGGCAAAAAGAGGCCAAGCACGGGTAAGAATTCCCAAGCTGACCCTGTCCCAGGATCCTTTTCGAGGGCCCGTTGATTACGCACCATAGCGAAAAGCTCGATGGGGGCGCAAACATGCAATGGTCCTGAATGTACACTACAACATTTACATGTAATATTAATTTCCGGGGCGCCTACAACCAAGCAAAAGGTTGTACTAATACCAGGCTATATAATACTCATTTATGCACCTCTGGCGGATGAGAGGCTGCGCAGACCCATGGGGGCTTGAGCCCACGACCTTCTCACACACAAACTCACACTTTAAACCGGTTTTCTAGCCACATGGCACAATTCAAAATGTAAGTTGTTGGATTTCTCCTATCTCACTGTTCTGCGCGTATTCAAATGTATTCGTAAATGTTTCTCACTGCAGTCGGTTACAGCATATATATTTTTGAAAAACCATCTACCCGTGAATTGGACCACAGACAAAGCGAGCAAAGCAGAACATATTTGACTTAATTGAATTTTTTTTTATTTAAAACAACGACAAAAGCGAACAGAAACCAGAAAAACATCTATCTACAATTTTAGAAATCATCTACTTTATCCGCCCGGGGCCTCTTTGTTACCAGGAGGAGTACAAAAAGGCACCAGTAAAAAGTATACATAAGAATCGTTCACATTAGACACCATTTCCGAAATCCCTTGTTTTCAACAGTCATTAACTTGCTCGCATTGTCAGTTCCTCGTTATGTGCCGGTGTGTCAGTGATGAGAAATAAACTGAGTATACATGAAAAAGGCAGTGTGGGTTCCCGGGGATATCAACCGCCCCCCCACCCCACGCACACACCTCAATAAGCACAACTACTTGACAAATGAACAGGAGCACCGGGCTTTCCTGTACTGAGACCGTGCTCATTGAGAGAGCATTTCCGGTTAGTTTCTATTCGCACATACGCTCTTCCAAACGCTGTGAACACCTCGGGAACAGCAGCACTTCTTTTTCAGAAGCCGTAAGCTCTATCGATTCAGCGCATCTGCTGGTGCGGGTTCCCTCCAAGTGCCCGCTTAACCAGGCCTCTCGCCTCAGCAAGGCGGGCTAATTGCTTAAACAAGCAGAAACAAATGGGTATTGAGCTGGGTTCGATGATGGCTGTGTGCCTTAAGAGTCCCTGGGTGACTTATTCCCTTGTTCCCTTCTGACCGGAAATGGAAAAAATATGCCCCGTGCCAATCAGAAGGAGGCTCCTGGGGAAGTTTCGTGGCTGGCAGGGGGTATGAAAAAGAGCATATGATTTGTGACATCACAGGTAGGCTACAGAGCATGATGGGTGCACTTACCTTGGAGAGAAGGTACACAGCATTACATTCACGGCCTGGCACCATGTTCAAAACGTGTCATCGCTGCAGCTGTTTTTGCCACAGGGACGCTTGCATCATTTAACCTTTATATGATGGTCACCTTTTAAGAGCAATTGACCTTTAACAGGCACGACTATATACATACAGACGACCTGTCAGTCTAGCAGCATACACCTTACATGCCTTGTGCATTCTACTTGCGAAGAAGAGGGCGGTGTTTTGTGCCAGAGTGTTCATTCAAAGCACCCTGTGGAGGTGCGTCCTCTTCAAGAAGTAGCCTCACGCATGTAGGAATGAATAAAGGTAGTTTATTCACGTACAGGAATACATGGAGACCCCATCCAGCAGCAAGCTGAAATAACTGACCAACGTTCAAAACATTGCTAGGCAGGAGCTATTAGAGAGGCTATCAGGGTTGGGAAAGAGGATACCAAGAACACCACATCACCTCCCCCTTCACAAATTAACCTGGAAAAAGGAACATACATAACTCAAACAAATTTGCTCCCCCCAATGAAAATAAAACATTTTAAAAATGGAAGTTCATAAAAAAACACTTTACGTAACACAATCTTGTAACCGCAGGGGAACTCTCCTCACGCGAAGTGGTCTGGATCCTCTTTCTTCACCACCAGACTCCGGGACCACTTCACTTGTGGGAGTCACACCAGTTCCATCAATGGATGGTACTGGACGAAACTTTGCAACCCTGCTTAGGTTCCAAATCTTGTGATCACTTGTCTTTATTGCATTCTTAAACACTTTAATAACCTTAAAAGCCTTACTAAACTTGGAGATGCTTCCGGTTTTCCTTGGAGACCTAATTTTGACCCAATCTCCAATACTGACAACAGTATTCTTCACAGCCTTCCTTGCGTCGTACCGAACCTTCCGTTCATTCATTAAACTTTTCTCCTTTTCTCTCCATCCATCCGTGCTTCCCACGTTGTCACACACTAAGGACCTCTTGTCGCACACCCACAAAGGAACTGTCTCAGTACTACCAATTCTTCCTTTAAACAAACGAAAGGGAGCCACACCAGTAGATGAATGGGGAGTGAATCTATACTCCCTGACCTTCTTTCTCAATGCCACCTCCCAATTTTCACCACAGGATCTTGCCTGTTGCATCGACTCCTTCAAGACCTTGATAAACCTTTCTACGACGCCATTACATTGGGGATGGTACAAAGAAGCCCTCTTGTGCTTTATTCCTTTCAAAGACAGAAAATCTTGCAGCATCCTTGAAGTAAATTGTACCCCATTGTCTGACAAGAGAGTTTGCGGGAAGCCCTCACACTCAAAGATTTCGTCCAAAAATTCAATCACCACAACAGCCTCTACTGAATTAACCACCTTTATCACAGGCCACCGTGAAAACAAATCCATGCATACAATGACATACTTATCTTGAGTACTGTACCTCATAGGCCCCATAATATCTATAGATATGTCAGACCATGGACTAACTGCTTGCTCCCTGACAATCATGGGTTGAGTTCTGCATCTAAGTAATTTGTCACAATTTGACAATCCCACCCTCGTCGCCAAAATGTGGAGGTGCGTCCTCTTCAAGAAGTAGCCTCACGCATGTAGGAATGAATAAAGGTAGTTTATTCACGTACAGGAATACATGGAGACCCCATCCAGCAGCAAGCTGAAATAACTGACCAACGTTCAAAACATTGCTAGGCAACCACCATTCTAGATAACTAACATTCTAGAAGGCAGGAGCTATTAGAGAGGCTATCAGGGTTGGGAAAGAGGATACCAAGAACACCACACACCCACTCTGGCTGCGTGGGGTGTAATATGTTTACAGTCGAGATATGCCAGCAGCCTCGGGGTTCTAATCCGGACAAGGCCAAACACGCCTTTCATCATTCCAAGGTCGCTAACACGAGCGCCAGGGTCTGCATAGTAATAATTTCATCGTTTCAACAGGCAAGGGGAACTTTATTGTATGACAATTGCGGTTTTAGTACTGAGCACTTCTTAAGAAGTGTCTCCGGGCGTTGCGCTGGCGCACTCTTGCCTCCAAAGGCAGCGCCCTAACGAGTGGCAAGTGTACATGCTGTTTTGGGGAAGAGTTGTCGGTCATCGAACCATGGGTTCTGCGATCTAACCTATACTGCCGCACTACTGTGTGATCGTGGGCAGATCTCGTTACATTTCCGTGCCTCGGTTCCCTTACCCGACAACAGTGTCGAGGTTAGTGCTTAAAAACAGTGAAAGCCATTGCCAATCGTAAGCGCTACAGATCTCCGTGCCTCTTTGAGAATTTGGGTAACTGGACCGCTGTCAACATAGTCCCAGTAAGTGTTATTAAGTGTGTCCGGCAGTAGCGCTCTCACCCCGTGACCCCTCAACCCGCCACGCCCCGACAGAGAGCAGCATCCGCCGTACCCCGAGCCTTTACCTCCCTCGCGGGGCCCGGGCCGGATCTCCAGTAGGCGGGTCGGTGCTCGCGGCTCAGCCCCAGAGCAGACCCGGGCTGCCGGCTCCAAATCTCTCGCCTCGGGGGCTCGCCTCGCCTTTCATATCCAGCCCCTATCGATCTGCTGTTGTCATCCTCGGCGACGCAGGGGGACACTTGAAAGCATCTCTGATCAGAGGGACGGGGTGACCTGACCGGGCTCGCGCCGGCTCCTTAATTACCACATCAACGGCTGGGGGGAACGCGCCAGGAGCGGCCCTTGACAGCCCGAGTTTGCTTGCTCTTAACTTTCTTTTTGTAATTAGCCAAGAAGCCCCCTCTTCCCTCCGAGGTGTGCAGCGCTTTACTGTTAGATTGGCGGGAACGAGAGGGGCTTGCCTGTGGATATGCCTGTCTTTTGATCGTCTCTTCTTCTGTGTATAAATGAGCACAGTGCCAAAGATTGTTCTAGAGAGGGAGTATCATGGGCCCCAGTGGCACAAATATACACCCCACCGGATAATCGGTCATTTCAGCACGCACACATTTTGTTGGTACCATGACCTACAGTCACCACGCATTTTTCAACAAAGCCCCGGGGAGGTGGCGGTCCCCGGGGCTGCGGGGGGGCCGCGTACCCCCCCGCATTCAATTTCATAAGCCCCGGGGATGTGGCCCACCCAGGGGCTTTTTGAAAACGAAGTGCGGGAGCCCGCGCTTCGTTTTTTATTTTTTATTTTCACGACAGGATTCGCGACCCCCAACGCAAATTCTGCCGTTTAAATTTAAAAAAAAATAAAATGCTTTTTTTGGCCCTGGGGGTCCTTGTGGGACCCCCTGAGCA
Source organism: Calotriton arnoldi (assembly GCA_963921515.1). Taxonomy (NCBI): domain Eukaryota; kingdom Metazoa; phylum Chordata; class Amphibia; order Caudata; family Salamandridae; genus Calotriton; species Calotriton arnoldi. Next base: position 2,727,372 of record CAWUFW010000039.1, read on the forward strand.
GGCCTAGGGGGTCAGGGTGTTTCTACCCTGCCCCCTTCTTTTTCATGTTTTTTTTTTTTTTCTGATATCTTGTGACTCGGTTACCGAGTCACAAGATGGCTGCCAACACTTCCTGGTTTGGAATGTTGGCAGCCAATCCGAATTGAGCTCGTGCTCGGGAGGGGTTGTGAATCCTCCTCGGTGCTCAGATATCGATATTTTTTTCTTTTTTGTTTTTCTCAGGAACTACTGAACGGATTTACACCATTTAACAAAAAGGGCTCTTTCTGAACCAAGACCTACCTTTTTGCCAAATTTGGTGTAATTCCATTCAGCAGTTCGAGCTGTAGCTTTGTCTAAAGTTTCCAATGGAAATTTACATGGTTGAAAACGCGTTTTGGGACCCCCCTTTTTTCTCTGCCCCCGCTTGACGAATCACCCCGACACTTTTAAAACAGGAGCTGACCGGAGCGCCCCACTAGGTTTGAAAATTTTGCGAAGATTCGTCAAACGACGCCAAAGTTATTGGGAAAACAAAAAACGCTTTTTGAATAGAAACGAGGTCCTAACTATAACTACCTACTGGTGACCGCCAGTAGGTAATGTGTATGTGTGTATGTATGTGTGTGTGTATATATGTGTGTGTGTGTGTGTGTGTGTGTGTATATATGTGTGTGTGTGTGTGTGTGTGTGTGTGTGTGTGTGTGTATATGTATATATATTCTCGCCACCATGGGAATAACAGCATGGAGCCCAGGAGACTTGAGAAGATGCTGAGTCTCCAGAATGGTGCAGCCGAGAATGAAATAACCGTCAATCCCGGTTCTGAAGCCCACTGTGGCTGAATGATTTTGACTATGAACATTGCATATCACACTGAACCCACTGGGGTGATGCATTGTTCAAGTTAAACACTACAGGTACCAGCATGCTCTAAATACAACTCCCCTGAGAGCGCACTTGAGATATATAAGTATTCAGCATGCTGCTAATGGTGCCTGTGAGCAGTCAGTGGAGTGCAAGTCTTCCTTTGAAGAAGGAGCTGTGAAGCCCCGAAATGCGTTGGGAATGGATTTTCATCGGACTGGGAACGCCGGTTTCTGTAAGTAAAGGATTTTAACTCATCCTGTTGCCGGCTCGTCCTTGCCTCAGGGCATACTTGTGTAATGGATATTGTTAGAAATGGGATCTCTAGTTGGCAAGGGCTTGCACCTTTGTCCAAGTAGGGACCCTTCTTCCTAGTCAGGGTAAGGGTGTTACACTCGTGAAGTAACCCCTGCTCACCCTCGTGGTAGCTTGGCACGAGCAGTCGGGCTTAATTCAGAGGCAGTGTGTAAAGCATTTGCACATAACCAACAGTAATACAGTGTAAGCACTACAAACGGACACCACACCAGTTTAGAAAAATAACCAATACTTTATATACTCAAGACAAGACCAATTACGACAAAAATCCACAATACTATACTTTACGAATGAATACTTGATACGGTAACTTCTTCTTTGCAGGAATAGCACAAAAGCAAAGTTCGTACGAGTCGGTAGCTCCGTCCGAGCCTACCGCGATGCTGAAAACCAGAGTCTAACAGTTCCAGCCGACCGCGTCGATACGGGCCAGCAGAGTCATGAACAGACTCGGTTACAGTACCTTTCTCGTTGTGGCTGGTACGGAGTGTACGAGCCGGTCGGCGTTCGTCGCGGTTGCGGTGCAAGACGGAGCGATGCAAGGTGCGGTGTCCCTCGATGCGGTGCAGGCAGCGGCTCGATGAGCGTCGTGCAGACGGAGTCGGTGAGTCCAAGGCGTGCGATGCAGGGTGAGACGATGCTCGATGCGGTGCTGACAGGTTGCGATGCAGTCGACCTAGCCGGAGTGCGGGAGCTGGCGTCGGACAGCGGTGCGAGTCGGAGCGGTGCGTCGCAGACGTGCGAGCGGTGCCCCAAATGCGGTGCGGTCTCGACTCTTGAGCCAGTTGCAGCGACAGCGTCGGTCTGGTCCGGCTGGCACAGTGATGCGATGCGAACTGCGGTGCCCACAGGTCACGGTGCAAGCAGCGGCTCGATGTTGGCGGCGTCGGACGTCGCCCACGGTGAGACCAGGGTTGCGATGCGAAGCGGGGCGATGCGGTGCAAACAGGTCGCCGGCCAGGGATGGATTCGGTTGACTGAGTCGGTTGCAGTTCCCTTCCTCTGTGGCGACTGAAACAGCGTTCCAGAAGCGGTACCCAGAGGCTTGTGAAGTCTTTGTAGTCCCTGAGACTTCTTAACAGGAGGCCAGCTCGGTTCCTGGCCCTTGGAGATACTCAGCACAAGATTGTAGAAAGTTCAGTCCAGTCCTTTCACTGCCCAAGGCAGAAGCAGCAGCTGCAGGCCAACCCAACAAAGCAACAACACAGCAAAGGGGCAGTACTCCTCCTGGCAGCTCTTCCAGCTCTTCGTCTTGGCAGGTTCCTTGATTCCAGCGAGATCTAAATTCATGGGGTCAGGGACCCAATATTTATATCCCAAATTCCTTTGTTCTCTGAAGGCAGAGAGGCCTTTGCCTAGTCCAAACCAGTTCTGGAGCACTTTGTTGACAAGTCTCCGTCCCTTCTTTCAGTGAGTAGGCCAGGGACATCAGACGAACCACAGGAGGTGGAGCCAGCATTGTGGAGGGAAGGCACTGTCCTATTCAGGGCCCAGGTGCGACCCCTCCCACCCATCTACATGTAGATCTTGCTATTCAGCCCTGTGCTGACTCACCCTGTCTCCTGGCATCCCCCTGTCACTCACATTCCAGACAAGGAATACACAACCTCGCAGAGGCAGGCTTGGATGGTTAGACAAGAAAATACCCACTTTCTAAAAGTGGTATTTTCAAACACAGAATGTTAAAACCAACTTTACTAAAAGCTGCATTTTATCATTCTGAGTCCAGGCATACTAAACTCTAATTTCTACCATGTTCCCGGGGTCAGTTAGGATTATAAGCTGTAATAATCAAAACTGCCCGTTCTGGCCTAGGGGAACAGGTAGCCTTGCAATAGTGAAAAACGAACTAGGCTGTAATTCACTATCAGGACATGCCGCACACACCCGGGCATGTCCTACCTTTCGCATACACCGCACCCTGCCCACAGGGGTACCTTGGGCCTACCTTAGGGGTGACTAATATGTAGCAAAGGGAAGGTTTAGGGACTTGCAAGTGTGTGCACTTGCCAAGTCGACATGGCAGCCCCAGGCTGCGCACAGGCTCTGCGTTGGCAGGCCCGAGTTACACTTTACGGGCTGTTTGCGTGGGTGGCACAATCCAGTGCTGCAGCCCACCAACAGCATTTGGTCTATAGGCCCTGGCACTCGCAGTGCACTTTACAAGGGACTGACACATAAACCAAATAGGCCAATCATGGAAACACCAATCCATAACGCATTTTATACAGGAGCACTTGCACTTTCCCACTGGACAGCAGTGAGGAAAGTGCGCAGAATCATTACACCAGCAAAAACAGAGTCCAAACCGGGAGGTCAGAAAGCAAAAAGTCAGGGGAAACACGCCAAAAGATGCCAAGACTAACAGATATATATATATATATATATATATCCGGAGCGGCAGCAAAGAAAGCCCGCACTCCAGGGAAGTTTTTTAACACGATTTCATGCAAGCTGACTGCTTTCGACCACCAAGGTCTTTGCTAAAGGATTTCTTTGACAAAGACCTTAGTGGTCGAAACACGTCGGCTTGCATTAAATCGTGTTAAACTACCCCTGGCGTGCGGGCTTTCTTTGCTGCCGCAGCACTGCTGTGCCCCCACTATTGTTGCATTTATAATGGGTCCTGTGCCCGTTTTGCCCTGCACCAACCCCGCTGGTGGATGAGATCGACACACAGCAGGAGAGTTGGTTTTCGCTGGATATATGCGTGTCTGTGTGTGCGTGTCTGTGTGTGCGTGTCTGTGTGTGCGTCTGTGTGTGCGTGTGTGTGTGTGTGTGTGTGTATATGTATGCATATATGTGTGTATGGATTTGTGTGTCTGTGTGTGTATATATATATATATATATATATATATGTGTATATATATATATGTATATGTTCGAGGCATGTGTGCTGTAGATGCACATGCTTTGCATACTCCTGCCATCTAGTGTTGGGTCCCGATGTTGGCAGGTTGGTTTTCTTCGAAGAAGTCTTTTCCAGTCAGAAGGTAAGTTGACTCCTCCTTTCGGTGATAGTGTGCATGGGCATCGACTCCATTGTTAGACTGTTTCCTTTCTGCCGTTGATTGAATTCGCTGATGGAACAGACTCCGTTCCAATTCTGCCCTCTGTGCCATTCCAAGTATCTGCACACCAACCTTCACAAAGTTTGTAATTTGTGGTTTTCTCCGGAACACAAGAAGCAAGACTGTGACACCTGTTGCTCATTCCACTCAAAGAAAATCCTCCGAGACCGTATGGCTCGACGAAAGGAAATGCAGTGACAAACATTGAAGAATCCCCCGATATCTTTGGAGAAGATATCGAACGAGAAGAAATGGAAGCGTCAACAGTGGAAGAAGAGGCCCCCTCTGTTCAAGATTCCAAGCTGGAGATTAGAATTGGAATCCCAAGACATTCCAGCGGGTCAAGGTGCAGTGAGTACCAAAGCCCCTTTACCCACAAAACCTGCTTCCATAAAACATAGGACTTCTGGGCCACCACTGCCACCTGGTCATGGCAGACACTGAAACTCGACTTCTAATGCCCCTACCTCTGGCTCGGCACCGAAAGCACACGTCAAGCCTTCTGGCTCGGGCCTGAGCTGAGAGATTTCGACACCTAACGATTGGACTCCGAAAGACAAGCCAAATTCAGCTCGGAACTGAAAACTTCATCACCGAAATAAAAAGATGCTCTTCAAAAGCCTCCAGAGCCAATTTTAAAAGCCATGCAACAAAAGCTGGATCCGAAACAGTAAAAATTGCACATCAAACCAGACACTGGACATATAGTAAAACCAGTGATACCATCATCCAAGAGAAAGATGGACTCTGATTATAGAATCCCTCTTAAAAAGAACAAGCATTGGCATAGCCAATAGGTCTCGCTTTTGGGACCTTATAAGTGTTTAGCCATGCAACAGTTGATGTTGTTGCACCAAGGATATTGTGCTGGATAACTAAACACTTATAAGGTCCCAAAGCAGACCTATGGCTATGCCAATGCTTGGAGAGAGTATAAACACTATATGTACTATGGAGTAGCCTGGAAGCAAATGTCAGCTGCAGGGCCCTCCAAAAATGAAACTGAAGGAATATTCTTAAGGACTGCAAGGGGTAGTGGAGCAATGGAGGAGGAAGTGGTGGCAAGTGAAGGGGAAGCAACAGGGGAACGGATATTAGAGGCCATGGGAACCAACAAAAACACATGCACTCTTATTGAGCACTTAATGAATAAGAAAAAAGTAGCTCCTTAAATGGGGCCAGTGAAAGAATACAATTCAGCCGATCAAAAGGTTGATAAAGAGGCTATGCTCCTGGGTAGGGGCAAACACAAGAGGATTGCAGGCAATCTAATATGAAGCAGGCAAATGTTAGAGCCTATAAATCAAAACAATGGTAAGCAATGGAAAGGCCCTAGGCCCACTGCAAGTTGACTTGCATGTTTACAATGCTTTTGGTCACAGGCTAGGACCTCGTAGTACTATAAATACACATCACTATTCCCCACTGCACCAACCAGGATTTCGTTCTGCAGCTGTTTGGTTACACAGGCTGGCAGGACCTTAAAACCATTTATTTTGAATGTATTTTTATTTGCGCCCATGCCAATCATTTTGTGTGAATGGTTTTCAGAAGCGTGCATAAGACCATCTCACTTTAACCCATAACACATGCGTCTGGCGAAGCTTGGCAGGCATGTTTAACTCTAGTAGGCACTGGCATAGAAGCGATGAACAATGTTGTGGGCTACTTCAAGGCACATGTGCGCACGCTCGTGACAACAGGGGTCTGTCTGTTTTGGGCCAGTTGGGTGCACGCGCCCCTGTCCCCAGAGCGCTTCCATGTCCTCGCGGTTGTGCTCACCCGCTAGAGCCCTGCCATCCTGCGAGCGCGGTCTCGTGACACTTGTAACAAGTAGTACTGCCAGCATTCGCAACGATGCTCGTTATATCGACCTCTAAGGATGAAGGGCCGTAGCAGCAACTATGTGCATTTGTCCTCTGAGCAATCCCTATCATAAGTGTTCGGGCGCTTACTGGATCGAGTCTGTGGGTTCAACGGAAGCTTCTGGAATCATTGGCGAATAAATCCTTTGAAACGTATTCTTTGTAAAAGCATCCAGCCTGGTATGTGTGCCCACGAGGGTTGTATTAATCACACCCATCAAATGACGCCTTCGCCCTAATACAGCGTCTTTAACACTGCACGTCGATTATCCTCTGCTGTTTACTCCCAGCCGATACAATTGTAAGAAAAGGACTCGTGTGTGTATATGGCTGCACAAGATGTCTGTGTGATTCGGTTGACACCTGTAATTCTGTATAGTATACGTCTTTGTGCATGGACAAGCTTCATGTTCACGTGTGTTTGCAATTATTGGTGTCGCTATTGGCTTACAAGTGGTTTCGTGTGCGTGTTCTTGCGTTGGCGACGCATGTGCATCTTTTTCAAGAGTGTTTACATGCACGCCGGTACCTGTTAGTAATGCTGTCGACGCCTCGGTGAATAAGAGCGTCTTGATATTCATGTTTCACGTGTCTGTGGTTTGTGTACATCTGCGCCGGGCAGGCAGTATGTGTGCCCGCGCCTCTGTTTTCTGTGGACACAATATGGATGAACGAGTGCGTGCATCTGTGGAAGAGGGCGTGTCGACCACATGTATCAATGGCTTCTTTTGGATATGTGCTCTTGAAGTCTGCGTGTGATGTGTGACACGGACAACATCTCTTGGGGAGCAGTGTATAGCACACTGGAAGTGCAGAAGTGATGACGCGTGCTCCACAATCAGCCCTTTCTTCGCGATTCATAAAAAGCGATCGCTACTGTAAAAAAAAAAAACACACGCCCGCGAGTGGTGCGCGCGCACCACAGAGGAGCGGCAGCCTGCTCAGCTGACGAGACGCTCAGCTGACCAGACGCTCGTGCGTCGTGGCTGGCCTTTGGATGTGTACGCGCGGCAGACATGTGTTTCCACTTATGGCGCCCGCGTCTGGGCACGATAATTGGAAACACATGTTTGCGCGCGTGCCCATCCCAAAAAGGCCAGCCACGACGCACGAGCGTTTTTGGGACTGCTTTTAAACCCGCTTACATTAAGTCTTCGCCTCTAAGCAGCGCTTGCGCGCTACTCGAGGCTCGACCTAAAAAGGATATAGCTACTAGCCCTATTCATCCTATTCATCCTATTTCTCATACCCCTTCACCTTCTTCACCAGTACCTATTGTACCATCAGCAGACCCTCTAGACATCACACCACAGGGCTCGCCACATACAGATCCTGATACAGGGGATGGGGAAGGCAATTATGGGCAACCACCAGATCCATGGGATGATTACAATGTAGGTCCTCCTACAGACCCAGACCTATATCCTGCTAAGCCCTCCCCTTTTAATGGCAACACTTCATACCAGGAGTTAATTTCTAGAGCTGCAACATATCATGGAGTTGCTTTACAAAAGGAATCTTTGGAAGATTTCTTATTTGAAACATTAGGAACCACACATAGGACAACACAATCATTACCTATGTTAAAAGGTATGATGCGGCATGCTGATGACACTTTTAAGGATCCAGTTAGGGCACTTATTAAAATACCTAGGGTGGATAAAAAATATAAACCCCCGCCATCTGACCCAATTTTTATTAAGGGCCAGCTTCCCTTGGATTCCTTAGTTGTGTCCAATGCTCGTAAAAGAGCAAACTCCTAAACTGCAGGGGATGCCCCATCTCCGGACAAAGAGTCCAAATTATTAGATGCCTCAGGCAAGAGTGGCTGCACAATCAGCCAAAAAACTACAAAAAACTATCCCGCCTGTGGTTACAAGGAGGATAGTATATACTACATGAGGCACGGTTGGGGTGGCTATCTAGTAAACCCCTTGTGGGAAAGCTAGTTCTGCATGGCTGGTGCAGGGAAGGGAAAGATTCCTTTTTTTTAAATATATAACCCTCACACACTCTAATAGTGTCATGCTTCATCATCGGGTTCACCCTGACTCCTAAAGGTCAGGGTGGGCTCCACCGTATTTCAGGGAGCACTTCGAGATAAAGGGTGACCAGGGGGCTTAACTAGAGATTAAAAATCCCTCACCTTCTCCAAGGTATCCCTTTATTAGTGGAGATGGTGGGGAAGGCTAAGATAAGAAGGGGTAATCTGGACTGTTATGGTCCTATGATCCTATGTTTTGTTGACCAACCTGTTTCAGCCCTACACTATGGCCTAGCAAGGTCCTGGGCTTTCATCAGGGTATCAAATAAACACCTCCCTGGATAGTTGAATGCAGAACAATGTTGTGCACTACGTTAATTGGGCAATGTTAATACTTGCCCTTCCTGTGTTTCAGTTTCTGTTGTATCACCTGTAAGATAAAAATCCTTGGTACATATTTGTATGGAGAATTTTTACAAAAGGGTTTTAGGTGAATGTATAAACCACGTTGTGATAAAGACGGTGCATGCATATCCCACTGCATGCGTGTGCACTACATCAGCTTAGACTGGAGGACTGTGCGTACATACCTTGTGCGCCTTCGTTGCTAATATCGTGGAGTATCAAGTGGTTCTCCATTAGCCGATATTCTATCACCTACACTGTACGTGGAGATAAATCTAGGGGCAGATATAATAACGGCCCTTACATGTGATAGTTCACTCTTTTAAAAAAAAAAAAATTATAACCATGTATATCAGGCGTGTTTCGCAACATTCAACATATGACACATACTTAGACCCACATCCAAAGACAGACCCCACACTTATTTAAACAGTTTAAAAATATATATAAATATATATTGTCCTCCGATTTTTTTTTCTTCTTCAAAATGCATGGTATAGTTCTGTATACTAATACTCACCCACAACTGATGGGTGTCATACAGCTCAGGAGTGAGGGAGGGGTGTCCTTTAGTCACACACTATGTGGGAGGGAAATGATTAGATAGGTGAGGAAAAAAGGAGAGAGGGGTAGCGGTCGGGAGATCGTGTGTAGGAGTAACCCTGTTAGGATCATAGGAGACTATCTCCTTCCCATCAGCAGCCTCCCGTCTCATCACGTACTTCATCAAGGGATTTCCCCAGCCATTCGCCTGCACTAGACTTAGGGTGTGTACTTTGACATCCCTATTCACCCAGCACATTGCAAATACCTCAGATTTGTGGTAGCAGGAAAGCTTTATCAGTTCAAAGTGTTCCCATTTGGAGTAACTACAGCACCACAAGTATTTACCAAATGTCTAGCAGAAGTAGCAGCTCATCTAAGAAGACAACAAATTCATGTCTTCCCATGTCTAGACGAATGGTTCATCAAAGCCAAAACTCATCTCAAGTGTTTACAACACACTCAAATTAGGATAAATCTCCTTCACCAATTGGGATTCACAATCCAAGCACAAAAATCCCCCCTCCAACCTACACAACTGCAACCCTATCTCAGAGCTATCCTAAACACTCAGGCAGGTTTAGCCTATCCCAATGCAGCCAGAATTCACAATTTCAAAACACTGCTTCTACAGTTTCAAAGCAACCAATATCTAACAGTAAGAACTTGCATGCAACTGTTAGGAATAATGGCATCATGCATTGCCATAGTACCTCATGCAAGATTAAACATGCGTCCTCTATGGGAATACTTAGCACAACAATGGAATCAAGCACAGAGTCAACTAAAAGATCTAGTGTTGGTAAACAGCTGCACCCATCGCTCTCTGCAGTGGTAGAACACCCAAAACTTATCAAAAGGACGGCCTTTTATCGACCCTGTTCCACAAGTCGTGCTCACAGCTGACACATCTCACAGGAGGGGGTGCCCATCTTCAACATCTAACAGTTCAGGGTCTCTGGAACACCAAACACAAAAATCTCCACATCAACTACCTGGATCTTCTAGCTCTTCATCTAGCACTCAAAGCGTTTCTACCTCACCTGACCGGGAAAGTTGTCTTAGTCTGGACGGACAATATGACAGCTTTCTACTACATACAAAAACAAGGAGGGAGACACACTTTCCAGTTATCACGCCTCTCTCTCAGAACATTTGGCGAGGGGCAATACATCACAAAATCCAATTGTTAGCAGAACACCTTCCAACGACGGACAACCAATTTGCTGACTTCCTCAGCAGGATGCGGCAAGTCCACGAGTGGGAACTCCACCCTCAAGCTCTCCTCTCATACTTCCACAAATGGAGGTTTCCGCAAATCGATCTCTTTGCAGCATTAGAGAACTCAAACGGGCCAAACTTCGCCTCCAGGTTCCCAGACCCTCTATCCAAAGGCAGTGCCCTATGAATGAATTGGTTAGGAATATTTGCTTACGCTTTTCTGCCTCTCCCCCTTCTTCCATTTCTGGTTCGGAAGCTCAGACAAACATTTCTCACCCTCATTCTAGTAGCTCCCACATGGGCTAGTCAACCATGGTTCACCACCCTTCTAGAACTTTCAGTAGTTCCACATCAGAAGCTTCATCTCACCTCAGACCTAACTGAAAACCATGGATATACCAGACATCCAAACCCCAGGGAGCTCAACCAGCGATTTGGCTCCTGAAGTCATAAAGTTTGGATATTTAAATCTATCATCAGATTGTATGACCATTCTTAAAGAAGCAAGAAAGCCTACTACTAGAGCATGATATGCAACAAAATGGAAAAGGTTTGTTATATATTGTACTTATCAAACCATTGATCCATTAGATGCTTCGATACAACAGATAATGTTTTCTATTGCATCTTCAACATGCAGGCCTTGCCTATACATCCATACGTTTACACCCATGCAGTAGTAGCAGCATATCTTCAAAACAAACACTTATCTTTATTCAAAGTACCAGTGATTAAAGCCTTTATGGAAGGCCTTAGAGTGATACCACCAACAGTGCCACCTGCCCCTGTGTGGAACCTAAATGTTCTAACAAGACGTATGGGTCCACCTTTTGCACCATTGCATAATTGTCCACTACGATTCCTTTCTTGGAAAATTGCTTTCTTGATTGCTATCACTTCACAAAAACTTGTCAGTGAGCTCCAGGCATTAACTTTAGAAGAACCATTCTTCCAACTTCATAAAAACAGAGTGGTTTTTCGGACTAACCCAAAGAAGTTCCTTCCAAAAGTAGTTTCTGCTTTTCATATTAACCAATGTTGAGTTATCATATTTTTTTCCCTGAACCTGATTCAGTAGCAGAAAGGGCATTACACACATTAGATGTTAAAAGAGCATTATTGTATTACATTGATAGGACAAAGGATTGTCATAAAGGAAACGGTTTGTCATAAAGGAAAACCTATTTCAAAATCCTGCATTTCTAGATGGATTGTTAAGTGCATCCAACCATGCTATATTAAAGCCAAAAGAACTTTATCTATACCTCCTAGAGCACATTCTGCTCGTAAAATTGGAGCATCCATGGCCTTTTTAGCTAATTTTCCTATAGCTAACATTTGTAAAGCAGCTACATAGTCGACACCACACACATTTACCAAACATTGTGTGGATGTATTCACACGTCAACAAGCCAATGTAGGACAAGCCGTGCTAAAAACTCTTTTTCAAACAACTACAACGCACACTGGTTAGCCACCGCCTTTGGATGGTACTACTATACAGTCTATGCAAAGCATGTGTATCTACAGCACACATGCCTCGAATTAATTGTTATTTACCCTGTAAGTATCTGTTCTTGGCATGTAGAGCTGTAGATTCACATGCGGCCTCCCTCCTCCCGCGTCACCAGTGGTCATTCTCATACACGCATGGACATCTCTATACTACACTTACTTACTCCCATTCATACCCTTTTGCGGGAAAACAATCTGACAATGTAGTCGATGCCCTTGCGCACTATCACCGAAAGGAGGAGTCCCTTACCTCGTGACTGGATAAGAATTCTTCAAAGAAAAACAACTTGCAAACATCCGGTCCCAACACTAGATGGCAGGAGTATGCAGAGCATGTGAATCTACAGCGCTATATGCCAAGAACAGATGCTTACAGGGTAAGTAACATAATATATATCTATAGATCTATATAGCTAGAGATAGATATATAGATGGATATAGATATATAGATATCTTTCTCTATATGTAGAGCTTTTTTTTTTATAGTTGTGGTTTATATCTAGCAGTGAGCAGGAGGGCCGACTCAATGTCATCTTTTATTTTTTAACATATTTACTATCCACCCACCCAGAGGGGGTAAATATGTTTAAAAAAGGGATTAAATTGACATGGGGTGATTTTGTATGGTATTTGGAAAAGTCCCTAGACCTGTTACATGCCAGGAAGAATTGTATTGTCATCACGACTGCCTTTTGTAAAGTCCTTAACTTGCCTTCTGTAAAAGTGCACCACACCCAAGCCTCTTCTGTTGCAGGTACAATGTTTTTTGAAGGGGGTCTTGTAGATTTCTTTCTCCAATCAGAGATCCTTCTCTTCAATCTGATTTGACCGTTTTCTGCCGAGCTGGTGAATCCTCTGTTTTGGCTTGTACACAAGGCCACATCTTTACTTCAGATTTGATTGCCAAGCTGCTATTGCTGACTGCAGGGTTGAGATGTCGGCCTGTGCTCTAATGGGTCTTCTACTATATTCAGTAAAACAGTGACTGTCTTAACCCATTCAATCTTGTATCTAATTTCCAGGTAAATGAGTACATCACTTGAAATAGTCTTTTTTTTAATTTATTTTTTTATTTTAAAGAGCCATCTTATCTCACTCGATGTGAAAAGCATTCTCCAATATTACCTAGGCAAGTAAGATGCAGATGGAATGCATAACAAATTGTCCATAGCCCTTCAGATTGTTGCCTTTATTCTAACTTACAATCGTAAGACAACTAAATCTCCGATGCCAATGCCTCCAAAAAGGCCATGCAGCTACCGCTAAAGTATACCAAACCTTTATTCAAAACCTGCTTGGTTAGTTTGCATTCTTTTCTGTTTGGCCTCTTCCTTCCCAATCTTACTTTGATTTTTCTTGATGGGGAAGAGGTGCTTGCTATTCAGTTTAGTTTTGTGTTCATGAATATTTGCGAAGATCTCATGAATGTAAAAACAATTATTTACTTGTAATCTGTTGTAGTATAAACTTTGCTGCTTTTATGAAGAGCTGGTATGCCATCTTGGGAAGTTCAGAGAGCTCCTAGCTTGATGGCCTCAAATTAGAATGCCTAATTCAGGCTTCAAGCTGTGCCCGCAATAACTGCTTATCTATTTTCCCCATATAATTTTTCGATTGTCAGTTAAAAATGTAATTGGTTACGTTAAATAATGGTGCCTTTGGATAAGCTGAATATGCAATTATGTCCTTAAAGATTTTCCCTTTATAAAATCTCCATTGATCCAGCACATTGGCAAAACTCTTCTGTGTTAATAAATTCTTACAAGCAGATAACTTTTGCACTGCACGAGGTCTCACTTACCTTGAGTTATTTGTATGTATTGAGGACAGTTTGTTACAAACCTGCACCGACCGGTCTTCCTGGTAATGTTCTCCTCCAAGCCAGAAGAACTGGTGGCATAACAAGGATTGTTTCTAGCTCATTAAAGGGCGATTATTGTTGTAACTGTGACTCACCTCCTGACCTTGAGTAAACCACGTGGAGAAGGAGGCTGCTCTGTCGAGTCATTTGAGGGCACCTCTTGCCTTAGATGATATCTCTAACATCTAATCTAGTATTTAATGTGCATTTAACCCAAGAAGTCTAACCTTGTTATAAGCAATAGTTTGATGCACCAATATAGTTCCTGGTGAGAAATGACAGAAGCTTGCCACGTCCATGACGACTTCTGTGGTTTTTATGATGATGTGAAAGCTTCCATGTTTTCTCCAGTGTTGTACCTACATGTAAACTGCTTCCTTTGCTGGTGGGGGGAAAAAAAGTTATTTGAATATTTTTTGTGAAGATTTTGAAACTTCAGTGGCAGGTTTCATTCCTTACAACTTAAATTGTCTGGCAGGGGGGCAAATTTTAGGCTCCTGCTATGAAGTGTTTAAGTTTGAAACACAGTATAGGCTCCAAGCGCCACAAATACCTTATTTCCTACTTTCAGATCATATAGTGCCTTTTTATAACCTTTTGTTTATAACCTTTTGCATTGGATATGTACGACACAACCCATCATTTTTTGTTACTAGTTTTAAGTAGTTTAGTCCACCAATTTTAAAATCTTTTTTTTTTTTCTTCCCTTCAGGTTCGATATCGTGAGCGCATCACAATTCTTAGAGGAAACCACGAAAGCAGGCAAATCACCCAAGTATATGGTTTCTATGATGAGTGCTTGCGGAAATATGGAAATGCAAATGTTTGGAAATATTTCACAGACCTTTTTGATTACCTTCCACTTACTGCCTTGGTGGATGGCCAGGTATGTTAGTTGTGTTTCAGCTTTACTGTTTTTGAATAGTTACTTCAGCCGACACTGCTGTATGCATGAAGATGTTTGAGTTGAACTTTTGACGAGTATTAGTGAAGAATAATTATCTTGCTGAAGTTAATTTCTAAAACTATTCTTCCCCATGTAGGTTCTGGAAGTAGACCACACTTGTTGGATAATTTAAATCGTGATTTGTAAGTCCCTTATTGGTGATGGAAGGATTCAACAGTTGGTGCTTATAAAAAAAAAAAAAAAAACATAAAAAGCCAGTCTAATGCCAACACATGCTACTAGAATAGACCTACACTCTACACTCTACACTGTAAGACCCTGCATTATGGTCATCATGAAAAATGGTTTTATTATATTGTTGAAGTAAATCATAGCCCTCTAAAACATCACAAATGGCATTCTTGACTAGGCATGCATTTTACCACACCTTCTCACTCAAATCCAAAGACATAAAGGCTACAAATAAGGCTATGCTCACCGCAGTTTATAGCCCCACCCCCTCTTGTGGTTTTTGTGAATGTTCTGAGCATCTAGTCAAAGAAAAGAGGACTGTCTCACAGATGAGGCTGGTCCATCACAACGCTGGACATCACTGAACTGACCCAGAAGTCAACATCTCATAAGAAATGGTGTGGCCAACCTTTCGGGCCACTGGAACTATGCGATTCTGCGGCCCCAGCCTTTCAGTATAATTATAGATGTGCTGAATTTGCCTCATAAACCAATGTATAATTTGCAGATTTTAACAAAAATTGTTTCTAGCTCAAATGGATCAAACGTTACTAAAAATGTGGCAACATGGGTTGCAGTGCAGCGGAGGCCCCTTTACAAAAAATAAATGGTAAACTTTATGAAGAGCTGGTATGCCATCTTGGTAAGTTCAGAGAGCTCCTAGCTAGACAGCCTGAAATTAGAATGCCTAATTCAGGCTTCAAGCTGTGCCCGCAATAACTGCTTATCTATTTTCGCCTTATGTTTTTTCGATTGTCAGTTAAAAATGTAATTGGTTACGTTAAATAATGCTGCCTTTGAATAAGCTGAATATGCAATTATGTCCTTAAAGATTTCCTCTTGATCCAGCACATGGGCAAAACTCTTGTGTTAATAAATTCTTGCAAGCAAATAACTTCTTTGCACTGCATGAGGTCTCACTTACCTTGAGTTATTTGTATGTATTGAGGACGGATCACTGACAGAATATCGACAACAAATATCGAGCTACAGAAATATCGTGACAAAAATATCGTTGTCAAAAATATCGACCTCCTATCTTCATAATGGTAAGTACAAAAATATCGGGAAAAAATATAGTTGTTAAAAATATCGAAGTAGAAAATATCGTTTTTTTTATATGTATAAAAAATAATGTAAAATAAATTAAATACATTTAACTTAAAAAAAATATTTGGATTCATTTGTATATTGTAACAATTATATGTAATGTAAAAATAAATTAAACATACATATTTAAAATGTAATATATATTTACTTAAAAATAATTAATAATTTTAATTAATTATAAAATGTTAGAAATATATATATATATATAAAAAAAAATATATATATATATCTATATATATTTTGCAGGCTTCGTCTCCAAACATCCACTGCACTCGGACAGACTAACGCGGACCCAAAGTTCCTTGTGCAAATGTATTCATTTCATATGCCCTGCATCTCCGCCATGACGCGTTTCAGCCCCACCTGGGCCTTGATCACACACATACACCTGTAACATAAAAATAAAAATAATTAAAATTATATTATAAATTAAAATATGTAATCTTTTTTAAACCTACATTTTACACTACATTGACTGCAACAGTAGGGAAAGTGTTGGATAGCGGAGGGGAATAATTTACTATTCCCACTCCAGCGAGTGCAACAGTAGGGAAAGTGTTGGATAGCGTAGGGGTAAAAATTACTATTCCCACTCCACCGAGTGCAACAGTAGGGAAAGTGTTGGATAGCGGAGGGGAATAATTTACTATTCCCACTCCAATGAGTGCAACAGTAGGGAAAGTGTTGAATAGCGCAGGTGTAAAAATTACTATTCCCACTCCAGTGAGTGCAACAGTAGGGAAAGTGTTGGATAGTGTAGGGGTATAAATTACTATTCCCACTCCTGCAAATGCAGCAGTAGGGAAAGTGTTGGATAGCAAAGGGGTAAAAATTACTATTCACACTTAAAAAAAAATTCAAATTTAAAAACAAACAAAATATCAACTACTATACTACATATAATAAAACACCGAAAAACAAAACATATCTTTTATAAATTTTTACAAAACATAGAAACATATAATAATGTAGAAAAAATATAAGATTTACATAGATTTTTTAAAAAATTTTAACAAGAAATTATCAAACAAATATTTTGTAATAGAAATTAATTGTAATCTAAAAAAATAATTACATAAATGTATATTTTTTCCTACCCTATAACACCACACAATTCACAACACACATCTAAATTAAATAAAAAAGTGTACCTCAATAATTAACACAATTATCAATTTAAAAATTATTAATAATTAAACACATATACTAAGTTAAAAATTATTGTAGTAACCAAACATTACAGCTATACAACATAAATCCCCAAACAAAAAATAATAAACAATTACCAAAAATATTTAACAATTAATAAATGAATATTAATGATCAAGTAATTGATTAATGTAAATTAAATTACTTTCCACCATCTACCCCAATAAACACCATAACACACACCTAAAAATATTTACACAATTTCCATAACTAATTTTACATTAATAAATTCATATCAATGAACAACAAATAAGTAATTAATTTTAAAAAATTTACTTCCCACCATTTACCACTATAAACACCACAACTCACATCAACATTATTACACAAATGCCAAAATTAAAATGTAATTAATTAGCATCAATTAACAACGAATTAATTAAAAATAAATTACTTCCCACCATATTACTCCTATAAATGCCAACAATTTTGTAAAAAATTATACAATTAACATAATAACAATCAAAATATAAATAATTATTAATACATTAATTCACACAATTAACACTATATAATAATTAATATTATATAATTTTTTTAATTAAATTTATTAAAATTAAATTACTTCCCACCTTACTCCCCTATCAGCCCACTCCTAAAAAATCACACAATTAACATAATTACCAGTTAATAATAATTCATAACCAATTAATAAATAATAATTTATTTCCCACAATTAATATAAAATATTGATTTATGAAAAATTAATATTTTAATTATAATTAAATTACTTCCCACCCTATTCCCCTATAAACCCACAACCCGCTCCCAAAAAATAACACAATTAACATATTTACCAATTAATTAATCAATAAAAATTAACAGTTAATTAATTAATAAAAATAATTACCATAATTAACACTATAAAATCAAAATTAAATCATAATCAATAAAAATTAATATTCAATTTATTATGATTAAATTACTTCCCACCCTAGTCCCCTATAAACCCATAACCCGCTACGGAACTAAAACGCTAAATTTAGTTAAAATAAAATTTTATAACTTCTAAAAATTTAACACATACATTAAAAAAATGCAATACTTAGACAAAAAAATATAGCACATACATTTAAAATGCATACTAAAATACATAACACTAACTAAAAAACAATATTTTTAGCAACTATATTTTTGCAAACGATATTAATAACTTCGATATTTTGAAAAACGATATTTCTTACCTTAAACTCTATATTCTTGACCACGATATTCTGGCAGTTGATATTTCTGTATGACGATATTTTGCATTCTATTAGTGCAAGTCGACATTTCCTACTCGATATTCTGACTGTTTACCATTGAGGACAGTTTGTTACAAACCTGCACCGACCGGTCATCCTGGTAATTTGTTCCTCCAAGCCAGAAGAACTGGTGGCATAACAATGGTAAACTTTCAGTTGCTTACTGCTTAATTTGATTGTTAAACTGGTACTAATGAGGTGAAACGTCTGCCCAGGCAGTATTTGCATGTAAAAAATGCAAATGGTATTTCATTATCACAAAATGTACTGCATAATGCTGCATATTTTGCCTTTCCGTGCTGCCTAATGTAGTCAACCTTGCTTCAGAATTCCAGTGGCCTGTTTATTATGAGAAGTTTCAGTGTGGATTGCGCCAATTGTTCCAATCCAGCACTGTTGTAACTAGGCAGATGTGAAGGGGAGATCTATACTGATTTATAGTTTAGTAGTAGTTAGCAAGTGTTTCCTTTAAACCTCCATGCTTCAACTGTAAACTATAGGAGTTTCTTTGGAAGTGCACTAGAAGTGGGGAGCCCTTCACTGATACCCCAATGATCTGAGCTGGTGATGTGAACTGCAGTTCGATGGACGCATGAACCGGTATCCCCAACCTGCTCATCGAGCAAGGGATAGTGGCTGCATTGCATGAGGTTCTTAGAAGATGAGGGATTCTACATCCGACTGGGTGGAATATATAATTTGTTCGAGGCATATGAGCTGTAGATCATATGCAATGCATAGATCGCCATCTAGTGTTGGGTCCGGATGTTTGCACTTTGGGGCCTATTAGGATGGCGGGCGGCTTCAGTTCGCCCGCCATCCTAGCGGTGCTGGGACCGTCCGCCATACGTGCAGCGGTCCCGCTCCGCAAATTAGGATGCGACCCCCACCCTGGCGGTCGCATTCCGCATATCTAATATTGCTGCGGGTGCTGCTGTAGCAGCACCCGCCGCAATACCAAATAGGCATGTTGCGCATCGCCATGCACAATGTGACTGGCACCGTGCGGTGCCTGCCACCTTGAGCATGGCAATGTAGGGGGGTACCTATGGTACCCCCCTACAAGTGCAGGCCCCCCCCCCCCAGGGGGCCCGTAACGGACCCCCACAGCAATTCCCGCCAGCCCTTTCATGGCGGCATCGTTGCCATGAAAGGGCCGGAACCGCCAGGCATCATAATATGGATGGCGGTGCCTTCCAGGCAACGCCACCATATTATGCCATAGTTCCGCCCGGCCGGCAATCGTGACAAGTGCCGACCGGCGGAAAAGCGGCGTACGGACTATCCGTCCGCCGCGGTACCCCCCGCCATAGTAATATGGCGGGGGGTAAATTGTGTTGTGATGGCGGGCGGATCGCCGCCGCCGGCCGGGCGGTGGCAATCCGCCCGCCATCATAATGTGCCCCTTAGTTTTTCTTCGAAGAAGTCTTTCCAGTCACAAGGTAGGGGACGACTCCTTTCGGTGATAGTGCGCATGGGCATCGACTCCATTGTTAGATTGTTTTTTTCTGCCATCGGGTTCGGATGTGTATTGCTGCGCTCCGGTTCAGGCACCGTTTCTATGTTCCCTTCGACGCGCAATCAACTACCCTGGACGGTATTGTTATCGATCGCGTATCGTCTCACCTCGAAAAAACTTCGATCGGAAAACTTGTGGCTGGCCGTTGGGCCTACCCGCGCTGACCGCACTAGCAGTCGATGGAACGGACTCCCTTTAAACAAAGGAACCTCTAAGCTGACCTATGTTTCTTTTTAGTATGGCCTCATGAGTCTCATTAGCAACACACACCCAAAATCAGTATCATACAACGGTGTTAATACCAAAAATATGTATTTTTATTATTTTCTTCATACAAAAATATTTTGCTTTTTTGATGTTTTCATTTTGCTACTATACATTGCTAAAAAAGAGATTCATCATTGTCTGCACATACATATAACAATAAAACAAATAGACAAGCAGTTACCTAGGTGCCATCAGAGTTTCAAACAATTAAGTGTACAGTGGTCCTCCAGCTTTTAGGACAGTTAATATCTACGCTGGAACCATGGATTATCACTTGCACTGTAGATTAAATTAACATTACTGCGGACTCTAACAATTTCTTCATCTGTAACAGTTTTGAGGACTAGGTAACCGACAAAACAACTCTAAAATCGAAAAACAGTTAATACATGTACAGATAACCCCACACTCTACCATCAGCACTCTTCCTCACCTGTCAAACCAGCTCATTCACACTGACACTCATACACTGAAAAATTCAGTCATGTAGGAGATCCAGAAACAGTTTAGTAGAGATATGCTCCGTCGATCTTTGTGATGCAAATATCACCCATCAGATTACTCTGGTGTCTGTCTCTGAAAGGACTCTCCACATGTGTGGTAGTGGTCAACGCACGTTTCGGTGGGTCATCATTCAAACCACCTTCCTCAGGACCAACATGAGTTCAAATGAATCTCAAAAAAAGTGGACGGGGGTTATCGGAAATTAATTTCGTTAAATTAAGCCGCAAGTCCTTGAAAGTGATGGAACAAAGCCATTAAGAGCCTCTATTAATACTACCATCAAGATGGATACCAGTTCATTCTTATTTGCAAAGGAAGCCTTTAAGTGACATAAACTGCAACGTAGGTCCGAGATGTCACGAGTGTTCTATTTGTATACCTTGCATAGGTAGGACATCGTGTACAGGCAATCCGTGGACCGGAATAGGTCTTCGATCCGTCCCGCGCTGACTTATTGTGTGTTGTGCTAAATTTCCACGCACCGACTTGCACGAAGTGTGCAACCTCTTCCTGTCCCCGGAACATAACGAGAGACTGCGACGCGTGTCGATCGTCTCGATCGAAAAAGACACTTCGTGACCGTCTGGCTCGACGCCACGAGATGCAACACCAGAGCGGCTGCGCACCGGACATCTTCAGTGAAGATTCCGACACAGAACAGCAAGCTCAAGGAGCCGAAGAGGAAGAACATTTCTCCCTCTCTGAAGTAGACCCCGACATGGAAGAAGAGGAGCAAGTTACTCCGGGTCAACGTACCGCGAGTAAAGACACCCCTTTGCCCCCTCAACAACCAAAGACAAAGGCTCCGGTCCCTCCTCTGCCTTCGGGCCAAGGTCGGCACCGACAAAAGGTTTCTGATGCCCCGCCCTCGGGCCCAGCTCCGAAACATAAAGAGAAGCCTTCCGGCTCAGGCTCGAGCCGGCCCCACTCCGGTGCCGAAAAAACACCTTTGGCACTGAAACCCAAATCTAAACATGTTAGTCCCAATTCCACCGTTGCCGAAGACTCTACCTTCGACACCAAAAGGCTTGGAGCCGAAACCTTCAACGCCGAATTAAACAACTAAAGATACTCTGTCTAAAGAGCATCGACCCGATGCCCCGCCTTCGGATCCGAAGCAGAAAAGACTTGTGATCAACCCTGATACAGGACATATCCATGCCACTCTTCCAAAAAAAACAGAAGATAGACCAGCCAGTGGACCAACCAGAAAACTACCACATTCCTCGCAAAAGTGTGGGCACTAACCCTTCTCCACCTTACATTCCAACTCCTTCCCCCACTGATCCCAATTTACTTATTACACCATCAAATTCACCACCACTTACACTTGACCCACAGGATGATGGGGATGAGGATGAAGATCAAGGTAGGCCACAGGACATTGACCCTTGGGAGGATTATCATACTGACCCAAGCCCAGATAATGACCCTGATTTGTACCCGTCTAGACCCTCCCCACCTGATAACATTGGGTACATTGAGCTCCTTAACAGGGCTGCTCAATATCACGGGGTGGAGCTCCATAAAGAGCCTTTAGAAGAGGATTTTCTCTTTGAGACACATAGTTCCTCTCAGAGAGCCATTCGTACCTTACCTATGCTAAAAGGCATGTTGAAACACATAGACGAGATATTGAAGGATCCTGTGAGGGCAAGAATAATTACAACTAGAGTGGAGAAAAAATATAAACCTTCACCCACCGACCCTGTTTACATCAGAGGTCAGTTGTCTTTAGACTCTTGTGGTTTCCAATGCTCGCAAGAGAGCTAACTCACAAACCACAGGTGAGGCTCCTTCTCCTGAGAAGGAGCCTAAGCTTATTGATGCCTCGGGCAAAAGAGTGGCTTCACAAGCGGCAAATCACTGGCGCATTGCCATCGCTCAAGTTCTGTTGGCTCGCTATGATAGGACTCATTATGATGAGTTAGAAAAACTCATGCAATTTTTAACTGACGAACACAAAAATAAGGCTAATGACCTTATCCAGGAAGGTAAACTTATCACCAATACCTCAATCAGGTGTGCCCTGGGCGCAGCAGATACAGCAGCTCGTGCAGTAAACACCAGTGTACTCCTACGCAGACCTGCTTGGTTGAGAATCTCAGGATTCAAGGCTGAGGTGCAAACCTCCATCCTCAACCAACCATTCGACAAAGAACATCTCTTTGGCCCAGCGGTTGATACCTTGCTGGAGAAAATGAAAAAAGACACAGGGGTCGCAAAGTCCATGGGGGCTTTGCAATTGCCTGCCTCTAGGGGTTCCTTTCGCCGCTCCTTTTATAGGTGTTGTTCCAAAAATATATCCACTGAAAACCCCTCCTCATCTTACAAGGGTAACAACCAATCCCCCTCTTCAAGAGGTTATTTTAGAGGTGGTTTCGGAGGAAACAACGGTAAGGGAAGAGGCAGAGGCAACTCCACACGCACTTCCCCCGCAAAAAGTGAGTGACTTCCTTCCGTTACCCCCCAATCATTCCACTCCTGTCGGGGGACGTCTCTCTCAATTCCTACCTGTCTGGAATTCAATCACCTCAGACAAGTGGGTACTACAAATTATCCAATATGGTTACTGCCTGGAGCTTACACTCACTCCCCCAGATATTCTTCCAAGATCACGTGCAATGTCACCAGAGCATCTTACCCTTCTAAAGCAAGAGGTCTCTCTCTCTGGAAAGACATGCTATAGAACCAGTCCCATTACAATATGAGGGGACCGGGTATACTCCTGTACTTTTAATTCCCAAAGACGGCTTCTCTCAGGCCCATACTAGACCTCAGAGAACTAAATCTATACATTCAGTCGGTCCACTTTCACATTATCACACTCCAACAAGTGCTCCCACTCCTTCAGCAAGGCGACTTTCTGTCCACTCTGGACTTAAAGGACGCCTATTTCCATATTCCCATTCACCCTGATCACCGGAAATACCTCAGGTTTCTGGTAGACGGCCAACATTATCAATTCAAGGTCCTCCCATTTGGAGTAACTGCCGCACCCAGGGTTTTCACCAAATGCCTGGCAGTAGTCGTGGCTCATCTAAGGAGACCGCACATTCACGTGTTCCCTTACCTAGACGACTGGCTCATAAAAGCGCAATTGATGGCAATGATGGTGTCTTGCATTTTAATAATTCCTTACGCAAGGCTCCAAATGCGTCTCCTCCAGGAATGCTTAGCACGTCAGTGGAATCAGGCTCAAGGTCGGTTATCGGATCTAGTGTTGGTAGATGGCCGCACCCATTGCTCTCTGCAGTGGTGGAATACAAAAAACCTTTCCAAGGGGCGGCCATTCGTCGACCCGGTTCCACAGATAGTGCTAACAGCAGACGCTTCGCTCACTGGTTGGGGAGCTCATCTACAAAAACATACCATTCAAGGCATGTGGACTCTTCAACAAAAGCAACTCCACATAAACCATCTAGAACTGCTAGCAGATCTTCTAGCGTTGAAAGCTTTTCAACTTCATCTAGTAGGCAAAGCTGTCCTAATTTGCACAGGCAACATGACAGCAATGTACTACATACAAAAACGGGGGGGGGACACTCTCTCTCCAGCTCTGTTAGCCCAGAGCATCTTGAGATGGGCCATACCTTACAAAATCTATCTCCTTGCGGAACACCTTCCAGGCGTAAACAACCACATTGCAGATCTGCTCAGTCGTCAACGACAACAGATCCACGAATGGGAACTCCACCCTCAAGTTCTCCTCCTGTTCTTTCAAATGTGGGGCTTCCCAGACATAGATCTGTTCGCCACCCACTTAAACGCAAAATGCCCAAACTTCGCATCCAGGGATCCACACCCATTGTCCAAAGGCAATGCACTATGGATGAATTGGTCAGGGATATTTGCTTACGCTTTTCCGCCTCTCCCACTCATTCCATGAGTGGTTCGGAAGCTCAAACAGCACTCGCTGACACTAATCCTAGTTGCTCCCACATGGGCCCGTCAACCCTGGTTCACAACCCTCTTGGAGTTGTCAGTAGTTCCCCACCAAAAACTACATCTCACTCCCAATCTCCTCATTCAGAACCATGGAGGGATAAGACATCCAGATCCCAGTCATCTCAACCTTGCGATTTGGCACCTGAAATCTTAGTTTGCATGAATATTATCAAAGAGGCTAGACGTCCTACCACAAGGGCATGCTATGCAGCAAAATGGAAGCGGTTTGTGATTTACTATAATAACCATCAAGTGAATCCGCTCGACGCTTCAATCCAAAACATCTACAACGTTCCAATTTAGTGTATACATCCATACGCTTACATCTTGGTGCAATAGCTGCATATCTGCAGAACAGACATTTGTCTCTTTTTAGAGTGCCTGCTATTAAGGCTTTCATGGAAGGACTTGAGTCATTCCCCCCCCCTCCCCCCCCCCCCCAGACTTCCACCTGCCCCAGTGTGGAATCTCAACAATGTTCTTACAAGACTCATGGGTCCGCCTTTTGAACCATTGCATAGATGTGAACTGCAATTTCTCACTTGGAAGGTAGCTTTCCTCAAAGCTATCACATCTCTAAGAAGAGTGGGTGAGCTTCAGGCACTAACAGTAGAAGAACCATTTTTGCAAATACATCAGAACAAAGTGGTTCTTAGGACTCACCCCAAATTTCTACTAAAGTCATTTCTGCTTTTCATACCAACCAATCTGTTGAGTTGCCTGTGTTCTTCCCTCAACCAGATTCTGTGGCAGAACGTGCTCTTCACACCTTAGATTTAAAAAGAGTGCTACTATATTACATTGAAAGAGCAAAACCTTTTAAAAAGACTAAGCAACTTTTTGTTGCTTTTGCTCCACCACATAAAGGCAATCCAATATCAAAATCGGGTATTGCAAGGTGGATGGTTGAATGCATTCAAATATGCTATGCAAAAGCAAAACGAACGTTAACAGTTCCCCCTGGAGCACATTCTACTCGCAAATTAGGGGCTTCTATGGCATTCTTAGGAAATATACCCATAGATGACCTATGCAAAGCTGCAACATGGTCTACACCTCACACATTCACAAAACACTATTGTGTAGACGTGTTAGCAAGACAACAAGCTAGAGTGGGCCAGGCAGTTTTACGTACACTATTTCAGACCACTGCAACAGATACAGGTTAGTCACCGCTTGGGTAGATAATTGCTATATAGTCTATGCATAGCATAGACTATATGCCTCAAACGGAAAATGCTACTTACCCAGTATGCATCTATTGGCATATAGAGCTGTAGAGTCATATGCGCCCACCCACCTCCCCGGGTACCTTTACATGTTGCAGTAACATCTTACTTAGATACATGCATTCATGGACATCTCCTTTTTACTACTCTTACTAGCTCCATTATCACCCTCTGCGGTAAGACAATCTAGTCGATGCCCATGCGCACTATCACCGAAAGGAGGAGTCACCTACCTCGTGACTGGAAAGACTTCTTCGAATAAAAACAAAGTGCAAACATCCGGACCCAACACTAGATGGCGATCTATGCATAGCATATGACTCTACAGCTCTATATGCCAAGAACAGATGCATACTGGGTAAGTAGCATTTTCCTTTTTAAGCATACACCGCAATTACTGTAGTTTGGATCCATCCTGGTATTCCATTAACATGCAGCCAGATATCTGGGTAGGTTCTTTTTTTGCAGCCTTCTTAAAAGGTGCAATTACCTATTGCATGCAATGTAACTGGGCAAAAACAGCAGATCAACCGAATGGGCAGCCATGAAAGTAATGCTTATGGGTGAGGGCATAATTAGAATATACCGTACCAGAAGACAATTGGAAGACAATACTCTAAACACAGAAGAGCATTATATTAGATCAGGTAATCGGCATACCCAGCGAGAAGGCTAAAATTAATTGATACTAAAAGGCACATGGGACACCTTGGACAAATTCACCAGTTCGTTATACTCTGCAATTTCACAGAGAGGGGGCTTAATCTGGGAGGCTACAGGCATTGGTGTTCGAGAGGAAAACCCAGATTGTTGAAACTAGGGCTGTATTAGATGTGGGTGATATGACTGACTTTAGGTGGAATCAGTAACGTTCTGCCACAGCAACTGATGCTGATCTGTATGCAGTCAAACATTGGAGGTGATTAGTGTAGTGATCCTCTCCAGTCTTGCTGAGGTTCAACACGAGAAATTGTGAGAGTGCTGTAAAAGACTCAGTGATAGAGCCTTACAGAGAATGCCAGCGGTCAAGATCCTGGGTGCTGCCTGTCTCCTGCCAGACCTCTTTGTGGAGGTGATGTCCACAGGGTGACTGCTATCCACAGAAAGGGGGGCAGTCATTACTATGATTGTGATACCAGAAAGAGGCCCTCATGCCTTCATATCATACCAGCCCTTGTCAATGATTAAGAGAGACACCAATCCTATAAGCAAATCCCGGACTAATAGACTACTGAACGTGGTGGGGGCACTTGTTCATGAAGACCCAGTGCTGCTTTACACTGGATATATTACCTCTCAAAATATTATAAATAAGACTTCTTCTGGTGAATACTTCTACCTGCAGATCTCGCATCTTTCGAATATCCCATGTGTCCGACTGAGTCTAGAAACTTTTCGATAGATCTCGACGCTGGTAAGGGTCACTGGTTCCACTCTGAGCCGGAAGCGGCATCCTTGTGACATCATTGGACCAAAAAACCCCAGTCAGTGCATTGATGTTGATTACCTTTTTTTTACTTGTAATCAACTTGAATCCAAAGCTAAAATTTCCTCAAGAGATTGCCAACTTTTTCATCACAGATTTTCTTTTTTTCAAGTGCAGTTTTCCTGAATGCAGGCTCTTTATTCCCCCCACCCCCCCAAAAAAAACATTCAGCTGTTAAACCGTGTAAGATATGTGATGGACAGATGCCCATTACAGACCCACCCGAAATTTGCCTTTTGTGCTTTGGGTCAGATTGTGATGTGAAGGTTTGCGGCTCTTGTTGTAGTATGCACGCCAAGGCCATTAAGGAGCGGGAGTTGCAGCTGTTGTCTAAAAAGAAGAAACATAAGAAGTGACCACTCTAATCCCTACCCTCAACCATCTGCTTTGGAGCTGGGACTAGTTGAGGGAATCACAGGGGACCTAGCACCTGTTTCTCCCCTCTGACCCTGCCTCTTTCCCAGCTACTCTACCACCTGTGTCATGGACCGAGGCCCCCGTTTGGTCAGCTTTACCCGGAATTCCGTACTCCTAGTACTGACCCAGAAATCCATCTGAATGCAGTGTGTGAATCTTCTAAAGAAACATGGTCTCCTCTGGAGCGTCACCTGACTCCCATGTGTCCAATGGTATTCATGTTTGGAGCGCTTGTGACCATCGTCCTGCTCCATTCCTCCCTCTGCCACAGGTGACCTGGGCTATGACCCCAAACACTGCTCCAGTGCCACCTGCAGGCTCCGTGCTGCAGCAGATGCCACCTCCACTCACCATTCCATCAAGATCTTTTACATCGGCGCTGGACCCCATTGCCTTACCTGCGCTGCAGGTGACTCCAGCACTGCAAACAAGTCCATCTGCGCCTCAATCGATGCTACCCACGACGCAACTTGCTCAACCAGAAATCTTACCCCATCACAATTCCCACAACACATCACACAGGAAGGCTCAGCGCCTCAAAGAGGGGAAATGCTTTTTCAGGGACTCTCATCCCCACCAAGACCCCAGCCAGAACAAAGTTGATGGAACTGACATTCCGTGTCTTTGGACCCAGACTTTGCATTGTTGAAAGACAAAAGTGGATTGGATACCTCGCCAGAATAAGAATTTTGTTCCCCAACAGGGTTGCCTCCATTTGAGGTCACTACTTATCATTCAGTGATAAAGAAGGTTGTGAAGATGTTATACCTCCTTCCTTCTATGACTGAGACCAAAGCCAACATTCTTACAAGGGCTCTGCATATTACTTCAAATAAGACAGATCCCCGGCTCCCCTTTAATGAGGCACTCACCTAGCCATCCTGACAGTTTTTGGGAGAAAACCACTTCCCCCGCAGTCCACGAAGCGATTGAAAGATGCTGCAGATTAGTCCCTGTAGACTTGACTTTACTTTTCTCCAATTCATCACAGGAAAGCCTGGTGGCTCAGGCATCTTCCTTCGCAAATCTTTCACCAAGCACCTTCCCTACTACCCTGTCAGAGGGGGAATCCATGAAGATGGAGCAGTAGGCAAAACAGAAAAAAAGCCTTTCAGTGAGTAGCATGGCCCTCTATTGGCAAAATCTCCTTGTTATGTACCTACTCTCTGGGAGATGGCAGACTGATCTGCCTCAACTACCAGATCTGCAAATCCATTTTTCTGAGTTAATAGTGGGTGGACAAGCTGTGGCAAAACAGGTGATGCATTCTGGCATTGACACTACAGATTCTGTTGCCAGATTCTTTTTTTTTTTTTATATAGTAGATCCTGTGTGGTGTTCTTTTAGGTCTCTTCCTCCGTTATGTTATATAGCAGTATGTTGCAGTTTCAGTGAGTGGCCATTTGAGGTGCTTTATGAACTCCAAGGCTGGGCTGAAGAAGATTTATAACTGTTTTGTCACCTTTAGGATGGTAGTAACTTTAGAAATCTAGTTTGTGATTGGCAATGGGCTTACTCTTTTGTGGGTGGATGTTTGTAGTAATCCCCCTTCCATTTTGTAGTATATATCCCCATTTTCTCTCCACTCCCCTGGCACCTCCCACATTTACTATTGCATAGTAACTTCTATGTGTGGCGATCTCTCCATAGAAAATATGAGTGTTCGAAGTTCCGATCTCAATCTGTAGGTTTGTGAATTACAGTTTATAGTAAGTGGGTAGTAGTCTTGTAGTACTACGTTACGTACAACAAAATGCAGTTTAATAGTAACGTACATATTTACAAGATATTCTTCCAGCCACTACATTTCAGAGCAATGAGCATGTGAATGTGGACAAGTTTCAATCTTTAAAACTATTGTTGCAGGCTCATTACTAGTTTATTTTCTGGCATCTCAATACCCCTACCATTTCTTAATATAGACTTCAGATTTCCTGGCATGGAGTGAACTATATCCAACCTGTAAAGTACCTCTGTGCAGTCAATTCCTCAACTTATCAGTGCTAAAATTGCATTTCCATTTTTCTTACTTATTGTGCTCCGATCTATGGGAGGAAGCTGAATATTTTTTGGATGCAATTGACCATAGTCCTTTGTGCATTATATTTAAATTACCAAATTGTATCCCCATCTAAGTTTATATTGAAATTCAGCTATCACAAATATGCACAAGTAGTTGCTAATAGATTAAGATTTTTCTTTAAGCTCTGGTAATGAAAATCTGAGCTGTTTGGTTATTTGATTTGGGAATAAATATCTTAAGTCTGCCAGTGTTTGGTAAGTGCCTTAATTGATGGCAGTCTTAAGGAGCTAGGATTGACTGAATCTAGGTACAGCTGGTTATAACGTTCACAACGTTTAAGCAGATGGAGAAGACTGACTCCACAAACTCTTTTTGAATACTGCAGACCATAGAATCTTCTAAAGAAGGGCCTTATGAGATTTCCTCTTTTGTTGATCTCAAGCATCCTTGGAGATTTACTCCCTGGATGACTAACAAAAGGAAACTTAATTTCAACAGATTTACATTTGTTATTATTCCTTTTGCTGATTTTGGATACTCCATGAAGTGTTGGGCCCAAAATACAGATTTTGCTGGTTATTTGATTTAAGCTGTCCAAGTGTGGCAATAAAGACTAATTATTCATTTTTGAAACAATGATATCTAAACATGAATCAATCTTTCTTTGTACGAGAGCTACAACAAGTCAGATTTGTGCATCTGTTCTTACTATTTTAAATAGTTTTATTCAGACTTTTATTACAATGGTAAATACTTTCTATTACAGGTTTGAATAACAACTTGTCTTCTTAGTTTCTGCATTTTTTAGACGAGGCCTTTTCCTTGCCCTAAAGTGTCACTACTTAATAAATCTTTGTTTTTTATGAGAAGTATCTGTGCTGTTTACACTTCTACTGATATTTTTTTTAAAGCCACCCTTATATTCAGCTTTGTTTTTTTGGTATTGATGCCTTTACTATTGATGATGTTAGTTCTTGTGGTCTGTAACATATAAATTGTTTTTCATTCAGATTTTCTGTTTGCATGGAGGATTGTCACCATCTATAGACACACTGGATCATATTCGAGCACTTGATCGCCTTCAAGAAGTTCCACATGAGGTACTGCTTACTTTATTGAGAAGCATTTGGCTTTTGTTGCAGTCTATCAAGTCTACTACATTTGACACATGTATGTTTTTCAAATATTATGAACTGTACTATTGTGCAACGCCAAATGTTTTCATCTGGAAATGGAGAAAACACATAGAAAAGTGAAATGTTGGTTAATGCTAAGAGTTCAGGGTTTACCCACCTAAAAATAGAAGTTTTGAGTCCTGCGCGGGTGTTAGTTTCTGGTACCTCCAACTCTCGCCAATCGCACTAATTCTGGGAGTCGTGGTATTCGCCTATCTTGTTTTATGGAGGTGTGAGAGTGCATCTCTCAGGGTGGCTGTAAGGCACTCCTTTGCATGTATTGTCCATACCTTCACCCACCACTGGTCTGTCGTTAATAGTAATCCTCCATTTCTGTGCTATCACTAGTCGGGCTGCCAATAAAAGTGGGGCTATTGATTTTTCCTCAGCCCGGAAAAGGAGGTGGAGTTCATCAACCTCCAAGGGACCCAAAAGTAATTTTTGGCAGTGCTGGCAAGTCACTTTTTGTGATTCCCTTAATGGGTTCCAAAACTTGCCCCCAAAGCTGCTGTATTTTTGCACAGTCTCACTACATTTGAATGTGGGTCACCCGTGAATCACAACCCCTCCAACAATTAGTTGGATCTTTACACACCGATTTCAAGCGGACACGGGTCAGGTACCACCACAATATTAATTTGAAATCACTCGCCCTATGCTGGAGACAGAGGACGTTGCCGCCCTGCCTCAGATTTGTATCCAGTCCATCTCAGTCAATGTGAGGGCAAGGCCTGTTAAGTGAAACTAATTTTTTTATAGGACTGGATCTATCTAGAGCACGGTAAAGGCTTAAGTGCTTTGTTAGTGTCCCTATCTACCATCATATTCTCCACCCATGTCTCTCTTGCCCCCAATTCCCTTTCTCCAGGTTGTCTGGCCCAGTGTAGGTGTTGTGTGATACAATGGAGGCCTTTAAGTTGCAACTTTAAATCATTGGCACATTGTTCTTTGGCTGGTCTTAGGGGTGCCATTGGAATAAAGGTGGCCAAGACACCTCGTCTCTCCCCTCCCAAGATCGGTATCCCTGTCTGTCATACCCGGTGAGAGATTGCGGGTTCTCGAACACTGGGGTCTGTGGGGAGGGGTAGGTGCTGACTTGTCTGGTCCCAGCCTCCTTATTCAAATACTGTAGAGCTACCTCTGTAGCCCACGCCAGAGTCCTCTGAGAGCGGCGTGCTCGTGGTGATACACACACAGCAACTGAGGCAGAGGGAGCTGGTACCGTTCCTGCTCCAGGTGGCACCAGTGTTTCTTGGCATCGTGGGAGCACCAACTGAGGGCCAATGCGAGCTGGACGGCCAGTATAAATTGTTCCATATCGGGGGCGCCCATTCCTTCCTCTGCTGGGCTCCTAGCCATAATCGGGGGATCTTCACTGGTAGGCATCAATAAAGGTGAAGGAGGTGTGGCAGAAAACTCATTTTGATGCAGTTGCTCCTGCCCATCCTTGATATCTCCCGCCAGCCTCACTGGTAGAGATCTTTGATCAGGGTGTCTTCTAGATGGGGTGGCATGTTACTCAGTTATATATCTCTAATATTGGGAGAAATGGCTCCACTAAGTTGGCTACCCTCTTGATTCTTTGCCCATGGCTTTAGACTTATGATGGTTAATCTTGAAACCACCGTTGGAAGTGATCCAATTCTTCCATCAATGCTGAGAGTGAGGGGACAGGATTAATCAGAAAGCATAAAATGTCATCAGCAAAGTGCCATCTTCACCTGTCTATTTTCAGTCTCTAGACCATTGGTTACTGGGTTAGCTTGAATGTCTTGGAACAAATGTTCCAATGTCTGAGCGAATATTGTAGATGAGACGAGGCATCCCTGGTGTCACCTGGGTTTGGCCTATGGGGTTTGATAGGCTTGATTGTATCTGAATTCTAGTGGAGGGCCTCACTTAGTTTGCCATTATCAACAGCTTCATCTGAGACCCTAGTGTAGTTTTGTCTAATTATGATAAATTAGAACTCAAATTGACAGACACAAATATTCCTCTAAATCTACATAAATCGCAGCATGAACTTTGCTCATCGCACTCCCCTACCCAAATCTCTACTTTTCTACCTCTTTATTTCCCTCCTTATCTCCCCCTCTGACACAGCCACTAACAATGCTTTATACATGTACATCAAGGTCTCGATTGCTCTTTTTCATTATCATCTCAACTTGTTAAATTTGTATCTGAAAGAGACACGTTAGTGACAGATTCCTTACCTTAGAATATCCCCAGGCGTCCGGCTGGATCGGGAAAGTTTTGCGTAGCAGTACCCCTGCGCGTCGGTAGGCGGCGTCGTGCGGCTCCGCGTCCGTCGTCGGCGTCGTGATCGCCGGGATGATGTCGCAGCCAGTACTTAGACGCCGCCCATGCGCGCTGGCGTCAGTTCTTTCTTTTTCCACGCCAGTGAGCGCAGATCCGGATTGAGCAGTGCCCCTAGTCATTTTTTGACTGAGTATTGTTTGTGACTTTTTTGTCCAAGTTTTCGAGTCGTTTCGACTCCAAGGTGTCAGTAGGGATGCCCGGCTTCAAGCCATGCGAGATCTGTAATCGCATGATGTCGATTACGGATCCGCACCGAGAGTGTGCTTCTGCCTGGGGCGCGGCCACGACCCCAAGTCGTGCCCAGAGTGTCGGTCCCTCGCCCCGAAGGCTTTGCGAGAGCGGTCTCGAAAGCTTCTCGAGGCCCGGCACTCGGCTCCGCGCCGATCGAGGTCCCGGGAGAGGTCGAGGGGCCGGTCGCGGAGCCGTCGTCATTCGTCGGGGTCTAAGTCTTCGTCTTCAGGTAAGGCGAAGCACACGAGGTCTAAGAAGCGTCGCTCTAAGACCTCCCCTGTCTCACGACTCGGCCGAGGGTCCAGTTGGTCCCGCCCCCGCTGCTCCGGGGGTACCCGAGCAGCCGACGCCGGCTTACCCGCCTGTTCCGGGTCCGACGTCGACTCCGGCCGAGATACAGGACTTCCTGTCGGCCATGGCTCGCATCTTCGGGCCTAAGGGTTACCCCGGTGCGCCTTCGGGCCCCGCGGGCCCGAGTGGGAGTCCTCCTTCGGCACCTCCGGCGGCTCCGGCGCCGCAGGACTCCCTCGGATCCAGGCCTGGATCCCGGTCGACGCCGGTTGACCTAACGACACCTCCACCGGCGCTGACCTCCCCGGTACCGTTCACGGTGCCGTCCGAGGCCCCGGGCGGCGCCGTCCCCAGGTTCTCCCCGGAACCGGACACGGAGCCAGATCGACGTCGCACGACGCCGATTCCGACGCCGATGGGACCTTTCTTCCCTCATGTCCCTCCTCCATACTTTTCACCTGTTTTGGAGGACGAGGAGGACTGGGAGGGGTCGGAAGACCCTCTCACAGCTCAATGTGAGCCATATCAGGACTGGGCTGAGGAACTGGGTGATGCCAGTGGTCTGGACACCTCTCCTGACCTTGGCATGCCGTCTCCTCCTTCCGTGGCTACGGAGGAGGGAGCAAGTTATGCAACGGTGTTGCGTAGGGTGGCCGCGGCCTTGCGCCTCAAGCTCCCTACAGTGTCCGTCAGGACTAACCTCCTGACGGAAGTGCTTCAGCCGGCGGCTACCTTTTTGGAGCCACTGCTGCCGTTCAACGACGCACTTTCTGACGTTCTTTTGGGCACCTGGTCCAGGCCCACCACAGGGGCTCCTGTGGACAGGAACGTAGCCCGACGCCATCGCCGGCCCCGGGCGTCCTTCTGTTCCTCTCCCAACACCCTTTGGTAAACCCCTTTTTTGTGGATCCTCATAACTAACTGCAGACTCCTCACTGCAGTCCCACCTTCCCGTTCTGTGGAATGCGTCTCTTTTCCAAATGTAAAAAGGTCCCATTTTAGGAATTTGCACACGGGTACCTCTGATTATTGTTGGACTCTGCGTCCAAGGTTACAGACAGTCAAGAAAAAAACAGATTTCAGCACACATGGGTAGCGTTTTGAATCTTCTGGCACTTGGGAATATTCGATAGGTGCGCAATCTGTGGTTAAATATCCACCAGAACAAGCGTTACCCAAGGTAAGTAACTTGTTCATCTTGACAGTTTTTAGTGAAGAGGCAGTTCCATCGCGGGCAGGACGCCCCTCAGGTGGACTTTTAATATGATTGAGAACTGATCTCTTCCCAACCGTGAAAAGGCTCCCAATTAATTCTAAAGACCTTTTGGCCTTGCAAATTACCATTAAAACCAGGTCTGGTCCCAGACCTATAACGTTAGTGAATATCTACATAAGATCTGTACCCTCAAACTTGCATTCCTCGATCGTAAGCAGGCTAGATGATTTTTTGGGGCAGATGACTCAAAAGACCTTAAATTGTGGCGGGTGACACCAACACCTGTATTCCTTTATCTGTATCATCTACTCCCAATTACAAGAAAAATCCTGAAAGCTCAAAGGTGGGCTCTCAGATTACTGATATTATCATTGACCATGGATTAAGAGTAGTAAATGGTAATACCAGGTCTGACTGCCCCCCTTCATTTACCTTTGGTAGAGGGTTTAGTAAATCAAGGATTGATCATATATTATTAGATAATGATCTCTGGCCAGAATTACATGATATGCAAGTTATTTTCAGGCCTGACAGCGACCACCAGGCTTTAAGTGCATCTTTTTATATGACTGAGTTTAAAGACCTTTATTTGAAGGCAGTCGTCCCCAGTGTACCAATTATAACATCAAAAGTGGGCAGAAACGGTGGACGATGAAAAAGCGATGGCACTCATTTATAACCTTTTTTTTTTTTTTTTCCCCACTAAAGTGACCCAAATTGATCTAAATAACCTCTTTAATGGTCATTTTAGAACTCTACACTGCAAACTCATGGACTCCCTAAAATTATGTTTCATGAGGGAACAGAAAAGCGGAGCATCCAAAAGGAAAATGTCTACCTGGTACAATAAGAACTGTCGCTTAGGAAAGTTTCAACTCTTGTGTGCCATTAAAAAGGGCCTTAGACCTGAAATAATAAAGTCTAGGTATGAATACAAAAAAGTCCTAGCCAAAGCAATAAGGGAATGGCATCAGCCCCAATAGCTAACGCTTTCTGAGGCCCTAGAGAAGGGCGATCAAAAAAACTTTTGGAAATTAGTAACGGGCAATTCTAATAACACTCATTTAGATTCTGCCATCACACCCGATACATGGACCATCCACTTTAGTGCTCTTTATGAGAGCCAGCCCCATAGTAACATTCAAGAGTTTAATCCCCCAGAAGAGGCCAGCGATGCCCTATCCCCTCCAGCGATTACTTCATCTCACTCAGTTATGCAATCGAGCCTTACATTCACTTTATGTGAAACACACAAAGCATTAATGCTAACGGACAGAGGTAAAGCTCCTGGAATGGATGGCATTCCGGGAGATCTTTATCTTTCAGAACCTGATATCTGGGCCCCTTACCTGAATGCTTTATCTAATAGTATAATAAATAGCAACAGGATTCCTCCGTCATGGCAGGGCGCGGTAATTATACCAATCTACAAGAAAGGGGAGAGATCTATCCCTTCAAATTACAGGCCGATTAGCCTTCTAGATAACTCCCCAAAAAGTTTTTGTAGACCGGTCCTTTTTAGATTGAATGAGTGAATGCAGCATAATATCCTGGAAGACTGCCAAGCAGGCTTTAGATCGAAAATTAGCACCCTGGACCAGGTCCTTCGCTTCAAGGTGATAACCTGGAAATATATCACCTTGTTGCGTGACCATCTATATGTCGCTTTTATCGACCTAAGAGCGGCCTATGATCTGGTCCCCAGAAACACACTGTGGGTGGTATTGGAAGGCTATGGTATTCCCCCAGATTTACTAAGGATACTCTGGCTTCTCCATGAGAACACATATGCTAGGGTGAGGTGTAATACAACTGGAGACTTGACAGAGAAGATGGCTATTAGGAAAGGGGTCAGACAGGGATGCGTCCTTGCCCCAACATTATTTAGCTTATTCATAAATGGCGCTGCAGAGAGGTTGAAGCAATGTAAACATGATGCCCCAAGAGTAGCGGGTATACCAACCCCTATACTAATGTTCGCAGACGATACTCTGCTCATCTCGCGTACACCTATGGGCCTTCAATCTCAACTGAATGCTTTAGTCACTTTTTGTGGGGAAAGAGGGCTAGAATTGAATCCCTCAAAATCCAAAGTTATGTTAATTAATCCTCACAAGAAGTGCAGAGGTATAGTGACTGTAGAGGGCCTCCCCCTAGAGGTAGTCGAACACTTTGACTATCTCGGGGTTAGATTAAGTAATACTCCAGTATGGGCCCCACAGTTGGAAAAAAGTAAAACCACATTACACCAGAAAGCTTTCGCCATAGCCAGACGTTATAAGGCTACTTCTGGCGGCCCGGTTGCTCCTGTCATGGTTGTGTACAATGCTACAGCTGTTGCGTCGGCTTTATATGGAGCTGAGATCTGGGGGCATGCAGATGCGGACAGGCTAACCAAGACTGAAAATAGGTTTCTAAAAATACTTTTTCATTTAAATCTGTTTTATTAAGGAGGAGAAGAATCAGTATGTACACAGCATGTCTCCTATAACCCTTTGATGGGCCGACCGCGGTAACAAGTAAACGATCAGAGGGCGAGGGTGAGACATTGGAAGACTAAACATGGGCATTGGATTCTACAGCAAGTCGCCTACAACCCAGACCGGGCCGGCCACGTAGTGTGACAGTCAAGTGTGGCAGTTGCAAGCTTTAAAACTTCTCCAGATGTATAGAACCATAACAAATACAGGAACTCAAACCTAAAGCAATATATAAACGAAAGGAGAAGAAAAATGAGAGGAGCCCCCTAATACTCTTAGAGGAGAGGAATGAAAAGGAAAACGAGAGAAATAAAATAGAGAGAAAGAGACAGATAGGAGAGGAGAAAGAGAGGAGAGGGAGGGCTAGGCACGACAGGTGGTTACTGCAGCAAGTGTGGCTGGGGAGACTGGGAGAACTATGTAGTGGCGGCTTCAGGCAATGCGGTCAGACATTTGACAAATTGCAGGGCGGTAATGTGGGAGTTAAGGGAGTGTGTTGGAGAGAGGGAGATGTATTGCGTCTTCAAAGAGGCGTAAAGCCCGAAGGGTCGGGGGCTGAAGACGGGCATGTTCTAGTTTATAGAAATGGTCTATGAGCGGTTGCCAGAGTTTGGGGAAATGAGTGTCTCGGGACTGTAAGCGAGCAGTGAGTAACTCCATCGCCATGGTATGCCACAGGCGAGTGAACCAGATAGTGGCTGGGGGAGTCTCCGTTTTTTCCAATATAGAGCCGTTTAGCCGCGCCCAACATATGAAGACAGATATGCCAATCTCTACGTGTCAGCGCGCGTAAATTATCAGGCTTGATACCCAAGAGAACCGTGGCTGGAGTGTCCGGCAGGGGGAAGTCAAGGACCAGTTTGATGTGGCTGAGGATCTCTTTCCAGTACGTGGCCAGAAGTGGGCAAGTCCACCAGATGTGAAGGAAATCTCCAGGGGAGTTCAAGCATCGCCAGCAAAGAAGAGGATGTAGGGAACATTTTGTGTAGCCTGTGAGGGGTGTAGTACCACTGGGTCATAACCTTATAAGCAGTTTCCCGCTGGGAGATGCAACGATAGACCTGTGGAATGTCGCGCCAAAGACTATCCCATTGTGCGGGCGTGATGTCCATAGACTGTTCAGATTGCCATCGATATTGATAGGGGTGTAGGGCGATCCGCGGGGGTGCTGTAAAATATTACACGTACGAGATATGAGTCCCCTGGAGTTATCGAACGAGCGAACCAGCCGCTCAAAGGAAGTAAGGGCACGTGTGGCTGCCTGTGTCAGATATTCGGTGCGTAACCAGTGTCGAAGTTGCAGGTATTGTAGTCGAGCCCCCTCGGGGAGTTGGAACTCTTGTTTACACTGCTCAAAAGTCTTGAAGGTGGCCCCTACATAAAGGTCCCGGATTGTTCTGCACCCCCCATCCAGCCATTCGGCGAATACGGGGGGATGTAGGGCAGGTGGGAAGAGGGAGTTGCCAGCGATGGGAGTGTGGGGAGATGGGAAGGTAGTAAGCCCTTTGGACACGGCTATCCGATCCCAAATGTCGAGGACAGTCTTGGTAGGAAGAGCTATGTACGCACTGCGGGAGCGAGAGGCCCGGTGTTGCCAAGGTAGGTCCCATATAGAGCGCCCAGTCACTGCCCTGTCCATATGGAACCACACCTTCTCACTCTCCCATGCCATCCATTCGGAGATGAAGCGTAGGTGCGATGCCCAGTAATATTCCATCAGGTTGGGGCAAGCCAGGCCGCCTCGATCCCGGGGCAGCATGAGAAGTTTATTAGAAAAGCGCGGTCGACGACCTCCCCAGATAAACCTGGTGAATTCGCGCTGCATGCTTTGGATCTGATGTTGTGGGTTAGGGGTGGGGAGCGATTGAAACACGTACAAAATCTTCGGTAGGATGGACATTTTAAGGGCATGGATACGGCCTAGCCACGAGAGAGAGAGAGGTTTCCAAGTGCGCAAGTCCTCAAGCACCGACCGTCTGCATTCCTGCCAGTTGGCTTGCGACCAGGTGACAAGGGTGGGGGTCAGATTAAGCCCCAGATATCTGATGGAGTGAGAGGCCCACCTGTAGGGGACAAGTGCCTGGAGTGCAGGGAGCTCCTCTACTGGAATAGTGAGATTCAGGGCCCAAGGTTTTTCATGATTAACCTTAAGGCCCGATGCTTGCTCGAATAAGCGCAAGAGATGGTAGAGGGCAGGCAGAGACTCATGCGGTTGGGATTACGTGAGGAGGAGGTCGTCTGCGAACAAGGCTACTTTGCGCTGTTGGCCTCCGAGGGGGATGCCATATATGTATGTATGTATGTATGTCTGGCGCCTGGCGTATCATAATGGTGAGAGGCTCAACCACAAGAGCGGACAGGAGGGGGGAGAGGGGGCAACCCTGTCGTGTGCCTCTGTATATTGTGATGGGATTGGTGAGTTGGCCATTAACCCGAACCTGGGTCATAGGGGAAAGATAGAGGGCCATGATGCGGGACACCATCAGAGGGCCTAGCCCAATTTTGTTTAGGACCGCTCGGAGAAAGGTCCAGTCCACACGGTCAAACGCTTTCTCCGCGTCAAGGGATAGTAGGCAAGCCTGTATATTCCAATGGTGGGCTTTCCCAACGAGGTGTGCAACCCGTCGT
The DNA here is from genome assembly GCA_963921515.1 of Calotriton arnoldi. Lineage (NCBI taxonomy): Eukaryota > Metazoa > Chordata > Amphibia > Caudata > Salamandridae > Calotriton > Calotriton arnoldi. The sequence goes on from CAWUFW010000039.1 coordinate 2,767,438, forward strand.
ACATTTTCTGCCCCCTGTCGGTGGCGAATAAAGCCAACCTGATCGGGGTCGATAAGGCCGGGGAGATGGGGGGGGGGGGGGGGGAGGTCTAGGCGCTTGGCTAAGATTTTAGTATAAATTTTGAGATCGGTATTGAGAAGTGCAATAGGGCGAAAAGATGAGCAATGTGTGGGGTCTTTACCTGGTTTAGGAAGTAGGGCTATTTCGGCCAATCCCATGGAGGAAGAGGGACCTATTGTGTCCGTGAAAGAATTAAAAAGGCGAAGGAGATGGGGTTGAAGCTGCGGGAGAAAGACACGGTAGAAAGAAAGTGGCAAACCGTCCGGACCCGAGGATTTCCCAAGAGGAAGATCTTTCAGAGCACCATCAAGTTCACTCTGAGAGAGCGGCTCGAACAACAGCTGCGCATGATATGGATTTATCGGAGACCAAGGGCAGTTATCTAGGACAGTCTGAATCTGCTCCGGTAGGGGCGTCTCCTGAGCGTAAAGAGACGAATAATAAGCATGGAAAGCTGTAAGTTTAGCCGCCTCAGTGGTGACTCAAGTGGCATCAGGGCACTTGATATTGGCTGTGTGCGCTTTGGCCGCTCGCGCCCTTAATCTCTGAGCAAGAACTGTGCCCACTTTGTCCCCTCCTTCATAGTAGCACTGCTTAAGAGCTAGAAGAGCCCACTCGGCCTTGTTGGTGCGATGTGCACGGAGCTGACCTCGGAGCATGGCCAAGCGACGTTTGTGGATGACCCATGGCTGGTCCTGGTCGAGCTTCTCGAGCGCCTTTAAGTCGCGGGAGAGAGTGGATTCGAAAAGGCGCGACTCCCACGCCCGGGCACTTGCAATAGATGTGATGTGCCTGCGAATAGTGGCCTTGAAGGCATCCCATACCACGGGAAAAGGAGTCTCTGGTATATCATTCGTCTCGAAGTAAGAGATAATGACGTCTGAGTTCCGCAACATCAACCGGATCCCGGAGGATGTGAGGGGGAAGCCGCCAGCGCGGCGGGCGACCAGTATGAGTAGACAAGTCTCGTAAGAGAAGTTCAATATGAGCGTGATCAGAGATCGAGATGTCCGACATGGAGGCCGATAGTGTCTCTCCGACCAGAGAGTGTGAGATAAAAAAATAATCGATGCGCGAGTAGGAGCGATGAGCGTGAGAGTAATAAGAGTAATCGCGTATGTCAGGAGAGTGATAACGCCAGGCATCTATTAAGCCTAGGTCCGTCTGTTGTTTCTTAAGGGTGGAAGACATGGCCACCGCCCCATGAAATGAGCTATCACTGCGGTCCACGTTGGCGTCCCACACCAGGTTAAAATCACCCCCTATGATAAGCGAGGAGTCCGTGCTCGACACTCGTTCCTGTAGCGTCTCTCGGAGATAAAGGTCTTGGGCCTGATTAGGGGCATATATATTACAGAGAGTAAGGGTCCTGCGACCAATTCTGAACGCCACTTTGAGAAACCTGCCATCAGGGTTGCGAATTACCTTGGGTTCCCCCTGCTGAACGCCAGCCCGACACAGGATTGCCACTCCAGCAACTTTAGAAGGGGCAGACGCCCAAAATTGAAGCGGATAGCGAGGGTGGGCCATGCGGGCTACATCCGCCTTAACCAAGTGTGTCTCCTGAAGAAAAATTACATCAGGATTCAGCTGCAGGAGATAGCGCCATACCTGACGCCGCTTGTTAGGGGAGTTAAGCCCCTTCACATTAAGGGATAGGAATTTCAGGCAGGGTGAACTAGACATGGCTGGTGGGGAGTGAGGCCAGGTACAAGCAGCCGCTGGAGAGACAACATTAGGCAGGGGATGAGGATAAAGAGGAGAGCCACCCTAGCGCATAGTGGCATGATCCCATGCCACAAAGTGCCACCCTCCCGACAGAAAGAGAGAAGAGAAAGGAAGAGAAAATCATAAGAAGAGAATACAAAAAGTCCAAAAACCAAGCGAATCCAACTCGGCCAACCGGGCCGTAGGGTCCTGTTCCAGTAAGGGAATAGGCTAGGCTCACCGGCACAAGCCATCCCGGATGAGTCACTCTCCAAGGAGCAGGTAAGGGGGTGGGTCTCCAGGCAAAGGATCATCTCCTGGGAAGTACTCCGAAGCCGCTGCCAGGCGGTTTGCAGTGCTGGGGAAGAGTCCATGAAAGAGCACGCTAGATCGTCTCATCCATCTCCGGAGGCCACCGGGGAGATTAGGAAGAGCTGTAGTGCCGTGCAGCATGAGGTTGCTTGTTAAGGCGATGTGGGGCGAGAGCTGGAGGTGGAGCACCCCTCTTCCATCGAGCGGATGTGTTGTATGATATCCTGTCGAGCCTGGGAAGAGGCCCGGCCATCAGGGCGGGACAAGCGGCGGGAGCGACTGATCTGTGACAATTGGTGTTTCGCTGGTTCCCTTTTCAGGGGAGGCAATCTGGTAGGGCTGTGGCGGCGTGAGAGAAAGACTGAGCAGTTGCGCAGCCTCCTGAAGAGAACGTACCACCCTGCGTTTGGATTCCCATTGGAAAATAAGGGCAATGGGGTGCCCCCACGCAGTGTTTCCCAAACTGGTCCGCGGACCTCCAGGGGTCCGGGACACATTCCCAGGGGGTCCGCAGGCAGCAGTTTTAAAAGCACTGCAAAGTTCCTTGTATAATTGACAGTTTTCGAGCAACAATCAAAGTGTCAAGATAACACCAGTGATTAATGTACCTGCTGGAGAGAGATGAGCGTTTTGTCCAGGGGCAGCTTTGACTTATCTAATGTAGCACAGAGGGTTAATATGCCTGCTGCAAAGAACATGTACCAAGCATTTTAAAAAACAGTAATTTATGTGCATAGATCAGTGGGTTACTGCTTTTGTCACAGAGATTCTTTAGTTACTGTACAGTTCATAAGTGACAATCGTAATCTAGCACAGTGACCTATACACTGTCATCAAAGAGCTGCTTGCAAACTGCATGGTACAAGTTAGTAACTTATGTTTTTTCCCAGTCTTTCATTATCTTGATGCTGCTAAAAAGGTTTGTTTGGGTGGAAATACATTTTTACTGTTAAAGTCAATGCTAGCCACTGTTATTTTCTGAATCCTGAGTTTGTTCTTCTCCAGACCAAGCATTCTTTAAAAATGCCTAGCAGTATGAATGACATGCAAATCTTACACCTTGTAGTCCCCTTTGCCTTATGTAACATTTTCTATACACTGATTTACACGTATGATTCAGTGTCTCTATATGTGTGTGATGTAAAGTGCTCTGACATCCTACAATGGTATGAGAGATGCTATAATAACAAATGAAATACATGTGACAGACGGGCTATGAAGAGATGGGAGGCACTGTTGGAGGGTGATAGTAAGGGAATCATTGAAGAAGCCCATCAAAGATTGTTGTGTCCTGGTGCATAGTAAGGTCATCATTTACTATTCTTTAAAAGCTAATGCAATTCAATATATAATGATAAATGTGTTGTAGAATGCACCATTGTTTCCTAGATTTTTTGGGGGGAAGAGCCTCCCAAAGCCCACTTTGTAGGGGTCTGGCTCACTCACTGCACTTGATGTGCAACGTATGCGGACTGGTCTGAACACATTTGCCAGGGCTGCTTTGGGTTTCCAGTCTGGCCGGAGCCTCGTACTGCGAAATAAAACCAACCATTTAAATGTTAGTCACGGAGATGCAGCACCAACCTTCTCATTAAAATTGTTCGGTTTTTGCAAATTCTTTCAATATAAAATACTAAAGGGGATATTTACAACAGAAGTGGCGGAGCCTGTTAGCCTCCTTCACCACTTAAGAAACGCAGGGCTGCACCATATTTACAAGAGTATGGTGCAGCCCTGCGTTTCCCCCTGCGCTGGCGGTACACTTAGCAGTGTAGCGCCAATGCAGGCACCCTTGCACCATAGTGCAAGGGTGTCTGCGTGCAGGAGAAGATTGTCCCCCCTTCCTGCACATAAACAATCTTGAAATGCCGTTTTGTCACTTCTGTGTGCTGCTTAATGCAGCACACATGGAAGTTACAAAATGTAATTTTTTTTAAAAAAAGATTGTTTATGTGCAGGAAGGGTCACCTCCCTAAGCATAAACAATCCAGTGCGTTTTGCTTTTTCCATGTGTGCTGCACAACGCAGCACACATGGAAAAAGCAAAAACGAGGAGAAATGAAGCATTTCTCCTCGTTTCGACAGGTTAAGACCAGGTTTTCCCTGGCTTAATTTTGGCGCTGCCTCCTATTTACGCTGCCCTTGTGAATAGGGGAGTGTGTAAAAAATCAATGGGTGTTGCGGTGGAACGCCCACTGCAACACCCACTGCCCACCCCTTTCACGCTAAGCCTTGTGTGAAAGGGGGACTTATTTACAAGGCCGGGTTAAGCCACGTTAAGTGGCTTAACGCTGCCTTGTAAATAAGGCGAAGCCACTATCTCCACGGAAACGTCGCAAAAAGTGACGTTCCCATGGCGATAGGGGCTTGTAATATGACCCTAAAATCCTTAGTAATTTGAGTATTTGTTGTGTGCATACATGTGTTCATTTTTTTCGGATTACTGTTTTAATGTTTGAAATTTAAATCATACAAATTGCTTGGGGGTCCCCGGCTTCCAGTGGTGACTCAATGGGGGTCCTCAGGAGTCAAAAGTTTGGGAGCCACTGCCCACTGGTATTGGATGCCCAGACTTCTCAGCTTGTCCGTGACGGGTTTGAAGTCCCTGCGACGTCGTAGCGTAGTGGGTGCAAGGTCCTGAAAGAACTGAATTGTGGCGTAGTTGCATTTAAGTTCTGGTTTGGAGCGGGCAGCCTTGAGGATCGCTTCTTTTTCAGGGAAAAAATGAACTCCGGTTAAGATGTCAGGGACTAGACCAGGACGGCCAGGGGGGCCTGAGACTCGATAGGCACGGTCAAGTGCCCGGGGAGAGAGATCCTCATCACCCCGTATGTCCTGGAGTAGGTCGGCAACAAAAGTCATGATGTCCGATCCCTCAGCTCCGATTGGCACTCCTCGGAGGCGTAAGATGTTACGAGGCCCCCGATTTTCCAAGTCTTCTTGCTTCAGTTGGAGGTCAATGTGTTGCTCCTCCAGGGTAGCCAGCCGTTGCCACAACTGTTCCTGGTCTTCCGTACGGGCATCCACTGTTTTCTCGAGGTCGTCGACCCTCTCACCGATCGCCGTGACCTCCTTCCTGAGCTCCCGGACACGAGTGAACTTCAGAGCGGAGTGAACCAATTTCAGAGTTCAGTTCCTGCATAAAACTAGCCATGAAGGATTGAGTGACGGGTTCAGAGGTCCCCACTGCCGATGAGGGCATGTCGCCGGATCCTGTAGTACCGGGCTTGTTCCAGAGTGCCGCAACAGGGTTATCCTTCGAGGGTACCGCTGTGTCCTTGACAGCTTTCGTACGAGTCATGGCCCCGCAGATCCCCCGCCACAGGGCCCAGGCCAATAGGCAGAAAAACAAGAATGAAATGAGTCACAACTTTTGTACCTTTAGTAGGTTACGCACTCTGGTGTGGCTTTTTATGATAACAGCTTTTTGGGACTCGTAGTTTTCATGCTGGTTCAATTATAATCCTCCGGTGGATTCCGCCGATCAAAACATCCTTTTGGCAAAATTCACGCTCTCCAGTGAGCGTCGGGCACAAGATTCCGGTTTACTTTGTTGAACCTGTTTTTATCTGCCTGTTGGATATCGCATTGTGCCCGTGAACAAGAAGCAGGAGCTTTGAAACGCGTAGGGCTGTCAATTTGATTAAGCGCTTTGATGTCTGGTTGTTTTGAAATAAAGGAGACTGCTAAAATGTGCAGGGTCCGCCTAGTTTTCTCAAGTGCAGCCTCGCTTGGGGATAACTTTGTTAATACATTTAAACCGGCCAGTCCCGGCCGGGAGGCTTTCACTACCAACAAATGAAACGTTGGGCTGCCCCACACAGATCACTGTTTGAGTTGCAGATAAAAACAGGTTCAACAAAGTAAACCGGAATCTTGTGCCTGACGCTCACTGGAGAGCGTGAATTTTGCCAAAAGGATGTTTTAATCGGCGGAATCCACCGGAGGATTATAATAGAACCAGCATGAAAACTACGAGTCCCAGAAAGCTGTTATCATAAAAAGCCACACCAGAGGGCGTAACCTACTAAAGGTACAAAAGTTGTGACTCATTTCATTCTTGTTTTTCTGCCTATTGGACATCGCATTGTGCCCGTGAACAAGAAGCAGGAGCTTTGAAACGCGTAGGGCTGTCAATTTGATTAAGCGCTTTGATGTCCGGTTGTTTTGAAATAAAGGAGACTGCTAAAATGTGCAGGGTCCGCCTAGTTTTCTTAAGTGAAGCCTCGCTTGGGGATAACTTTGTGTATGTATATGTATGTATATGTATTTATATGTATATATATATATATTCACTGAAAAAACCATAGGTTTTAGGGACCATTATAGTTAGTTGGACATTGCACTCGTACAAAGCCCGTGAAATTCCCCCGTTATAGTTAGTTCAGCTAACTATAACTCGCGCCCCCGCAATGCACTGCTGATGACGTCACATATTACATCACTCATGACATGGTCAGTGACATCACTGATGACATCTCAAATGACATCACTGATGACATCATCTGGTGACTGTGTGTTTCTCTAAAGTTTAAATATTTTTAATATATATAGGAAAAGACGTATTGAAGAATGAGTGGGTGTGTAAGTGTCTGTATGGATGATTTAGTAGGTGCGTGACTGACTGTATAAGTGAGTGATTTAACGTATCGTACTGAATGCATGGGTTAGTGACTAAACTGGGTGAATGTCTGTATCCGTCTGTCTGTTGCTGTGTAAGTGGCTGCATGTGTTTGTGAATAGCTACATGAGTGTCTATTTGAGTTATTGAATGCTTGTGTGAGTATCTGTATGGGTGCCTGAGTGTTTGTGTGGGAGGGGTGTGTGCGACTCTGTGCATAGATGTGTGAGTGGGTGATTCACTGGGTGGATGGTTTCAAGAGTGCATCTGTGATAGACTGTATGGGTGGGTAAGTGTGTGTAAGAGTGTGTTAGTGAGTGAATGTATGTCCCAGTGGTACATGTGTGAGTAACTACATATGTGAAAGGCAGTATATATGTGTGTTGTAGTATATAAATAGCTATAAGCTGAGAGTGAGTGATTGTGATAGTGGCTGTATGGATGAGTGTGTGCTTGTATCAGTGATTGTATAAGAGCGTAACAATGTGCTACTATTTGTATGAGTAAGTGAGCTGGTGTGTGTATAACTGTATAGGTGAGTAAATGGCAGTGTGTTTAATTATTTGCATTACTGACTAGGTGTGTGAGTACCTCTATGGATGAGTGGCGTTGTTTGAGTGTCTATATAGGAGTAAGAGTGCATATGATAGTCCTGTACTGAGTGACCGTAAGTATGAGTGACTGTACGGGTGAGTGAGTGGATGTGTGTGTGTAGACCTAAGAATCAGTGAGTGGGTATGTGGTTATTGGTGTTGGAGTGTCTATGGTTTTGCGAATGGCAGTCTGTAATTTAGAGTGGGTGTATCAAAGATTATATTAGGGTGTGAGGAGGTGCATCAGATTATCACGTGGATGATGTCATCAGTGATGTCATTTGAGATGTCATCAGTGATGTCATCAGTGATGTCACTGACCATGTCATGAGTGATGTAATATGTGACGTCATCAGCAGTGCATTGCGGGCGCGAGTTATAGTTAGCTGAACTAACTATAACGGGGAATTTCACGGGCTTTGTACGAGTGCAATGTCCAACTAACTATAACGGTCCCTAAAACCTATGGTTTTTTCAGTGAATTTCAAAGGTTTTGTAAATGACAATTTTTAAATGTATTAATTGTTATATTAATTTTTTTCATACTGATTTAATACATTTTTAGAAACAATTTTTTTTACATATTTTATTTTTTAAATTACATTGTAATTACATTATACATTACATTACAAAATATACTTTCTCAGAATGAATTACTTTAGTTTAAATACTTTGCAGATAGGCAATAGACTTTTAAGTACAGTAGTTACAGTTGTTGCAATGGGCAACACATTTTCAAACACAATGCAACATTCAGCTCAATGTGAATTTCTAGTTAAATGCAATTAGTTACTTTATGGATTACTTTTCTAACCACAGGACTGGATCCTAGATTCAGTCCTGGTACATCTCCTGTAAACAGTTGAGTAAAAGCGTTTTGGTTACAGTCGTGATTTTTAAGGAATATTATTGTATTTTAAAAGTTGACACTTAGAAACTTTTCTCATAGAATCACCAATGTTATCCTATGGAAGGAAATTCACTTAGCAGGTAAAAACTGTTATCGTTACTTTTTCTTACTCAGTGTTGGATCCTGGATCCAGCACTGGTGCATCTCCTGTAAACAGTTGAAAGAATGCGTTTAAGTCATACAGGCGATTTTTAAGGAATATTTGTAGTTTGTGAAAATCAACACTTTGAAACTTTTTTGCTGAAAACCAGTCAATGTTAGCCTATGAAGGAAATTCAAGTTACCGGTAAGTACGGTTAAAATTTCTTTTGAGGATCAGTACTGGGCTGAAACATGCAGCACTGAGGTCTCTCCTGATAACAGGTGAGTAAATCGGAATTCGTATTTCGGCTGATTTTAGAGGAATATTTTAAAGTTCCAAAACTCCACACTTAGAAGAATTTCCAAGTGAAACCAGTCAATGTTAGCCTATGGAAGGAAATTCAAGTTACTGGTAAGTACGGTTAAAATTACTTTTCAGGACCAGTACTGGGCTGAAAGATGCAGCACTGAGGTCTCTCCTGATAACAGGTGAGTAAATCAGAATTCGGATTTCGGCTGATTTTAGAGGAATATTTGCACAATGGTGAAGGGAGGGTGCGGGGCCTGAGGTGACATCTTTGCAAACGCGCCCCGTGGCGCGTTTTAAGTTGGGGGATTAAGTCCCCTTGAATCCTGAGGGTCCCTAGGGGCCAACTAGACCACCAGGAACCTCCAATATGCGCCAGGGGGCTGCGTTGCAGAGACGTGTAGAGAGGCCACACCCCTTTTACACCTCTCTGCAACGCAGCTCTGTGGCGCATTCTGGATGTACCTGTTGGGCTAGTTGGCCTCAGGGACCCTCAGGATTGAAGGGGATTTAATTCCCCATCTTAAAACGCGCCACGGGGCCTGTTTGCACACATGTGACCTGAAGCCCCGCCCCTCCCTTCACCACTGTGCAAACGCGCCCCGTGGCGCGTTTTAAGTTGGGGGATTAAGTCCCCTTGAATCCTGAGGGTCCCCGGAGTCCAACTAGCCCACCATATACCTCCAAAAGCGCCACAGAGCTGCGTTGCAGAGAGGTGTAAAAAGGGGTGTGGCCTCTCTACACGTCTCTGCAAGGCAGCCCCCTGGCGCATACTGGAGGTTCCTGGTGGGCTAGTTGGCCCCAGGGACCCCCAGTATTCAAGGTGAATTTATTCCCCTCTGCAGAACGCGCCAGGGGCGCGTTTGCAGAGTGGTGAAGTAAGGGGCGGGCCTGCGGGCCCGATCGTTTTTTTTTTGTTTGTTTTTTGTCCCCTGAAGGGGGCTGTGTGGCCCCCCTTCCTTTTTCTGTTTTTGGGCCCTGGGGACCCCATCCCCCAGGGCCTTACCCCTTTTTTAATTACCAAAAAAAAAAAACGGGAAGGGGGCCGCGTGGCTCCCCTTCCCTTGGCCTGTATTGGCCCCGGGGACCCCATCCCCCGGGGCATGGCCTCTTTATTTATTATTTTGAGGGGGCAGCGTGGCCCCCTCCTCTGGCCATTTTAAGGCCCCGGGGACCCCATCCCCCGGGGCTGGCCTTTCTATTTTTTAATTTTTTTTTTCTTTTTTGGGGAGGGGGGCCGCGTGGCCCCCTCCCGGGCCACTACTTGCCCCGGGGACCCCATCCCCCGGGGCTGGCCCTTCCGTTGGGGACTGTGGGGGGTCCCCAATCCCCCCACAGTCCCGCCGGCTCCCGCGTCCCTTGGGAGCCGGCATTGCTTTCCACATGGGGAGCAGCTGACATGCTGCTCCCCATGTGGAAAAGCAATGTGCTTTGGATATTGGAAGAGAGAGCAGGTTTCCTGCTCTCTCTTCCAATATCTAAAGCAGTTTGCTATGGCAGGACGGGAGCCGCGAGGCTCCCGTCCTGCCATAGCAAACTACAGTGTCCCGGGGTAGGCACCCCGGGACACTGCAGGAGCCGGCCCTGGGGGTGGTGGTCCCCAGGGCCATCAAGGGCTCCAGGATGGGGGCCGCGCGGCCCCCTCCAATTCAGTTCAAAGCCCCGGGGAGGTGGTGGTCCCCGGGGCTCTGGGGTCCGTAACGGACCCCCATATTTAAATGTTTAGTGCCCCGGGGAGGTGGCGGTCCCCGGGGCGTGTGGGGGGGCTGGAGCCCCCACCACACAGGTTGTCATTAATTTTAAAAAGCCCCGGGGAGGTGGTGGTCCTCGGGGCTGCGGGAGGGCTCAGAGCCCTCCCGCACCATTTTTAAAAAGCCCCGGGGGTGGCGGTCCCCGGGGCTTGGGGGCCCTTTGAGGCCCCCACACATTAAATTATCCCCCACCATGCCCCCGGGACTTGGGCCACCCGGGGGCCAATAACTATCGAAGCGCGGGAGACCGCGCTTCGATTTTTTTTTTTTTTTTTTTTAGGCAGGATTCGCGTCCTGCCGATTTTTTTTTTTTTTTTTTAAAAAATTTTTTTGCCCAGGGGGTCCTTGTGGGACCCCCTGAGCAAACCTAGGGGGTCAGGGTGTTTCTACCCTGCTCCCTTTGTGCGCTTTGCGCACTTGTTTCTGTCCCTCGGTTCTACCGAGGGACAAAATGGCTGCCAACATTTCCTGAATCGGAATGTTGACAGCCAATTAAAATGCAGCTCGTGATCGGGACGGTGCGCGCAGGGTGCGCTGAGGGTGCGCGAATCCTCCGTGCCCATAGATATCACTAACTTTTTACTTTTCATTTTCTCAGCAACTACTGAACAGATTTACACCATTTAACAAAAGGGTTCTTTCTGAACCAAGAACTACCTCTTTGCCAAATTTGGTGTAATTCCGTTCAGCAGTTCGGGCTGTAGCCGTGTCTAAAGTTTCCTATGGAAAAATGCATGGGGAAAACGCGTTTTGGGACCCCCCTTTTTTCTCGGCCCCCACTTGACGTATCACCCCGAGACTTTCAGGGTAGGAGCGGACCGGAGCGCCCCACGAAGTTTGAAAATTTCGCGAAGATACGTCAACCGGCAAGAGTTATTTCAAATAGAATGTCGCGGATTTCCTATGGATAATAGGTTGTAACTATAACTATCTACTGGCGACCGCCAGTAGATAATATATATATATATATATATATCCCTGGACTTCGCCACACAACATCCACTCCTGGACAGACGAAAACAGACCCATTAAGGTGCAATGTGTGTTTTATTTCAAAAGAACCCTGCACCATCGCCATTACGCGTTTCGGCATCCACGATGCCTTGATCACATGACGCGCTGATGTGGTGCTTTCACCTATCTAAAGTGCCAGTGCTTGACAATCGTTCATAGACATAGAAGAACAGATACAATGTATCTACATCCTTGTATCATGGGCAATATTGTGTCACTATATAATATAATATTATATCGAGAAAAGTTTCCCCAGACAAAACCACATTTCATATAATTATGAATAAATAAATACATGAATATATATAAATGACAGGCATAGCATAATAAAAGATAGTTTAAAATATGCTAAAAACAACATCACATAAGACTTAAAAGAAAACAGTAAATCATTTTCTAAAATCCCATTGTACATAGTTGCTTTAGCTTATGTGCCTCAACAAGTGAGTATGCCCAGTTTGAATACCGCACTATATCCCACTGTATGGAAATGTTTTTAATATAATAAAAACATGACCAAAAAAGAATCAAGGAAAAGTAGTGAATCGTGCCCAAGTGGGCTTTGTTCTTAGCCTATGTCAAATTAAAACAATTGTGTGTGTTTTCTAAACAAACTAATCTCCCACCAGTTCCCTCACAGCCGTGATTTCGAAACCTGGTTTAAGACATTAAAAATTACCATTGTGTGAAAGCTAAAACAATGGAACAAAAAATTGTTAAAAATGTATAAATGTAAAAAATTAGGCAGCATATGTAAACCCACAAGATGTTTAAAAATAGGTTAAATGCATAAAATCCATGATGAATACAGGCACAATAATCATGATAATTACAGGCAGGTGTAGAAATCCTCACTGGAATTCAAACCGTTAGGAGTTTTGCTATCTAACTCAAGTATATAGCGAGTTTCCAGTTTTCTCAGCATTGACTCACGGTTGCCTCCTCGTCTGAGAGGCAAGACTGTGTCGATAACAAAGTATCTCAGATCCTCCAAGTTGTTATTATGTGAGGCTTTAAAATGTCTTGCCACCGGATAGGCTTCATCATTGTTAGTGATGGCCCTAATATGCTGGAGTATTCGTTTGTGGACCTGCAGCTTGGTACTACCCACATACTGCAGGCCACACGAACACTCCAGCACATATACTGCATATTCTGTTTTGCAGTTGAGTTTTTTGTTGATGACTACAGGCTTAGGTTTAAATGGAGTTATATAAGATGTTCTATTTATCCCATATTTGCAGGCCTTGCATATGGCACATTTGATAAAGCCATTCCTCGCATTCAGCCATGTTGTCATGGATTTAATCTCAGGGCTGCTTTTTACGAGGGAATTACTCATGGAGCGAGCTTTTCTAAACGTGATTTTGGGGCTATTGGTAACTGTGCCCTCTAAAACCGAATCATTCTGAACCAAAGCCCAATTTTTATTGACTATTTTCCGTAGGGCTTTGTGTTGGCGGTTATATGTCAGAATGAGACGTGCTGATTGCACGCTCTGCTCCTGACTGCCTATGCGAGGATTGGATCTAGCTATTAATGTTTCAACCCTCTCTTTCTTATTAACCTTGTCTACAGCCATTCTAATAACATCCCTGGAATACCCTCTGGCTAGGAATCTTTTTCTACTCTCCTCCTGTGCCTGAACATATTCCTTTTCTGTGCTGCAGATCCTGCGTATTCGCAGCATCTCCCCATAGGGGATGCTGTGAATCAAGTGTTGGGGGTGATGACTAGATGCATGGAGAATGGTATTCCCCGCAGTTGGTTTCCGATGAAGCTTTGTTTCCAAATTGTTGTTAACCACAAACACTTCTACATCTAGAAAAATAATAGCCTCCTTACTCATTTGGGCAGAGAATTGTAAGTTCAAATTGTTCACATTGATCTGTTCTATAAATTTTAGGGCATCCCGTTCTGTACCTCTCCAAATCATGAACAGATCATCTATGTACCTGTACCAGCAAAGGACATGTTTGGAAAAAGTTTCACTGTGTGCCACCATGAGCATCTGTTCCTCCCAAAACCCCATATGCAGACAGGCATAACTTGGAGAGAAACAGGCCCCCATGGCGACACCTCTGATCTGCTGGAAAACCTGATTCTGAAAAAGAAAGAAATTATTCTCCAGACATGATACAATCATGGAAATCAGGATTTTGTTATGCATGTAGAGGTACATAGGTTTCAAGTTCAAATAATGTTCTACAGCTCTCACTCCGTCCTTATTATTGATACTGGTGTAAAGTGACTTCACATCAAGTGAGATGAGTATACAATCTGCATCCCATGTCACATCTCGTATCTTTCTCAGGAAATCACTAGTGTCCTGGACGTATGACGGGAGTTTCCTCACATGCTCCTGCAAGAAATAATCCACGTATCTTGAAGTATTTTCCATGATGCTGCCACATGCTGATATAATTGGCCTGCCAGGGGGTTTACTCCTGTCTTTATGGATTTTAGGAATGAAATAGATTACCGGATGCTCAGTCTTCAAAAAATTAAATTCCTCAATACTGAGTAATCCTGCGGTTTTCCATGCACGAAGTTTGATGTAGATATCATTCCAAGATTCTTTGACCGTTGCCATGGTGCTCCTGCGATAGCAATCCCTGTCATTTAGTTGACCGAGGGCCTCCTCCATATAAAGATTACGTGGCCCCAGTACCACGTTGCCCCCCTTGTCCGACTGTCGAATGATGATATCCTGATCAGTTTGAAGTTTTTTCATTAATTGAAAATATAAATTGTCTTGTTTATTGTACTTTTTTCGTACTCGCGTGGTTGATAAGTACAATTTCTTCAATTCTGTGGTGACCTTTTCATTAAAGATGTCCAGATTGTCTCGAACCATCACAGGACAGAATTTAGATTTGGGTTTGAAATGGGTATATATTGTTCTATTAAATTCAAACTCTTCCAAATTGGTTTCACCTTGTGCTGTTAAGTTCTCATCTTGCAGTTGCTGAAGGTTTTGCAAAAGTTCCACATCTCCTGCTGTGAGTCCTGGAACACGATTGCTGCTGCCATATATATATATATATATATTTTCCTTGACTCCTCAACATTTCACATCAATTGAGAATTCACATTCTCTAGTAGTAGCAGCTTCCAGTCAATCAAGTCTTAACCACATCCATCCCATTCAAATCCATCATTTGTCTAGGAGCAGTTTACTTTTTTTTTTGTTTATTTATTTTTTATTCTTTTAATTTCTAAAACAAGGCAATTGCAATCACCATGGTTACAGAATAATATCTTTTCATTTCTCCTGGTTACATTTTTAGCATCCTAAGCGAGCTTATCGATTCACCTGCGAGATACAACATCCTTTGTTTCCTCCTTAGTTGATTTTCCTCCTGTATTTCCTTCCACCTCCTCTGTGGCATTGGGGCCGTACATGGGTTACCTCTGAATTCGTTGCATTTATTCCACACCTTCCCCCATTTTGGGGGGCATCCCCTATTGTTATAGACCGCCTTCTCCGCCACTAAAACAGTCCATGTCCCTCTTCCAGTCCCTCAGGGAGGGAATCGAGTCTGCCCCCCATGATCGTGCTATATTTCTTTTGGCAATCATTAGTGCTTACTCCTATGCCTAGGTCCGTCAACTCCCACACATTGAGGAGACACCATTTTGCCACAGCTAGAAACTCGCTCCCATACACTACGTTTTAGCACTGGATTATTGCTACCCAATACTCTTGAATTCTGGGACAAGCCCATATTATATGGGAAAATGTGCCTTCCAGTCTGCAGCTCCTGTGACAGAGCTTCTGTTTGTTTCCCCATTTTTAGCAATGTGGTGCATGAGATGTAGGCCCTATGGAGGATTTTGAGCTGCACCAGGCGGAAACGGGCTCTTATGGCCACTTCGCGAGGGGATGCCAGTGCCTCAGTCCACTTCTCTTCTTGAATATCTGGAATGTCTCTCTCCCATCTTCCCCTTAAGGTAGTTAACTGATCTGGTGCGTGATCTATTAATTTCTTATAGGTTAGTGAGATCGCCTTTTTGGTAATATGTTCCTCCAGTACCCTGCACTCGAAAAGGGTAAGATTCTGGGAGGGACTCCCTCTTTGTCAGGGCTGCCTGTAGGGCATGTCGGCGCTGTATGTATCGGAACGCTTCCGTAGGGGCTACGTTGTAGTCTTTCTGTAAATCTGCAAATGGTCTGATACCCCCTCCCTTCCACACGTCTCCGACTGTCAAGATGCCCAGAAGGTCTCACCGTCTGGGATCAGTTTTGACGCCCCCCCCCAAAAAGCACGTATCCTTCAGGTCGTAGAGTTTCAGCCATCTTTCATAAGTCTTGCACTCTGCTAAATATTTCATTGTTAGTTTTTCAGATCTGATCTCCTCTATAGTTGTTTGAGCCTTGTATTTCCCTACTTCCTCATGCTTGTCTTCACATGAGACCCCTGCAGCTTTGCATGGCAGATCGAAGGTCCCAGTTCTGTGGCCGCTAAGAAGACAACCTCTTTTCCAGGCAGCAATCCATTCATTCATTTGGTAGTGTTAAGCAGAGAGGTTGGTAAAGAATGCCCCAATTCACCAGGATATTCAATGCCAGATGATCATGACAGATGCTTCCCTTAAAATGCTGGAGGCATATATGGGTCGCCTTCCTATTTAGGGAATGGTCATAGAATTTAGTTGCTTACCTGGCTCTCCAGTCCTTTCTTGCAGCTTTCATGGAGAACTCATTCTGGTTCTGATGGAGAATGCAGCAGCAGTATATTGCCTGAACAAGTGAGAAAGCATGAGATCCAGATTTCTTCCTCACAAAGCACAAACCATCTGGAAATTACTTGTAGTTGTGAATCTGAAAATCACCGCCGTTCACCTTGCATTTTTTCTGAACCTGCAAGTAACCTCCCTCTGCAGAACCTGACAAGACGACTATGAATGGTTTGTAAATGACTAGGTTCTAGTCTGAATTGTCTGCTAGTAGGGTTTTCCACAACTAGACATGTTACGACAAAAACAGCTAAAAAGTTGATTTCACCTCCAGATATTACCAAACAGTAATGGAAGGGAATGCATTTTGATTGACTAGTTAGGGAAGCTTTTTATACATTTGTGCCAATAATCTTGATGCCATCAATTATCATGAAACTTGACATACTTCAAGATCATTATGATCCTCTTAGCCTGGCCACATCAGTTGTAGTTCAGTGATCTTATCTCATTTACCTTGACCACATAGGAGGCTGCTGTACAGACTGGATCTCCCACCCACGTTTGGGAGCCAGATCCTGCAACGCTGTATCCTCACTGAGCTTGACGGCGGGCTTCTGACATTCTTCCACCAGGACTTCTACACATTTAAATGGGCAAGATTATTCTGCATCTTATCATAAAGGAAAAGATAGACTTTTACAAACACACACTTACACACTTACACACTTACACACTTACACACTTACACACTTACACACTTACACACACTTACACACTTACACACTTACACACACACACACACACACACACCACCCCACACACCACCCCACACACTGTCTTAACACCTTTTCAAAACCTGGTCAGGGGAGTTTCAGTTCTCGTCCTTAAAGGTATAACTTGCAGCTGTTGCTGGTTACAGAAACCGCCTTTCACAAAATTACTTTTTTGAAAGTCCTGTTATCCAGAATTGTTTTGAGTGAGTTACTAAAGTGCTTCTTCAAGTTAGGACACCATCTCGTCCTTCGGACTTGACAGGCTAAGCTCATAGGTCCTCCCTTTGAGCCTACCCATAAGGCCTATTTGCAGCATTTAGCAAGCAAAGCAGCTTTCTAATTGTCACCCCCATCTGTAAGGATAATTAAATACAACCTCACGTTGACATGAACATGGTACAATATATCACAGAACAAATTGTTTAAGAAGACACTCCTTCTGTTTCCTCCCAAGGAGATTTCCAAATGAATCGACCCTTTACTTTGGGTATATATTCTATCAAAAATGTTTCTTCTATGTTAGAGAGGTTCACATGCTGGATATCAAGAGTGTTAAATTTCACCTAGACAAAATTAAATACCCATAGGAAAGCAAAACATCTTTTTGTCCGCTACTGACCAGTAGGAAAAAGTTTAGTCACAGCAAAGCAATCCATTTCTAGATGTGATAGTTTCCTATTTTGTACATGGTTTCCAAAAGAAATCCTATATCTGGTAGACCTAAATCTAACTCCGCTAGTAGGCTACTGCTTTGCTGCAAAACATCCCCCTTGCAGAGATCTGCATAGCAGCTACCTACAAGTTTATTTTGCATTCAATAAACTTCTGTTATTCAGCGCCAAGATACCCTCCTGGGTGAACGTACGCTTTACAAATACAGATGTTATGTTAATGAGACTCTGTCCTGAATCAGACACTGCAGTAGAGGCGGCTTCCTTGAAGGACTTTTTTGGATAGTGCGCTACTTACCTCATTCTTTCTCTTGCTGTCTGTGGGAAAGAACCTCTTTTTGTTATGACCCTCCCCCAAGTTTTTGGACTAATGCTGTTTTTTCCACTGTGTAGTACAGTGGATCCTGCTGTCCAGCCACAGTGCATGTTCTTTGACCACCCCAAAGTACGTGTATAACTGTCATAACACCCGATTGGCTCAATTAGCTTACTTATAAGTCCAGAGTATAGGGTACAAGAGGAACCTGGGGCTGGTAGGTTAAATTTCACTACTGCAGTACTTAATTGTGACACCATTAAAGTGATAAAGTGAAAACGATACTCAGTCCTGCCACTGCAGCCTACTGTTCAGCTTTAACCCTGCCAACTCGACATGTCAGACTAAACCCTTTTGCTAGGTCAAAACCTGTCTTTTTAATATTAGTAAGTCACCCCTAGCGAAGGCATGGGTAACCCACCAGGCAGAGTGCTTAATATTCAAAAAGGGGATGTGTTGCTTTTTTATTTAACATGCTATGACAATGAAAAAAAAAGATTGACCTTATCCTTTTAGCAAGGCCGGTGGTCCCATTGTCTAACATGGAGTTTCACTAGCCACCATGCTAAGTGCTAACTCCCATTCAAGACCACCAAAGATATTACTCCAAGGTCTCAAATTAACTGTTCCATTAAACCCGACTTATTGCTGAGATCGAATTTAAGATAACGTTTAATAGAAAAGTGACTTAAAAAAAAATAACCACTTTGTTGCTCACACCTTCAGTAGCCTTTTCTGTTTGCCTGAAGCAGTTGTCACCCAAGACAGCATGCTGCACTCCTGGTAGGATGTGTGAAGCGCTCCCAGGAACAGGGAACCAAGAATATTTCTGAAGGAAGGATGTGGGACTACCAGGTGGTGGCCACAGATGACCCAGCTTCAGTCTACCGCTTCTGTGAAGCAAATGGTGGTCACACCTGCGCCTGTCCACTCCTTTGTGTAGGCAGACTAGCCTTGTGGGATCTATTGCTCCATTTTCTAGTGAGTCCTTCTCTCCTTCAAAGGAGAAGATGGCAGAAAAGTGGCACCCCAGACCCACAATCCTCTGATCTCTGCTGGACTGGCAAGAAGATAGAATGACTCTCCTGCTGCTCCCTGGACCTAGCCAAGAGAGAATACATCAAAGACTGGACTGCACCTGTTGAACCTGAAGGACTCGCTACAGGGACTGTCCCTGCAGGAGCCACTTGTGTGGAAAAACGATCCCCTAGTGCCAGGTCTGAAGAAGTGACATCAGGGACACACAAGCTGAAGGAAGCCTGTACTTGTGAGAATGCAGCTGCCCAGGATCACTTGTCCACCGCTCAATGCCAAAGAGCCTGTGGGGAGACGGATTACTGATCTGCCCGAGATGTTCCCAAGATGGTGGGACTCATGGCCGTTGTCGAAGGGAACCCTAGTTCTCCTGCAAGAAGAGGACACTTACCTGTGGATAACACTTAAAGACTGCTGGAACCAGAGACCAGTTGCAACTGGACCTGCACTGGGCTTCATGGGATCATCATAGGCCGGAGGTGACTCTAACTTTGTGCACCCTGGGGTTGTACAGGAATACTCGCTGCATCTCTTTCACAACTCCAGCATACTCAGCATTTTCTCCGCATCCTGCACCCCCATCATCGGGATCACTTCTATGCTGGAACCGCGATCCTGGTGAAATCTTCTGGGAGGACTCCGAGACCCGTCAGGTAGCTGTCCCTCCTGGACCTAAGTGGTCCCTGAGATTGTCTCCCAACCCGTTGTGCCTAGTCTAAGAGCGGATTGGTAATTGTACTAGCTATTGGCTCAGGAACCACAATGCAGATTACAAAGATATATTGGAATTTAAAAGAATTCACTTATGAGCATCATATCGCTGGTTCCGCTTAATAGATTTTTGTTGTTTCGGTACCCAAGTCAAGATTAAAGAAAACTCTATGTTCGAGGCATGTGAGCTGCAGATCACATGCTTTGCATAGCCCGCCATCTAGTGTTGGGTCTGGATGTTTTCACTTTGTTTTTGTTCGAAGAAGTCTTTTCCAGTCATGAGGTAGGTGACTCCTCCTTTCGGTGATAGTGCGTATGGGCATCTGCTCCATTGTTAGATTGGTTTTTTCCGCCATCGGGTTCGGATGTGACTTGCTGCGCTCCGGCTCGGTACCGTTTCTTGGGTTCCCTTTGACGCGTAATCCACTATACTCGACGGTATTGTTTCTCGATCACGTTCCCATTCTCCGCGTATCATTTCGACTCAAAGATCTTCGATCGGAAAACTCGTGGAGGGTTGTTGGGCCTACCCACGCCGGGCTCGCTAGCAGTCGATGGAACAGACTCCATTCAAGCTCTGTCCCGGGTGTCGTGCCAAGTTTCCGCGCACCGACCTGCACAAAGTGTGCAACCTCTGTTTGTCCCCAGAACACAACCAAAAAGACTGCGACGCGCGCCGATCGTTTCGATCGAAGAAGACGCTTCGTGACCGTCTGGCTCGACGTCACGAGATGCAACACCAAGGCGCCTCCGTACCGGACATCTTCGGCGAAGATTCCGACTGAGAAGAAACACAAGCTCAAGGAGCCGAGGAAGAACAACATATCTCCGTGTCCGAGGCTGACTCCGACATGGAAGAAGAGGAGCAAGTTACACCGGGTCAGCGTGTCGTGAGTACAGAAACCCCCTTGCCCCAACAACATAAGACAAAAAGGCTCCGGTCCTTCCTCTACCTGCGGGCCAAGGTCGGCACCAAGAAAGTTTCAAGCACCCCGCCCGCGGGCCCGGCACCGAAACACAAAGAGAAGCCTTCCGGCTCGGGCCAGAGTCGGCCCCATGCCGGCGCCGAACTGAAATACTCTGCGCCGAAATTCAACCATGTCCTGGTCCACGTTCCATCTTTGTCGAAGACTAAATCTTCGGTGTCGAAGACTAAATCTTCGGTACCGAAGATTTCGGAGCTGAAGCTTTTGACACCGAAACCGACGAGTAAAGATAAAAAGACTCTGCCAAAAGAGCCTCGGTCCGATGTTCCACCTTCGGATTCGAAACGGAAAGAACTGGTTATTAACCCAGATACTGGACAAATTCATGCCAAACTGCCTGAAAAAGGAAACTGGGCCAACAGGATGAGCACCACATGCCCCTGAAGAAAAGGAATGTGGGTACTAACCCTTCACCACCTTATGTTTCACCTCCTTCACGTACTAATCCTCAATTACTTATCACACCCACTAATTCACCACCACCACCACCACCTGACCCACAGGATGATGGGGATGGGAATGGGGGATCAGGATAGGCCACAAGATGTTGACCCATGAGAGGACTATGACACTGACCCACACACAGATACTGACTGACTTATACCCGTCCAGGCCATCACCACCTGACGACAATATAGGCTACTTTGAGCTTCTTAACAGGGCTGCTCATTACATGCGGTGGAACTGCATAAGGAGGCTTTAGAGGAGTACTTTTGTTTGAGACCCTAAAAAAAACTACACACACACACTGCCAATGCTTAAGGGAATGCTTAAACATGCAGATGAGGTTTTCAAAGATCCTGTAAGGGCAGGAATCATCACGCCCAGGGTTGAAAAGAAATAAAAAAAACAGCACCTACTGACCCTGCCTACATCAAGGGTCAGCTGCCCTTAGACTCTCTTGTAGTTTCTAATGCTCGCAAGAGAGCTAACTCGCAGACCACAGGTGAGGCCCCTCCTCCTGATAAGGAGTCCAAGTTAATCGATGCCTCTGGCAAAAGGATAGCCTCACAAGCAGCTAATCACTGGTGCATTGCCAATGCTCAGGCTTTGTTAGCCAGATATGATAGGGCTCATTACGATGAGTTCGAAAAATGTATGCAATTTCTACCCGATGACCATAAATCTAAGGCAAATGATCTTATCCAGGAGGGCAAACTTATCACCAATACCTCCATCAAGTGCGCCCTAGACACAGCAGACACAGCAGCGTGCGCAGTAAACACCAGCGTACTGCTACGCAGACATGCATGGTTGAGAATTTCAGGGTTCAAACCTGAGGTACAGGCCTCCATTCTCAACCAGCCATTTGACAAGGAACACCTCTTTGGTCCAGCAGTTGACACCTCGCTGGAAAAGATGAAGAAAGACACTGAGGTCGCAAAGTCCATGGGGGCTTTGCAGATACCTGCGAATAGCGGTTCCTGTCGGTGCTCCTTTTACAGGGGTGGCTCCAAAAATATTTCCACAGAAAATCCCTCCTACTCTTACAAGGGCAACAACCAATCGCCCTCATCAAGAGGCTATTTCAGAGGAGGTTTTATAGGAATCCATGGTAAAGGCAGAAGCAACTCCACACGCACTTCCCCCGCAAACAACAAGCAGCGACTTCCTTCCGCTACCCCCGACCATTCCACTCCTGTCGGGGGACGTCTCTCCCAATTTCTCCCTGTCTGGAACACAATCACCTCAGACTAATGGGTTTTGCAAATTATCCAATATGGTTGCTGCCTGGAACTTGCAGACACTCCCCCAAACACTCCTCCAAGATCACGTGCAATGTCACAGGAACATCTTACCCTTCTAAAGCAAGAAGTTCTCTCTCTGTTAGAGAAAGGTGCTATAAAACCAGTCCCATTAAAATATCAAGGGGCCGGGGTATACTCTCTGTACTTCTTGATTCCCAAGACCTCCGAGAACTAAATCTATACATTCAGTCGGACCACTTTCACATGATCACACTCCAGCAAGTGCTCCCACTCCTTCAACAAGGCGACTTTCTGTCCACTCTGGACTTAAAGGACGCCTATTTTCATATCCTAATACATCCTACTCACTGCAGGTACCTCAGGTTCGTAGTAGCAGGACAGCACTATCAGTTCAAGGTGCTCATTTGGAGTAACTACCGCGCCCAGAGTTTTCACCAAGTGCCTGGCAGTAGTCGTATCTCCTCTTCGAAGACGACACATTCACGTCTTCCCATACTTGGACGATTGGCTCGTAAAAGCCAGCTTGCAAGAAAGCTGTCTACGTCCCACTCACAAAACCGTGCAGTCGCTTCGCGATCTTGGATTCACAGTAAACCTGTCCAAGTCCCATCTACAGCCGTCAACACACAGGCGTACCTGGGAGCCACAATACATACACAAGGCTTTGGTCTACCCCAATCCGGCCAGAATCCGCAACATGCAGACTCTACTCGGTCAGTTTCAGCCTCAACACTCATTGCCAGCTCGAGTGTTCATGCAGTTACTAGGGATGATGGCGTCTTGCATCCTAATAGTCCCTTACGCAAGACTTCACATGCGTCCCCTTCAGGAGGACTTAGCACGTCAGTGGAACCAGGCTCAGGGTCTGTTATCAGATCTAGTGTTGGTGGACGGCCGCACCCATCGCTGTCTGCAGTGGTGGAATACACAAAACCTTTCAAAAGGGCGGCCCTTCATCAACCCGGTTCCACAGATAGTGCTAACAGCAGACGCATCACTCACTGGTTGGGGAGCTCATCTCCAGACGCATACAATTCAGGGCATGTGGAGCCTGCAGCAAAAGCAGCTTCACATAAATCATCTAGAGCTGCTAGCGATTTTTCTAGCCCTCAAAGCGTTTCAAGTACATCTAGTAGGCAAAGCTGTCCTGATCCATACAGACATGACAGCAATGTACTACATACAAAAACAGGGGGGGGGGGACACTCTCTCCAGCTGTCACAACTAGCGCAGACCATCTGGAGATGAGCTATACGTCACAAAATGTATCTCCTGGTAGAACACCTTCCAGACAACAGATTCACGAATGGAAACTCTACCCTCAAGTTCTCCTCCTATTCTTCCAAATGTGGGGCTTTCCAGACATAGATCTGTTCGCCACAAACGTAAACGCAAAATGCCCAAGCTTCGCATCCAGGCATCCACACCCATTGTCCAAAGGCAATGCACTATGGATGAATTGGCCAGGGATATTTGCCTAAGCTTTTTCGCCTCTCCCACTCATTCCATGAGTGGTTCGGAAGCTCAGACAGGCGTCCCTGACACTAATCCTAGTTGCTCCCACATGGACTCGGCAACCTTGGTTCACAACACTGTTAGAGCTCTCAGTAGTTCCTCACCAAAAACTACATCTCACTCTCAATCTTCTCACTCAGAGCCATGGAGAGATAAGACATCCAGATCCCAGTCATCTGAATCTTGCGATCTGGCACCTGAAATCTTAGAGTTTGGCTACCTCAATCTACCGCCAGACTGCATGAACATCATCAGAGGCTAGACGTCCTACCACAAGAGCATGCTATGCAGCAAAGTGGAAGCAATTTGTGATATACTGCAATAACAATCAAATCGATCTGCTGGACGCTTCAGTTCGAAACATCATTTGCTATTTAATACATCTGCAGCGTTCCAATTTAGCATACTCTTCCATATGCTTACATCTTGCTGCAATAGCTGCATACCTACAGAACAGACATCTGTCTCTCTTTAGAGTGCCTGTCATTAAAGCATTTATGGAGGGACTTAAAAGAATCATTCCTCCAAGACTTCCACCTGCTCCAGTGTGGAATCTCAACATTGTCCTTATCAGACTGATGGGTCCACCCTTTGAGCCATTGCATAGATGTGAACTGCAATTTCTCACTTGGAAGGTAGCTTTCCTCATAGCTATCACATCACTGAGGAGAGTGGGTGAGCTTCAGGCACTAACCATAGAAGAACCATTTTTGCAAGTACACCAAAACAAAGTGGTTCTTCGGACCAACCCTAAATTCCTACCAAAGGTAATTTCTGCCTTTCATATCAACCAATCTGTTGAGTTGCCTGTGTTCTTCCCTCAACCAGATTCTGTAGCAGAACGTGCTTTACACACTTTAGATGTGAAAAGAGCACTACTTTACTATGTAGAAAGGACGAAACCTTTCAGAAAGACAAAACTGTCGCTTTTGCGCCACTACATAAAAGCAATCCTATATCAAAATCGGGCATTGCAAGGTGGATAATCAAGTGCATTCAGACATGCTATGCAAAGGCAAAACTAACACTGACAATTCCCCCTAGAGCACACTCCTCACGCAAACTAGGGGCTTCTATGGCATCCTTAGGGAATATACCCATAGATGTCATCTGTAAAGCTGCAACATGGTCTACACCTCACACATTCACAAAACACTATTGTGTAGATGTGTTAGCAAGACAGCAAGCTAGTGTGGGCCAAGCAGTTTTACGTACACTATTTCAGACGACTGCAACAGCTACAGGTTAGCCACCGCTTTAGGAGATAACTGCTGTATAGTCTATGCAAAGCATATGATCTACAGCTCACATGCCTCGAACGGAAAATGCTACTTACCCAGTATGCATCTGTTCTTGGCATGTAGAGCTGTAGTTTCACTTGCGCCCATCCGCCTCCCCGGGTACCTATACCTGGTGCAGCAATATCTTACTTAGATACATATATACATGGACATCTTTTACTACCCTTACTAACTCCATTATCACCCTCTGCGGCAAACAATCTAACAATGGAGCCGATGCCCATGCGCACTATCGCCGAAAGGAGGAGTCACCTACCTTGTGGCTGGAAAAGACTTCTTCGAACAAAAACACATCCGGACTCAACACTAGATGGCGGGCTATGCAAAGCATGTGAATCTACAGCTCTACATGCCAAGAACAGATGCATACTGGGTAAGTAGCATTTTCCTTTTATAAATTGGTGTTGGATTTTTATTCTGTTTCTTCTTTACCTAGTATTTTGGTACTTCTAAATGCTTTACACTTGTTCCTTTGACTAAGCTGGACTGCTCTGTGCTATCTCTATCCATGACTGAGCTATGGGTTTACTTAAAGAAACATAACTGGACCTTATAAACAATGTGACATTATTCCATGATGAGGCCTCACAACCACACCACACTATAATCCACTTTCCTACACTGCCCTAGTGGATAGCTTGCTGCTCTAGTCGGTGCTTAAAACTATTCATGTAGATCCCTAGGATGTGAAGGAAAAACTACTTACTTGTTTTCCTACTTCTCAAGGGAAATGTCATAATCAAAATTGATCCGCTTCCATCCAAACATCTTAAACATCTGCAAAAAGAAAGCTGGCTCAACAGCCACTAACAAGACGTGAACAGATATTAGAGGAATGTGCTTTCTGAAAGGGCCAGTTGTCTATACTTTAATTTTTCATTTACAAATTGCTTTTTGATCTAGTTTTTTGTTTATTTGACTCCGGTTGCAGTTACTCATTTTCTTAAGAATATACATTTTTAGAAGAAGAGAAACAAAATGTTGCCTTTAGAGCCTGTAGATCATCAAAATCATTCCTTATTGTTTCAAACTGACATTTTAAAGTTTTTACATGTTAATATGAATGCCAAAGTGCCCCGGGATCTGATGCATTGGCAGATCTATTCACTGCTTATGACTTTCATGAAGGTTCCCTTGGAGGGGCACTAGAATTAAAAGAAAATTTACCTTTTCCTTTTGGTAGTTGCATGTCTATTGGAATAATTCTCTTTTCACTTTTTAGGTCGAGCTTTCGAAGACCTCTTGTATATACTTTAGTATATACTTCTCTTTGTGAGCTTACAGCTTTTCATTCGCCTGCTTCAGTGTCCTTTAAAAATCCTTGCTTACTAGTGGTCAATCCTTTCTCTTTGTCCTTCCTTTTCGTCAGCACAAAGCAGTGCTCCAGTACTTGGACCCTTCCACATGTCACATTGTAGCATCTGTTTAGGGACTACTTTCTCTAAAAGCATTTGAGCAAAAGGCTTGATGTGTTTTCAGTGCTCCGAGATCCGTTTCCGTAAACAGGGCTGTAAATCATGTTTTTATCTTTACATTTGCTGTGCATTCAAAGACCGGGGTCCGAGGCACCTGTTCCCTGCCCCCGCCCCTCCCTCATGCCATGTTACTGTTGAGTGGCGCTGAAGCTGTACACCCAGCTCCTACGCATAAGCTGTAGGCGGCCTTCCTCATACTTGGGAGTGCAGCTCTAAGGCGCATGAGGTGAAAGTCTCAAGACCCTGCTTTCTCCCGCTCAAAGTTTTGAGTTTTGAACACCTGCCTGCTCGGTCTCTGTCTACATTGCAGGAACGTGTAGAAACGCCCGAGATGACCAATGAGAAATGCAAAACTCGGACTGGAGTCACTCTGGATCACTGCCACATACGATTGGGATTCAATGCCCACATTAAACCTGTAGGCGGGAGATAGACAAAACCTGGGCTGAAACTTTTCAGGTTTGTGCAAGATTACACAACACCCACACACTGCAGTTCAGAGATGGAGAGGCCAGGCCGCGCATGAGGGGCTGTCTCTTGCAGCTGGATTTTAATTGATTTCGGCTTCAGGTGTGTTAACTTGTTGTTTTATGTTCTCTCCTCTACTGTCCACTGGGTCAGTACTCGTCGTTCCAGGGTAAACCCCTCCAAGTGTGGGACTTTTGACTTCACCACCTTTTCCTCTTTTTATCCTCGACTTTTTACTCCAATCCTATTTGTTCTTTCACTGCACAAAAATGTATTTTAGAAAACCTCCTACTCCACCTTTCTTCGTAATTCTATGCTTCATACAGCTGTTCTTTGATTCTAACAACTAGATTGTGTTAAACCAACCCCCATACAGCACCCTCTTCGACCAATCCCTGTACATTGAATGACGGGCAGTTTTTTTGCTGGTCTGTATTTAAATGCTGCACTGTCCCTACTAAGGGAGCAAGTTATTACCAATTCTGGGGACAGTAAAAAATGTTTCCGATCGGACACACTGTGCCATTCTTTGCCATGCAAAGCCAAACGGGGTGCATGCACCGTGGTGCAGACGGGGACATTATGCCACATATGTAATGCAGCACCTGTACTCAGTGGCGGCTGGTGGAATTTGGAACTGGTGAGGCGTATGCAGAGCGAATCAACGCATGCGAGCGAGCCCGACGGCAATAAGGGGGGTTCGGGGGGATTCTCCCCCGTGAAGAAATTTTTAAAAAATTGGCATCTTTTTGGTGCGATTTTCAGCACTATATCTGTAATAAATGGACTAAAAATTCAGTAGTTCTAGGCATTCATAAAAGAAAACTCAAACATTATTTCAGAGAATTTCTGGGTTGCCAAGCAAGTCTGACTTCTGAAGAGGGTTAGGGTACTAAGCAAGACTGCTTTGGCTCTACCCTTTCCAATAGAAAACACTAGTTAGTGATGTGAACAAGTTCAATGGACAAACCTGGGGTCTAGGGAGAGTCCCTCTCCTGAGAAAGAAATTTAAAAAAGATTGGCAAATGGTGCATTTTAAAGCAAATGAATGCAGCGATAAAGCAAGGCTTATTAAGCAGTGGGAACGTACAGTCTTGAAATATTAAACACATTAAAAACTGCCCTGTATCTTCTTGCATTAATTTGTTCAACAGTTACTGTAATATGTAAATTGTTCTGCATGACAACTTTAGCCCTTTAAAATGTATGCTTAGCTTGCCCAGTGTTAGAAATGGGATCTCTGGTTGGCTAAGGCTTGCGCCAAAGCCAGGCAGAGACCACCACTCTAGTCAGGGCGAGGGAGTTACACGCCAAAGATAACCCCTGCTCTCACCCCCTTGGTAGCTTGGCACGAGCAGTCAGGCTTATCCCGGTGGCAATGTGTAAAGCATTTGCGCAACACACACACAGCAACAACATACTAGGCACACCACAAAAGGAACTCCACACAAGGTTATATATAAAAATAGCCTTTGTATTATCATAAAACACCTTAGAATAGTACTCACATATACATCGTGCCACCTGGCACTAGGTCATATTTACAAGGGATTATTTACACATGACAGGGCCACATGGACCACTGTCAGAACCATCACAAAGTGAACGTAGTAAATGTAGAACTTATAATAAATGTAGCACACATCATAACCGTACAACCAGTAATCACTGGTAACCACTGTACTCGGCATCATCCTGTAACATAAACCACATTATGCACAGTATCACATTAGGCGCAAAATACATTCTGCGCCAACCTCATAAGCCTAAACGCATTAGACCAGAACCTCCTAAGCATAACTCACCTTATGGGCATAACTCACAGTAGAGAATAACTCACAACCTAAACGCATTAGGGAATAATAACCTCACAAGCATAACACATTATGCAAAACCTCATAATTATGAAAGTACATTAGAGGCATAAACAGGGTGCGTAAATCAAAGTAAATGCATCACATTTCCTAGCACCACATAAATCGCATTAGCACATAACCTCCTAGTAAAAAGGACCATAGCAGAGGCATAAATCACATTAGGGCCTGGCGCCCTACAAACCTAACAGTCCCCCTGGCCAACTGGCCATCTCAAAAGGGGCTCCAATGCCCTATGTCCAAAAGTCAGGGCGGCTGCCAAGCAGCTGAATCAAATTGCGCCATTGTGCAAACCTAAACGGTGCAGCTGGCACTAAGTGCTGCGCAGCTGTGAAGAAAAGGGGGGCCAAGGAGTGCATCTCACTCCTAACTTAAAAGACGTGCCCCCAAATAACTGGACCTAAACGTAGCAGCTGGCACTAAGTGCTGCGCAGCTGTGATGCCAAATGTAGGTCTGGGCACTCACTGTGCCCTTGGGAATCATGCCCAAAACGTCGCAGTTGCCCACTGCCATACGGGGCAACTGTGAGAAATGCCACAGGGGAAAAACACTGGGCCCTTTAACAATAAATGCCATCCGTTGGAGCCACACGGGCTCGTAAATTAAACATGTCCCCATGTTGGAGCGGCCCGCAACGGCGGGACCGCTCAGGTACTGTGCACTACGCAGGAGTGCAGAGAAATGCCCCCACGGGGACTCCGTACCCTAAATGCAGCATCCCACCAGAGATCAGCCCTTACTCACCGGGCTCTCTCTCGGGACTCCGCTGCTTTCCGTGGCTTCACCCGGGCCCCCTCCTGGGACCTGGGACTCTAACGCGGCGGGACACGGGGCTCTCCTTTACGTCGGGGAGCTCTGCTAACGACTGCATCACATCTCCTCCGCTTGTCCCGCACTCTGATCACGCCGGCCTCACCTCACTTCACCCAGGCCCCCTCCTGGGACCCGGGACTCTACCATGGAGCCGGCGAGGCTCCCGACTTCCCTGGCGGCAGGACTTCCGGTTTCTGGCCACTGGAGGCCCCGCCCATGTCTCAGGTAGACGTGCCTGACTTCCCGGTCGCACTGCTGCGGCCAGGAGCAGACTTCTTCGGCGGCAGTACGGGGTAGGCTCCTGTCATTTACAAGGAGGCACAAGTGGGGTGGGCACCCGCCATTAAAGGTGCCTGAGAGTGGGATGGGCTCCCGCTCCAGGTAAATACTCAAAAACGCGGGGTGGGCACCCGCAATTCAAGACCGCATGGGAGCGGGGTGGGCACCCGCTCTCCGGCAATAAAAATCATTGAGGCGGGGTGGGCACCCGCTCGGAACGGTACCACGGGGGGAATCCCTACACTGGGGATTCCCTCCCACAGGGGCTGCAACTTCAGCGCTGCGCAGCCCACGCTTTTCCTCCTGGGAGAGATAGAAATAAAGCGCTCACAAGGCGCTAGATGCAGCCAAAAGTCCTGGAGGCTGAAAAGAAGCAAAATTGGCATCAAGAGGCAATGCAGGGCCCAGGGAGGCAAGCCCTCATGGCAGCTCCCCCCCTGGGCCCCAGCAGCAGCACGCCCCGCAGGAACAGCAACCAAGCACTGAACATTTTCATGGGGTTACAGCCCCTACATTTATACACAGAATTCCTTTGTCTAAAGGTGCAGGGCTTGGGGGATACCAGTTAGAACTGGTTTAGGGGAGCTTTGGAGCACTTTGTTTTGCTCAGCTCCTCTCTCCTTTTCATAGTGTAGGCTGGGGACATCAGACGCACCACAGGAGGTGGAGCCAGCATTGTGGAGGGAAGGCACAGCCCTATTCAGGTCCCAGGTGCAACTCCTCCCTCCCATCTGCATGCAGATCTCTCTATTCAGCCCTGCGCTGACTCACCCTGCCCCTCCTGGAGCCACACACCCCTCCCAGCCCCTGTCACTCACAAGCCAATCATGCAATTCACATCAGGCAGGCAGACACAGAGCACTCATAAATGCCAACTTCTAAAAGTGGCATTTCTACACCAGTCACAATAAATCTGCGCACACCATTGCGCAGCATTTATTCTCACAAATTCATACATACCAGACTTGACCACACTGCTCCTCTCATACCAGGAATTACCATGGACACACTTATCCCCCATGCATTCCTATGGGAGGGCAGGCCAATCTCACCACAAGTATACAGAGAGCGCACACACTTTTGCAGCGTGAATCTTTCTGGATTCACTATGCTGTGCATTATTCCGCCATCTCGTGGTTGGGTCCGGATTCGTAGTCTTTTCTTTGTTTTTTTTTGTTTTTTTGTTGTTGGCCCAGGTGGGCGGCGACGCCCCACCATTTGGTGTCTTCGGTGACGTCGTCGCGCTTCCGGCGGAAGCTCCCACCTTTGGTAGCCATCTTCAGATTCTTTTTTCCGCCGTGGGGTCTGGATCGTTGCCGAGAAGTTCCAGAAAGTTTGGACGAAGAATCTCAAAGTCGAAATGTCATCACAGAAGATGTACTCCTGAGACACCGGACGACGACACTAGTACCGGAGAAGAAGGACGACTAGGTAGAAGGTCCACGACCGAAATCTCGACGCCTACAGAGAATGCGCTCACAGGGGGCTCCCTAAGCGCGGTTATGGACAAGACTCAGTTCAAGTTCTGCAGAAATTGCCACCACAAATACGCCCAAAAAGACCAGCACCCAGTCTGCAACCTCTGCTTGCCGCTCGACCACGCCAGCGAAGACCAACGCGTGCTCGGCGTTCACCCCGAAGACCCTCCGGGTGAGAGACACAGAGAAGGGCGAACTACAGCATGCAGGGCCAGGGACCAGCACCATCTCTCCGAGACCTGGGTCTCTCGAGCGGAGAGGAGGACAACATCGCAGAGGGACCAGAGGACTGCGCTGTCGTCGAAATCGAAAAGAAAACGTCGAAGGAGGTAAGGGAGTCGTCGACCCCAAAACACCAAAGCGACGCTCGAAAGAGTGAAGCCAGAATCCCTAGCGACACTCCGAGAAGTGTAGCAAAGTCCTCGAAGGGAGCGTTGCCGCCGAAACACTCGACGAAAGCAACAGCACCAAGGGACAAACAGCCGAGCGGATCCTTGGACAAGGACTCTCAATCGGCGAAAGCCTCCGAAAAAACAAAGGCGTCGAAGGTCGTCCCCGAAAAGGAAACCTCGACACCGAGAAAGGAAGGCCCGGCGTCTGTTTCGACGACCGCGACCACGAAGAGAGGCACTGCACCACTCAACGCCGAAAAGGTCCACGAGATGGCGAAAAAGAAAAGGAAGCTCGAGGCAGAGATGGCGAGCATCCTGCAACGCAAAAAAGACTTCGAAGATGAAACAATACGCTATTCCGTCGAAGCAAGCCCACGAGGCAGTCGAGGAGTTCGAGGCCGAAGTCGTCGAGGCCCCGGGGACACCCGAACAGCTCGAAGACCAGGACGAGGAATACTACTACTTCGAGGGCGAAGAAGAGATGCTGTCTTACAGGGACTCGGCGTCCTCTGAAGTACAAGACCTAGACTGGCAAGACCTCGACACAGTCACCAGAAGAAGGGGTAGACACTTACCCCTCGAGACCTTCGCCGCCAGACGACATCGGAGTCTACAATGAGGTCGTGCAGAAGGCTGCAAGGACTTATGGGGTCGAAATGCAGGAGGAAAAAACAAAAGCAGGTTTCCTCTTCGAAACACTGCTCCCCCAACAGACAAGGAGCCAATTTCTACCCATGTTACCTGGCGTTCTCGACCAGGGAAGGGAGGCCTTCAGGGAACCAGCAATCTGCAAGGCGGTTACCCCGAGGAGCGAAAAGAAGTATAAGCACTCCACAAAAGATCCTGCATACATACAGGGGTCTGTACCAGCAGACTCCATTATCGCTGCAACAGCCAGGAAGAGGGCCGGTGTGCCCACCAACACAGGCCCACCTCCAGACAAGGAGAGCAAAAGAATAGACCTCACAGGACGTAAGGTGGAGAGGAACGCAGCCATACACTGGCGTATCGCCAACTCCAACGCCCTTATCAGCAGGCATGCATACCAGCATTGGGCAGAAATGAGCCAGCTCATTAAGCACCTGCCAGAAGAACACCAACAAAGAGCCAATTACCTAGCGGAAGAAGGCAAGGCCATCGCGAACACTTGCCTAAAGTCAGCCTTGGACGCAGCAGAGAACTCCAGCAGGCAAATGATGATAGGGATGACTGAGAGGAGACACGCATGGCTCAGGATCTCCGGCTTCAAACCAGAAGTACAGAGCAACATCATCAACACACCGTTCGACGGTGAGAAACTGTTTGGAGCAACAGTTGACAACAAATTAACACAACTAAAGACGGACAACGAAACTGCAAGGTCCATGGGAGCGCTGCAGTTCAGGGGAATGAGAAGAGGGAACCCCTCAAGGCGAGCCAGTGGTAGAGGAGGCAATGCACCTACCACCTCACACCAATCACAACAACAAGGGTACCAAGGGAACAACCAGGGCCAAAACCTGCAGGGACAACAGCAGCAGAATTGGCAGTACCAACCCAGAGGACGGTCCTTTCGAGGCGCGGATACGGACGGGGACAGGCCCGAAGAGAGGGCCAGCAGCCCGCCTCAAAGTGACTCCACACTCAGAACAAGCCCCCCACCGTTAACACCAAGGTTGAGGGGAAGTCCGCAAAAGGAAAAGATAAAGAGCAGAAGCACACAGCAAATAACCACCGAGCATACGACACCAGTGGGAGGAAGAATAGGAAAATGTCTCACACAATGGAGGAAAATTACCACGGACAAATGGATACTAAACACCATACAGCACGGGTACTGCATAGACCTCCAAAACACCCGCCAGGGAGAAGACCAAGACATCGGTCAATACCCGCAAGAGAACTAGCCCTCCTCCGCCTAGAAGCAGAGGAACTGCTACAAAAGAGCAATAGAGCCAGTTCCAAACAACGAAAGGAACAAGGGAATATACTCAACGTACTTCCTAGTGCCAAAGGTAGACGATACACTAAGACCAATACTGGACCTCAGATTCCTGAACAAGTTCGTAAAAACTCAAAAATTCAAGATGACTTCACTTCAGGAAGTAATACCCCAAATCCAAGAAGGGGATTACATGGCGACCTTAGACCTAAAAGATGCATACCTGCACATACCCGTCAACCGCAAACACAAACGGCTATTAAGATTCGTGATAGGCCACGATCACTACCAGTTCACAGTGCTAGCCTTCGGACTAAAGTCCGCACCAAGAGTGTTCACGAAATGCCTAGCAGCAGCGCACCTTCGGAGAAGGAGCATACATGTATACCCCTACCTCGACGACTGGCTGGTAAAAGCAGGATCATACAGACTCTGCAAAAAACACATCAAACAAGTCATAGAAACACTGTCCACATTAGGTTTCTCAATACATTGGGAAAAATCGTCAACAGAACCCCAACAAATCAAGATATTCTTGGGGGCACAAATAGACAGCACACAGTCCAAGGTGTTCCCCAGCGACAAGAGAAGTATAGCGCTCCTGAGGGAAACACATCATTACCGCAAGGAGCAAGTTCTGACAGTGAGGACGGTGAGCAGGATAATGGGAATGATGGCATCATGCATCCACCTTGTCCCGCATATCAGACTGCACATGAGACCGCTCCAGGAATGGATACAACAGCAATGGTCACAAGCCACAGGGAGTTGGGAAGATCTAGTGGTTGTCACACACGCAGTGCAGAAAGAAATAGCGTGGTGGAAAGAAGAGAACATATTACAAGGGAAGCCATTCACACAGCCAACTCCAACAGTGACCATCACAACAGACGCCTCACAGCAGGGCTGGGGCGCGCACATGGACAGACTCCGCGTCAGGGGGCTCTGGTCACAACAAGATGCAGTGAAACACATCAACTACCTAGAACTCAAAACTGTGTTCCCTAGCCTTAAAAGCCTTTCAAAAGCAGCTTTACGGCCAGCGAGTGCTGATACAAACAGACAACACAACTGCAATGTTCTACATCAACAAGCAAGGTGGAACACAATCAGCACCGCTGTCAAGTCTGGCACAACAGATCTGGAGATGGGCCATCCCTCTAAGGATAGACCTGCTAGCAATACACCTCCCAGGAATAGACAATGTAGAAGCAGACCGACTCAGCAGGCAGGCGTCTGCATCCCACGAATGGGAACTGAACCAACAGGAGGTGCAGCAACTGTTCCAAAAGTGGGGAACACCACGGATAGACCTCTTTGCAACACCCCAGAATGCAAAATGCCAACATTACGCATCCAGACAGCCGGACCAAAGGTCCCTAGGGAATGCCCTATGGATAAGTTGGCCGAACGAATTTGCTTACGCTTTTCCCCCGATACCACTGTTACACAAAGTACTCAGCAAATGCAGGAGCAGCAGCATGACACTCATACTGGTGGCACCTCAGTGGGCCAGACAAACATGGTTCTCACAGATAATGGAAATGGCGCAGGAACCAGCACACAGGTTCAGCAGAAGGAAAGACCTCCTCACAATGCAAAACGGAAAAGTGCTCCACCCAGAACCAGACAGCCTCAGCCTAGCAGCATGGCTCCTGAGGACCTAGAATTCGCACACCTCAAACTACCTCCAAGCACCATGGCAGTACTCAGAGAAGCAAGGAGACCCACTACAAGAAAATGCTACATTGCAAAGTGGAAAAGGTTCTCACAATGGTGCATTACAGAGGGACTGCAACGAAAAGTCACAAAAGAATCAACAGTACTGCGATACTTAACACACCTACTACAAAGCGGGCTGAGCTACTCGTCACTAAGGGTTCACCTAGCAGCCATAGTGGCCTACACCAGGGAGAAGCGGTGAAAAGCTTCTTCACCTCCCAAGTGGTCAAAAGATTCCTGGAAGGGGCTAAAGAATAGCCCCCTAAAAGGATGCCAGCCCCAAGCTGGAACCTCAACACTGTACTGACACAGTTGATGAAATCACCATTTGAACCCATACACAAGATCACACTGCACATGCTCACACTAAAAACGGCTTTCTTAGTGGCTATCACGTCACTGCGAAGAGTCAGTGAACTCTACAGGCTCTCACACTACAAGAGCCCTACTTGCAAATACACAAGGACAGAATTGTCATGAGGACGGACCCACACTTCCTGCCAAAGGTGGTGTCGCGGTTCCATATCAATCAAACAATACAGATACCAAGTTTCTTCCAGAAACCTTCAACACCCTCAGAAAAGGCGCTACACACGCTAGACGCCAGAAGGGCAGTGATGCACTACATAGAAAGGACAAAGGAATGCAGGAAAACAAAACAACTCTTCGTTTCCTTCGCAATCAGTTTCCTGGGACGACCAGTAACAAAAAATACCATTGCACGGTGGATTGCACAAGCAATACAACTCTGCCACAAGCAGGCAGGACAAGAGTTACAAGGAGCCGCCCAGGCTCACTCAACAAGGAAAAGGGAGCAACGGTTGCGTTCCTAGCGAACACACCTATACAAGACATTTGCCAAGCGGCAACATGGTCTTCCGTGCACACGTTCACCAAACACTACTGTGTTGATATCCAAATGAACAAAGAGGCACAAGTAGGACAGAAGGTCTTACAGCACATTTTCAGCAACCAATGCTCATCTTCCACCCAACCACCGCAATAACAAAACCGCTACTAAGTCTATGCACAGCATAGTGAATCCAGAAAGACTCACGCTGCAAAACGAATAGTTTCTTACCTGTCGGTGTAGTTTTGCAGCTTGAAGACTTTCTGGATTCACTAGCGATCCCACCCGCCTCCGCCAGGAAGATAACATAGGAGGTTAAGGGTACAACTGAACTACATACAAGGTTAAAAGGATCAAAGAATAATTGAAGGATTAAAGGTTAAAGACATAGACAACAAAAAACTGTAAGAGGAAAAGAAAAAAGAATCCGAAGATGGCTACCAAAGGTGGGAGCTTCCGCCGGAAGCGCGACAACGTCACCGAAGACACCAAATGGTGGGGCGTCGCCGCCCACCTGGGCCAACAACAAAAAACAAAGAAAAGACTACGAATCCGGACCCAACCACGAGATGGCGGAATAATGCACAGCATAGTGAATCCAGAAAGTCTTCAAGCTGCAAAACTACACCGACAGGTAAGAAACTATTCGTTTCCACTGGACCACAGTGCGAAAGTGCTCAGAGGCCTAAAATCACCAACACCAGGTTACAGACAAGGCAAAAAGTTCAGGGGTGAACCTGCCAAAAAGGGCCAAGTCCAACACCCAGTGTCTTGCACTGCATGCAGCATTAACTTTGGAAAAATATGCTCTAACCAGACTTCGGGAAGCACCCACAGCTGCTGGCTGTAACCAGTCATATAGAAATATGTGCAGACAGGTCTTTAAGTGAGATGAAAAAAGTGGGTGCTCCCTATAAAGAAACCTGCCAAATACATTTCTGTGATTCCCATAGTGTGCCATCAGAACAGTATTTTGGTTTCTCTCCGAGATGTAATTTTATCCAGATAAATGGCACAGCAACTGACCTACGCCTAAAGCATGTCAGTATGATTGGCTTTGTCACTGGGTGTTAGCTGTTTAAGATAAATGAGCAACAACAATGATTTCTTATAAATAATTAACATTGAAAATGTTTAAATTCTGAAATAGTGAGTCTGTGAATTAAATAGCATTGAGGCCTGTGGAAGGAGTTTTGGCCTTCAATTATGTTTGCTTTATGTTAGATATGCATCCTCTTTTTCTCTGCATATCTTGTCCATCTGCACATCTTCAACCCCCTCGCTTTCCTCTTCAGCATCCTCTTTTCACTCTTCCCCGAATGCCCTTCCTCACATCTGTCACTTCACCGCCCCCCAACATGCACTGCACTCCCTCAAATATAAGCACCTTAATTTCTCTTACTTTTGCCTTGCAAATATTTTGACATCAGTGTACCCCCTCCACACACATTTCCACAGAATTTCAGTTGCAAATGGAATAAACAAACATTGTTCTGTGTGCTCTGCAGAGAGGCCAACCCACTGACAGGCACTTTGTTTGGCTTTAGCGCCTGCGTGCTCAGTCAAAGCCCCTCATAAACACCTGGTATGGCTCAAGCCTCAAAGTATGCACAGAAAAAAATACAGATAAACAACAACATTCTAAAATAGCTCACTCGTGGGAATGCAAGATCAAGTAAACAGGTAAAATAAAAGATTGTACTTATGGAGCGCTGTAAATATCAGGAGTTCGTGCTAGCATTACTCGATTGACCTACTATATTTACAATTTCGGGATGAAAGGCGGAGGCCGACATGCAGGCATTAGAATCAGTGCATTGATCGTAGATCTGTACAACAGGTGCATTAACCGACTTGTATGCATTACTGGCTTGTTTTTTGCTCTATTTTCCGGCGCTAAATGTGTTCTCGGCACCAAGACTGTCGCGAGAATGGAATTTGCCATAAAAATATAAAATGCCCAAAAACAGAGAACAAGAGTCACTCGCATTCGCTCCCTTTGCATTGTTTTGGTGCTCCTGCTATACGATTTTTTTATCCAAAGCAATCCTCTATTACAACACATGGCATAATTTTTGCTCAAAAGCAGAACACAAACGTCAGCGTAAATGTCTGACAGGCTGCCTATGATGTCCACGTGTGAAGTAAGGCCGGAAACTGGGTCAGCAATGCAGGAATACGCGATCTGCAAATCACCACATTGCTCAGTGGAAAGCGTTTAACTCCCTCTGACAGCATGCAGATATCCCGATCTCGTAAAACTAAAGATAAGACTGGAAGCCTTTGGCACATGACGTGAAGCACATTATGCGGTCCTTTTGCACCCAAAACCTTTCATTAATTGTCGTAAACATGTGCTTTAAACAATTTCATATAAATATTAAAAAATATAATGCCTTTAAACGGCTTCAACTATCACCCTTTAGTCACAACCCAAAACAATCCTAGCAATATCCACCCCCTCCTTTGCAAAGTACAAATCGTCGCATACACTGATGATACTTTAGACTTTTAAGAAAAATATATTGAAAATGCAGCTTTTTTGTATACGTGGCATTGCCAAATACATTATTTAAATAGTAAACATAAAAATACGTTCCTGCACTGGATGCCGAAAAGCTGTGTCCTGAAATTTACAGTTTTCCTCAATGGGGGGCTGCGTGAACAGTGGCCTCTACTGCATGAAGGTGGCCTTTTTTAATTAAATTTTTTTCTTTTTTGGACGGTGTGGAAAACGATCAGAGTACATATAAAAAGAAAAAATACATTTATTACTTCATGTCCTACGTGCCCCCGGTTTTTACCAGCTCTTTGTGGCAGCCATTTCTTCTAGCGTTTTTGAAGATGTAAACACTGTTCATTATAAAGAAATGGACTGTGAAAACTGCGGTGCAACGCTTTACACAATGTCCGCTATCACTGCTCCAATCGTCTGATTTGCAGCCAGTCGCGGCTCGCAATTCTCGGGGGCAGAGGGGGGGGGGGGTGTAATGTAAAATAAAAAACTTGACTTACCTGATCCCGGTCCCGCACGCGCCGCCTCTGCGTCCAGTTCCTGGGCCGGTTCGGACTCCGGAGCAGGAACAACTTCAGACTGCGCGGCCGGTGTCTGCAGCGTCTGGATTGGCTGAGACTCTCAGCCAATCCAGACGCTGCTGCATTAGGAGCGCCACTGGATTCATTGGCTAGGGCACAGATACGGCCCGCCCACCAGGAGACCGGGGGGCTGCGATGGCCTCTCGGGTCCCCCCTCCCTCGCTCTCCTACTGAAGCTATACTAGCCTGGGCTGACTGCGCATGTTCGGGCTGGTCATAAAAATGACCAGCCCAAACCCGAGCATGCGCACTACGCGCCGCTATCAGTGACAGTCTGACTCTCACTCAAACCTTGTTGAGTGCTGCCGCAGCCCCGCCCCCACCCCCGTCAGCGGCCGATTGCCGCGCATGTTTAGTAGCGTCTGCCGTCTTTTTTCAGCGGCAGCGCGAGAGTGGTGCTTGCACGAATTAGGGCGATGTGGCTAGTGGGGCAACGCCCCAGCGCCCCAATGGATGCACCGCCCCTGCCTGTACTGCAAAGTTGGACTCAAAATCAAACACTCCAGTGCAGAATAGCTCCGAACATAGTCGTCTAGCTTTCATTCAACTATTCAGTGTTCCTAATTGTTGACGTCTTCTGCATTGAGTGGAATGCGCAAATGGAATGCATGGTTGGGTTGGGGAATCGCTGGGTCAGTGGGAGTATGGGTGGCATGGTGAGTGGATTGATTGAGGGGGAAAATGAATGGATTGCTAGATAAACAGTCATTTTTACACAAATCCTTTATTTTATTTCTGATGAGACCTAGCCTGTGCTTAATTTGAGCCTATTTGCTGGTGCTAAGCCCCTGGAACTAATTTTCCAAGATGTGAACTTATTTTGCAGACTCTCACTGATTGTGTTTCGGCTGAGCTACAGTTCCTCTCACTGCAATGCAGAAGCTCACTCTGATATTTCTCATCTTTAATGAGCAGTTTCACAACACTTCTGTATTTGATTGAGGCGCCTGCAGTGTTCGGCCATTGTATCGAATTGAAGAGGTATGCGGTGGCCTCCGATCCACTTGGATCTTATTTCTAGTCTATCCTGGAGTCAGCTGCCATGCTCCCAAGCAGACCCACAGTGTGAGGGCACCCCAGCACTTTCCTCCAGCTCCATCCTTAATTTCTGATGAGGGCTGCATGCCCCATGGTGGAGCTCAACTGGTCTTGAGATGCACCACTGTCCAGTGCTTCCCTTTACGTCACTGGTCCGTGCACCAGGTCGTGCTGCAGCGTACAGCCTGGATGAGCACCTTGAGCACAGGGTGCCCACCTTTACACAGTGTACTTCAGTGGCTGTTCTACCTAAAGTCTGCTCATGCCTACTGAACACAGCATGCTGCGGGTATTTGGGATCTCTTCTTAAAGCTGCAGGTATTCAGGAGATTTGAAGGAAATTTCTGGAGTAAATAAAGGCAGCAGCAGCTGACACCCCAGCTCCAAATGGAGAAGCTGTGATGTAGCTGTTAGGTGCTTATATGGGTCCATCTCCCGGTCGTTGTTGTGCAGGATGCATTGGTCGTTGTTGTGCAGGATGCATTGTCTGCAGTGGGAGAACTAAGGGGAGGAGCTTGTGGCTAGATGAGTCCAGCATCTTGGAGAGAAAAAGGCTGCAGGAAAGGGCAACATACTTATTTCTTGTCACCATCGTAGTGCACTGAGACTGGCCTCCATTCTTCCCCGGCTGAACCATTTCAAGACAGGAGTGGTGCTGTTCATCTAACAGCCAATGTTGTGGGATTCGCCCATAGTGGTCAGCCTGAGAACCTATGATGAAAGGTCCCAGCACATATTAATGTATTTATTTTTACAAATCAAGCACTGTACGTAAGCCATGCTTGTCTGTATCCTTGTGCAATAAACGACATTTAAAAAAACTTGGATGTCACATGTTTGATTTTAAGTGGGACAGGCTTGGCTTTCATCCTTCCTAAGTCAGTGAAATGAGTACCTATTGAATAACCGTGATGAGAGATTTTAGAGCTATGCAGCTGTATAACTGTATTTATCCAGCCATACTCTAACACATCCTTGAGGCAGCCTTTTCCACATGTTTAGAATTGTTTTGGTATTATACGAAACAATACACCCCATTGGCAAGATTAGAAGGGATACAACGCTGGCTGACATGCAGAACCCTTGCGTTGGCGCTACCATGCTTTGGATGTGATTTAAAGGACCGATTTTGCTTTAACTATCCTATTCAGCTGCATTTTGTTATGTTTATTTTCTTACTTCCTGCTTTTTCCGCAAAGCACCAATTAAACCACATTTACTTATGTATTAGTTGTGACATATAAAGTGTCATCTAGCTGCCTTCTAGCCACTATTGTACCCTAGCATGAATAGAGAAAGGAGGCAGCATAAATTGTAACTTGCAGGTACTGGCTACGTTTGAATTCAGCAATGTTGAGCCATCTAGCACATACTTGTTTGGTGATAGGTCACTAATCCGAGACAACATTCTGAAAAACTAAAGAATGGACCTGGAATTGAAGAACACCACACAACACTAATAAAACAATCAATATTTAGCCTCCAAAATTACCAGGGATCAGGTTAACTGAGATGGAGCGATTATAAGGGACTCTAATATCTTTTGAAATAACCCAAACCTTTTACTGCAAAAATATTTAATATGGTGCATTTTGAACTCCCCAAAAGGTATATGTAACATTTCTTAGACCAAACAACAAATAATTTGCTTCACAGCGTTCTGTTTTTAACACAGTAATCAATATATTCATTATTGAATATCTGACAAATTATTTGGTGTTATAGGGTTCAGTA
Source organism: Calotriton arnoldi (assembly GCA_963921515.1). Classification (NCBI taxonomy): domain Eukaryota; kingdom Metazoa; phylum Chordata; class Amphibia; order Caudata; family Salamandridae; genus Calotriton; species Calotriton arnoldi. The sequence continues at coordinate 2,809,635 of CAWUFW010000039.1, forward strand.
TGTTTCAAAACAGTTGTGCATAATAGTTCAAATAGGCTTTGGTTATTCAGTTTGTTTCATAAAATTCAAATTCTTAAACTTATCTTACTCCCTGTGCAAAGGCTTCCTGGAATATTTCCCTCAAACCCACCCTAACCTCTTTTACTCACTTTTTCACTTTCCTCCCTATATCCTTCCTTTAAACCCACCCTTCCTTCATTATAACTTGATGTTTACTATAACACACACCACATAATTCAAAACCACCCTGCATAATTACACTACATATACTATTCAGCACAACTTAATTCAACACCACAACTGTTCTCACTACCACATAAATACGTCCCACATAAAACTAATCTAAACCAGATAGCAACAACCCACATCAATACACTCCACACCATGACACACAATTCCAATCAGCATCATTTCAATCAACGCCACACAGTTCCACGCCACACAAATCAACTTAACCTGTTTCCATTCCACACCACATAATTCAACCAGTAACCACATAATGCAAATCAACACAATTACATAACACACCACATGCATACAATTTACCCCACATAATTCCACTTCACACCAGAAATTTTAACAGCACACCACATAATTAAACTTCGCTAAATAACACTCCACAACACAAAATACCATAACACACAATCCCACTCCATATAATTCCAATACACTTAATATTTATTTATAGGTTTTGTATAGCGCCTGAATCACCCACGAAGGGGTATCTCTGCGCTTCCACATAATACCACATAATACATCATTACTATCCACAATTCCACTGCACACCATACCACACAATTCCACTATACACCGCTTACATCCACTCCAAAACACATAAGTAAAAAACATTTACAATAGCAAATGTGAGACCTATTGCACTGCTCTTTTGAAAATTGTAAATAATAGCTAGTTTTAGGCAGCAACACTGTTGTGTATTTTTAATCCTCTTTTCATGTTGAGTTTTGTGGTATTTTTCGATCTGGTCCGACATTGAATGTTTATAGACATCATGAGAATAACCTTGGTAGAAAACTGTTGTTATGTAGATCAACATTTTTATCTTCCATAGGTCTGCCTGCAACCTTTTTCTTCCCATCCTTGCTTGCCTCCCACAGATTGAGACAATTTGGTTATTCCATCTTGCAGCTAAAGGTAGCCTCCTGGACCTTTGACTATCCACCTCATTAGCTGAAAGTGGACTGAACAGCATTGATGCGAATAAGCTATAACACTTGACTATTAATCTGTTTTTGCTATTTTGTTTTAAATTGAAGATTTCCAACCCATTTGGGCAATTTTCAAGGGTTGTAATATATGAAAGATACAATGCTGAAGATATGTGCTTGAAAGTGAGTGTTTTTTCCATTTTGCAAACGTAATGCAACATTGTGTTTATAAACTGTTTATTTACTTTTATTAGGGGCCAATGTGTGATTTGCTGTGGTCTGATCCGGATGATCGTGGTGGGTGGGGCATTTCCCCAAGAGGTGCTGGCTACACTTTTGGACAAGATATTTCAGAAACTTTCAATCATGCGAACGGCCTTACTTTGGTTTCAAGAGCCCATCAGCTGGTGATGGAGGTGAGAAGTGCAGATCTTTTCTTATGACTGAATGTCAAATCTGACCAAATGGTGCCTGTCAGTTGTCTTAACAGTAATAATGTCTGTTCCCTAATAGATGAGAGCCTTTAAAGCTAAATACTGTGTTAAATGGACTTTCCCCACATCCAGGATGCCATGAGGTGATTCTGTAACTTTCTAAGAAAACAGTGGCTGACTTCTTTAGCGCTTTAATAATGAACCGTTTTAGAGTCCCAATAGAGGACTCTTAGTCCCGGTGGTGAGCCCGGAACAGGGTTAGAAGTGATTTTAATTCCTGGCAACTGAACACTTTTAGCCCTCCATTTCCGAGGTACTACTTTTGTCACAGGAGGAAACCCTCATCTTTTCATGCCATTCTGATATCAGAACAGCCTTTCCAGGCCTGATAGCTTTCTTTTTACAATTCACTATAATGCCATAAAATTATACTGTATTAGAAGTTGCAGTCCATTACAGAAATTGGTGTGTAATCTGAAAGTATTTTTAAGGTTAACATGCAAGGCTATGTACCTGGATCAGAATCTGATGGTCAAAAAGAAGAAAAGTTGGAATGGCGGCCGTTTTCTTGGCCTGACAATTTGAACAGAAACCGCTTAATCTCCTGTAGCTGGCTTGTCAAAATTTTGTGATGTTACTCAATCTTTACCTAGATATATGCCTTCAGCATACAATATCTTATTTATTCTGGGAAAAAATAGTACATTTCCTAAGTATTCATCAGGGGTGTGGAATTTAATAAAATATCTACATGTCCATTGGGCAGGTTGCTTCATAAATCTACTTGTCCTGTAACAAAATTCACTTGTCCCTTTGGTGCCATGTAGTGCGGCGACAAATTATGGCAGCACTCTCATTATATAAGAGCTCTGATATAGCCTCTCTGATTATGCCAGGGCTCATACCATAGTGTTTGAATACTTGCAATCCCCTTATGCTGCCACGTCTCCGCAGATCTACATACTGGGGCTGAAGGTAGTGGTAAGCAATAGTTCCAGGGTTAAAATGCCCTTTTGAGTCTGTGCAAACCTACTAACTTGCATGTTTTAAGGGTTTTCAACAACTCTCCTCTAATCTTTTCCCATACTGAGAAATGTTGGGAATTTACTCCTGACAATGGCAGACGTAAACCTTCTTCCAAATTTGGGAAAAAAATGGTTGGAGGGAAAGTGAACTTGCAAACACTCAGATTTTCGCATGGGCAAATCTACACATGCATATTTGCTCATGCTAAATTGCAGTTCACAAATATTTTCTAGGAGTACTATTTCTTGTCATACTTCTGTAAATTCATGGGAATTCATGAAAGCCATGTAGCTGCACTGAATGCTAGGACATATACCATGGGTGCACTTTTGAGACTTTCTTTAATAATTGGGGCCCTAATTTGGTCTGGCGTTGACCATGACCTTATGCGTTTTACTAAAATTCTGTCTCTCTCTCACTGTATCTGCTAGCTACACTGAGAGTGTCAGCATTCTGATCTCTCACAAGGAGCAAAAGGGCATACAAAGTTTTTTTCAGTGCCATTAGCTACTGTGGCAGTGTGTGCTTTTTGAGACCAAAAACAAGTTTTGCTTTTGCCAATGTTTGTTATAATGGTGAGGGGCCGGCAGCTCCCACACCAATAAGGTTTTACAAAATCAATGCCAAAACAAGTCACACATTGACAAAGCTAAAAAGCTGACAACCAATTTCACACCCACTGGCTTTGCCAGTGCTTGTTTATTTTTGTTTCCCATAATATTGAAACTGGTTACACTGATTTTCTATTAATATTTTGGGAAATACTAGCATGCATCAACACATGTTACTAAATGATGCTGAAAAGAAATGGTACATGAAATTTTACAGTAGTTTAGCTAAATGTTTTTTTTTCCTGCTTTCATTTTTTTATGAACATTTTATTTTGAAAGCAAAGAATGATCAATCTTACTTTCAAGCTTCTGCAAATATTTGCATCAAAACTGAGAGCATTCTGGGAGCATTATACAAAGCCTCATATTGCTAAACTTTGAAAACGTGTGTACACATTTGTACTGGAACCACTGTCATTAGTGCAGTCGGAGCTAACAACATTTACTTTGAGTGCTCACCCTAATAATAAAGGCTTTCAATTTATGAACCATAAATACAAGTTTGAACAGCATTAACATATGGACAAAAATATTACTGCAAACTGGCAGCGAAAGGTTTTGTGCTGCAGGGGGTTGGGTCTACTTGCCCTAAGGACAAAATACACATGAAAACTTGTTGCCCTTGACCCCTTGGGCGTCGGGCTGTAGGAATTCCACATGCCTGATTCATTGGTCTAGAACCACTTGTTATAAACGGACATTGTTAACAAGTTTCGGGTATAACAAAATGTTCTTTAGCAATCATTTCATCAGTTAACATTCTTAAAACAGTTCTATTTCAAAATTGGTTTTTGACATAAGGATTTAAAAATGTGAAACATCAAATAAAATTAATTTCATGGAACAATTTATTTTAGCTTATGCAGTTCTGTGTATAAAACTATTCTTACGAACTATTCGATCAACGAAAACATTTAATCCAACATGTCTACAAAATGTTTGCTTGGTAGAACATTTTATTAGAATCTCATTTCAAAAAATCATTCTCAAGCATAACATGCCTTTCTTTAATGGAAGATGCTGCAAGCAAACCATTAAAAAAATGTTTTGACCAACTGCCAGTCTTGAAAACAAATACTCTAATTTTGTTCCACATTCTGTTCTTTCCTTCTTCCTCACAGAAATCTGTACATAGAATAATTATGAAGCATGTATCTTTTGTAGATTCACATGTTGTGCATACCACTTCATCTAGCGCTTTGTTTGGAAAAGTACCAATTGCTTGCAGTGCTGTAGATTACATGCTTTGCATAATCCTGCCATCTATTGTTTTGGATCGGATGTTGCAAGATCTTTGAAGTAAAGATTTTGGGGGATATTCTCAAGAACGTGTGTTAACTATCGCCAAATTCGCTTAACGCAACTTCTCACATAGCAGTCTATCGCGGGAAAATAACACTGTGTTAACGCAGTATTCTCAACCCGGCGGCACCATGCGATAGTCTCAGGATAACGCGACAAATGCCCGCGTTGAAATTAACGCGACGCCGAACAAATGCGAAACGTGAAAAAAGTTGCAATGTCCCAAATCGCGAAACAAAAATCAGCGATAACCAGCGACAGGCCTGCGATTCCCACGCGACATGCGGGAAAATGCACTATAAAAGCAGAGAGAAAAAAAAAGAGAATTTTTTTTAACTGCGTAGCACCATGGATGCACCCGGACCGAGTTCAGAGGACAACGCGAGCCCCACAGACGACCAGCCAGGAACGCCGGGGAAGGGCAAGGAGAAGAGGAAGACTGGGTTCAGTCCACAGGAAAACCGGATCATCGTCACCGAGGTGACAGAACACTACCAACAACTGTCCGTCACCTCCACTGTGTCATCGGCAACACAAACGGAAATATGGCAGTACATCGTGAACAACGTGAATGCAGTCGGAGTGTCGAGGAGGACAATGGAAGAGGTCAAGAGGCGCTGGAATGATGTGATGGGCAAAACCAAGAAGAAACTCCATGCCAACATTAAAGCAGCAACGCAGATTGGAGGTGGGGGACCAGCGGCACACCAGTAGCTGGATGACATCGAGAAAATGGTGGCCACAGTCATCAGTCAGGATACGGTGCCAGGAGTTTGGGATCGGGACACTGCTCAACATGACCTGAGACAACATCAACAGGGTGAGTACCGACCAGGGACTGGGGGGACCGGGGGAGATGGGCACAATGGCACACATGCACAATTAAGTAGAGCACACTGCACACCCACAATGACTGAATCATGTCCCTGAGCCCTGTGCCACACTGCAGCACACAAACAGAAACTCAGGGAATGTGTGTTGTAATGAATTTATTTGCACATGCTGTGCCTGTGGTCATTTTGTACTGTCTCATGATTGCTAAGGACTGTCACAATGTGACGTCCTCATGTGAAGAAATTGTCAATGATGTTGTTCCTGCGGGCTATTCCTGCTGCAGCTGCAGTGGGATGTGGTCCACCTGCCTCCTCTTCATCAACCGGTGCATCTGGCACTTGGATCCATGGGGCATTGGTGCGTACACATGTTGTGCAACACACAACATGCAACGATCATCTTGCACACGATGTCTGGGCTGTACAGGAGCCTTCCACCTGTGATGTCCAGGCACCTGAAACGTGACTTCAACACGCCAAATGTGCGATCCACGATGCCCCTGGTGCGTTTGTGGGCTCAATTGTACTGCCTCTGGGCCTGTGTGCATATCCTTGATCACCTATGACAGTGCAGAGAGACATGAGTCAATAGTTGGTTCTGCATGATGTGTTGGCAGGCTCACTAGTTGATTGGCGTGTGATGTGTGTCATAGTGATTCCTGTTTGACATGTACTGCTTGTAGCAAATGAGCGCCATCAATGTGTATTACGTAGCCTCACTGCTGCTCCTCCCTCCGAGCCGATTTACTTGTGTGCGCTGCGCGGTTGCATCACTTGCACTCCTACGGCACACCATTGTCATGCCTGTCTGCACATGTCCACAAGCCTGACAACACTGTGATGTGCGCTGAAGGTGGACGGCCACGTGTGTGTAGGCCTATGGTAAGGATAGGGCGGACACAGATGTGGAGTTCACGCCTGGCTAAACTCGCGATGCGGTCGTGGCAAGACCATTCGGCTTATGCTGCGGTAATAGCGATACACACACAACAGTTGGCATGTATGATCCCGGACCCCGAGCGGGCTTACGCTCATTCATTTATCCCTTCGGCTGAGCCCGCACTCCGGGGACATGTTACATTGCAACTTTGTCCATTGCGGGACGGGTGGCGCCGACACTACAACAGACACACGCATTAGGTACTTCATTGGCAAGCCCAACACTTAACCACGCCCAGAGCCCTGGGGTGATTATCCACACCCCTACGCTGGACTGTCGTACGCCAGCCCACTCCCGCAACGCCTACAGGGGGTACGACACAGCTACATGTCCCAGGTCTTCCCCCACTGCCTGAGGTGACATGGTTGCGTCCGCTGTACACAACACAATGCAATGTGGTAGGGCCCGGGGCCCTCATGCATACACAATGTCCACACGGACACACTTAGATTGTTTGTGGAACTGGCTACGGGCACGTGCGCCCGTCCCCTTTTATTGCCATGGTCACATGTCCAGTGACGCCTGTGCTGGATGGGTGTGGGGTGAGTGTGAGCCAGCCCTCAAGGAGTGGTTGGTGCTGGCAACAACTACAACAGTAATCAGAAGTTCACAGTTCAAACAGCAAGGGTCCATGACTTGAGCTGCACAGAGTTAGTGGCCCCGGATCCACAGCGGCCGGCACATGGAACACCGCCATGGGACGGTGACTACCGGTGCACTGAGGTAGGGCCACGAGAGCTGAGCGGGTCCTCGTCGATGTCCAAGGTGAATGTCGTGGAGGGTTTTGGGGGACAGTGGAAGGTGTTCTTCCAGGGCATGATACAGAGGGCAGTACCAAGCAGACACAGGCAATATGGAGGAGATGAATGCTACAGACTCCTTTTTGACACCAAGTCAGTATCGGCTACATGATGATGATGACAACCCCCAGGCCATAGACTCAGACGCCACCAAAGTTCAACCAGAGAGTGTCCATGAATTTCAGGGCACGGAGTCAGTGGCACCAGAGCTGAAAGGGGATGCAGTCTGCGATGAGGCCTGTACAATGGTTTAAACTCTGCCATAAATAAATCAAGACTCGGTTCCAAATGTGTGACCTACTGGACCGCAGTGTAGGCCGGAGGCAGCGGTGGAGTACGTCAACGAGAAAGGAGTGCTGGGGGCCTGTGTCGCGGAGGCCGTGATGATCTGAGGAGGCTGCCCAGGTCGCGGGCCTCGGGCTTGGAGCTTGCACCGGCACGTGGTGGGCCCACTTTTTCACACGCCGGTGTCGGCAGGTGAGCAGTGAGGCCTGGGTGCGCTGGGGTGGGCAAGACGGGTCGTGGGACCAGCGGCCTGGGGTGCAGCAGGCGCACAGGAACCGCAGGCACCGCCGCTCACGGCGTCTGCCTCGTGGCTGGGTGAGAGGCGCCGCCCTGGCAGACACGTTGGCCATTCCGGAAGAGAACCATGCCCAGTGCAACAGGCTTTTTATTCACACCCCTACGCTGGCCTGGCATACACCGGGCCAGCCCACTCCGTTCACGCTTACAGGGGGGGGGGGGGGGGGTGGGACATAACAAGCTACATTTCCGCGATCTTCCCCACTGGCTGAGGTAACATGGTTGCGTCCACTGTCCAGTACACTCCAAACACCAGCAGTGTATGTCGACATGGAAATGTCTGTGGTCTGCAGACTCAAGTCTGTCCAGCACATCCACGCCACACTTGGCATTGTGTACATTCACATTCATGGGTCACTTGCCTCCTTCGCACATGCCTGGTTCCCACCTCTCCCCACATTCTGCTATTGTGTGGCTGAGGTGCCATGCCGTTGATGGCTTGTGTACATGGCTAGCCCAGGTTTCCACAGTAAGTTGTGTTGTCGTGTCTGGAATGTTGGTTGTTATGTTGTATGTGATTTTGTGAAGTGTGCATTGCCGGAGTTGTGAGTTGTATGTTGGTGGAGTTGAGGTGTGTGGTGTGTTCAGTTGTTACTTACCGACGAGCAGTGCATTTCCAAAGGTGCCATCCTGGAAGCGCTGGTTGATGATGGACTGTCGGAAGATGAAGGAATCATGCACACTGCCTGGGTAGTTGGCGACGACATTGGTGAAAAGTCCCCGGTGGTCCACTATTGCCTGCACATTGATGGAATGCGTGTGTTTCCTGTTGCGGTAATTGTGTGCAGTGGCGGCAGGGGGCACGAGGAGTACATGTGTGCAGTCGATTGCCCCCAACACGTGCGGGAAGCCAGCTATGGCGTAGAAGCCTTGCTTGATCTCCAGCTGTTCCTGCGCAGTGTGTGGGAAGTAAAGTTGCTGGGGTACCAAGCTAATGATGGCATCCAAGACAGGTGTGAGGAACTTTGACAGGGCTGGCTGTGAGACTCCTCCGACTATTGCAGTTGTTGGTTGCAAGGTCCCAGAGGCCAACCGGTGCAGCACGGCCAGCAGCTTTGTCAGCGGAGGGATGTTGGTTCTCCGCTGTGTTGGTACTGTCAGCCTGTGGGCAATGAGGGTCAGGATGCGGAGGATGGTTGCCCTTTTGAGCCTGTAGTGGGCAATGACTTCCTCTGGCATGAAGTCTCTGAGGCTGGTGCGTTTTCGGAAGGTCCGGTGTCTTTGTCTGCGCTGCCTCTGTGGTAATCCGGCAGGTGGGTGGGTCCTGGGGGGGGGGGGGTGTTGTGGCCCTCTTGGGGCTCTAAGCTGCATGATCAGTAGCTCCATGGCATCTGTTGTTCCTCTGGTGTGGCTGTGGGCTGGGCTCCCTTTTATGGTGCAGGTTGTCGTCCGACTTAACACCAGGTAGGAGCAGGTGTTAAATCCATGCTGCTAACGCGCCTTATCGCATGTTTTTGAGTCTTCTCGCCGATTTGGCTGGTCGTTGAGAATGTTGCGGAGTGGTGTTTTTGCTGGTTTTTGCACGGGAACGCCTACTCTGCATATCATTAGCATTAGTTGCTGGCGTCATCCGTGGTGATGTTTTTTGCGGCTGCTATCGCGGGAATACTGATGATATCGGCTGTTAGCACCTGCTTGTGAATAGTGCGATGAATTTATTGCCACTTTGGCTGCGATAAAGTCCCGCTAACTCGGCGATGAGTCCTTGAGAATATGCCCCTTCGATTTTTGGCTTGTGATCCCTTGCCCTAAACCCACAATGTACCAGGAGATAAACTGCACCTCAGATTCTATTTTTTGTCACGATCAAGTTAGGCTATCTTTAATGGAGCAAGTTAGGATATCTTTAATGGAGCATCAAGGCAGAACATTTGACTTTAAAAACTGAAATTTACCCGATCTCTCCAGCGGAAGTCGTTCTACTACTGTTGTCTGAGCTGACCTCCAACGTGAAAACTTTGGGGCAGGTTGTATCAGAATGACTCTAGGGAGGAAGGGGTATGAAGAACACTACCATTACATTTTGTCCAAAATGCAATAGTAAATACCTATAGTCGTACCAACTTTGGGTCTGTAAACTTTGTCTACCAAGAGACCATGTGCAATCAAACTGTCTGCCTACAAGGCCTTCTGGTGGAAGAAGACTATTTGGCACCCAAGAGATAAGTACAGGGAGCATTATAGAATATAACACCAAAGTTCTCATACGGCATTTCCCATGCCTGGCCTTGATATCGAGGAAAGCCAATCTAGTGCTGAATGGGGGAAGGGAGCCCTCCGGGACTCTAGAGACCTTCAAGGGTCAGAACCCTAATTATATGATCTCAGAGGATTCACACTTCAGAGGACATTTTTCCCCATGGCCCATAAGTTCTCATACGGCATTTCCCATGCCTGGCCTTGATATCGAGGAAAGCCAATCTAGTGCTGAATGGGGGAAGGGAGCCCTCCGGGACTCTAGAGACCTTCAAGGGTCAGAACCCTAATTATATGATCTCAGAGGATTCACACTTCAGAGGACATTTTTCCCCATGGCCCATAAAGAAACGCACATATAGGGCAAAGAACAGCGACTTGCACTCCACACGCAGTATGCTTCAAGGATCTTGCCTCTGGGGCTGAACCACAAAAGGAGTTAAACACCAGGGTAAGGAACCACGCAAAGAGAGCTCAGTCTCAAGCCAAGAACAGCACACTGAAAGGCCACAGCAGTCCGAGGCCCATTGCTCCTTCGATTACTCAAAGACTAGTAAGTTGAACCCGACCTTTGACACTGAAGCAGCCTGGCCAGACCTTGAAAAACAATCCACAACTCCTTGGAACAGAGTTCAACCCCTAAGTCTACTTCAAAACCATCATTGGTTCGGAGTAACCCAAAGCCGAAGGTTAAGCATTAACCTAAGGTAGAGGAGGAAATGTACAGATCTGTTTCAGACAGTGTCCTGGCTATACCACTGTCAACACAGCCAGCACCCACTGACCAGCCTGACCCTCAAGAAAGGAAAGCTCCCATTCAAAGAGTCCATCTCAGAGGAGTTCAGGACATAACCCATCCTTAAAAGACTAAAACTCAGAGAAGACAACCCCGCCACCAATCTCCTGCACAGCCTTAGCACATGTACACTCTGCATACTCTTTAAACGGGGCCCTACTCTCTACTTCTCTCTACTACCTTTTGAGCATACTTGTTCGCTGGTGACGCAGTATAGTAAATGCATTAGTTGGAACTCCTCATGCATTGTCAGGACGAACTCCTCTCTCCATGACTGCCAATCTAGTGGTTCACCAACCTCCTACAGTTCCCCCAGTCAAGGTCAATTACCATCTCTCCAACTGTTAAAGCGGTTATCGTGAAGTCGTTTTGGAAAGTCAGAATTGTACAGTATCTGGGAGGGGGTGGGATGGGTGGAAGGATATACCATGGTGTCAGCATAGTAAGTCCAGGTAACGGAGAACTAGCTCCATTATGTGGCGCAGACTTTTCTGCTTAGGACAGTGACCTCGCGGTTGCAGCCACGTTAAGTAGTGTAACAGGACTGAGGAATGTCCTTGTTCTAAGATTTTCCGTGGTTTGGTATATGAAAGGTGAAGCCAGTCATGGGCGTGGCGTAGTTGGGCCGTGTGGATGTAATTAACAATATTTGGAAGGCATAGGCCAGCCATCGTTTTTGTTTTTGTACATTGTGGCGTGAGGAACTCAGGGCAGTTTGTTATTCCGTACGAAGTGGAGCAACTGGTGTTGGATCGCAGTTAATCTTTCGGGTGGGGGTGGGGACAACATGGCAACATTGAGTAGTTTGGGCAGGAAGTTCATTTTTATACTATTAACCCGGCCCAGCAAGGATATCTCCGATTTGCCCCACCTATATAGGTCTTTGAACAGGACGTCCAGAAGAGGAGGAATGTTGGCTTAAAGTAACTGGTCTATGACATTGGTGAGGTTGACTCCTAAATAGCAAACAGAGGACGCCTCTCAGGATAGACCTCCGGTCATTGGGAGCGATAGGCAACTCTGCTGTGGGTCTACGATGCTCATGCCTTTCGATTTTTGGAGGTTAATATTATAGCCTGAGACTGATTCGAAGCAATGTAGCTTCGTCAGCAATGTGGGTAGGGATGTCTCGGAATTGATTAGAATGCAGAGCACATGGTCTGCAAAAAGGGCCAGTTTGTGTTTCACCATAAAACTGCGGCCTGAGATGTCTTGACTGGCCTCTATATGCTGGACTAGGGGCTCCATGGTGAGGGCAAAAATTAAGGGGATGGGGCATCCTTGCCTGGTCCCTTGGTTCAGTGTTATAGGTGGCGAGTAGATACCATTCACTTTTATGCCGTCAGTTTGACCCCAGTTATTGGCTAGAATTAGGGGCAGGACTTGTCGCATGTATTCCCGGTCCATCCATTCGAAGGCCTTCTCTGCATCGAGCTATAGAAGGATGGTCTTGGTTTTGGAGGGCAAGTCGATCGAGTGTACTGCCAAACGGACGTTATGACGGGCCTGACCACTAAGACGGAAGTGAAAATCTTGACATCGAAGTTGAGCAAGACAATGGGCCTATATGATGTACAGGTGGTGGGATCTTTGCCTGGTTCAAGTGAGGCTGTCACTAAGGGCTCTCTCATAGTTTGGTTCTCAATTTGTGAAGTCTGGATTGAGTTGAGTACCTTGCAGAGGGAATCTGATAAGAAGTTGCTAAAGGCTTTGTAAAAAAAAGTCCGAGAAGCAGTCTGGTCTTGGGGATTTATTTTGTTTGGGGTGAGATATCACCGCTCGGACCAATTCAGGAGTAAATGGGTTCTTCAAGGGCTGCAAGCATGATTGAATCGAGATGTGGAAAAGTAATGTCAGCGAGTTAAGACTCCTGATGGGTGGGGACTAGGAGGTTGGAACCTGTAGAGATTACTATAGTAGTCTGTTAATACATTGAGGATAGCTGCTGTCTCTGTATAGGTGGCCCCCTGTCTCGTGTGTTATGGCATAGATGCAGTTGCAAGTTTGTTTTTGTCACAGCTTGTAGGCTAGAAGCCGGTCAGCTTTGTCACCTTTCTCCTACTATTGTTGATTTAAGGTAGAGTAGCTTATGTGCAGGGTCACTGGTAGAGGTGTTCGAATTAACCCAGTGTTTTGCGTAGTGCCCTGTAGACCCTATGAGAGCCTGTCTCTTTGTGTTGTTTGAACTTTGCAAAGTTAATCTTCAAGCTCTGACTCCTTGGACAGAACAAGCTTTTGTAATTGCGCTGTGTGGGAGAATACCTTGCCTAAGATAACCTCCTTCGCGGCATCTCACACCTTGTCCCAGCCTGCATCCCCCATGTTATTTTATACGAAGTAATGTTCTAAGGCTTCCCACTCTGTCTCTGTTACCACAGGGTCACAGAGTGCTACTTTATTGATATACCAAATTCAGGAGGGTGGCCTAAAGAAATCCTGGCATTCTAAGGCTAGGTAAACAGGGGCATGGTCAGACAACCGGGGGACCCCGGTGGTGACGTTGAGGATATGGTCTCGGAGCTCCGAGGACACCAGGAAGAAGTCGATTTGTGAGTGAGTTTGTGTACAGGTAAATAGTGGATGTAATCTTTTTCGAGTCTGTGGGAATCCCACCACGCATCAATAAGACCAACATCGTGGATGCCTTGAGCCAAGGAGGGCACAGTGACACCGGGAATGAGGCTCTGATCTATCTAGGGCTACATCGAAGATAACATTGACATCTGAAAGAAACACATAGTGATAGATTCCTTACCTTAGAATATCCCCAGGCGTCAGACTGGATCCGGAAAGTTTTCGTCAGCAGTACCCCAGCGCGTCGGTAGGTGGCGTCGTGCGGCTCCGTGTCTGTCGTTGGCGTCGTGGTCGCCGAGATGACGTCGCGGGCGCTACTTAGACGCCGCCCACGCGCGCTGACGTCAGTTCTTTCTTTTTCCGCGCCAGCAAGCGCAGATCCAGGAAGAGCAGGAACCCCCAGTCAATTTTTGACTGACTTTTTGAGGCTTTTTGTCTCTATTTTTCATCGAGTCTTCGACTCCTGTTGCAGTTAGGATGCCTGGTTTTAAGTCCTGCGGGGACTGTCACCGTATGATGTCGGTGACGGACCCGCACCATGTGTGTCTTTTCTGCCTGGGGCGTGACCACGACCCCAAGTCGGGCCCCGACTGCCGAGCCATGGTGCTGAAGACTTTGCGGGAGCGGTCCCAAAAGTTGCTGGAAACCCGGCAGTCGGCTCCGCGCCGTTCGAGGTCCCGGTCCCGTGGGAGGTCGAGGGACCGTGCGCGGAGTCATCACCATCGGTCTTCGGGATCCAAGTCTTCGCACTCTGGGTCAGGTAAGGCGAAGCACAAGAAGTCGAAGAAACGCCATCGTTCTCCGACTTCCCCTCGCCGGTCGCGCGATGAGGCTGAGGGTGCGGGTGGTGGCTCCGGCGGAGCCTGTGCAGTCGCCGCCGGTCTACCCGGCCTTCCCGGGTCCGTCGGCGACTCTGGCCCAAAAACAGGAATTCCTGTCGGCCATGGCTCGCCTCTTTGGGCCGTCGGGTCCCGCTGGTACGCCTTCGGGCCCCGTGGACCCGACTGGGGGTCCTCGCCTTTCCTCGCTGGCGTCGCTGTCTGCTCCGGCCTTGGCGCCGCAGGACCGGCCTGGATCCCGGTCGACGCCGGTTGACCTTATAACACCTCCACCGACGTCGACCCCACCGGCACCACTTCTGACGCCGCCCGCTGCTCGGGACGTCGACCCTGGTTTCAGTCCCGAAGTGGACGCGGCGTCGAGCCGGCGTCGATCGATGCCGTTCTCGACGTTGCTCGGAGATTTCTATCCCCATGTCCCTGCTCCTTATTTTAGGCCTGTTGAACAGCCTGAGGAGGTAGGGGAGGACTGGGAGGGGTCTGAGGACCCTCTCGCAGCTGCTTGCGAGTCTGAACAGGACTGGGCTGAGGAGTTGGGGGACGCCAGTGGTCTGGTTACCTCACCAGACCTTGGCATGCTGTCTCCTCCTACCGTGGCTATGGAGGAGGGTGCTAGTTATGCTGTGGTGTTGCGTAGGGCGGCCGAGGCTCTACACCTCGTGCTCCCTACTGTGGCCGTCAGGACTAACCTCCTGACAGAGGTGCTTCAGCCAGCAGCTACTTCTGCGGAGCCGCTGCTTCCCTTCAATGAAGCCCTTTCTGACGTTCTTTTGGGCACTTGGTCCAGGCCCACCACAGGGGCTCCTGTGGATAGGAACGTGGCCTGACGCCATCGCCCGGCTCCGGGTGACCCCATTTTCCTCTCCCAACATCCCACCCCCGAGAGCTTGGTTGTCCAAGCCTTTGCTTCCCCGACAGCCTTCCCTTCCGCACCACCGGATAGGGAATCCAAGAAACTGGATCAGTTCGGAAAGAAGATTTTTTCTTCCACCAGTTCTGCGCTGCGGTCCGTGAACACTGCATGCCTCTTGGGCCGTTATTCCCACTCTCTGTGGGATACGGTGGCGCAAGTGCTGCCCCAGTGTCCGGAGGAGGCCCGGACAGCTCTCTCCCAGGCTGTTGCCGAGGGGAGAGACGCAGCTAAGTTCATGATTCGTTGTGGCCTAGACACCGCCGACTCACTGGGCAGATCGATTGCAACGACGGTGGCGGTTCGACGCCACGCCTGGTTTAGGACAACTGGATTTTTGGGGGATGTCCTAAACACACTTATGGACATGCCCTTTGATGGCCGTCGCCTCTTCGGCGACAAAGCGGACTGCGCGTTGGAGCTGTTTAAGGACTCACAGGCTACGGCCAAGTCCTTGGGACTCTCTGCAGTCCGCCCTCCTCCGCCTTCTGCTTTTCGCTCCTTTCGTGGCACTGGAAGGGGCGCCCCGCAGCGTTCGCAACAGAGCCACAGGCCTGCGCAGCAACCATCCCAGCGAGGACGCGGATTCCGCCGTGGCGGACCGAGGGGCCAGCGGGCGGGTCAGTCCACCTCCACCCCGGCCACCACTGCCTCCAAACCTTCCTAGTCCGAACTTTCAGGCCCATCAAACGCCAGTGGGCGGCAGGCTTCGCCATCACCTCCCCCACTGGTGCACCATCACTTCGGACAGGTGGGTTTTAGAGATAGTCCGGAGGGGCTCCTCCCTCCCCTTCGAGACAACACCTCCAGCCATGCCACCTCAGTACCACCGCATGTTGGGGGATCACTTGGTGCTTCTTCAGCAGGAAGTTGCGGCCCTCTTGGCCAAGGGGGCCATTGAGCGCGTTCCGATGCCAGAAGTAGGTCGTGGTTGCTATTCCCACTACTTTCTGGTACCCAAGAAGGACAAGGGCCTGCGTCCTATCTTAGACCTCCGGAACGTCAATCGCTTCCTCCGCAAAGAGAAGTTCAAGATGCTCACTCTGGCTCAGGTCTTGTCTGCTCTCTATCCACAAGACTGGATGGTAGCGCTAGACTTGCAGGATGCCTATTTCCACATCCCAGTCCTGCAAGCCCACCGGTGCTCCCTTTTGGCCTTACCAGCACCCCTCGGGTGTTCACGAAAGTGATTGCGGTGGTCGCAGCTCATCTGCGCAGATCAGGGGTTTCAGTCTTCCCCTATCTCGACGACTGGTTGTTGAAGGCGGGCTCGCCCCAGGCAGTCGTCTCCCACCTCCAGACTACGGCCTACCTCCTGCACTTGCTAGGGTACTCCATCAACGTGCCGAAGTCTCACCTGATTCCCTCTCAGAAGCTCCTCTTTATCGGAGCGGTTCTGGACATGGCGCAGTTTCGGGTCTATCCTCCCGAACAGCGAGTCCGGGATATTCGGGCTCTGATTCCGATCTTTCAGCCCTTGTCCCGGGTTTCGGTCAGAGTGACTCGGAGGCTGCTGGGCCTCATGGCCTCCTGCATCCTGCTGATCGATCATGCCAGATGGCATATGCGGGCTCTGCAGTGGGACCTGAAGTTCCAGTGGGCGCAGCATCAGGGGAACCTGTCCGATCACGTCCAGATCTCGGAGGGCACTGCACGACAGTTGCAGTGGTGGCTCACGAACCGGCATTGGGTCGACGACAGATCCCTCTCCCTTCCCCAACATGAGTTTACAGTGGTGACGGATGCGTCCCTCCTGGGATGCGGCGGCCACATGGGAGAGGCGGAGATCAGAGGCCACTGGTCTCCGGCGGAGTCCAAGCTCCATATCAACCTTTTGGAGCTTCGGGCGATACGGCTTGCACTGAAGGCATTCCTTCCCTCTGTCAAGGGGAGAGTAGTGCAGGTCTTCACAGACAACACCACCGCCATGTGGTACTGGAACAAGCAAGGCGGGGTGGGGTCGTGGACCCTATGTCGGGAGGCTCTGCGTCTCTGGACATGGCTGGAACATCAGGGCATGTCCCTGGTGGTTCAACACCTGGCAGGTTCTCTGAACGCCAGTGCGGACGTACTCAGCTGCAGGTGCATGCTGGATCACGAATTGCGTCTTCATTCGGAGGTGGTGCAAGGTCTCTTTCAGCATTGGGGAGAGCCTTGGTTAGATCTATTCGCCACCGAAGACAACGCGCAATGTCATCAGTTCTGCGCGTTGGAATTTACAAGGCGGCACTCGCTCGGCGACGCTTTTCGTCGCGAGTGGAGTTGCGGTCTGTTGTACGCCTTTCCGCCTATACCACTTCTTCCCAGAGTGCTGAAGAAGATCAGGCGCGACCGGGCACAAGTCATCCTTGTGGCCCCGGACTGGGCTCGAAGAGTATGGTATCCCGAGCTACTCAGTATGAGCATCGATCCTCCGATCAGACTGCCTCTTCGGGAGGATCTTCTGTCGCAGCAGGGGACGGTCCTCCACCCGAACCTGTCCAGCCTTCACCTCTTTGCGTGGAGATTGAGCGGTGGCAGTTGATTCCTTTCGACTTGCCTCCTGAAGTTTGTGACGTCATTCTGGCAGCCAGGCGTCCCTCCACTAAGTTGGTATACGCAGGCAGGTGGAACAAATTTGTGGCATGGTGCACAGCAAAGGCTGTGGATCCCCTTTCTGCCCCTCTTTCAGAAGTCCTTTTGTTCCTTCTTTCTTTGGCCCAGCAGATCTCTGCTCTGGGCACTATCAAGGGCTATCTTTCTGCTATTTCAGCCTTTCTCAGGCTCCCTGATCAGCCCTCTCTTTTCAAATCCCCTGTTGTAAATGGATTTCTCAAAGGCATTACGCACCTTTTTCCTCCTATTCCCTTCGT
Source organism: Calotriton arnoldi (assembly GCA_963921515.1). Lineage (NCBI taxonomy): Eukaryota > Metazoa > Chordata > Amphibia > Caudata > Salamandridae > Calotriton > Calotriton arnoldi. Next base: position 2,827,496 of record CAWUFW010000039.1, read on the forward strand.
GATGCCACAGTGGGAATTGAATCTGGTTCTTGCATACTTGATGTGCGCTCCCTTTGAGCCCCTTCACAACTGTCCTCTTCGTCTCTTGACCTTGAAGACTGCTTTCCTGGTGGCCATCACCTCCGCTAGGCGAGTGAGTGAGCTCCAGGCTCTTTCTTGTAAGCCTCCTTTCCTATCAGTCCATCCGGACAAGGTTGTGCTCAGGCCCCGTCCTTCCTTCTTGCCAAAAGTTGTTATGGCCTTTCACATTCTGCAGACTATTACCTTGCCCACCTTCTTTCCACCTCCGCACCCTTCCAGAGAGGGAGAGAGGCTCTACCGTCTGGACCCAAAACGTGCGCTCTCATTTTATCTCAACCGCACGCAACAGTTCCGGGTGGATGACCAACTCTTTCTTGGCTATGTTGGCACCAAGAAAGGTCTGGCGGTACACAAGAGGACTATCTCCTGCTGGGTCGTCTTGTGTATCAAAGCCTGTTACTCTTTGGCTAAAAAAGAACCTCCGGTGGGACTGCGTGCTCATTCCACCAGAGCTATTGCAGCCACTACTGCATTGGGACGTGGTGTCCCCCTGCAAGACATCTGTCAGGCAGCCACGTGGGCCTTGCTGCACACGTTTACGAAGCATTATTGCCTGGACAGCCAAGTCCGGAGAGACTGCTTCTTTGGCCGTTCTGTTTTCTGTGACTTTCTGGTGTGATCTTGGTTCGCAGACCCACCACCGGGGTTGGTATTGCTGGGGTATCTATTCTAAGGTAAGGAATCTATCACTATGCGTTTCTTTCAGATGAACAAGTTACTTACCTTCGGTAACGATATATCTGTAAGAAACATTAGTAGTGATAGATTCCTTACCGCCCCACCCAACCTCCCCGTTCTGCGAACTGATTTTTAGGGTTAAGGTCATACCTTTCAGGGCCCTAGTTTCAATGCACCAGTGGTCAGTATCTTGCATGGCTCTGTGTTCCTGGCGAGGAAAGTCGTGTACAGAACTAACGGCGCGCGTGGGCGGCGTCTAAGTAGCGCCCGCGACGTCATCTCGGCGACCACGACGCCAACGACGGACGCGGAGCCGCACGACGCCACCTACCGACGCGCAGGGGTACTGCTGACAAACTTTCCGGATCCAGTCTGACGCCTGGGGATATTCTAAGGTAAGGAATCTATCACTACAAATGTTTCTTACAGATATATCGTTACCGAAGGTAAGTAACTTGTTAGTCGCCCTTAATAATGAGCCAGCCAACTGCGAAATCTGCACAAGGGCATTAATGTTTAGAAAAATGCATGTTTTGCGTTGTTGGGGCCATATATATTAAATGGAGTTCATTGCTGAGAGGTCATGTGCTGGAGACCCAGGACTCTGCCCTCTCGGTCTGCGTGTTGACGAGCAATTCATAGGGGCGAGTCGCGGTGGATCAAAATGGACACTCCTCTGGTTTTGGTGGAGCTCGTAGTGTGATATTGTAGGGGAAAACAATACGATCGTAAATGTGTGGTGTCAGCCTTTAACAAGTGTCTCCTGTAGTAGGGCAATATCAATGGCCTGGTCTTAAAGCCACCTTTTCGTTTCCCATGAGAATTTAAGCCTTGCACACTGAGTGTGACTATTTTAAGCCGTTTCATCTAGTGTATGTGGTAATGTTTGGTTATCATAGTGCTTGGGACCATCATGGTGGCATGTCTCTGGTATAAAGAGGTAATGTGTATGTGAACATGAAAAGGTGCATTGCAGTAGTTCTGACTAACAAAAACATAGAACAAAACACAATAATGCAGAACAAGCACATGAACAATCTGTTGTAACTCACAGTTCGATGTGGCCCGAGAGGGCCCGAATCCTAATGGTCCGTGACCACAGCTTAGCCTTTCATTGGGGGGCAGCTTCCTGAAGCCGTTGTGCCCCGCCACCCGTTTTGCCATTAAAAGTGAAATTTAGTGGGTCCACCGGTGCAGAAACTTGAATGCAAGTTGGCCCTGTCACCCCCTGTGGGGGTGGTGATGCCACATGTCGGCAATGTCCTGGGGCCCCGGCAGGGTGGAGGAACCCATGTGCAGGCCAGCAGCATACAACGGAAGACTGAGGTACATTAAGGTCCTCCGTCTTAGTCCTGGTGTTATTTGACGTCTGTCGTGGGTGAGTGATCTGTGCAACATATTCTGCAGGTGGCAGTCCCGACTTCCTTTTTCTTTCCTCAGGTTCGTCTTGAGAGCACCTTGTGCCAACGAGGTGGATCTTCTCTGCACTGTGAGGGCCCCTATGGCCCCTCTTCTCCCTCGGCAGGGGCAATCTGCAGTATAACATTGGCTTCTTCCAGGGACCGTGCTGCTAGTTGTTCAGGGTAAAGAGGAGGCGGAGGGGAAAGCCCCAGCGATAAGGAATTTTTCTGTATACGGAGATGGGCTGTTGCAGAACTAAACTCGCGACTACCTGAAAGTGCGAGGACCGAAAGGTCTTGGAACAGAGAGGATATCCTCTCCTGAAGTTAATTGTGTCACGCTTCCGTGCCGCTCTCAGGGTTTTTATTTGTCTGATTGAAGTGGACACTTGTAAGGACATCTGATGGCTTTGTTGGGTTGTTGGTAGGTCGTATGGACTCGATGGTGTGGTTGAGAATGAGCTCATTGCTTGTGTCGTTTTCTAGAAGCTCGGACGTGTTCTTCAAGCCGTGTTGTGGGTATGGAGGCATTGATGCCACAAATTGTTGTTTTGTCGTGAACTGTTTTCAAAGTAGTCTGTGAAAGATAGATGGTTATTTTCTAGAGCTCGCACTCTGTCTTCTAAGCCCTCACGCTCCTGTGTGTGTTCTGCCACTGAAGCTTCCACGGCATCAAGGTGTGTGCCCAGTTGTTGCTGAGATCGGTCAAGATCAGTTAGCGCGTGGGTGAAATCGGAGTGCAGCGAATGCATGTCTTTCTTCCACTCCTAGAGCAGGAGTTGAATGTCTCCTTTCATTGCAGGGGCTGACATCTGTGTCTCCTGCGTCTCGTGGGGTGCCTCCCGCCGCTCTTCTAGAATCTTTTTCTTGCAATGCTGTTGCTTCAAGTTAGCAGGTCTTTGATAGTAGGCAGGTTTTTTTGGGGGGTGTCTTGCCCCATATGCTGGGCGCCTGTGCCCCAGAAAATGGAGGGGCGGCGGTATTACGCTGGCGAGGGAAGATCAATCCCCTGCATGGGTGCGCTGGTCCCTTACACAGTTCTATAAGCAGGGGTTGGCAAATTCGTTCTAACAGACCCCTAAATGAAGTTCTTTGCAGCAATGGTGCAGCCCCGTTGGTGAGTGAGTAGGCTGCGGGACCTGATTCAGGCTGATGTAATGGATGACTGTGGTGGGGTAGGAGTAGTGGCTCTTGGCAGGGTTTGGAAACTGTGGCGATTAGAGGTGCCAGGTGAATGTTCCCGGCCTATAGACTTGCCTCTAGGTGGCATCAGTGGTGCTCTTTTCCAAGCACTGCCAACGGGCCTCGGAGTGTAGATAACCACACACTGTGGACAGCCTCCTTCCTCGGGTGGCGCCTGGCTCATTCACCAGACACCTGATACCTCTAACCTCCACACACATCAGGGTTGACTACAGCATCTCATTCCCAGGGTATTTTAATCTGATCATTTGGCACCTGAAGTTATAGGAAATTAGGTGTCTTCAGCTTCCTAAAGAAAGTATGCAAATCCTTAGTGAGACCCTTAAGTCTCACTACAAGAGCTTGCTTTGCTGCCATATGGAAAAAGATCCATTCACTAATCTTCAAAAGTAACCCTTAGAAGCCTTGGTGCAAGAATACATTTGTTACTTATTGCCCTTTCCCAAATCCGAATTGGCATCTTGTTTCATAGTAGTCTGCTTGGCTGCTGTAGTAGCATACATGCAAAAATGACCCCAGTCAATATTCAAAATACCCATGGTTCAAGTATTCATGGAAGACTCTAAAAATAGTTCTAGCTTCTAAAGCACTACCAGTCACTACTTAGGACCTCACCGTTGGTTTACCTATGTAATAAGTCCACCTTTTGAACTGTTACACTCTTCTTAATTTGAATGCTGCAACTGATGTTGCAGTCAAATCTCTTTGGACGGTCTGCGAACCGCAAGCTCTAACAGGCAATTTTTTTATGGTGTACATAGACTGGGTCATTCATAGAAGCAACCCTCTGTCTCGCCCCAAGGTATTCTCCCCTTTCCATGTTAATCACACCGTTGACCTACCAAACCCCCCCCCACCCCCCACATCTTCAAACTGTTGCATAAAGCGCTTTGCATACTTTAAATGTCCAGAGTTATTTATCAGATTTGCCAGAACCAAAACTGTTAGACTAAACCGCTCTTTAGCTTTTTGAAAGCCTTGCTTAAGGAAACATTTTTCAAAGTCGGGCATTGCTAGATGGATAAGTGTATCCAGGTCGGCCAAAAGCAAACCCCAGGAATTTCCAAGAGCACATTCCTTTAACAAAAAGGGTGCTACTGTAGCTTTTCTTGGCAGCATCCCAATTGCAAACATTTCTAAAGCTGCAACACGATCCAATATTGACACTTCTACCAATCACTATTGTGTGATCATGGATGCCCACCAGGAAGAACTAGCTGGGGAAAACTGTTCTCAATTGTTTCCCAAAGATTTTCTACAGGATTTGTAGGCCTCCCCTGCAGGGAGAAGGGCACTGCTTGATCAGTCTGTGCAGAGTATATGATCTATAGTGGCACATACTGCAAATGGGAAATGTTACTTAGTTGTAACCGTGATTTACCTCTTGTAGCACTTTGAGCCCTCCCAACCCCCCTAGATGTGAGGTCATACTAGGACGTTTGAGAAATTTGCCAAAAACATGTTTACAAGTTATTATTGTTCATCTATACACATAAACTGCCTTGCTTTGCTTTTCTATACTTACTCTCACCCAAAGAGGGAAATACAATTGGAGTTGGAGTCTGTGTCCTGATGCATTGTGAGGTTTGGGGGCGGGGGGAGGGAGCATGAGAGCCAAGCCACCTGCAAACCGAAACCTTTAATTTGATGAAAAACATGTTACGTTTGTGCTTAATACTAAATGGCAGGAGTGTGCATAACATGTGATTATGCAGGACTACCAGCTGTAATTTGATGGTTACACATAAGTAACATTACCGTTATTGTAATCTTTGTTCAGCGTCAGACATGTCTTGAATGACTCGTGTGCATTTCACCCCGAAGCCTAAAATGCAATGGAACCCATACATTGCCTTAGATTTCATTTTTGCCTGTGTTTGTTTGAAATAATATAATTTGTTCCAGATGATAGGAGTGAAACTTGGCAACTTTTTCCCAGAACACTCTGATAAAGGTACACAGACACCTCGGCACTATTTGGGAAGTGACATATTTTTATTCATTTATTTTACAGGCACGAACACCAGTGTATTCTAGCATTTGACATTTGCTCTGGGGCAGAGTTGGAGCTTGGAAACATGGAAATATGTCTTTAACTTCTTCCTCTGTGTAATATCTGAAGGACAAGTAAAGTGAGAGACCAGCATTCACCTCTTTACACTATTGGAGATTTCTCTCGAGGCTCCCCCTCATTCCCCTTAAGAGCCTATAAGGAGAAGTTTGAAGTAGGATTTGTTTTAAAGCCTTGGTAGGACTTTTTCCATCAACGCGTAGTAGTAGTGGATGAAGAGAACTAGAGCCATATGTAAAAGTCTTCGTCCAATGACGTGTAGACTGAGGGATGCCCTTCAAGAGAACCTATCCACTCAGACAAAATGTTGAGATTGAGGAAAAGTCTTCAAAGTCTTCCCAAAAGGACATCTCATGATTGGAGTTTTGGGTAGCCTACTTGGTTTGTTTTTAAGACCAGGCTCGATCATTGTCCAGGCAGCAATCCATCATTCACCTAGACCCTAAAGCTTGCCACATCTATATTTTGCTGATTAGCTTTTCAGAAGCTGCTTAGATTGAATAGTAATCCATTATTAAACTTTTGCACTAGATATTCAAGCTTTTTGAATCCCTAAAAGGACAAATGCTGAATAGGTTTTCAGTGTGACTATTACTTCGTCACCTAGAAAGGAGGAGGGATACACTATACCGAGTTAGACCAGATCCTTCTGACCCTCTTCCTATTCTGACACAGACAGAAATGATTGGTGTTTCATCAGTGTGGACTCAGATGAGCAGCAGGGTGAGGAGGAGGATGCTGCTCCTTTCACAACTCCAGATCGGTTTTTTAAGGAGTGACTCGATTCCTTCCCCACTAAACATCAGTATTTGTCAAGACTATTTATACAGTAGGCAGCATTTTGTCATGGAGTGGTTATGCACTTAGAGAAAGACGAGAGCTTCCGTATTGTACGATTCTCACTGATATTCATAGACTTAGAATAGTCCTGCCTACGTGTGCAGACCCCAGTACAGTTCTTTTATAAATATTCTTCTGAGGTTGGAGGTAGCCACCTCAGTGTTGAAGTCTGGGGACACCGCCAGACTCTGCCAGTCTGAGAAGCCAACTTTAAATGCATTTTTTTCTGTAGAAAATTCCAGTAATAGATCTATAATTTTAAAACGCATTGCATATAAAAATGCACCATATAATAAATTGCATCTTAAAATCATATTCCACCTGTAGAGAAAAATGAAGGGAAAAGGTGCTGGTCAGATTAAAAGGCCATTACCTGGGTGCAACATACACCATCTTTAGGGACACTGACGACTTCCATTACCCAGCATTCCCTGTAATGGCAGGTTGCCTCAGTCTGTGCGCTTTTGAGCAGGAGAATATAATGTTCCAAAGGCAACATGTAAAAGTAAGTAATATTTCCTTCTGTTTAATGATAGTCATAAACATGGAATAGAATAGCAGGTATATCTCTGCTTTCAAGCAGTGCCTCTGTGCCGGTAGGTGGTGCCATGAGGCTCTACACTGCCATTGTTCCACTCAAAAAATGACTCCCCGATCCAACATAGGCAGTACTTGTGCTCACTGACATCAGCTCTGTTCTTTCTGTGCCACCAGACACAAATCTAGAGCTACCTCTTGTCTCTGAGCCCCTCAAAACCTCTAATAAAATCCAGTGTGTAAGGGAATATGTAATCTTCCAGGATGACAGTTTAAACCTTGCAGGGACTGTCGCAAATAAATGTCTGACTGCTCCCCATCAGGTTTTCCTGTGATGCTTGAGATTGACTCACAACTTTAAGGCCTGCAGTACCGCATGTCGATAAATCTGAAGGCCACCTGGGACTGTGAGGTGACGCTGTGCAGCACTAAACATCGAAAGACCCTCAGATCGGTCCATGTCCAAGGGTTAGTTTTGATCTCGCTCTAGAAGTCTGAGTCAATGTCATTTGTTGTCTGGTTAAGACCAGGAAAAAGCTTTAAAAATCCAAGCAGGAATATGCCTCTTGCTGCCACTCTAGTACACCTGAGAAAGGCGCAGGCATGTTGTCATGCCTCTTGATCTCGCTCCCGAGGTCAGTCATTATTGGACTCAATCCAGCAACTTGTCCTGGCACAGCCTAATGTTCTGAGGCAGTCTGTGAGGCCACGCTCCAACTCTGGATCCCTTCTGGGTACCTCTGGTGTACCTGCGGGCCCAACGGAACGGAGAGGTTCTGCATTTGTGATACCACCGGCGGGTTTGCCCTAGTCACCAGTTGAACCCTCTGAGTCCGCCACCGGGCCCCTATGAGCACTGTTGCTGACTCTTGTTCCGTTTTCTATGTCAGTTCCGGGACATCTATGCAGACTCCACCAACACCAGAGGAATAAATGCTAGCCGTTGTGCTCTCTGACTGAGTTGCTGCTGCCTTGATCGAGACTGCACAGTGTCCATCGAGCCGCAGCTCTTACCCACTCCGCTTGACTTGAGCCTCTCAGCGCCTTGGTTCTGGAGGACAGGTCTCATACTCTCCATTCCCTGTTTGGAACAGACTGACTAGTATGATGCGGGAAACTAGTGTGGGCAACCCCACCATGAGGAAAATTGGTATCAGGATGCCAGTGATCTCAATACCTCTGCTGATACTGTCCCGGTCTCACCTCCAGGACCTGCGAGTGAGGAAAGTGCCTCCTTCGGAGTGGTTGTGAAAAGGGCGGCAGATGTTCTCGACTAACAGCTCCCCTCCATGGAGGTCAAAACTAACGTTCTGACTGAACCATACTGAGCCCATGTTGCCCTTTAATGAGGCCCTTACAGACACCCTTTTAGGACCCTGGGCCAAACCTTGCTGTGGTTCCCCAGTCAGTCGCCAGATTGCGCTGCGCCATCGCCCTGCCGACTCCACTTTTCTAACCCAGCACCCTTCGCCCGGGTGCTTGGTGATGCAAGCTTCCACCAGCAGGACAAACCCTAATGCCTTCCAGACTACTCTCCCGGATAGGGAGTCTGAGAGGAGAGACCTTTAGGAAGAGAGTATTTTCCTCCAAAGGTTTGGCTGTCCTCTCGGTCAGTGCCAGTTGTTGTTATGCCACTATTCTCAGGCTCTCTGGGACTCAGTTGCACAAGTCCTCTCAGGTGTCCTGACCAAGACCTCGCCCTGTGCTAACCGAAGCTATGCAGGATGGGCGAGACACTGCCAAGTTTAACAGTCCATTGCGGCCTGGATACCACTGATTCTATTGGCAAGCCATTGACTCTAACATCGCCATCAGTTACCTTGCCAGGTTGAGATTGCAGCTTTCTCTGTTGACCTACTGTTCACACGGGCAACCGCTTCAGCCTCTGAAGGGTTCCCATCCTTTTTGTGGACACAGCCGTGGCACCCACCAATCCCTTGGTGAGGGACAGCGTGCTAGTCAGTTTACTGTCCCTTCAAACGCCTCCCCTCCCCCCCCCACCTCCTCCCACCCCCAACTTCAGGCTGCCAAACCCCTTTAGCATGACCCTAGTGGAGCCTGGCCACCTGGTTGGAGGCAGCATCCACGAATTTTTACTGGACCCACAGGCCATAACATCGGACAGGTGGGCCCTGCAAATTATACAGCAGGGGTATTCCCTTCCCTTTCTGGCTTTTCCACTGCACCTTCACCATCTCCAAAACTACTGACAGAGGAGCATCTGTCCATCTTACTTCAGGAAGTACAACCCCTTTGGGCCAAAACGGCTATTGAGAGAGTGCCTGCATCGGAAGTGGGTCGTGGTTGTTATTCCTGCTTTATAGTGCCACAGAATATGTCCTTCATACTATTTTAGACCAGCGCCCTCTCAGCACCTTCTCTGAAAGGACAAATTCAAGATGCTCACCCAAGCCCAATTGTTCCTGCACTCGACCCTGGAGATTGGATGGAGGTGCTGGACCTGAAAGACTCTTACTTCCACATCGCTGCTCCTCGTTGATTTCAGCAGTACCCCTCGGAGGTTCAAAAAAGGGATGGTGGTGATGGCAGCACATCTTTGGTTTTCATGAGTCCCAGTCTTCCCCTACCTCGACTACTGACTGCTGAAAGCGGGCTCGCCCCAGGCACTCGTTGCCCACCTTCTAACATCCTGGGGGTTCACTGTCAACATGAGTCACACCTCACTCCTCCTCAGGCTTTCCCTTTAGTATGAGCCATTCTGGATACGTTCTGGTTTTGTGCCTTTCTCCTGGAAAGGAGAGTCCAAGACATTCAGGCTGTGATCCCGATCATTCAGCTTCTGTCCTGGATTTCAGTGAGGCCGATTCTGACGCTGCTGTGACTGATGGCCTCCTGCATTCTGCTGCTTAGACACACCAGGAGGCATGTGGGCTCAGCGAGCCCAACATCAAGGGGGTATCTCCGACCATGTCTAGGTCTCGGAGGAGACTGGAAAAGACCTGCAGTTGTGGTTGCGCAACTGCGATTGGCCAGTGGCAGACCCCTTTCCCTACCCATCCTGATCCGACGTTGGTTTTGCATCGTTTTTGGGTTGAGTCCGCCATCTGGGCAAGGTGGAGATTAAACGACCAGCATACTTCAACAACCGACTTCAACTCCACCAACAATCCAGACTGCTACGCTCCATCTCTTTCACCCTTGCACAAGTCCCCTGCATCCGCAGAAGCGAGTCAGACGGTCCTGACTTCTTCATTGCCATCAAGAGCTGGAGAGAACTTCCTCATCTCATTAGGACAGCTCCTTCACTTATCAACTTTCACAAGAAACTGAAGACCTTGCTGTTCAACTGGGAGCTCTGTTCGACCTATGTTACTGCTCCAGCACCTGGATACCCTCACAGGTGATAAGTTGCACCATACAAATCTACATAACATGGCCGATGGAGGACCCCCGGCTTCACATCAACCTCCTGCAGATCCACTTGGCGTCGAAAGCTTTCCTGCCCTCCCTTATGGAAACATCTAGTATAATGGAGTAACCCAGTGCCCCTCAGAACCTGGGTGTGAGAATGAGACGGAATGTTGATTCTGTCGGGTATACAATTGCTTTGTCCTTATTCAATAAGAACAAATGGTGAAGAAAAGCAGTTATTCAAACATTTGTGTGCAAGCAATTAAATGCAAAAAAATGGAGAAAAAACACACACACCAATCATGAATCAATCCAAAAAGATTTTTGTATTGAAGAAAAAGAATCACATTTTATACTTTTTTAACATTGTGTACATGACACTAAGGGGCTGTCACAAGTAATAAACAAAACGGCGCAAGTGCTGAAGGGACAAAGTGCTGGGTAAAATGGTCATTCAAATGTCATCCATCCCTAGATACATGAATCTCTGATCCGCTGGGGGGTTTCTTTTTGGCTTGGAGCAGAGAGAATAGGGGCAGGATTTTAACTAGCACGTCGACGTATCGACCCCAAAGATGTGCAGGATGCTGGTGGTCACTGGGGGTCTTCCTCAGGACGAAAGGCACACAAGGACAGCCCGGAGAAGGATTAATTGTGACTGGGACTGTCTTCAAGGTATGATCCACTGGGAGTCGGATTCATGAAGAAATTGAATAATGTGGGGTCCTGGTGTTGGTGATTCGGAAACCAAGACGGGTTTGTTTTCGATTGTGCAGAGTCACATCGAAGGGTGGCACGGGGGGGCAAGCGCTCCCGGGCTGTCCTTGTGTTATAATCATGGAAGATTTAAATGCCAAAGTGTCTAATTCCACCGCAGCAATTTATGCCAATGTTGACTAAGAAGAAATATGGTCCATCACGGAGATCTTGTTCCCTGATAAAATTAGAATAGACAAACGTGGGTTCCTTCTTGAGACTCTTACAAGATCTGACTACATTAAATGGGAGAGCTACCACGGGTGAAGCTGCTTCATACACCTTTCTGCCCCCTCCACTCGGAGTCTGCTCAATTATGTGATAGTTTCTTTTCAAATGTTTGGGGTCTGTGAGAAACTCAGTTTCTCATTCTGAAAGGAGTAATCATAGTACAGTGGTTAGATCTGTGGCTTTTAAGCTCTAGCATTTGGAATCTGGGAACCCTCGTCTGGGTATGACCAGCTTTCAATAAGTCAAATGTGTAGGAAGCTGGCTCTGTATATACTATACCAAAATGAGGTATAGTGTGCACAGTCCAGTGGAACCCCAAAGGTAGGCATAGGTAAAAGTAGATGGCACCTTACTCTCTATTCGTGGTAGTGTGGGCGAGCAGTAAGGCTTTATCAGAGGGCAGTGTTAAGCATTTGTTGTACATACTCCGGCAGCAAATGATGTCATACACTCAAAGACTGAACTCAGACCAATTTAATGTGTATAAAAATATTATTCAGTTATATTTATTTTCTAGAACCAAGCAAGCCTGGCACAGGTAAGTGTAAATGGTACTTTTCAAAGCAGGTTGAACAATACAAGCAAGCTGAATGGAAATGACTTTGTACAGGTTTGTAAATACTCAGTAAAGTGGAAATTACTGTTAGATTACTTTTGATTACTTTTCAGATTACTTTATGGATTACTTTTTCTACTCAGTGTGATATGCCTAGATAGCACACTGGGACATTTCCTAGAGAGAAGGTAAGTAAAACAGTTTTTAGATATTAAGTTTTTCAAGTTCTCATACAAAACCAACTCCACACTTAAAACAATTTTCACAAGAAAGCAGTCCATGCAGTCCTATGGGAGGAAATGAAGTTTTCCAGCGAGAATCTTTTCTGGATTCACATGCTGTGCATTATTCCGCCATCTAGTGGTTGGGTCCGGAATTGTAGTATTTCTTTCCTTTTTTTTTTTTTGTGGGCGTTGCCATACCACCATTTGGTGTCCTCATGTGACATCGACGGGCTTCCCCCGGAAGCTCCCACCTTTGGTCGCCATCTTCAGATTCTTTTTTTCCGCTATTGGGTCGGGATCGAGACGGAGGAGCTCCAGAAGAATCGACGAAAAAATAACTAAAATTATCCTAAGAACAGGAGGAAAGGGTCTTCGACATACTGGACTTTGATCCTACGAACCGGAGCGCGACGAAGACGGAGAAACAATACTTCGACACGAAGAATGCGCAGGCAGGGGGCTCCCTGTACGCGGTAATGGACAAAACACCTTTCAAATTCTGTGACAATTGTCACCACAAATACGCACAAAAAGACCAGAATCCAGTCTGCAACCTTTGCCTGCCACTGGATCACCGAAGCGACGACTGCAACACATGCTCAGCTTTCTCCCCAAAGACGTTGAAAGCAAGAGAGAGGCAGAGAAGAGCCAATTATAACATGCAGGGTCAAGACACACCACCATCGCTTCGAGACCTGGGCCTCTCCAGCGAAGACTAGGACAACACCACTGAAGGTCCAGAAGTCGAAGGGGAAACACATCAATATCTTGGAGTTAAAAACTGTATTCTTAGCCTTAAAAGCCTTTCAGAAAGAGTTATACGGGAGAAGTGTTGATATAAACAGACAACACAACAACAATGTTTTACATAAACAAAGAGTAACTCCGTCGGTAGCACTCTCAACGCTAGCTCAAGAGATTTGGAGATGGGCAATTCCAAGGGGAATAGACATGATAGCAGTACACCTACCAGGGAAAGATAATGTAGAAGTAGACAGGCTGAGCAGACAAACAACATCATCCCACGAGTGGGAACTAAATCAAGCAGAACTCCAAAGAATTTTCAGGAAATAGGGGACACCACAAATAGACCTATGAGCAACACCCCACAATGCAAAATGCCAAAACCGCATCCAGGCGACCTTGCAGTCAGTCCCTAGGGAATGCGCTATGGATAGACTGGTCAGGGATATTTGCTTACGCTTTTCCCCCAATACCATTAATGAACAAGGTGATCAGCAAATGCAGGATCAGCCAAATGACAATGATTCCCATCGCACCACAGTGGGCCAGGCAAACTTGGTTCTCAGAAATAATGCAGATGTCGCAAGGAACACTGCACAAACTGCCAAAAAAGAAACTTACTAACAATGCAAAATGGAAAAGTACTTCACCCAGAACCAGAGAGCTTAGGCCTAGCGGCATGGCTCCTGAGGACTTAGAATTCGCACATCTCAAACTACCAGAAAGCACAATGGCTGTTATAAGAGAAGCTAGGAAACCAACAACAAGGAAATGTTATACAGCGAAGTGGAAGAGATATACACAATGGTGTCTTAAAAAACGTCTTTCAAAGAAGATTACAAAGGAAAGAATAGTGCTAAAGTACTTAACACATTTACTGGAAAGTAAATTATGCTATACATCATTAAAAGTGCACTTAGCAGCAATTGTAGCTTATACCAGAGGAGAAACCGGGAAAAGTTTCTTCACTTCACATGTGGTCAAAAGGTTCCTGGAAGGAGCAAAAAGAATTGCACCTCCAAAAATGGTGCCAGCACCCACATGGAACCTGAACATAGTTCTAGCACAAATGATTAAAGCACCATTCGAACCACTGCACAAAGCAACGCAACAAATGCTCACACTGAAGACTGCCTTTTTAGTGGCAATAACATCCTTACGTAGAGTTAGTGAACTACAGGCACTAAAACTACAAGAACCGTACTTCCAAATACATAGTAACAGTATTGTCATGAGGACAGATCCTCAATTCATACCAAAAGTGGTATCAAAATTCCACATCAATCAGAGTATACAAATACCAAGTTTCTTTCAAAACCCAAAGACCAAAGCAGAAAGAGCTTTGCACACACTTGATGCAAGAAGGGCGGTCATGTACTACATTGAAAAAACCAAGGAATACAGGAAAACGAAACAGTTTTGTATCCTTTGCAAACAGTTTTCTAGGAAGACCAGTAACCAAAAACACCATTGCAAGATGGATAGCGCAAGCCATACAGTTATGCCACAGACCAGCAGGACAGGTCTTACAAAGTGCCCCGCGGGCACACAAGAAAGAAAGGAGCAACTATTGCCTTTCTAGCTAATACTCCAATTCAGGACATCAGCATGGCTGCAACATGGTCTTCAGTGCACACATTCAAATTACTGTGTGGACATTCAAATGAATAAGGAAGCACAAGTAGGACAAAAGGTCTTACAACATCTATTCACGAACCAAAGCTCATCTTCCACCCAACCAGCACAAGACTAGCAAACCGCTACAAAGTCTATGCACAGCATGTGAATCCAGAAAAGATTCACGCTGCAAAACGAATAGTTTCTTACCGGTCGGTGTAGTTTTGCAGCTTGAAGAATTTTCTTGATTCACTAGCGAACCCACCCTCCTCCGCCAGGAAGAATTAAAATAGAAGAAGGGGGGGGAAAAAAAAAAGAATCCGAAGATGGCGACCAAAGGTGGGAGCTTCCGGAGGAAGCCCGTCAACGTCACATGAGGACACCAAATGGTGGTATGTCGACGCCCACCAACAAAAAAAAAAAAAAAAGGAAAGAAATACTACAATTCCGGACCCAACCACTAGATGGCGGAATAATGCTCCGTGCAGAGGCTGCAGGCGATGTCTGGGAGTCTTGGAGGGGTCAACCCACGGTGGACTAGGACTGTGGAGCGCTGGGGGACTTCGCTGGGACCGGTGGGCCACCCGGATTCGGGCCGTAGGCGTCTGGTGCAGTGGTGGTTCCTGGTGTCGGGTTTCTTTGTCCTCAGCAGGCTCAGTCTGTCTTGGGATTTTCTTTTGAACAGAGCTGCTGTTCACAGGAGATCCGGTCTTTGTTAAAGTCAGTCAGTCCTCCCAGGGTTCTGGAGGTCGCTGGCTGCAAGACAAGGCAACTTTTGGTACAGGATCTCTGGAAACTGCAGACGGGCCGGTAGGGCTGGGGCCATGTCAGTTCTTCTCTGCAGTCTCCTCTGCTGGGAATATTCTTTTGTCCTTCTTTGTAGGTTGCGGGAATCTTCTTCTTAGTTCAGGGCTGCCCCCTAAATACTGTATTTAGGGTGAGTTTTATGGGTCTCAAAGTCAGTAGCCAATGGGCTACTGACCTTAGGGTGACTACACCCTTGGTGTGCTCACCCCACGTGGGGGAGTGGCCACAATCCCTAATCCTGATTTGAGAGTGCCTGCCATCTGCAAGATGGCGGGCACTGAAGAGTGGGCTTCACCTCGCCTCCCCCACTTGAGGGGTGGGGTTGGCAGAGGTGGGCACACCTTCTGGGCTGGCTAATTTTTCCCGCCTGTCTTCCCGCTGAAAAGGAGGGGAGACGGGAAGGTTGCCTGCTCCTGATAGCAGGAGAGACTGGAGGCTGCATTACAAAGGCAGCAAGGCCTTTGAAGCTCCCCTGCCACAGATGGATCTTCCTGTCCTGGGGGATGTGTGACCACCTCTGCCCAGGAAAGGCTTTGTTTCTGGGCTCAGGGAGCGAAGGCTCCCATCCCAGGGGTCCAGAAACATGTCTCGTGGTGGCAGGCTGGTGTGTGCCAGTCAGGGAACCCACCAGAGGCTGGTCGTTCTTCAGGGGGCATCGCTAAGATGACCTCTGAGTGCATTTTTCATTAAATCACACACTGGCATCAGTGTGGGTTTAATGTGCTGATAAGTTTGATACCAAACTTCCCAGTTTTCAGTAAAGCCATTATGGTGCTGTGGAGTTCGTAATGACAAACTCCCAGCACCATGTACTCTTAATGGCATTACTGCACTTACAATGTCTAAGAATTGGTCTAGACACTGTAGGTGTACAGGGCTCATCACCTGTACCCTCACCACTGGTATAGTGCACCCAGCTAGAGGGGTGGCCGACGTATGCCAGGGCAGTGGGTTGTAGGCATGGCACACAGGGATGTGCCAGGTCGACTCTTCACTTTATGCATCAAAACACGCGGCCTGCAATGGCAGTGTGTGTGTAAAGGTACAGGGCCTCTAAGGGTGGCACAGTAAGTGCTGCAGCCCTTGGAGGCCTTCCCTGGCCACAGTGCCCTTCGTACCCATGGTACCTTTTACAAGGGACTGACATGTGGCCAGAGAGGTGCCAATTGGGGGTACAAGGTACAGTTTTGGGAAAGAACACAGACGGGGGGGAACCTTATTGGCAGGGACCCAGGGCACATCAAGTCAAAGTGCATCAGTAGTCTGGCAAAAAGTGGGGGGGGCGTTACTGCAACAGAAACCCACCTTCCTACAAAATGGACATTCCTTTTGGACAACAAAGAATATGGTTGTCGCTAGTCTTAAAGTTAAGGTAGTTTGTGATGATCCGGTAGGACATGTTTCTGGCGATCATATTCATTCCCCCCCCCCAGTCCCACATGGGAGAGTTTTGCAAACTAAATACCAGTCATGTTGGCCCTCGGTTGCCAAAAAAGTGTAAATCTTCACTGAAAGTATTAAAACAGGAAATAAATTGCTTAATACGAAAACGTTTTGTTTTCTTTGGGTCGATTGTGTGAAATTGACTGTCTTAAATGGTTAAGTCATTGCAAACTCCTTGAAAGTGGAAGGGAATGAGATTTAAAATGGATCAGGCTAAGAGTTTGCAAGGGTTAAAGACACTAGGAAGTACTGAAGTTTGATTGCTGAATTCTGTGATTCTAGGGTGAAGGTGCATGCAATCCCAATTCCTTAAAATTCTTGGGGGAGGGGAGGACTATATTTCCCAGCTATATGGGAATAATAACAAGTTAGCCCGTTCCTTGACTTTGTGTGTACGAGGCATTACTCATGGTGTTTGGTGCCCCCTCAGTGGAGGAGATAGTGGCGTTTATAAAGAATGCCAGAACTTCTGGCGCCTTGGGGCTGCTTGATGAGGTTCCCATCACGGTTATTAAAAAGGAGGCTGCTGCTTGGGATCCTTTCTTGCCCCGTTGTTTAATCAGGTTTACCGATCTGTGTAAAAACCCCAGTCCAGGAAGGGGAGTGTCATTGTCTCGTTGTACAAGAAGGGCCCTAAATTGTGCCAGGCAAATTTTAGACAGATAGCTCTGTTGAATGCTTCTGGCAAACTATTTGCCAAGAGTTTACTCTGTCATTTACAACTGTGGTCTCAAGATCGAAACTTCATTCACCCAGAACAAGCTGGCTTTAGGAGGAATCGCAGCACGCTGGATAATATTGCAGGCCTCCAAACGGTTGTAGAAAAATATTCCTTTTCTTGAGGTATGCCAGTATATATGGTGTTTATTGACTTCACAGCGTTTGATAGAGTAGATCGGCAAACGCTATGGAGGAAGCTTCTCCTTTTGAGTGTTCCGCGCGACCTTTTGGGTCTTATTATTGAGTTGCATACAGAGATTTGATGACAAATTTTGATGGGAGGGATGCATGGTTTATCCTGCAAGGTTAAAACTCATAACGGTCTCAAGCAAGGTTGTCTTTTGGCTCCTCTTTGGTGTTCCTTCTATATTTTCGACCTTCCTGGTACCTTAAACCAAGTATGGGGTGACCCCCTACCTCCCCCGAACTGGCACCATGTCAATTAGCTCTTTACTATATGCCGATTATGTAGCCATTTGGATTTAACACCTATTGGTCTGTGAATTCATTTAGAAGCTTTGTCCAAGTATGCTGAAGCCTGTTTTTTTTAAGATCAGTATTTCTAAAAGTAAGGTTTTGCTCTTACGCAAGAATGGAGTTAAAATTATGGAGGAATTTCCTTTGTTTTTTGGGTACTGAAAGACTTAAAATAGTGGACTTGTATCTTTATCTCGGAAAGGTTTTCTCCAAGAATGGGTGGAATGTTGATCACATAAAGCTGTGTGAGAGCAGGGCCCTCTCAGGCTAATGCCCAAAATGGAGTCTCCAACAAATTTTATGAAATCTATGCAGGACATGGCTCGTCTATCTACAGGGCTAAAATCCCCCCTTATTTTGTTCTATGCCTGTGAGGTGCATATGAGTTATTGGTACAGTTTTGAAGGGACCGAAGGCCAAATTCTTTGTCACATTCGAAATTTGAATACCCTGGCAGCCCCATCCCCCAGCCTGGCATGCGCCTGGAGTTTGGCTCAGTTTCCTCGGATGCCTTTTCCTCTGCAGCTGTATTGAGGTGGGGAAACTCTCTCCAAGGTGGGGAGCAGGGAACACTAAAGGCAACTTTGAGGGTTGACATTTCTTCCCTGCTGAAAGAACAGTCTGTGTTATTTTGGTCTATTGCGCGGGCTAATAAAATGTTTGGGCTTAATTTGAATATTGATTCTTTTATGCCCAAGTCTGCTCTGAAGACATTTTTAAAGGGCTCGGTGCCTAAAATGAGCTTTTCTAGAGATATCGCCATAAATCAGTCAAATCCACGTAATCCGGTGGTGTGTGGGAGCAATCTGGGAAATAAACCTAAGCTTTATTTAGTATGAAATTTGCCCCATGAGATCAGAAGGTCGATCCTATTGCTGAGATTGAATCTGCTCCCTCTGAGTGATTGCAGGCATTTGGGACAAAACCCCGAAAAAGGACAGATGTGAGTTGTCGGCAATAGATCTAGGATCTTAACCACGTATTTTGTGTGTGTCTGTATTGCAGATTGCTCAACATTATTTTTAAGGCCTATGTTTATTAAATTCAACATCCACTCTGACTCTGCCTTGGAGGCCATAAATGTATTTTGTCCTCCCTGAATGAAATGATTTGTAATAATATTTTCCAATTTAAAAAATCTTTTATTGAATATCTATTAGGGCTTCCTTTGCTATTTTTTGATTTGTGACTTTGTTATATTTCAAATCTGTTGGATGTATGCTTCTATTTTTTATGGTTGTTTCTGCAAGGTTGTTTTATGTATTATCAGTATTTTGCACACTGCACTTTGCACGTTGTTTTTTTACAAAGGTTTGAATGTTAAGTTATTGAGTAATCAATCACATTATATGCCTTATCTGCTTCTCTAGTGTTCGGAAATACGTTAGCATAAAATGCATTTAATGCGACGTGAATCGAAAAAATGATGCTATGCACATTGTCATTTTATAAAGGATAGTACGGTTATTGTTTAAGGTTGTATTTATAAAATAGTTTTATGCATTACTTGCACCTTGCATATTGCACCACACACGTCGCACTTTACAAAGGTTTGAAAATGTAGTTATTAAATAAGTTTTTCTCTCATTTGCTTCTCTAGGGTTTGGGAATAAGTGAACATAAAAAAGTGCTTTTAATGCGTTGTGAATTGAAATCTGATTTATGGTGCTATGCATGCTGTCACTTTATTAAGGATATTTATTTTTGTATATGGATGCAACTGATTAGAGGTTTTATATTTTAATTGTGGATCTAAATATGTATAATGTATCACTGTTTTATTATGTTATCGATTATGTGGACCTCCGTAGGAGTTCCATATCATAATAAAGTTAAATCGAATTGACTTGAAAATAGAGTAAGCTGCCTTGTTTTAGTGTCCGCACGCAACCTACTTTGCAATAGCTTCTAAAACTGCTGTTTATTTCTGAAAATGTTCAGCCTAGTCTTGAAGATGTCAACAGTGGAAGGCTTCAGTTACATGTATATACATATATGCAACATTCTCAGCTTTGTATCATTAATGTTTGTGTATAATTCCTGCAGTGGAAAATAATTGTTATAGAAAAAAACCATAGCTAAAGATGTATCCTCAAGAAGTTATTGTAGATTAGTGGTTCTGCTCAGCAATGCACACATTTATCGTCTTTGTATGAGGAAGTAAACTCATTATAAAAACTTTGAGTAAAGATTGATAGAATATTAACTAAGACACTTCACATAGCTCTTTGTACTCTGAAGGAAATTTTAGGAATGATCGGGGAAACTCCACTGGGGCTAGTGTGAAGGGAAATCATTGGTAGGAGCCGGAGGCCAAGAGGCTGACTTAGTTCATCTTATTATTGAAAAGTCAAATCCATCATGCTGAAGTGTCACTCATTAGTTGTGGAGTGAACGAAGGTCTTCTGCCCCAGATAAGATAAATACAATTCTGTTGGCTAGCAGGGTTGGCAATAATGTTAGCTAAAAGATTGAGAGCAATGATGTGGATTAGTGATTTTTTCCCCCCCCCCATCACAGCATCAATGTTACAAAGAGCTGTGAAAGTGGATGCAGGCTGAGGTGAGCACTGGTATTTTTGGGGTGGCGCCATGGGCAAGACTCGTGTATTAAGGAGTGTGATATGTTCCAACTGCAAATGGCTGAGAGATGACACTAGGTCACTTTAAATGGGCAAGGCACTGAAGTACAGGGTCTGATATAATAGAAGCATGTGAATATGTGGCCGCCCCTTATTCTGGTGTGCATATAGTATAGTTCTGTTAGTTTTAATAGGGTGGGATACTGGATTGATATCCAGAGTCTGATTGATTGAAGTATCAGCCCCTACACCTGTACTAAAAAAAGGTTTTTTGCAGATTTAATTTGCAAATAGTTTTAACATCCGTTTTCATACAGAGTATATAAGAGATGTGCAGAATAAGTGCAACCTGTAATTGATTTGCTGCTCTAAATGTTCACCTGAATTCGAATGTTATATGTTGGAAAAAACAATCAAATAAAAAAAAAATAGAAAGATGCGAGCTGTACATTTTGAGACATGTACTAGATATGTAATAGACCTCATACGATATTGCTGCATTGCAGTCGTGTGTACTCTTGAGGAAGCCTATGTGTTGGCATGGCATCACCGCAGGTAATTGACATTGTGCGATACTTTATATGCCCCTACCTTTATTGCATTGGTTTAACATGGAAATAATTGAATAAAAATATTTTATTTTTAAACCGAGACTCCGCACTACTTGCCTTAATAACTTTTGCTCAAGTGTTGTATTTCAGCAATGTGTTCAAGAGAATGTTACCATGCAAACGGCAGTCCTATTATCCTGGTTGTCCGGATTTACTGAAATTTGATTTCATTTTCCATCTCTTTAGGGGTATAATTGGTGCCATGACCGGAATGTAGTAACAATTTTTAGTGCACCCAACTATTGTTATCGCTGCGGCAACCAAGCTGCAATTATGGAACTTGATGACACCTTAAAATACTCCTTGTAAGTAATGTTTTGATATTCATGTATAAATGTAGAGATTGAATGAACTTTTTTTTATTTTAGGGATTTTTTTAAGAAAAACTCGTTTTGCTAAACAGACACTCTACACAGCATCATAAAGCATTGTAGAAGAATGCTCATAAGCGGGTATGGTATCAGTCGCAGAGCACAATCACTAGTAACAATCTTGCCTCCTCACAAAAATGATTTGAAAGTTTGATATAATTTAACATATCATGAGTGTTGTAATATGTGAGGGCGTAAGCTATGCATGATGAGGGTTCAAGATATTAGTTCACTAAAATATAAATAGCGAATTTCAGTCTTTTTTTTGTTTGTTTTTTAAGTGTGTTCTTATCACAAGCTAAACCACCCTCCCCCTCACCTCTTATGCCTTTAGCCATATGCGGGGGGTATCCCTTTGCAGAGCACATGGAAACTCAGCCCCCTGCAGGACACTGCCTTTAGACCAAGGTGCAGCGAGACTGGTCGCAGGCCTTAAACCCAACCCCCACCAATGTAAGGAAGTGGGTTATTAGTTGGGAAGGATGTGGGTCGTTCTCAAGTAATGCCACAACCTTCTGTCTACTGGGAAACAAATACCATGTTGTAACACACTAGTTCGAGGCATGTGAGCTGTAGATCTCATGCTTTGCGTACTCCTGCCATCTAGTGTTGGGTCCGGATGTTTGCAAGTTTTTCTTCGAAGAAGTCTCTCCAGTCACGAGGTAGGTGACTCCTCCTTTCGGTGATAGTGCGCATGGGCATCGACTCCATTGTTGGATTGTTTTGTTCCGCCATCGGGCTCGGACGTGAATTGCTGCGCTCCGGTTCGACACAGTTTCTCTGGTTTCCCTCGGTGCGCAAGACACTCTCCCTCCCTCGACGGTATTGTTTTCGATCGCGTAATCCCATTCTCTGCGTATCGTATTTACTGGAAAAACCCTCTTTCGATCGGGTAGCTCGTGGAAGGCCGTCTGGCCTACCAGCGTCGGTCCGCCTCGCAGTCAATGGAACGGACTCTATTTAAATTCTGCCCTCTGTGCCACGCGAAGTTTCCATGCACCGACTCACACGAACTGTGCAACCTGTGCTTGTCTCCGGAGCACAGCGAACAGGACTGCGACGCATGTAAGGCTTTCCGATCGAAGAAAACTCTTCGCAACCGTCGGGCTCGACGTCGCAACATGCAGAGCCAACACACAAGTTCCATTCCGGACCTCTTCGGAGAAGATTCGGAACAAGAGGCCGGAGACGCCATGGGAGCCAAGGAGGACCAAGACACTATCTCCATCTCAGACTACGGCTCCGAGGGGGACGAAGACATCCCGCAAGGGCAGCGTACTGAGAGTACAGATCCTCCCTTGCCCCAAAGTCCACCTCAGCCCAAGAAGGCTGCTCCGGTCCAACCCCCGCCTCCGGGCCACGGTCGGTACAGAGAACATGTTTCTGACGCCCCGCCCTCCGGCTCGGCACCGAAACATACCCAAAAGCCTTCCGGCTCCGAACAGAGCCGTTCGAAAACGGGCACTGAGCCGAAACCTTCGGGATTGAAGTCAGACAGGCTCTGTCCCACCCCCTTCGACGCCGAAAACGTCTTCGGATCCGAAATCCACGGCATCCAAAACCCCTGCACCGAAACAAACGGATGTGCCGATTCCATCCAAAGAGCAACATTTCGATGCTCCGCACTCCTAACCGGATCCGAAACAGTGCGAGCTATACATTCACCCACCAACTGGACATATTACCACAAAGGTGACAATAAAATGCAAACCTGAGACGGAAGAAGTCTACCGCATTCCTTTAAAACGAAAAATGTTGGTACTAATCCTTCTCCTCCTCTTCCATCACTCCCTTCTCAGTTTCAACCACTACTAATTTTACCTGAGCAATCACCACCACATACACCTGAAGATCAAGATGATGGGGATGGGGACGGGGCTGGGGACAATGAACCAATACCCGCAGACCCCTGGACAGATTACAACACTAATTCCCCCCACAGGGAATGATCCTGATCTGTACCCTACCAAGTCTTCTCCACCGTACGACAGTGTAGGATATATAGAACTGTTAGGTAGAGCTGCTAACTACCATGGGGTACAGCTGCATAAGGAATCCCTGGAAAAGGATTATCTTTTCGAGACTCTTAGTAGTACACACAAGTCCTCTCACACACTCCCTATGCTCAAGGGTATAATCAGACACGTAGACGATATTTTTAATGATCCCGTCAGGGCATGTATTCTCACCCCTAAGGTAGACAAGAAATATAAGCCGGCACCATCAGATCCAGCATACATAAGGGGGCAGTTACCATTTGATTCCTTGGTAGTTTCCAACGCACGCAAAAGAGACAATTCACAAACAACAGGAGATGCTCCACCCCAGACAAAGAATCTAAGCTACTAGTCGCTTCGGGGAAAAGAGTAGCCTCCCAGGCTACGAACCTTTGGCGCATCTCCAATACACAAGCACTGTTAGCTAGGTACGACAGGGTGCATTGGGATGAAATGGAGCAGTTGTTCCAATTTCTACCTGATGAGCACAAGTCCAAGGCGCAAGACCTAGTGCGGGAGGGACAGCTCATTTCCAATAATCCTATCAGGTGCTCCCTAGATGCTGCAGACACTGCAGCCAGAGCTGTCAACACCAGCGTCCTTTTAAGAAGGCATGCCTGGTTACGTATCTCACTATTAAAAATGAAGGAGGACACAGAAGTGGCCAAATCTATGGGAGCCCTTCAATTAACCCCAGGACGTGGTTCCTTTCGGCGCTCCTTCTACTGCGGAGGGTCCAAAAATACCTCCTCAGATACTGCCACTACCACCACCTACAAAGGCAACAATCAACCATCTACCTCTAAGGGTTACGTCAGAGGGGGTTACAGAGGCAACAATGGCAGAGGTAGAGGCTCTAATACACTGGCCTCCCCCTCCAACACCAAACAGTGACTTGCCTACACTCACCCACTGGCCATTTAATAGCTGTCGGGGGGGAGGGGGGGGCGCTTCTTTCACATTTCCTACCCGTCTGGCAATCCATAACTACAGACAAATGGGTACTGGAAATTATCCGTTCTGGGTATTGTCTGGAGTTCACCAACAATCCTCCAAACATTCTTCCATGTTCACACAAACTATCACCGGATCACTTACACCTCCTCAAACAAGAGATTCAGTCTCTCCTTTTAAAAGGGGCTATAGAGCCCGTACCACCACAATATCACGGGTCAGGCGTATACTCCTTTTACTTTCTCATACCCAAAAAGGACGGTTCTCTCAGACCAATCTTGGACCTCAGAGAATTAAATCTTAACATACAGTCAGACCATTTTCACATGGTAACACTTCAACCAGTGCTCCCACACCTGCAACAGGGCGACTTTCTCTCTACTCTAGACTTAAAGGACGCCTATTTTCATATTCCAATACATCTCGCTCATCGCAAATTTCTCAGATTTGTGGTAGCGGATCAACATTACCAGTTCAAGCTTCAGAGTCACCGCTGCTCCCAGATTCTTTACAAAATGTCTGGCAGTACTTGCTGCTCATCTAAGACAACACATTCATGCCTTCCCCCTACTTGGACGACTGGCTCATCAAAGCCAGTACGTATCCAAAGTGTCTCCAACATACTCACAGGACACTACAGTTACTGCACTAACTGGGGTTCACAGTCAATGTGTTGAAATCACATCTTCAACCTTCCAACACTCAAAATTACCTAGGAGCCACTTTAGATACTCAAAAGGCTCTGGTCTTTCCTAATGCAGCCAGAATTTGCAACATTCAGGCGCTAGTTCTCCAGTTTCAGTCCAATCACTCACTTCCAGCTCAAGTGTATATGCAACTACTAGGGATGATGGCATCTTGCATCATGATAGTTCCCCATGCCAGTCTTCACATGCGTCCCCTACAAGAATGCTTAGCGAGTCAGTAGAACCAATTGCAGGGTCTGTTAACCGATCTAGTGTTGGTAAGCAGCTGTGCTCATCGCTCTCTGCAGTGGTGGAACACACAATTTATCAAAAGGACGGCCCTTCATAGACCCAGTTCCACAGACAATGCTAACAGTGGACGCGTCCCTCACTGGGGGGGGGGGCTCATCTTCAGCACCTCAGTGCAAGGCCTGTGGAGTCCACACTAAAAATCTCTCCACATAAACCATCTAGAGCTGCTAGCAGTCTTTCTAGCGCTCAAAGCATTTCAGACTCACCTAGTCGGCAAAGGTGTCTTAGTTCGTACCGACAACATGACTGCTATGTATTGCATACAAAAACGGGGGGGGGGGGGGAGGGAACACTCCAACTGTCACACTTGGCCCAAGACATTTGGAGGTGGGCCATTCACCACAAAATCCATCTCCTAACGGAACACCTCCCAGGAATGAACAATCAGATTGACGATCTCCTCAGCAGACAGACAGCAAATACACGAATGGGAACTTCACCCTCAAGTTCTCCTCCCATACTTTCAAAGCTTTCAAATCGATCTTTTTGCCACACACAAACGCAAAAGGCCCAAACTTCGCCTCCAGGTACCCACACTCGTTCTCCAAAGGCAATGCACTGTGGATGAACTGGTCAGGGATATTTGCCTACGCTTTTCCGCCTCTCCCACTCATTCCATGAGTGCTTCGGAAACTCGGGCAAACATCCCTCACACTGATCCTAGTAGCTCCCACATGGGCCCGTCAACCGTGGTTCACAACCCTGTTGGAGCGGTCACTAGTTCCACATCAAAAGCTGCACCTCACATCCAGTCTCCTCACACAGAGCCATGGAGAAATCAGACACCCAGATCCCAAACAACTGAACCTCGCGATCTGGCTCCTGAAGTCATAGAGTTTGGCTATCTAAATCTCCCACCAGACTGTATGAACATCATCGGAGAGGCCAGAAGGCCTACTACAAGAGCCTGTTATGCAGCCAAATGGAAACGTTTTGTTATCTATTGCAATAACAACATCCATCCTCTTGATGCTTCAATACAAAATATCATTTGTTACCTGTTACACTTGCAACAGTCGGGATTAGCTTACACTTCTATCAGACTACATCTCGCTGCAATAGCTGCGTATCTACAAAATAGGCAACATTTATCACTTTTCAGAGTGCCAGTAATCAAAGCTTTCATGGAAGGACTCAAAAAAGTTATACCACCAAGACTTCCACCTGCTCCAGTGTGGAATCTTAACCTAGTCCTCACAAGATTAATGGGCCCACAATTTGAACCCATGCATAAATGTGAGCCACAGTTTCTCTCCTGGAAAACTGCTTACCTCATTGCAATCGCTTCACTGAGGAGTGGGTGAACTACAGGCACTAACTATAGAAGAACCCTTTTTCCAACTTCATAGAGATAAAGTGGTTCTTCGTACTAACGCCAAATTTCTACCTAAGGTAGTATCTGCCTTTCACATCAATCAGTCAGTTCAATTACCAGTATTCTTTCCTCAACCTGATTCTGTGGCAGAACGAGCTCTAGACACCTTAGATGTCAGAAGAGCTCTTTTTATATTACATTGAAAGAACAAAATCATTTCATAAGACTAAACAACTTTTAGTTGCTTTTGCACCACCACACAAGGGAATCCCATATCCAAGTCAGCTATTGCCAGATGGATTGTTAAATGCATTCAAACTTGTTATGCAAAAGCAAAGAGAACTTTAACAATACCCCCTAAAGGGGCTAATATGGCTTTCTTAGGAAAGATCCCCATAGTTGACATTTTAAACTTGCAACATTGTCTACACCGCACAAATTCACCAAACACTATTGGGTAGATGTGTGAGCGAGACAACAACTTAATGTGGACCAGGCAGTACTTAGAACACTATTTCAGACAACTCCAACAGCTACTGGTTAGCCACCGCTTTGGGTGAATACTGCTGTATATTCTATGCAAAGCATGTGATCTACAGCTCACATGCCTCGAACAGATGTTACTTACCCAGTAAGCATGTGTCTTGGCATGTAGGCTCTAATACACTGGCCTCCCCCTCCAACACCAAACCGTGACTTGCCTACACTCACCCCCTGGCCATTTAACAGCTGTTGGTGGGGGGGTGGGGGGCTTCTTTCACATTTCCTACCCGTCTGGCAATCCATAACTACAGACAAATGGGTACTGGAAATTATCCGTTCTGGGTAAGGCTCCTACCTGCCTCCCCGGGTACCTGTACCTGTTGCAGGTCTCTCTCTTACTCTATATAAATACGCATGGACATCTCTATTCTTTACTTACTAACTACATTCTCACCCTCTGCGGGAAAACAATCTAACAATGGAGTCGATGCCGATGCGCACTATCACTGAAAGGAGGAGTCGCCTACCTCGTGACTGGAAAGACTTCTTCAAAGAAAAACAAGTTGCAAACATCCAGACCCAACACTAGATGGCGGGCTATGCAAAGCATGTGAATCTACAGCTCTACATGCCAAGAACAGATGCTTACTGGGTAAGTAACATTATCCTTCTCTCAAAGTAGCGAGGCAGAGCAGTCCAGGGCCTAGTGGGAGGAGGTGGTGTAGGCTAGTATCCTGGCCTGCAGGTGCACAATGGACAGTGTGGTAAATCATTGTCCAACAAGTGCTTTTATTGATAAAAAGGAAAAGTATTCAGTTGTGCACACTCTGCTTAATACTGTACATATTCAAATATGTACAGGTAAGCAGATAGAAATACCTACTTTGACCCTCGTAACACATGCTATACGCAATGTAAGGGTGTGTATTTAACAGCAGGCACGGCTGCTGATTTTCTCCGGGTGGTACCATGTTCATAGAAGCAGACCCATATAACTGACCAATGCAACACCATTAATAGATGTGATGGTACCACCTTACAATTACATTCGTTAGAGCATGTTGTGACTCACGGTTAGCCTGTTGATTAATCAATAAAACATTCCCATGACCTTCATTAAAACATCACTAATTATCAACTTTGTCAATCAGGCATTTCAGTTTCAATAAAATGTGTGCAGAAGTCTGTCTTTTACTTTTAACATGCTTTAAGTGCAGCCTTAGTACCCATTAACGGGTGTTTTTGTACTCCAGAGCCTTCGAACAAAGGTCCAAGCTCCAGAAGAGCGTGAAAAAAAGAAAACTTCTTCCAAATTAAGCCCCCAGGGAGACTTAGGGTGATAATCTTCACCTAAGTGTAGGGGCTGCTGCACTCTTGGCAACTTTTAGTAGCCTTTAAATCCAGTTGGTGGTGCCTGTGCCCTTCCTGGTGTGCCACAGAGAGCCAATATGCAAATTGTTAAATCCTTGCATGGGATTATGGGGCAATCCTCGGCACCGGCCCTTTGCAATTTGCTTGGCCCTGAGCTTTTGTTTACCTTCTGTAAAGGATTTCTGTTGATGCTTCACCTGTGCCATTTAGCTTGAGAAAATGAGAACCTTGGCAGAATCACAGTGGAGGTCCTGTTTTTGCTGTGCAACGTTGAGTATGGTATCACGATCAACATTATATAATATATGCAGTAATAGTGGATCCTTGGTTGGAGGTATCGCCACATCTGGATAACCAAGTCCCTGTGTACCGTCCATCACAGAACAGGGGGCTAGATCCTCCTTTGGGATGCAGTATTTGAACCAATTTATGAAGTATTATTCAGGCCCATCTCCCTCTGTCCTTTTTCGGACCTCCACAAGCCTCAGATTGCTTCTCCTGGAGCACCCCTCGACATCCTCTGCCCTCTGCGCAAGCTCAGGTGACACTTCCTGGAGGCATTTGACTTCCTTCTGTATCGTTTGCACCTCATTCTCCACAGAGGATTACCAGGTCTCAGCCAGTTTGCGGAAGTCTTGTGTTAGTAACGAGATCCCCACTCCAACGTCCCCCATCTCGTCTTCCAGTGCCAGCCTTGTCTTTTGCTCGCAGTCTCCCGGGCAGGGAGCAAAGGAAAGATGGCCTAAAGTAACTATAACTGGTGAATTTCAGTTTGTAAAAGTTTAAAATGCTGCGTTTCAACAGATTAAAATGACACTTTTTGATGGAGCTCTGGTTCCAGTCTTAAAGATTCTTCACCTCCTTTGCATACTGTCACTCATGGACACTGGCACACAAGGTCTCTTCTGTTGTGTCTCCATCTGAAGTGATTCCAGCACAGGACCTATATGATGGACTTCATCAGGATCCCTGTGGACACCGCAACAGCACTCCATTGGTGGTTGAAACAGGAGAACCTGTCATTTAGAAAATTCTTTTCCCCACCACCATGAGTTATCACAGTGAAAACGTATACCTGTACGCTAAAGTGGGGTAGTCATCTGGAGGAACGTAATATTAGAGGACTCTGGTCTCTGGACAAGCGAAACTCCATATCAACTACCTCCATCTGTGGCCCTTCTGGCCTTCTTGCCTTGCCTTTGTGGTTGGCTGGTGCAGATCTTGATGGATAACACAACCATGATGTGGTTTGTGTAACAAGCAGGGACATTTTGTAGGTGCAACTCTGCCAAGAACCTCGGAGACTCTGGGCCTTGGCTCAAGTACATGGGATGTGGTTTGCCACCAACCATATGGTGGGCTCCCTGACTACAAGATCAGACGGCATGAGACTGTTGACCACGAGTGACATTTCCACCCAGAAGTGGTTCAGCAAGTCTTTGCTCTGTGATGCACTCTATAGAATCTTTTCGCCACTCATGAGAATGTACATTGCCCTTGGTTCAGTGCCCTCGAGTTTCTGTTAGGGATGCGTTTCGGTTGGTGTGAATTTTTAAGCTTCACAATTACATTTGATTCCTCTGCGCCAAGACCTGACACTGGTTATCTAGATGGCTCTGGAGTAACCAAGATGAGTGTGGTACACAGTCCAAATGATACTCTCCCTGTGGCCCCTGCTTCAGCTTCTGCTCAGAATGTATCTTCTCTGTCAGGGGCAGGTCATACATCCAAAACTCCACAGCCTCCACCTTCATTCCTGGAAATAGAGTGGGGACAGAAGAGCTCCTTTCACTTGTGGTGGTGGTCATCCTTTCTGCACGTCTTCCCCTCCACGAAGTCTGTTTATGTTGGATGGTGGAATTGCTTTGCTGCCTTTTTTGCGAAGGTGAAAATTTGTCTCCTTAAGGTCCATTTGTAAGATGTTTTGCATATTGTGCTTCTGTTGGCCCCATATGGTTGTGCAATTGGCACAGTTAATGGATATGTTGCAGTATGATCTGTGTGGTGGCATTTGTTTGCCAAATCAACCTTCTCTGCTAAAGTCCTAAATAGTCGTAAAGTTTTTGAAGGGGCTTTCAACATGTTTTTCTGTCCCCTTTCTTTATGCTCCAGTGGGATGTTAATCTGGTTGCATGATTTTTGATAGGGGTACCAATCTAAACCCTTGCATAATTGTCAGCTGAGGCTCCGGACTTTCAAGACACTCTTTTTGGTGGCCATCACGCCCAGCATGTCATTGAGCTGCAAGTGCTGGCGATCCGACTGCCTTTTACCCAGGAAATCTGCCTCTCAGGACGAACGCAGCTTTTCGCCAAAAGTTGGCTCATAAAGGGCAGTCTGTAATGCTTCCTAGATTCTTCCCTCTGCCCCCTCTCTCCAAGGACGAAGAGTGACTACAAGGGCTGAACACTCTTAGAGGAGTCAACTTCTACATCGACACAGCCAAGGGCTTCAGATCCAACTACTTTTTGTCATCTTTGTAGGCACCAATGAAAGAAAGGCGGTCCAGAAAAGGATTCTATTTTGGCAGAATATTCTTTATATCAAAAATGTGTTACACCCTTCCAAAGATGCAGCCACCAGAAGGAATCTGAGTACACTGGCGAGAGAGTGCCTGTAGTAGAAATATACCATTCAGCAACATGGGCTTCCCTTCATATGTTTGCAAAGCATTATTCCTTGGAATTCGGAAGTTAGAAAGGATGGGCATTTTGGTCACTCAGTGCTCCAAGACTTGCTGGTTTGACCATTCTTTCAGACCTACCACCTTGGTGTAGGCAGTGTTGCTCTGGTATCTTCTAACTGTGAGGAATCTGCATGTATAAGTATCCATCAGAATAAAGTTAATTACCTTTTGACTAGTTTTGTGATGGGTACTCTGTCTACCTGTAGATTCCTCAGACTCCCATCTACCCATTCTAAGAGGTGGTGATGGCTTTCTATATGGTAAGATTCCAAGTTGGAATCTAGCTTTTCTCTGCCTCTAAATAGCTCAGCAGAAATGGCCTAATCATTGGACCCAATGGTCATAGTATGTGGGTCTGGTAACATGACATCTTGATAGTAACTGACATCGAGATGAAGCCAGCTCTATATAATGGCGTCAGATTCCAATATCAGTGCAATACCTCTTCCCCAATGCTGGTACCAGGAAGAGGAGTCACACTTCTTTTTTTGTTTCTAATTCAGCCCCAGTGCAAGACACAAATAATGTAGAGCAAGGGCACTGGTTCCTTGTACCTTTTTATTCTGAGGATTCATTGTATATAGACTTCCAAAATGCCAGTGGGCTAGACACCTCTCCGGAAACTAATCTAGACACTCCA
The DNA here is from genome assembly GCA_963921515.1 of Calotriton arnoldi. NCBI lineage: Eukaryota > Metazoa > Chordata > Amphibia > Caudata > Salamandridae > Calotriton > Calotriton arnoldi. The sequence continues at coordinate 2,859,260 of CAWUFW010000039.1, forward strand.
CTTGGGCTACCAATGCAGGAAAGTACTTTGTTTGTACTCCGTTTCAGAGTGTAGCTGAAAAATACAATTACAGTTGCCCACTATGGAGTGTGATGAAAACAATTGTATTGAAAGAGATTCTTCAGACAGTGCCGGCTCCATTTGAGTTGTTATTGCCATTTAATGAAAGTTACTGATGTCCTTCTAGTTATATGGCGAAGGCATGCCCACCAGTCAGTTGACCTGTGCTTTCAGAAAAAGAATGTTTTCATTGGCCAGTATAGCACTCTGATCCATTCACTCAGTTTGACGTCTGGGGAGATTCGCCCATGTACTATGGGAAATGGCCAGCAGCATCTTGGCAGCTGCCCAGGAGGACCTCACTAGCCCAAACAATACATGACAATCGAGACACAGCCAAGTATGTTCTTCGAGCTGGCCTGGACACTACGAACTGTGTTGGTAGAGCTACTGCCTCAAATGTCTTCCTCAGAAGACAAGCTTCAAACGTGGCACTGGCAGACAGTTTAAACCAGCAGGGACCACAGCAGTCCAATTCTTCCTCCCCTGCTACAGTGGCTTACAAGCTGCTTGTTGGCCCCCTCAGGCTCATGCCTAGCTGATGGGAGGCAAAATACAACATTATCATCTGCTGGAGATCCAGCCAGGTGGGTCTTACAAATTGTTCAAAGGAGCTACACTGTGTCCTCCTACCACACCGGAGCAACGTTCTGAGTATCACTCTGCAATCCTAATGCAGGACACCTACCTTCTGTTGTCCAAGGATGACATCCAGCCAGTGGTTAACGTGCATAACAGAAAGTATGGGAACTGTGGGCATGGTTAGCGAGCGTGGGCGGCAGGGTCAGTGATGGCTAAAAATGACAATATTCTCAAACTTCTTGTGTTGGCCTTTCACCTACAGGTAAATGCATATAAAATATAATGCACATACCTTAAATGAAAAATAAATGTAACTTAAATGTATTCTGTGGGAAATGAATTTTCCTGATATGACAGCTCAATTGGTTAATGCTATCACTTCAGATGCCTATTGGTGTAACTGGATGATCAGTGATCCACCGCACTGGGAAAATAGTGATGTGTTTATAGTGCCAAGTGGTCCTAGCTTGTGACAGAAAGCACTGTGAATATGGAAGTCATTAGCTTAAAAAATGTATTTTATACAAAATAAGATAGGTTGCACATCGCTTTTTATTGGTTTACATTAAAAGGACAAATTCTATCAAAGCCTATACGGTCTCCCAAGTAGTCGTTAAATTTGCTTTTTTTTACCAATTGCATATATTTACATTTCTTTCAGGTAGCGGGCACAGTGGAGAGAAGGCTTGCTGCTGTTTTATCTGCCTGTCCCTTCTCCCACTTAATGGTAGAGGAGTCCCATCTTCTCCATTTTCAACCTGTGATAGCTCAACTGTCCAGTAATGGTTGCTTTTTAAATGCAATGTATGGGGACTGTTTTGATCAAACTAATTAAGCTTGGTAACACACTTTCCCTGTGTACTTCAATCTTTGCATCCAGCTGGTAAAGGATTTGGAGAAGGATTCTTCCCATGTTACTTTCTCATTCCGAAGGATGATGCCAGCCTTTTTTGTACACCTGCCCACACAACACCTTTTTGAGGAAGGACGGGTTCAGGACGCTCACTCTGCCTCAGAACCGGTCAGCTCTACCATAATCGAGTGAAAGTCCCACCTGAGGCACATGTAAAGATTTGTATTCATTGGAGCATGCCGGGCCTTTGGGTTTCAGTGAGGATGGGTCTTGGGCTTCTTTATTTCTGGCCTCAAGCATCTTTTTCATCCTTCATGGCAGGTGGCACATGCAGACCCTGCAGTGGAGCCTTAGATCTCATAGGCATTGGCATATGGGATGCCTTGCCAACTCATTCATTTAATCAGGCTTTCTTCCGAGCCAATAACACTCCACAAAAGAAACAATAAATGAACAGTTAAAAACAATACATCAATAAAATCCCTCTGTAATTGTGTAAACGATTTACAGTAACATGAAATGAACTACATAAAACGCAGGCATGATCAGGTTTACAATATAATATGAAAAAGAAGATAAAGCTGAAAGAAAACCCTGATGCTAAGACGAGCATGTCACAATTCTACATCACTTTATCAGGGGGGAACTCTGATAGACATTTCCTTATCCATACAACACAATTTTAAAAGTTTATAACTGAAAAGGATACAAAGTCTGATTGCAACAGCTGTAGGTATAGTAGAGTGGGTATCCATTGTACAAAGAGAGTAGATTTATATCTGGGATTAGGGTTTTTAGTGTAACCAGGAAGATTGGCGCTCAGACTAGTGCGCGTGTTGTGTGAATAAGGCTTTGAGTATGTACGGTGCTGCCAGGTCGGGGGAACTACCCAATAACCCCTGTTGGTTTGTGAGTCAGGAACCCACAACAGTCTTGTAAGCACAGTCCCGGGCACACGTGGTGGGGATACAATAATGGTATGGCAGTCTCTTTTAGATCAAAATTGCTGTGGTCGACACCAGTGTAATCTTTAGAGTTATTTAATCAAGAAATGACAAAAAGAAATCAAACAGCCAGCCGACACGTGTTTCGTCACAAGGCAATTGGCCTGTGACCCTTCAGGGCTGTGTGGTGTTTGAAGAGTAAGTAGATGTGGTCCCTCAGAGCCGGTGATAATTCCAACCCGGCCTGGGGTTTGAGGAGCTCGGGTGAGCGATGCACCGACTGTGGTGCTGTGTGTGGCGGGGAAGTCCGATGTCTCTAGCAAAGTCAAATGGGCGGGTGCGCCGCGATGGGGGTTGACGTGGAGTCCTGAGTATCGGGTAGGAGAACCTTCCAGTGTCCGGAAACAGAGTGGGGATGTTGGGACGTCGTGTGGCGGTAGAAGATTCCGATGCCTGTTTGAGCCTTGTAGAGGGTTCTCCAGGCTATCGTGGGAGCGAGAAGGCGGGTACGCCAGTCTGCTCGTCGTGCGACGGAGGTCGAGAGACACTGGTTCGGTAACTTCTTCCGCATCTGTGCATTTTCCTCTGTGGCCATAACAGGCAGAGGCCACAGTATCAGATTAAAATTCCTGCAGAAAATAAATTATACCCATATCTGATTTAATAAAAAAAAAAAAAAGACCCCACTTCAGGGAGCAGTTAATGGAATCAAATGCAAAGGAGAGGTACATGAAGGACAAATTAAGTGTCTCCTGTTTTTTCCTGCAAATGCTTGCTAATAAGAAGCGATAGGTTCAGGCATTGTTCCACAGTGCTGATGCCTTTCTTAAACCATATTGAACATTACACACTACATTATTTTCCATTGTCCACTCCTCTAGTCCTTATAAAAAATATCCTTCCTGCCACCTTATGTGAAAAATGTAGGAGGGAAGTTCCTTATAACAAGACAGGTCAGCTTTATTCCCTGTCTTAAATATGGGAACAATAACATCCTTTTTCCAGGACCTAGGAGGGCCCTCTTTCGAGACCACGTTTAAGATGTTAGTAAGTGATGGGCCCATAAGTCAATGAAGCCTAAAAACAAATCTAAGGGCACCCCTGCTGGCCCTGGAGCTTTGCCCTAAAACAACCATAAAGTGCAGTAATAACTAATTCAATTTCAAAGGCAATACCTCCATCGCGCCCCTCCACCCCAACCTTCATCCTCCTTTACTGACCTACCTGCCCAACTGTCGAACTCTGAATATGAAATAGCAGAAAAGTGAATCACCCCTTCTTTGGGTGGAGTAATACATTGTAATGTAGGACCAGACTCCTTGCTAAAAAGAAATAATTGATAATTTCCCAGAATGAAACTTTATCAGATTGCCTACTTGCTTCTATAAGGGCATCCTAGGTCTTATCCCTAATCTGTTTCTTTTATGGTAGTGTTTTCTTATACTGGGATCTGCACTCTTTAATGGCCCTCTCTTATCCCTTAAAACTGTTAAGCATTTGCCTGAGGACCTTATGCGCTTTACTACATTCTGAATCAAACCAGCCCCAAATGCTGGCTGACCGAGGGCTTCTCATTAATCCTGCTTTTAAATTTTAGGTCAAAGTGACAAAAGACTGTAATATAGTACTCCCTGGGGCACTGTCAGCCAGACAGGTCCCTACCAGGTCCTATGCAAACTGACCTAGTCAATTAAAAATGTTACCATTTCACAGTAATACCATTCCTTCTGCGAACTACTAGATCCTCCCCCAATAATAACAAGCCACCCTCCCCAACTGGAATGTCAAATTCCACAATAAGGGGATTTTGCTTACTCAGACAAGATGAAAGTAACTGAAAAAAGTCAGTGATACTACATTTACCATTCCCTCACAAATGAAGGGCACATCGTCTTAATGGTGCAGGAAAAATCTGAAGCAAAAAAACTTTTTAAGAGATTTAAAACCTCCCCATTGTGTGGGTAAACCGTCATCTCCTCATTGTCGCTACCAAACATAAAACAGCTACCCCTAGCATTTAAAGTTCAACAGTGTATATTAAAATTACCCACCCATACTATATAAATAGCTGAGCGACAATATTTAAATAAATATTTCCAGTTCCTTTTCCAGTTAAAAAAAAGTCAATACTAGAAATATCAAAGATATTATAAAAATTGATTATCGTAAGCTGCCTCCCCCTTTCCATTTATAACAGACCAGCTGAAAATGTGGTGACTTAAGACATTTATGGCTTAGTGTGCCCCGCATACTGTTCGAGATGAGAATCGCCGTGCCGCCCGTTGCCCTCCCTTTATTGGTTGGGGTAGTGGGCTGACAAATGGAACTATAACCCTGCATGTTGGATGGGGAAACGTCATCCAAGTTTCCAGCAAGCACACTATAGGATAACAATGAATGAAGGTAACACCAATCTTTGTTTGCTAGTTTGCTTCTCACCCCAGCAACATTCCAATTTAGACTCCACTCCCTGTCATTAAGGTCTGTTACTTGCCACTTCTAGATCTACCCTCCTACCACTGTGCAAGTCCCTTTTCATCCCCTTAACTCCATCATTTCCCCCCTTAGGGATTCCAGAGCCCACTAACATCTGACATGGTCAATCCTGATCCACAAGTGTGCTTAGGGGAGTGAAACTGTTGACAGAACCACCTATCAAGGTAAAAACTGAACGGAAGACAGCATCTTGCGGACTTGGTATTGTTGGATTAAAACAAGCCAGCCTCTTCATTCTCAATGGAGAGGGGAGGTCTATAAAAGAAGCTCAAGGGAACCACAGATTCTGCCAATTTGCACTGGGAGATCGTCCAGTACTTTAAGTGCCTATTCCGCTAAAAAAGCAGAATTAAAATTGACACAATTGTCAGTTTTCAGCTTCATTGCGTGCGCCTAACCATATTAACACCCTCTATCATATCGGTGTCTTCCAACTTTCATATCAGTACAGTGTTTCACCTTATTTCTTAACTGCTCCATGCCTTCTACCTGCCCTTCATTTAGCGGAGTAACCCCCTTTAATACAATCAACTACCTTGTGCATTCAGGTGGTAACTGCAAGAATTTAGCACCATTAGTGCTTTTAAGTGTGGATCATGGGTATCTGAAAGAGACACGTTAGTGACAGATTCCTTACCTTAGAATATCCCCAGGCGTCAGGCTGGATCAGGAAAGTTTTTGCGTAGCAGTACCCTTGCGCGGCGTCGTGCGGCTCCGCGTCCGTCGTCGGCGTCGTGATCGCCAGGATGACGTCGCGGGCAGTACTTAGACGCCGCCCTGCGCGCTGACGTCAGTTCTTCTTTTTCCGCGCCAGTAAGCGCAGATCCGGGAAGAGCAGTGCCCTAGTCACTTTTTGACTATCTTTTTTGTGAATTTTTTCACTGTTTCTTCAACGAGTCTTCACGACTCCTAAGGTGTCGTAGGGATGCCCGGCTTTAAGCCCTGCGAGGAATGTGGTCGCATGATGTCGATCACGGACCCGCATCTCGAGTGTCTCTTCTGTCTCGGCCGAGACCACGACACAAAGTCGTGCCCTGACTGCCGGAAACTTAATCCGAAGGCTTTGCGAGAGCGGTCTCGAAAGCTCCTCGAAGTCCGGCAGTCGGCTCCGCGCCGCACCAAGCCCTGGTCCCGGGAGAGGTCGAGGGGCCGGACGCGGTGTCCCCGCCGTTCGTCGGAATCCAAGTCTTCGCGCTCCTCCGGTAAGTCTAAGCACAAGAAGTCTAAGCGGCATCATCGCTCTAAGACTTCGCCTCGCCGGTCTCGCGACTCGGCTGAGGTCCCTGTCGGCACCGTCACCGTCCCCGCGGCCCCGGACGTGCCTGTCTAGTTACCCCCGCATTACCCGTCCTTCCCGGGTTCGGGGGCGACTCAGGCCCAAATACAGGAGTTCCTTTCGGCCATGGCCCGCCTCTTCGGGCCTCAAGGTCCCTCCGGTGCGCCTTCGGGCCCCGCGGGCCCTGATGGGGTTGCTCCGGCGTCGCCGTCGACTCCGGTCCCGGCGTCGCCTGTCCCACCGGCCTTCATCTCGGCCTCGATCCCGGCTCCGGTGGTGCCGCAACCCCCATCGACGCCGGTTCACCTAACCACGCCTCCGCCGACGCCGATGTCCCCAGTGCCGTTCCTGACGCCGTCCGGGGCTCCGGACGGCGTCGTTCCCCGGTTCGCTCCGGACATGGAGCCGGACCGGCGTCGCCCGACGCCGGTTCCGGCGCCGATGAGACCTTGGGTCCCTAATGTCCCTCCTCCTCCATATTTTGAACCTGAGGAGGACCAGGAGAGCTGGGAGGGGTCTCAGGACCCTCTCACACAACAGTGCGAGTTTGACCTGGACTGGGTTGAGGAACTTGGGGATGCCAGTGGTCTGGACACCTCCCCTGACTCTGGCATGCTGTCTCCTCCCGTGGCTACGGAGGAGGGGGCTAATTTTGCAACGGTGTTGCGTAGAGCTGCTGGAGCCTTGAAGCTCCAGTTGCCTACTGTGGCCGTCAGGACTAACCTCCTGACTGAAGTGCTTCAGCCGGCGGCCTCCTCTTCGGAGACTGTGCTGCCGTTCAACGATGCACTCACTGACGTTCTTTTGGGTGCCTGGTCCAAACCCACCACAGGGGCTCCTGTGGATAGGAACGTGGCCCGACGCCATCGCCCTGCTCCGGGCGACCCCCTGTTTCTCTCCCAACACCCCACCCCTGAGAGCTTGGTTGTCCAAGCCTCTGCCTCCCAAACCGCCTTCCCTACCGCCCCTCCGGATAGGGAATCCAAGCGCCTAGATCACTTTGGGAAGAAGGCTTTCTCTTCCTCCAGTGCTGGCTTGCGGTCCGTTAACACCGCTTGCCTCTTGGGCCGATACACCCACTCCCTGTGGGATTCGGTGGCGACTGTTTTGCCGCAGTGCTCTGAGGAGGTCCAGACACTGCTTACCCGCGCCATTGCGGAAGGGCGTGATGCGGCTAAATACACCATCCGCTGTGGCCTTGATACCGCCGACTCGCTGGGCAGATCGCTTGCAACGACGGTGGCGCTGCGTCGCCACGCCTGGCTGAGAACCACTGGTTTTTCAGGTGATGTCCAGAATACACTCATGGGCATGCCCTTTGATGGAGTCGGTCTTTTTGGTTCGAAGGCAGACCATGCGCTGGAGCGTTTCAAGGACTCGCGGGCTACTGCTAAGTCCCTGGGCCTTGCTGTTGTGCGCCCTCCGCTCACGTCTGCTTTTCGCCCCTTTCGTGGCCACGGAAGGGGCGCCCAGTCACGTCAACAGCCCAGCCATCGGCCCGCGCAGCAAGCGCCTTCGCGTGGCCGAGGACGTGGATACCGCCGTGGCGGTTCGGGCAACCAGCGTGCGGGTCAGGCCACCACCTCCAACCCGTCCGCGGCCTCAAAGCCCTCCTAGTCCCTCCTTTCAGGTGCACAGCACGCCAGTCGGGGGCAGGGTCCGCCATCACCTTCACCACTGGCGTCCCATCACCTCGGACAGGTGGGTCTTGGACATTGTCCGAAGGGGCTACTCCCTCCCCTTCGAGACCACCCCCAGCCATGCCACCTCAATTCCACCGCATGTCAGGGGATCACTTGGTGCTTCTACAGAAGGAAGTCACGGCCCTCTTGGCCAAGAGGGCCATCGAGCGTGTTCCGACCCCAGAAGTAGGGCGTGGTTGCTACTCCCACTACTTTCTGGTGCCCAAAAAGGACAAGGAGGACATGCGTCCTATCTTGGACCTCCGGAACGTCAATCGCTTCCTCCGGAAGGAGAAGTTCAAGATGCTCACCCTAGCTCAGGTCTTGACTGCCCTCGACCCTGGAGACTGGCTGGTAGCGTTGGACTTGCAGGACGCTTATTTCCACATCCCCGTCCTGCCGGCCCACCGGCGTTACCTACGGTTCACGGTAGGCCTCGAGCACTTTCAGTTCACCGTGCTCCCCTTTGGCCTTACCAGTGCCCCTCGGGTGTTCACGAAAGTGATGGCGGTGGTCGCAGCTCATCTGCGCTTGCAGGGGTTTCAGTCTTCCCCTACCTCGACGACTGGCTGCTGAAGGCGGGCTCGTCCCAGGCAGTCGTCTCCCACCTCCAGACTACGGCCGAACTCCTGCACTCGCTAGGGTTCTCCATCAATGTGCCGAAGTCGCATCTGGTTCCTTCTCCACAGCTCCTTTTCATCGGAGCAGTTCTGGACACGACGCAGTTTCGGGCCTATCCTCCCGAACGGCGAGTCCGGGATATTCAGGCTATGATTCCGATCTTTCAGCCTTTATCCTGGGTTTCGGTACGGATGACCCTGAGGCTGCTGGGCCTCATGGCCTCCTGCATCCTGCTGGTCGATCATGCCAGATGGCATATGCGGGCTCTGCAGTGGGACCTGAAGTTCCAGTGGGCGCAGCACCAGGGCAACCTGTCCGATCACGTCCAGATCTCGGTGGGGACTGCAAAACAGTTGCAGTGGTGGCTCTCGAACCGGCAATGGGTCATGGGCAGATCCCTCTCCCTTCCCCAGCCAGAGCACACAGTTGTGACGGACGCGTCCCTTCTGGGATGGGGCGGTCACATGGGAGAGGCGGAGATCAGAGGCCTCTGGTCTCCGGCGGTGTCCCGGCTCCATATCAACCTTCTGGAGCTCCGGGCGATCCGACTTGCACTCAAGGCATTCCTTCCCTCTGTCAAAGGGAAGGTAGTGCAGGTGTTCAGACACCACCGCCATGTGGTACTGCAACAAACAGGGCGGGGTGGGGTCGTGGACCCTCTGTCAGGAGGCTCTGCGCCTCTGGACTTGGCTGGAACATCAGGACATGTTCCTGATGGTTCACCACCTGGCAGGTTCCCTCAACGCCAGGGCGGACGAACTCAGCCGCAGGTGCATGATGGATCACGAATGGCGTCTTCACTCGGAAGTGGCGCAAGGACTCTTTCAACAATGGGGAGAGCCTTGGTTAGATCTATTCGCCACCGAAGAGAACGCGCAATGTCATCAGTTCTGCGCGTTGGAATTTCCAAGGCGGCACTCGCTCGGCGACGCTTTTCGTCGCGAGTGGAGTTGCGGTCTGTTGTACGCCTTTCCGCCCTTACCACTTCTACCCAGAGTGTTGAAGAAGATTCGGCACGACCGGGCCCAAGTCATCCTTGTGGCTCCGGACTGGGCTCGAAGAGTTTGGTATCCCGAGCTACTCAGTATGAGCGTAGATCCCCCGATCGGTCTGCCTCTTCGGGAGGATCTTCTGTCGCAGCAGCAGGGGACGGTCCTCCACCCGAACCTGTCCAGTCTACACCTGCTTGCGTGGAGATTGAGCGGCGGCAGTTGATTCCTTTCGACTTGCCTCCTGAAGTTTGTGATGTGATTCTGGCAGCCAGGCGTCCCTCCACTAAGGTGGTATACGCCTGCAGGTGGAACAAGTTTGTGGCATGGTGCACAGCAAAGGCTGTGAATCCCCTTTCTGCCCCTCTTTCTGAGGTCCTTCTGTTCCTCCTTTCTCTGGCCCAACAGGGTTCTGCCCTGGGTACCATCAAGGGTTATCTTTGTGCTATCTCGGCCTTCCTCAGGCTCCCTGATCAGCCCTCCCTTTTCAAGTCCCCTGTTGTTAACAGGTTCTTAAAAGGCATTACACACCTCTTCCCTCCTGTTCCGTTTGTAATGCCTCAGTGGGACTTGAACTTGGTTCTTACCTTTTTAATGTGCGCTCCCTTTGAGCCTCTACATAACTGTCCTCTTCGTCTTCTGACTCTGAAGACAGCCTTTCTGGTGGCCATCACCTCCGCTCGGCGGGTGAGTGAGCTCCAGGCTCTATCTTGGAAACCTCCCTTTCTGTCTGTTCATCCAGACAAGGTTGTTCTTCGGACGCGTCCGTCCTTCTTGCCAAAGGTGGTTACTGCCTTCCACATTGGGCAGACCATCACTTTGCCTACCTTCTTTCCGCCTCCGCATCCTTCCAGAGAGGAAGAGAGGCTCCACCGTCTGGACCCAAAACGTGCGCTCTCCTTCTATATCGACCGCACAAAACACTTCCGGGTGGATGACCAGCTCTTTGTTGGCTACGTGGGCGCCAAAAAGGTCGGGCGGTGCACAAACGAACCATCTCCCGCTGGGTTACCTTGTGCATCAAGACCTGCTATTCTTTGGCTAAGAAGGAGCCTCCTGTTGGGCTGCGTGCCCATTCCACCAGGGCAACGGCTGCTACCACGGCCTTGGGCCGCGGTGTTCCGCTGCCGGTTATCTGTCAGGCAGCTACGTGGGCCTCGCTGCACACGTTTACAAAGCATTACTGCCTTGACAGTCAGGTCCGGAGGGACGGCTTCTTTGGCCGTTCTGTCCTCCAGGACTTCCTTGTCTGATCTTTGTTCGCAGACCCACCACCGGGGTTGGTATTGCTGGGGTATCTATTCTAAGGTAAGGAATCTGTCACGAACGTGTCTCTTTCAGATGCACAAGTTACTAACTTGTGTAACGATATATCTGTAAGAGACAGTAGTTAGTGACAGATTCCTACCGCCCACCCATCCTCCCCGTTCTGCGAACTGATTTCTAGGGTTAAGGACATCCCTTTCAGGGCCATAGTATTTTTCAGACACCTATGTCCGCTTCTTGCATGGCTCTGCGTTCCTGGCGCGGAAAGTCGTGTACAGAACTGACGTCAGCGCGCAAGGGTACTGCTACGCAGAAACTTTCCGGATCCAGCCTGACGCCTGGGGATATTCTAAGGTAAGGAATCTGTCACTAACTACTGTCTCTTACAGATATATCGTTACACAAGTTAGTAACTTGTGCATTTCTACCAGCCTGCCCTATATAACCATTTGCCAGAACAAAATCAACGTTGGTGTTGGGTCTCCTTCTACAGGGCATGACCACATGACTGCCATGTATTCCTACAAAAAAGTAGGTGTCACGCACTCTCGCCACCTCTTTGGCGTTAGTGCAATGCACATCTGCTAGTGGAGTACTTCCAGGTGCCTACGACTACTTCGCAGGCCTGCTCAGCAGGATGTAGCAACAAGTCTACAAGTGTGAACTCCATCCTCAAGTCCTGCTCCTGTACTTCCAATGCTGGGGGTTTCCTGATGTAGATTTGTTCCCAGCTACTGAAAACGTCAAATGCCTAAGCTTCGCCTCCAGGTTTACACACCCACAGTCGATTGGCTATGCACTATGGATGAATTCGTCATGAATATTTGCCTATGTTGTTCTGCCTCTACCAGTGCTTATGTGATTCAGAAGCTTCGGCAGACATCCCTCACCCTCGTTCAAGTAGCTCCCATGCTGGCCAGGCAGCCAAGGTTCCCAACCCTCCTCGAGTTGTTTGTAGTCACTCACAAAAAGCTCCCCAACAGGTCGGAGCTTCTTACTCAACACCAGGGCACGCAGGCATCCCAATCCTAGGCAGCTCAATCTGGCTATCTTTCTCCTGAGGTCCAAACCTATAGTTTGGTTACCTCAATTTGCCTCCTGAATGTATGTCCATCCTCAAAGAGGATCGCTGTCCCACTACCCGAGCCTGCTATGTGGCAAAGTGGAAGAGGTTCGTCCACTACTGCCTACCCAAACGCATTGATCCACTAAAGCCAACAGTGCAAGATATTGTCTGTTACCTGTTTTACTTGCAAGGCTCAGGCCTGGCTTACACAACCATTCGTTTACATTTGGCTGGAGTGGCGGCATACCTACAAAATAGGGAACCTGTTGTTTAATAGCATTTATTGAAGGACTTCAGAGGGTTATCTCTTCCAGGATACTCCCTGTCCAGTCTGGAACCTCAATGTAGTCCTCACTAGGCTCTTGGGACACCCTTTTAAGCCCCTTCATTCTTGCCCTCTCCAATTTTTTTCTTGAAAAGTAGTGTTTCTAGTCGCAATTACTTCTCTCAGGTGTGTTAGCAGGATCCAAGCTCTCAAACTGCAAGAGCCCTTTTTCAAGGCTCATGCTGACAGGCTAGTCCTTGGCTCTAACCCAAAGCATCTTTCCCAGGTGATCTCTCCTTTTCACCTCAACCAGACAGTTGAACTCCCGGTGTTCTTCTCACACCCATATTCAGTGGCTGAGAGACCCCTTCACACACTGGATGTAAAAAGAGGCTTCACTTACTACATTGATAGGACAAAATCTTTTTGGAAAATGTACGCTATTTATCACCTACACTAAACAACACAAAGGCAGTGCCAGTTCAAAAGCAGGGGTAGCTCGCTGGCTAGCCAAGTGCATTCAAACCTGCCACGCCAAGGCCAAAAGGCAGCTCCCTGCTTCACCAGGGCCGCATTCTACCCGTAATAAAGAAGCCTACATGGCCTTTCTGGGTAATATTCCAATAGCTGATATCTGTAAGGCAGCTACCTGGTCCACACCACACACGTTCATCAAACACTACTCTGTGGATGTCCTCGCACTGCAACAGGCTCCAGTAGGTCAGGCTCTACCATGTACACTTCCCATCTTCTGCAGCGTCTTCTGGCTAGCCACTGCTTTGGGGGAAAACTGCTGTACATTCTATGCAGTGCGTAGCTACAGCTACACATGCTACGAACGGAAAATGTTACCTTGCAAGCATCTGTTCGTGGCATGTAGTGCTGTAGCTTCACATGTGCCCACCCATCTCCCCGGAAGCCTTTGGTTGTTGCAGATGTCCTTTTTCTTTTCTACTTTGTTCTTGCATAGTCGTCCTTGTACTTTTTTTATTCTCCATCCTCACCCGCTGTGCAGGAAAACATTACCAATGCACATTACCAGTCATAGGGGGAGTCACTAAACCTTGCGACTCGAAAGACTTCTTCAAAGAAAAACAAGTTGTACGTGTCCGAGCCCAACACGAAATGGCAGGTGTATGCAGAGCATGTAATTTTACAGCACTACATGCCATTAACAGATGCTTACAGGGCTAGTAACATTTTCTTTTCTGCCACTGATCCAGAGAACAGTATGGCTGCTGCCTCCTCCAGTATATGGTGTAAACTTTCTTTAAAAAAAAAAAAATGTTTACATGGTGTAAATTGTTGACCACACCCGTAACCATTTAAACTTTTGAGAATTCCTCAATCATCCTAAGTAGATCACTTAAGAGTTTCTAGCTCGGTCTTCTTGTTTTATATTTCATTATTAGTGTGTTTGTCCAAGAGAAATTTTCCTCTAGATTTACCACCTTATGAATTATCCTTTCAGGCATCACTTACCTGGAAAGGTGTCTCCCAGCAGTGTCTTTCAATCGCCACCACTCTGCCTCTGGAAAAAAAACTTCACAAGCACTTTATAGGCCAAACTATATGCTCATGCTGTGTTTTTTTCCACCTCATCCATATGGGTCCAGAGCTAACTTTGTCTCACTGACCGACTTCTTCAGCACTCTGACAGGCGCTAGGTCAAATATCTCCTTTGAAGGTTTCAAGGTTCAAGCCTGTTCGAAGGTGCTGCAAGAAAATGTTTCTTTTGGATCCATATCGAATCTGAAAGTGATGTATGGAATGAGAACACAAGGGTGTAGTCTGTGACTCTTGTCCCTCTGTACCCCTAAAGGCAATCAGGGAGTGGGGTGCCAAGTTTTTTTCTAGTTATGGCCCTCAATAAAACAACCAAACCATCTCCTTTACCTAAGCATAAGTCACCAACTATGGGTCATTAGCCTAAGGAATTTTGTCATATCAAAACACGAGGTGCCATAGGAAGGTTGTCCTCTTCCTTTGAGGAAAAGGATCCACTCCTGGGACCTTTTCGGGTCTAAATGCCATTCCCTAACACTAGACTTTCTCGTCAGATGAGATTTTGGGGCCAAAAAAAGATGTACTCTGGGTTCTTTGGTCCATTGGTTAACTCACTCACAGGTCAAGGCCTTCCAGCTGGTTTTGCTGGATGTTCAGGATGACTCAAGCTTTTTAAGCCAATCCCCAAAGAGCAGCATTTCCCTGCAGGCTTGGTGCATGTCTGTGGGCTTAGGCACCTAAGGGTAAGTTGGAAGCTAAAAAGAAAAAAAGGGTTGTGCCCCCTGCTCAGTCATAGCCCCTTTTGGCACAGCAAACACCCACAGACCTACTGCACTGCTGTTGACTTTCCCTACCCCTCAGGCCCTCATTGAAGATATTTCTTCTTTTACAACAGTGGTTCGTAAAGTGTCTGAAGCCTTGGAATTGACGTTGCCCTCTGCCAATGTGAAGTTAACATTGTAACAGATTTTGCTCAGTGGTACAGCCGTTGCTTCCTTTCAGTGAAGCCTTCTTGGACACAAATGTGGTTGCATGAGAGAAACTCCTTTCAGGTTTGGATGTGCATAGGCAGATTACCCAACGGCCAGCTCTGGGTGATGCCCCACTCGTTTCTTCTCTTTTTTTCCACTGGAAAGTCTGGTTTCTGAACATTCTTCTCAAAGTAGAACCCTAATGCCTTCCAACAGCACTTCACAATAGAGTCAAAGAAACTTGATAGTGTGGGTCACAAAGTCTGTGCTTTTAACACTGAGCGGTGCTAATGCCGTCTACCTACTGGGACAATAGGTGCTGGAACTGTAGCAATTGGTAAAATCTTATTGATCAACTTGCCAAATCACAAGAAAAAAACATTTACAGACCTGTTTACAAATGGGTTGGATGTATCCAACCAGTTGCAATCTGGCCTAGACTCAGCAGACTTGTTGCTCGATCTATGAGCATGGCTGTTACATGGCACTGGCCACTGGCTTCTCTGGAGAAGTGACACACGCACACAAGCTACAACTCATATGTTAGGCCGCACCTCCCCAGTGCATCATTTTCACCAATGGTATAGGAAATTGTGTGCAAGTATGTTTTTCATTCATTATCTTGAGTCAAAGATGCCTACAAAACCTTGAAACCCTTCACTGAGTCCATGCCATCAGTCATGGGCTGAAAAGTCAGTTGTATCCTTGGCTGTGCTGGTGGATAAAGTCATAATCTTTTTGGGTACATTCTTGAAAATCCTATGTTCCCTCTGGGTTTAGAAATATACTTCTTAATCGAGCACAGGTCAGGAAAACAGATAAATGGCATGCTCCTGCTTCCATTTCTACCCTACAGCTCCACCCACTCCGCTAAAAATCTCCAATAAGTGCACTTATCAAAAGTAATGGTATTGCTTACTGCGCATTCAGAAGAGTTAAATACCTTGGCTGAACAAGGATGGGGGAAATACTTTGTTTAGCAAACACCCTCAGAAATTAAGCAAATGTCCTAATATGTGAAACTCTGTAAATCCCACAAAAACTATTTTTACTCGGTCTCTTAGGAAGATTGCAATGTTGAAGGTTTTGCAGCGTGAATCTTTCTGGATTCACTATGCTGTGCATTATTCCGCCATCTCGTGGTTGGGTCCGGATTCGTAGTCTTTTCTTTCTTTTTTTGTTGTTGTTGGCCCAGGTGGGCGGCGATGCCCCCACCATTTGGTGTCCTCGGTGACGTCGTCGCGCTTCCTGCGGAAGCTCCCACCTTTGGTCGCCATCTTCAGATTCTTTTTTCCGCCGTGGGGTCTGGATCGTCGACAAGAAGTTCCAGAAAGTTGGACGAAGAATCTCGAAAATTTGACAATCACCAAAGGATCGTTTCCTGAAGACACCGGACGAGGAGACGAGTACAGGAGGCGACGAGAAGGACGACGAGGTAGAAGGTCCACGACCAAAATCTCGACGCCTACAGAGAATGCGCTCACAGGGGGCCCCCTGAGCGCGGGTATGGACAGGACACTGTTTAAGTTTTGCCAAAACTGTCACCACAAGTACGCCCAGAAGGACCAGCACCCAGTCTGCAACCTCTGCTTGCCGCTCGACCACATCAGCGAAAACTGCAACGCGTGTTCGGCCTTCACCCCGAAAACCCTCCGGGTGAGAGAGAGGCAAAGAAGGGCTAACTACAACATGCAGGGCCAGGAGCACCTCCATCGCTCCGAGACCTGGGCCTCTCGAGTGGAGAGGAAGACAACATCGCAGAGGGACCGGAGGACTGCTCAGTCGTCGAGGTCCACAAGAAAACTTCGAAGGAGGTAAGGGAGACGTCGACCCCGAAGCACCCAAGCGACGCTCGAAAGAGTGATGCTAAGGCCCGAGCGACACTCTCAGAAGTGAAGCCAAGTCCTCAAAGGGAGCGTTGCCGCCGAAACACTCGACGAAAGCAACAGCAACCAAGGACAAACAGCCGAGCGGATCCTTCGGGAAGGACTCCCAATCGGCGAAAGCCTCCGAAAAACCAAGGGCGTCGAAGGTAACCTCCGAAAAGGAAGCCTCGACGCCCAGAAAAGAAGGCCCGGCGTCATCCTCGACGTCCAAGACCGCGAAGAGGAGCGCTTCAGCCATCGACGCTGAAAAGGCCCACGAGATGGAGAAGAAAAGGAGAAGGCTCGAAGCAGAGATGGCGAGCATCCTGCAACGGAAAAAAACTTCGACGAAAAATGAAGCTATACGCCATTCCGTCGAAGCAATCAAGCGAAGCACTCGGGAGGGGCGACACCGAAGACATCGAACCCCCGAAAACACCCGAACCGCTCGACGAACAGGGCGAAGAGGACGACTACTTCGAAGGCGAAGAAGAGTTCCAGTCTTACCGGGACTCGACGCCCTCGGAAGCACAAGACTTGGACTGGCAAGACCTCGACGCAGATTCACCAGAAGAAGGGGTAGACTCTTACCCCTCGAGGCCTTCGCTGCCAGACGACATTGGAGCCTACAATGTGGTCGTCCAAAAGGCTGCAGCAACGTATGGCGTCGAAATGCAAGAGGAGAAGGCGAAGGCATGTTTACTTTTGGAAACCCTACTTCCTCAACAAACCAGGTCCCAGTTCCTACCCATGCTTCCAAGCGTCCTGGACCAGGGAAGGGAGGCCTTCAAAGAACCGGCAGTCTGCAAGGCTGTTACACCAAGGAGCGAAAAAAAGTACAAACACTCCTCAAAAGACCCTGCGTACATCCAGGGGTCAGTGCCAGCAGACTCCATTATCACGGCAACGGCCAGGAAAAGGGCCAATGTACCCACTAACACAGGTCCACCTTCAGACAAGGAGAGCAAACGAATAGACCTCACAGGACAAAAGGTGGAGAGGAACGCAGCCATACACTGGCGCATCGCCAACTCCAACGCCCTCATCAGCAGGCATGCATACCAGCATTGGGATGAAATGAGCCAGCTCGTAACACCTGCCACAACAACACCAACAAAGGGCTAATCACCTAGTGGAAGAGGGCAAGGCTATCGCAAACACTTGCCTAAAATCAGCCTTGGACGCAGCAGAAAACTCCAGCAGGCAGATGATGATAGGGGTGACTGAAAGGAGACACGCATGGCTCAAGATCTCGGGTTTCAAACCTGAGGTACAAAGCGATATCCTGAACACGCCATTCGACGGCCAGAAACTGTTTGGAGCCCCAGTCGACAAAGCTGACGCAGCTTAAAAAAGACAACGAAACTGCAAGGTTCATGGGAGCACTGCAGTTCAGGGGGATAAGAAGAGGAACCCCCTCAAGGCGGCCCAATGGTAGAGGAGGCAATGCGCCCGCCACTTCACACCAATCTCCCCAACAAGGATATCAGGGGAACAACCAGGGCCAAAGCCAACAGGGACAACAACAGCAAAATTGGCAGTATCAACCCAGAGGACGGTCCTTTCGAGGACGCGGGAACGGACGGGGACAGTCCCGAAGAGGGGGTCAGCAGCCCACCTCAAAGTGACTCCGCAAAGAAACCAAACCCTCCCCTATCAACACCAAGGGAGAGGAGAAGTCAACAAAAGGAAAAAATAAGAAACACACACAGCAAGCAAATAACCACCGAGCATACAACCCCGGTGGGGGGCCGAATAGGAAACTTCCTCACACAATGGAGAGAGATTACCACGGACAAGTGGATACTGAACATCATACAGCACGGATACTGCATAGAACTCCAAAAACACCCCCCGGGCAGAAAACCAAGACACCGGCCACTGCCCGCAAGGGAGCTCGCACTCCTACGTCTAGAAGCAGAGGAGCTGCTAAAAAAAGAGCAATAGAACCAGTTCCAATCAACGAAAGGAACAGGGGAGTATACTCAACGTACTTCCTAGTGCCAAAGGTAGACGAAACACTAAGGCCAATACTGGACCTCAGATTCCTGAACAAGTTCGTAAGAACTCAAAAATTCAAAATGACGTCACTTCAGGAGGTAATACCCCAAATCCAAAAAGGGGACTACATGGCGACCATAGACATGAAAGACTCATATCTGTACATACCCGTCAACCACAAACACAAACGTCTATTAAGATTCGTGATAGGCCAGAATCACTACCAGTTCACAGTGCTAGCCTTCGGGCTCAAGTCCGCACCAAGGGTGTTCACAAAATGCCTAGCAGCAGTGGCGGCGCACCTACGGAGAAAGGGCATACATGTATACCCCTACCTCGACGACTGGCTTGTAAAAGCAGGATCATACAGACACTGCAAAGATCACATCAAACAAGTCATACAAACACTGTCCAGACTAGGTTTCTCAATACATTGGGAGAAATCGTCAACAGAGCCGCAGCAGATCAAAATATTCTTAGGGGCAAAAATCGACAGCACACAGTCCAAAGTGTTCCCCAGCGACAAGAGAACTATAGCGCTCCTGAGGGAAACACGTCATTACCGCAAGGGGCAAGTTCTGACAGCGAGGACAGTGAGCAGACTAATGGGGATTATGGCATCAAGCATCCACCTAGTCCCAAATATCAAGCTGCACATGAGACCGTTCCAGGAATGGATACAGCAACAGTGGTCACAAGCAACAGGGAGTTGGGAAGATCTAGTGGTTGTCACACACGCAGTGCAGCAAGAAATAGCGTGGTGGAAGGAAGAGAACATATTACAGGGGAAGCCATTCACACAGCCAACTCCAACAGTGACCATCACAACAGACGCCTCACAGCAGGGTGGGGGCGCGCACATGGACAGACTCCGCGTCAGGGGGCTGTGGTCACAACAAGATGCAGTGAAACACATCAACTACCTAGAACTAAAAACTGTGTTCCTAGCCTTAAGAGCCTTTCAGAAGCAGCTTTATGGCCACAGAGTGCTGATACAAACAGACAACACAACCACCATGTTCTACATCAACAAACAAGGTGGAACACAGTCAGCACCGCTATCAAGCCTGGCACAAGAGATTTGGAGATGGGCCATCCCTCTAAGGATAGACCTACTGGCGATACACCTTCCAGGAATAGACAATGTAGAAGCAGACCGACTCAGCAGGCAGACGTCGGCATCCCACGAATGGGAGCTCAACCAACAGGAAGTGCAGCTGCTGTTCCAAAAATGGGGTACACCACGGATAGACCTGTTTGCAACACCCCAGAATGCAAAATGCCAACATTACGCATCCAGACAACCGGACCAAAGGTCCCTAGGGAATGCGCTATGAATAAGTTGGTCGAACGAATTTGCATACGCTTTTCCCCCGATACCACTGTTACACAAGGTACTCAGCAAATGCAGGAGCAGCAGCATGACACTCCTACTGGTGGCACCTCAGTGGGCCAGACAGTCATGGTTCTCACAAATAATGGAAATGGCACAGGAACCAGCGCACAGGTTCAGCAGAAGGAAAGACCTCCTGACAATGCAAGACGGAAAAGTGCTCCACCCAGAACCAGAGAGCCTCCGCCTAGCAGCATGGCTCCTGAGGACCTAGAATTCGCACACCTCAAGCTACCACCAAGCACTATGGCAGTACTCAGAGAAGCAAGGAGACCCACTACAAGGAAGTGCTACATTGCAAAGTGGAAAAGGTTCTCACTATGGTGCCTTACAGAGGGACTGCAACGAAAGGTCACAAAAGAATCAATGGTACTACAATACTTAACGCACCTACTACACAGCGGGCTGAGCTACTCGTCACTAAGGGTTCACTTAGCAGCCATAGTGGCCTACACCAGGGGAGAAGCGGGGAAAAGTTTCTTCACCTCCCAGGTGGTCAAAGATTCCTGGAGGGGCTAAAAGAATAGCCCCCCCAAAAGGATGCCAGCCCCAAGCTGGAACCTCAACACTGTGCTAACACAGTTGATGAAATCACCATTTGAGCCCATACACAAGACCACACTGCACATGCTCACACTAAAAACGGCATTCTTGGTGGCTATCACGTCACTGCGAAGGGTCAGTGAACTGCAGGCTCTTACACTACAAGAGCCCTACTTGCAAATACACAAGGACAGAATTGTCATGAGAACGGACCCACACTTCCTGCCAAAGGTGGTGTCGCGGTTCTATATTAACCAGACAATACAGATACCAAGTTTCTTCCAGAAACCATCAACGCCCACAGAAAAGGCGCTACACACACTCGACGCCAGAAGGGCAGTGATGCACTACATAGAAAGGACAAAGGAATGCAGGAAAACAAAACAACTCTTCGTTTCCTTCGCAAGCAGTTTCCTGGGACGACCAGTAACTAAAAATACCATAGCACGATGGATTGCACAGGCAATACAACTCTGCCACAAGCAGGCAGGACAAGAATTAGAGGGAGCCGCCCAGGCTCACTCAGCAAGGAAGAAAGGCGCAACGGTTGCGTTCCTAGCGAACACACCTATCCAAGACATTTGCCAAGCGGCAACATGGTCTTCCGTGCACACGTTCACCAAACACTACTGTGTGGATATCCAGATGAACAAAGAGGCACAAGTAGGACAGAAGGTCTTACAGCACATTTTCAGCAACCAATGCTCATCTTCCACCCAACCACCGCAATAACAATACCGCTACAAAGTCTATGCACAGCATAGTGAATCCAGAAAGATTCACGCTGCAAAACGAATAGTTTCTTACCTGTTGGTGTAGTTTTGCAGCTTGAAGACTTTCTGGATTCACTAGCGATCCCACCCGCCTCCGCCAGGAAGATAACATAGGAGGTTAAGGGTAAAACTAGACTACATAAAAGGTTTAGAGGGGATCAAAAGAAAAATAAAAGGATAAAAGGACATAGACTACAAAAAAAAAAAAAAAAAAGAATCCGAAGATGGCGACCAAAGCGAAGTCACCGAGGACACCAAATGGTGGGGGCGTCGCCGCCCACCTGGGCCAACAACAAAAAATAAGAAAAAAGACTACGAATCCGGACCCAACCACGAGATGGCGGAATAATGCACAGCATAGTGAATCCAGAAAGTCTTCAAGCTGCAAAACTACACCGACAGGTAAGAAACTATTCGTTCATAGCTCTCTGGAAAGAATCAGACAACCTAACTTCACAGGGAATGCTGGGGTAGAGCAGCTTCTAGAATCCTTATGCAGGCAATCCTTACATTTAAAAAATGCAAAAACTATGGTAATTAAAAAAAATATATATCCTATCAACTTCCTGTTCCTGAAAGCTGTGAAGAGGTGGATATCTGCACAAGACCACTTTTTGTTGATGCCATTTGTATTAGAAAATGATGCACTTAATTTTTCCATGTAAAAAAAAAAAGTTGCTATATTTTTGTCAATTTTCTTGATTTCCTGCAGTAAAATCAACAAACCATGGGTACCTTTAGAATCGCCAATATGAGGGGATGCATACAGCTTTGGTACCATTTTGTTGGAAAATGTTACAAAAGTTTAGTTGTGCAGTGCCCTAAACATCAAGGGCTCAGCACTGGCAGGAAAAGAGCTCTGCAGTAAAGGGTCTAAGAGAACGTTTCAGAATTCATAGTTGGTAAAAACACAAAAAAAGCAGTGGAGCAATAAACAGTAAGTGAAGCATGCTGGTAATTTTCCTAGTAGGGTATTTTTCTTACCTGGAATTTAGTGATAATGGAGAATGGTGATTTTATTGTCTGCATCTTGGAGCACTTGCTACATATTCATCTTACCTCGCCACTATCCTGAATGTAGCAAATGATATTGTTAATTTATGAACATTTACACTTAATAACATTCCAGCATGAAGTAAATGTAGTCCTATCTGATTATAAAGCAGAAGTGTTTAAAGGGAATATTTGGTGTGTGTACTGACATGACCAGAAACAAGGTTCGACATTTGTTAATCACAGTGCAAGTACAAACGTGGATTTTGGGGTGGCAGGAGGGACCACACCTTTGTTAGCTTTTCTTACTTTATAATAATGCATTGAAAATGGCATGTCTTCATCACTCAAAAAACGTCCTTTGTTTAGTTTGCAGTTTGATCCTGCACCCCGCAGAGGTGAACCACATGTTACTCGTCGCACCCCGGACTACTTCCTGTAGAAAGATTTTACACTTGTACAGTATTGACATGAACCATTCTTCGACCTTGCGAAAATGAGAAGAGCAACAGTAACTCCAAAGTGTCAGAACATATCTTAACATTCATAAACCGACTGTTTTCACATGGACCAAAAGATGTGCCATATTAGAATGCAAAAGCTACCTGTCAACAGCTGCGACTCTCTTAGGAAGAACCAGACTATTGCATGCTGAAGTGTGACATTGTTGGTCAGGAAAATAGTTTCTGACACAGCACTATTTGTGGTTACTTTTGCGTTCTCAGAAAAGCTGCAGAAATTAAGATGTAAACATTAACTTGTGAATACAATGAATTTTCCATTTAGCTATACTCTGCATGACTGTAGGTAAGGATAGCGTCAATAAATCATTGGAGCCTAAAGAACATTTTAAAATACACACCCAAGGCCTCCTCATTGACTTATGATTTATTTTGTTTATTTTCAGGGAATTCTATTTAATTGTGTTGGTTTCTGTTTCCACTCGTTGTTCATTTTCTCTTTCCTTCCTTAAGTGTTTTTTGTTGTTCTCGTCAAAGCCCAGAAAATGTTTTGATCAGAACTGTTCTTTCTGTAAGGCAGTATTACTGCAGACGTTCTGCAGTATTTTTTCATAATAAACTTGTGAAGAAAACCGTTGAATACTTTAAATCTTAATTACCATGCAAGTCTGCTCCATTTTGTAATGTATCTAGTTGTCCTGATTAATTTAAAATGTATTTAATACTCCTGCTGAAAGCAGTTTGGCTGAGAAAGTGTTTTAGACTTGTGCTCTGTACAAGCTGTATAGTCTCTACCCACTTCTGTCCTCATATGATGGTAAAAGCTGTGTGTACTCTAATTCTGAGCACATCAATACAATATTTCAGGAGATCATGACCTCTTTAGAACAGGTCATGCCAGAGAGGATCTCCTATGTCTTTTAGATGCACTTCATTTCTAGTATTTAAGACAGGAATGTACTGGCATTCTGGCTCTCCCTGGTTCCTAAGAGTTTGTGCAGGCAGAGATGCTATTGGTTTAAGAATTTTGCAGCTCGAGTGACACATTCACTGATGCATCCTTCTTCCTTTGTGTTGACTGCACTGGTGCCCTCTTATGTGGCTCTTGTCACACTTTATCTCATCTGGATTGCGCCTCGGGCACTACTCTAATCTGGCTGGTAATCCACTCCACGTTTTCATCCACATTGTTTTGCAGCTTGAGTGGATTCACATGCTGTTCATTATTCTGTCATTTAGTGGTTTGATCCAGAAGTTTGTCTTCCTCTTTTTTTCTTCTCTGTACGTCTTTGACCACCATTTGACAGCCACAGTAGCTTACACCAGAGGACTCGCAGGTAAGTTTCTTTACCATGCCAGCAGTAGAGAGATTCCTGGAGCGGATCAAAGAAGGTTGCTCCACCCAGAGCTGTGCCAAAACCATTGTGGAGTTTGAACACCATGCTCGCAGAACTGATGACTGAGCCCTTGATGTCCATCTTGTGCATGGGCTCTAAGTTCCTAACAGTAAAGACAGTGTTCCTAATAGCCATCACGTGACTGCACAGTCAGCAAACTACAAGCACTCGCCACTTAGACCCCTGCTTTCAAATTCATGAGGACAAGGTGGTGTTGAGAAAAAAAATCTCAAATTCCTAACCATGGTAGTGTTAAAGTTCCACATTAAAAAATGTTATCAGCTGCCCGCCTTCTCTCAACTGCATAGGCCGATAGATCCCTGCATGCTTTAGACATGTGTAGAACACTCCTGTACTATCCCTAAGAGACGAGGACCTTAAGAAAGGGATACGTCAACGCCCACCAACAACTAACACAAAAATGGGACAATTTTTTTTTGACAATTCCTAACCCAACCATTAGATTACAGAATAATGCACAGCATGTGAATCCAGGAAAGACTCACGGTGCTAAACCATTTCGGTTTGCAGTATAAGGATAATATTACTTACCCAGTAAGCATCTGTTCTTGGCATGTAGAGCTGTAGATTCACATGCTTTGCATACTCCTGCCATCTAGTGTTGGGTCCGGATGTTTGCAAGTTGTTTTTGTTCGAAGAAGTCTTTCCAGTCACGAGGTAGGTGATTCCTCCTTTCGGTGATAGTGCGCATGGGCATCGACTCCATTGTTGGATTGTTTTTTTCCGCCATCGGGTTCAGACGGGTATTGCTTCGCTCCGCTTCGGAATTGATCATCTGGTTTCTCCTCGGTGCATACTCTTTCTACCTCGACCGTGTTGTTTTCGGACGTGTTTTCTCTTTCCGCGGTTCGATTCAAATTTCAAGAAACTTCGACATTTTGACCGAAAGATCTGCGGGCGGCCTTCCTGCCCATCCGCGTCCATTCGGCTCCTCGTCGATGGAACAGACTCCCTTTAAATTCTGTCCCCTTTGCCACGCGAAATCCCCGTGTACGGACTCTCCGGTGTGTAATTTGTGCTTATCCCCCGAGCACAAAGCAAGACTGCGACGTGTGCCGATCCTTCAGGTCAAAGAAAACTCTCTGTGATCGTCTGGCTCGACGTCCAGAGATGCAGCGGTTGAATGTCACACTGGACCTCTTCGGCGAAGACTCTGAACAAGAAGAGGTATCAGCGGCTGAGGAGATGGCTTCAGCTGCGTCTGACTCTGGATCAGACTTACAGATCGACCTCGAGGACGATGATGTGCACAGGGACAAGGGAACGTGAGTACCAAAGACACCTCTCCCCCCCTCCCCCTCCCACCGTCCCTAAGAAATCTGTCTTCGGCACCACCTCCGCCTGATGGCTCGGCCCCGAAACTCTCAGAAAAGCCTTCCGGCTCGGGTCCGAGTCAGCCAAAGCCCACCTCCGAGCTGAAATCTTCCAGCTCGAAATCCAAGATGGGTTCCGAAACCTTCAACGCCGAAAATTAAGAAACATCCCTCTGAGTCGAAACCCTCGGCACCGAAAGGACATTCCGACTCAACTCAAAAAGCTTTGGTGCCGAAAAGCAAAGACTTGCCTACAACACAACTGGATCCAAGCATAGACACTGTACCTCCTAAACTGGATCCAAAACAGAAAAAGCTGTACATTCACCCTGACATTGGGCATATCCATGCTAAAACTCCATCTAAGCACAAGCTTTCTGAGGATGATTGCCCATGCAAAATTCTTCTCAAGAAAAAAAGTGTAGGCACTAGTACTTTCCATACACTTTCACCTCCTCCTCCCTCTCCACCACAGCTTGATCCATTACAAATTACACTTAGTCTCCTCTACCTCATTTTCACACAGGTTACACTGACAATGCACAATTACCAGATCCTTGGACGGACCACACAACTGATCCTCCACAGGACACAGACCCAGATCTTTGTCCTGCCAGGCCTTCTCCACCCGATGACAATCTGTCTTACCAACAGCCTATTGCTAGAGCAGCAGAATACCACAGGGTGGAGCTACATAAAGAGTCTTTAGAGGAAATATTTTTTTGACACTCTAGGGTCCCATAAGTCCAGTCAGACACTGCCTATGCCCAAGGGTATGTTAAGGCACACAGACGATATTTTTAAAGATCCTGTCCGTGCCTGAATCCTTACTCCTAGAGTAGATAAAAAAAATATAAATGTTCCCCCACAGACTCCCGAATAACTTTGTCTTTATTGTTTTTCGCCGTATCACGCTGTCCTTTATCACTTGTCACTGCACTGGTCACTCACATAAGCACGTTCAGTGCACATTTGGTTGTTATGGTTACTTCAATCTAATTGTAATGTAATGCTGTTATAAGTACCTGCAAATAACAACCTTTATTCTCAACTTTTGGTCTCCCTATTCCCTTTTTTTCCCCCCTCCTTTAGTGATTTTTGCACTTTATGTAATGGTCTTTTTCAATGATTACCGGTTGAGACATTGTTGTTCTTGGTACATGGAGAAATCAGACATCCAAATCCCAGAGAACTCAACCTAGCGATTTGGCTCCTGAAGTCATAGTTTGGTTATTTACAACTGCCACGAGTGTATGAATATTCTCAAAGAGGCTAGAAGACCTACTACTAGAGCATGTTATGTAGCAAAATGGAAACGGTTTGTTGCCTATTGTAACAGCAACAATATCAATCCACTTGATGCTTCTGTACAGAACATCATTTGTTATCTGTTGCATTTACAGCAATGTGGACTAGCTTACACATCCATTTGTTTACATCTAGCAGCCGTAGCTAAACACTTGCAAAATCGATAACACTTATCTCTGTTCAAACTGCCAGTGATTAAAGCCTTCATGGAAGGATTAAAAAGGGTGATACCACCAAGAATTCCCCCTGCTCCAGAGTGGAATTTAAACATAGTCCTTACAAGGCTAATGGGTCCACCTTTTGAACCAATGCACAAATCTCAGTTACAATTCCCATCATGGAAAGTTGCTTTCCTCATAGCGATAACCTCACTAAGGAAGTTGGTGAACTTCAGGCATTAAATATACAAGAGCCTTTCTTTCAACTTCACAAAGAGTGGTTCTTCGCACCAACCCTAAATTTCTCCCTAAAGTAGTTTCTGCTTTTCATATCAATCAGTTGAGTTACCTGTGTTCTTTCCTCAACCTGATTCTGTAGCAGAAACGAGCCCTACACCATTTGATGTTAGACTTGCTATACTTTACTACATAGAAAGAACCAAAGATTTTAGGAAAACAAAGCAACTATTTGTTGCTTTTTCGCCACCCCACAAGGGCAATCCTATATCTAAATCAGGTAGTGCAAGATGTATTGTAAAATGTATCCAAACATGTTATGTTAAAGCAAAGAACTTTGTTGGTACCCCCTAGAGCGCACTCTACTCGCAAAATAGGGGCTACTATAGCCTTCTTGGGAAATAGTCCCTTAGCTGATATTTGTAAGGCAGCAACATGGTCTACACCGCACACATTCACCAAACACTATTGTGTAGATGTGTTAGC
Organism: Calotriton arnoldi; assembly: GCA_963921515.1. NCBI lineage: Eukaryota > Metazoa > Chordata > Amphibia > Caudata > Salamandridae > Calotriton > Calotriton arnoldi. Next base: position 2,886,786 of record CAWUFW010000039.1, read on the forward strand.
AAGACAACAGGCAAATGTAGGCCAAGCAGTACTTAAAACTCTTTTTCAAACAACTACAACTGCTACAGGTTAGCCACCACTTTGGGAGTTTAGTCTATGCAAAGCATGTGATCTACAGCTCACATGCCTCGAATGGATAATGTTACTTACCCAGTAAGCATCTGTTCTTGGCATGGAGAGCTGTAGATTCTCATACGCCCACCCCCTCCCCGGTCTCTTGTAGTTGTTGTAGTTCTTAATTCACATTCATACGCATGGACATCTCTATTCTACACATACTAACTCCATTCTCACCCTCTGCGGGAAAACAATCTAACAATGGAGTCGATGCCCATGCGCACTATCACCGAAAGGTGGAGTCACCTACCCCGTGACTGGAAAGACTTCTTCGAACAAAAACAACTTGCAAATATCCGGACCCAACACTAGATGGCAGGAGTATGCAAAGCATGTGAATCTACAGCTCTACATGCCAAGAACAGATGCTGTGCATTATTCTGTAATCTAATGGTTGGGTTAGGAATTGTCAAAAAAAAAATTGTCCTATTTTTGTGTTAGTTGTTGGTGGGCGTTGACGTACCTCCATTTGGTGCACCTTGTGACGTCGTGCTTCCTCCGGAAGCTCCCACCTTTGATTGCCATCTTCAGATTCTTTTTTTTTTTCCCTGCTGTTGGGTCTGGGCGTATGCAGGAGGATCTCCAACAACTTCAAGAAGAAAGTTATCAAATTCAGAGAAGCACAGAAATTTACACCAGAGTATACTGAGAACTTCTGGGAGTAGAACTGGGTATTTTCATTGAACGCAGAGGAAAGCCTGGACGAAATAGATGATGAATTATTGAATGAATTGTTGATGAATAGACCTCCACCCTATAACAAAGAGCAGACGACTTCAGGAACAAGCCCGTTTGTTAGAGTGACACCAGAGGCATCACCTGTACCTTTAGATTCCACTCATAGAAATATTTTTTTAATCTGAAGGACAGACTCCTGAAGAAGTAGAACTTAATACTTCTGCTATGGTCGCTGGTCGAGATGCACTATCTGTTCCAGTTACTATAGGTTCAATTGTTCCATTATATCAATCAGGACGAGAAGTATAGCAAGTACATGCAATAACGATACCTAATGGGTTATCGGGGATGAATCACATCCCCCAAGAATTAAATAGGGAGCTAGTGAATCAGAATGTGCCATCTGCAAGAGAAAATGTTGCAACACGAGGGAGGGATGTGAGATCAAGTAAAAAGATAATAACCCCAATGGAAGGGAGAACAGACTCATTGATTAGTATCACTGAAAGAATTCCTGAAACGCCAGATAGAGGTCCACAGGTGTAACAGAAAAGGTTTTACAAATGGGAATTCAAAAATTAGATACACCTGTGACACAATGATTAGGGGAAATTGGTGAGGAGTCAAGTACATTCATAGGGCCAACACCTGAGGAACTGGATGACTGGATTAGGGATTTAGCTCCAACAGCTAGTACAACAAATATTGCAGGAGGAAATGGTAAATTAGTGGAAAGTGGCGTAAATAGCAATCTAGATATAAGCAGATTAAAAGTGGAATTAGAAGAAATTATATTGGGAACCATTAGTCCAGAAAGATTGGCGAAATACTGTGATGAGGAATTGGTGTTCATGTGCAAGGATATACCTCGAAAGGCTAGGAACACTCATGAAAGGTTGGCTGAGGTGGCTCAGAAGTATGGAGTGGATGTCCAGAAATCAAAGGCATTACAAAAAACATATCAATTGGATTTTAATGAAAAGGTTTGAGAGCCTAAACCCGTCGGGGAAAAGATTACAGATTAAAGAGTTACTAACTACCTTGAAGAGATGGGAAGATGTAGAAAGGTGGGAAGGCAGATGGGTTAAAAAGGAAGAAGACACAGTAGTGGCTCTGCCTTTGTACCCAATGATTGAGAGAGAAAAGGGGGAAGCGGAGACAAAAGCGTATCCCATGAGAGAAGTACCAGGAGGAGGGTATGTCCATGTTCCTTGGACTAGGTCAGACATTTTGTCCTTCACAAATGACTTCCCAATATTGAGACAAGCCTGTTGAGTGGTATTAGCAGGTAGAGACATTTGTAAAGGTTTCAAAAGTTTTGTTAAAGGATTTGGATACCTTAATTGACATTGTAGTTCTGACTTATTTATGGATCGAGCGTAAGATTGCAGTTGATTGGCCAGAAACTGAACCTGCGAGATATTCTAAAACTGGTGTGCTGTCTGCAGAGGTGATGAGAAAATATAAGCAGGTTATTACCTATCTGAAAGAAAAGATTTCGCCGAAAGAACCAGATTGGGTTAAAATAGACAGAACTACTCAGAAATTGAAGGAGACAGTGCATACATATTACGAAAAGCTTTTACAGGCATTTAAGCAATACAATGGAATTTAGAATGTAACAGAGAAGGATATGGGACATTTTTTGTATCTGTGTATGGCTTAAGGCCTGAGATAAGTGCCATGATACAGCAACATTTGATCTGCTGGCAAAGTAAACCAATTGATGAAATTCTTCGGTATTCGAAATATTGTGGAGGTTACCTAAATTCACGTCATAAGAAGTTGAAAGAGAAATTGATGTTGGCTCAGATGAGGGCGGCAAAGAAAGGATACGTGGGCTTTGATTTGGACTTTTCAGGTATGGTGCAGGGAAATGGTCAGACGACTACTGGAATGCGAGGTGTAGCAGGAAGTCAGCTGCAGACTTTTGTCCCTCTAGGACGAGGAAAGGGAGCCCAACTAGAGATTTTGAAAAAGACTTATCCATGTCATATTTGCGGCAAGTGCAGGCATTGGAAGGATAAGTGTAAGTTCAATACAGTTCATCAGGCAGATGGGCAGACAGTAACAAAAGGGACAATGCAGCCACAGATGAATAATGAAATGCAGAATCAGTCAGTGCGGAGACCGAGAAATCAAAATCAGAATATGCCACAAGCTCCTATGCCTCAGTTGAATGGACAGGTGCAGAGATACAGTGCAAACATAGGTTTTCATACCAATTATCAAGTGAATTTGAATGTGCAAGTAGCATCACAGTACCTGGTTCAGATCGACAGTGATTCAGAGATGTCCCAATGACGGTGCCTGAGAGGGGAGGAGGAATGCGTGCTTCGCGCAACCTTAGAGGTAGATCAGAATGGTCCCTATGTGGATGGTAAGGTAAATAGAACACCTATTTCATTCCTTGTAGATACTGGTGCTACCTGTTCCACTGTGAGAACTGTGGAAATTCCCAACCTACACCTCTCAGGAGAAAGAATCCAAGTTGTAGGAGTGTCTAATCAATTGATATTGACTCTAGTGACAGAACCTGTACAGGTACCAATTGGGTCTTTTGAAGACTTGCATAAATTTGTGGTGTGAGATTCCAGTCCAGTGAATTTGTTAGGGCGAGACCTATTTTGGAAATTGAATTGCTCCATCTTTTGTACACCTAAGGGAATAGAATTCCATACTAATGATGAAGATGTGGTATTTAAAATGGCCGAACAGAAAACAGGAGTAGAGGGATTGTATCCCCCTACTTACTGAAAATAATTTGTCACTTGAGTTACAAGATACAGTTTTACCAGATGTTTGGGGTTTTACAGGAAAGGATATTGGCTTGATGAGAGGAGTAGCTCCGATCCGAATCACATGGAAACCAAATGCAGAATTTGCCAGAACCCCATCTTATAATTTGAGTCCAGAAACCATTGCAAGTATAACACCTTTGATTGAGCAAGGAATTTTGAGAGAGATTTTGGGAAGTCCATGTAATTTACCTATTATGGGAATTTGAAAACCAAATTGGAAATACAGAATTGTGCAAGATTTACTAAGAATCAACCAGACTGATATACCATGTTGTCTGGTTGTACCAATTCCAGCTGTCAATCTGTATCAGAATCTGTGCGAGGCTGAATGGTTTTAAGTGGCTGATTCATGCCAAGCCTTCTACTCTATCCCTTTGCATCGGGATAGCCAATATTCCAGTTTGGAAACCGTGTCTTGGCATGGTGCCAAGTTCTGCAAGGGTATACAGAGTCCTTCAATTTTCAACCAGATACTGAAGAGAAATCTGGAATCATTGGAGATGCCAAATCACTCTGTTTGTGCCATACATAGAGCAGAAAATGTGACAGTGACAAGATGTATGTGTTCAAACCCAGCTACCTTGATGCCCCTACCCGGACATGAAGTTGTGATTGATGAGGCAGATTAGGACTATTTGGATGTGACTGGATTATGTACAAAACTGCATCCTAACATTCAAGATGTTCCATTACCTGAATCAGTTCATGTGCTGTTTGTGGATGGATCCTGCCTGAGAAACTCTGGGGGTACCTTGCGAGTTGCATATGCCATTTGCACTGTGGTTGGTGTAGTTGAGGTGTCATGGTTGAAAGGAGTGTATTAAGTGGCTGAATTGATAGCACTTACCAGGGCTTGCAGCATTCCTGAACAAATGAGAGTTAACATATTTACAGATAGTCAATATGGATTTTTAGTTGTCCATGATTTTGGGCAGTTGTGGTCTCAACGTGGGTACATGACCTCTTCGGGTTCACCTATACAAAACGGAGAGAGAGTGAAAAACCCTTTTATTGGCACTACAACTGCCGGTGCAGATTGCGGTGGTGAAGTGTTCCGCCCTCCAGCAAGGAAAAGATTATGTGACGGTCAGGAACCGCTACGCAGAAGAGACTGCGCGCAAGTGTGCTCTAAATCCTTACACTTTCAATTGGGAGCAGTTAAAGGAACAGTCTGATGCCACAGAATGCCGAATAATGTTGTCAATTGTAGAGACATGGGAAGAGATTAAAGAATTACAGGATGACGTTTCACAAATTGAAAGAAAAGGGTGTATTAAAGCAGGTGCAATCGCCGGCAAGACGAAGTGTGGGTGTACATTGATGGGAGACCTGTTCTACCAGTCTGTTGTCACCTATGGTAAGGAATTGTCATGGTCTCATGCATGTGGGAAGAGATGTCATGCTGCGTCTCTTTTGACAGAAGTGGTATAATCCCTGATTCAGACCCAGTGCAGAGAATCTGTTCAAGAGATGTGTGGTATGTCAACAACAAAATGCAGGAAGAAAAACGCTGGTCAGTACAAGTCATGTAGGGAAATCAGGGGGTCCTTTCACTTGAATGTAAATTGATTTTGTGGAAATGCTCCCTTGCTAGGGACTAAGATACGTTCTGGTGATTGTATGTTTGTTGTCCTGCTGGGTGGAAGCCTATCCTACAAGACGCAATGACAGCTTAACAGTAGCTAAACTGCTTCTTAGAGAGCTCATTCCGAGGTTTGGATTTCTGACCTCTTTGAAATCAGATAGAGGGACTCATTTTAACAATGAAGTGGTACGAATGCTTTGTGCTGCACTGCAAATTGAACAGAAATTGCATTGTGCCTATCGACCTGAAGCGTCCGGAGTGGTTGATCAGGTGAGTGGAACCTTTAAGTCCCGATTGGCAAAGGTGTGTGCGTCTACATCTCTGAAATGGCCAGATGCTTTACTCTTGGTGTTGATGAGTTTGAGAAGTATCCCAGACAGAAGAACTGGACTGTCCCTGCATGAGGTAATTATGGGGAGGGCTATGCGACAGCCTGCAGTCCCAGCAAACCAGCTTTTAACTATAACTGATGACTTGGTACTTGATTACTGTAAAGGATTGGCTGATGTGGTGTGTTATGTGTCTCACCAGGTCGGAGAAGCTGCAACTTCAACACAACAGGAGCAGTGTCCCGATCTGTGCCCGGGTGACTCGGTACTAGTTAAGAAACACGTGCGAAAATCCTGTTTGGAACCTTGACGTGGGCCTTACCAAGTGATACTTGTAACCACAACTGCTGTTAAATGTGGCGGTCTGCCTATTTGGGTGCATGCCATCCACACTCGTCGAGTCCCATAGCCCCATGAAAATGCAGGACCTGTAGTGGACGAATCGGTGGTAACAGAGAGATGTCCCATTCAGGTCTGTCACAGAGTAGAGGGGGCACCAGCTACTGGGTCTCGAAACACTGGTTCAGACAATAGTCAAGGAGAGTTGGTCCCAGTTGGTAACGAGGGTCAAACTGAGGGGGATCTGACTATTTGAAGTATTGACTCGGATAATGTGAACAGTATAAAATAAAAACGAGTGCGAGGAGGAGACTGTTGGCACAGAAAATCTAAGGGGTTGAGACACATTCTAACTGCAGGTAGAATACCTCCAACTGTGATTGAAGTCTCAAGCCAATCTGAGCAAAGTGATACAGACGACGAACCTGCAGTGCACAGAACAAAAAGAGCAAGAGTACCAAGCCAGAGATGCACATCTCCAGAGTGGACTTATTTAGAGCTGCAAACGACTGGGAGAAAGAGTATTAAGCTTTTTGCTTCAAAGACTGCAACTCACAAAAAACACCTTGAAAGAACTGTTGTGAAAAAGCAAAAGAGGATAAAGGCTGAGAAATCATTTAAGGGACGAGCGTTTAGAGGGACATTTTTGCAAACCTTGAGATACAAAGCATTCTATAAAACCAATTTAAAAAAAGGAGTACCCTCAGACTAGAGGTGGGAGATCCAAACCAGTCTTCGTCAAGGCGTAAACGTTTATGTGCTTGCTTTTTGGCTGTTTTTTGTTATACTTGTGGTGTTTTTGATAATACTAAACCTACCTCATCATGTCTACGTGAAATCTAACCTCCATGTAACTACAAGTACTGAAACGATAAAGGAAAAGGAGAATGTAGTTGTGACTAATGAATTAACTGATACGGTTATGCATCATGATCAGTCTATTAATGATTTCTCACTAAATGTGTTTACTAAACTACTTTATGAATATGTGGACACTATGGATACGAGAGATTGTGTGCATGCAATTACCTTCTTCGGTGTCTGAGGATGTGACTTATCACCTACCATTAACCTATGGTATTTCTTGTAGTGTACTAACAAGTTTATTCTATTGCAAAGGACAGTTTCAATACTATTATTCGAATTATGATTTGATCTTTTCAGAAGGCCCAGTTAAGAAAAACTTAAATGTAGTACCAGATGCACGAAATGCTGAGATAGTGGGAGAATTTTTCCAAGCTACATTAACTATAGATACAGTGTATGCACATCGACATAATTTGGCTTGTGAACTAAATAGTGTAGAGAAGGATTTTATTAATTCTGTAGAGGATAGACGTGGGGATATAAAAAGAAAATCTGAATTGCAAATAAGGACACCACCATGGGCACACGGAGGGTGAATTGAAAAAGGGGGAGACACATGCTGCCATGGCTCTGGATTGGCAACATAAAGGGAAGCTATGCATACTGAGATGCAAAAGAGACCATAACAATCAATTTGTTGGTTCCAGTGAATGTGATACCTTCTTACTTGTAGGAGGGTGGGGAAAATATTTAGCAGGGGCGGACCCTGTATTTCCAGTAGTATATTAGGTTTGTGGGAGAAATGCTTATTACAGGCTACTAAAACAAGCATTGAAAATGCAATAGGTCTCGCCTTTGATTAAGTTAAAGCCATTTGCTTTGGTAATGGTATTGTATAGCAAAGCAAATGGCTTTAACTTAATTCGACGGCAGCTTTTCGACAGTATGCAAAAGTAAACCTGGAGATCAAATAGCGCCAAGTCGTGTTTCAGGGTGATGTGAAAATGGAAAGTAGGGTCTCATCGCTTACTGTTTTCCCAGTAAAGAGAATCTATTTGAGAATGAATGTGTCCAAACACCAGTGCTGCTGTCAAACTATTTACCAAGATGGTTATGAATGAATCGACTGGGCCCTTTAAATATCTGTTCCCACAGACCTTCAAAGACTTCCCCCCCACCTACCCCTCCCTCTTAAATAACATGTAAAATAAGGACAACCTAGCACAGACAAGGCAAGAGGGAAACGTGCAATCAATTAGTGTGTGGGGAGGGGATGGGGCAGCAAGGGATAAAACATTCCACATTCATGACTGTTCACCCAGACTCTGCTCGACCACCCATCCGGCTGCAACAGGTACAGTTGAGCAAGCTCACCAGTTTACAGTGCTTCAAGCGTAAATAAAATGATTATTTTTTAGACTTGATTACATGGTATACTCGGCCACAACAACAAAAATAACATTTAATTTAAATCAGTAGCAATAACAAAGATTAAAACTTGCTGCGATACTTCCAACATAAACTGGGAAATATTGGCCTGCCTCCGGATTTTTATTCTGTTTTCTGTATGTGGTACCGCTTTACACTGTTTCACACCCTCCCACCATCTCCAGCAGCCCAGCTTCCAAGACCCACTTCGTCTCAGAAGAATGCAATTTCAACAGCACGGAAATCCAGGTTAACCCTTGAGCACCCGCACCCTGCTGGTGCCATCAAGGAACAGCTGTTCAGCCTCCACACACGTAAATATACATCGCTTATCCTTCAACAAGAATTATTCTCATTCGCTGCCAGCCAGGGGGTCGTCTAGTGCAGAAAGGGTCGTAGCTGGGCAGAGGCGCTGCGCTGGGTGATGAGAAGAGGGGCCACGGGAGGGATGCTGACATTGGATTAGGTCGTCCTGCCGTGACCATTCGGTGATTGCCAGGAGCTGGGCTGGGGTTTATGGCAGTATTAATGCCCCATCGCGATGTGCGCTACTCCAGCTCTCAGTGCCCCCACCCCCACAAAAAAACTGGATATGTACAGATATGATTTTTCCTATCAGTATCTGTGCCAATATCTATTACCCCCATCGGAACGCGTGCCATTTTTTTATTTACCCCGCAAGATCTCAATTAGTAATAATTGCACCATTAGCAACCTTGTCGTGATTGTTATTATTTGCCCTCTCAAGGTCCATGGCAGTGTTAAAAGCCTTTTTAGAACCCATGCCAGTAATAATTGCCCCACCACACTTATGTTATGATAGTATTAATTGCCCATTCCCCGAGTAGGAGCCATACTTGCCCACATGATGCGTGGTAGTGTTTATTCCCTCCGTGACCCATGCCAGCATTCACTGTCCTTCCTATGTCCATGCCAGTATGCACTGCCCTAATCAGAATCTCTGACAATATGTATTGCCACCATAGCACTGAATGCATTAATCGTTGTTAGTATCGATGGCCCCTCTGGGGTATCTACCAGCATTCAGTGGCCCGTCAATATCTGCCGTCATGTGTGTTATGCATATCAGAATTCACGCCTGTAGTTATTGCGCCTTGGTGGCCCCCGCATATATTAATTGCCCGATCCAGACCTGCGTCATTATGTGTACCGTTAGAATCTGAAAGTGCGTCGCTCGCCCCCTCGGAATCCGCGTCCACCGTTCGCTTCTTCACGTCTCGTACTTGTTTGAATTGCCCATTTGCACCTCTCTGATTCATTCTCTTGCCACCTGTCTAAAGGGCACATGCCTGTAGAAGGGGAGGGGTCCATGTGCCTGTTTACTTCACATCAAGATGCTTGTTAAGGTTTACTGCCCCTTCTGGATTTACTCCTGTTCCAGTGGGAATGCCCCTGTCAAAGTTCCCGCTCGCCCCACCTCTGCTACACATTTCAGCATGCCCACCTCATGTGCCCAAAAAGTATTGCTTCTTCCCCCGGCCAGTGCAGAGAGACCACCCACGCGGTGTGCAGCGCTATGCAAAGATGAACATATGAATACGTCAATAAGTCACGGCGCACCTGCAAGGAAGGCAGATGTGCAATCCATAGGCGAATATGCGTGCGAGTGCTCTGCATTCACGCCTGAAAAATAATTAAATATATGCCAATTTGATTCGGTTGCCTGCAGCCAGATGTCTGTTGCCTGGATGTATAACACGTTTAGCGTATGGCAACCGGAGAAGCTGGTATGAAGGCAGCCTCTTGCTCTGAATGGGCAGGCACCCTTTGCGAATCTATCCATGGGGCAGCTTTTTAATGCCAGGCTTCGGATGAGAGTTTTAGAGGCCCTTTTCTTCCATGGATGGATGCGTGGGGGCCAAGGATGGCCACAGTATAGCTGCTCGGGCCAGAAGCTTTGTGCAATAAACATTCCATCAAATGGCCAAGCTGCAGTCTCGGCACCGTCGTGGGCATGGCGCGTTTTTTTTTCTTCGAGATGGCTGTCAGTGATGCTTGCACACCGTCCCATTTCTGATATTCTAGAGGTAGCGGCTCGCCCCTCTCCCCCCGTGCAGCTCCTCGCCCCTCCTGCCCCCCTAGTGCAGCTGACGAGGGGTGCACCCCTCCGTTGAAGTGTGAAGGGGAGACGTGGACTGGCCTGTGGGAGTTCATCTCAAAATGGCCCTTGAAGGGAGCTCTTTTTTGGCGGGACCTAGGAAGAAGAATGCTGTAATGAGGCAGCCTGGAAGATCACTTGATCCCTAGATTCACCTCAGGGGGGAGCTGGGGGAGAGACCTTGTATGACGGAAACGATGCTCAGGATGAAGACATGGAAACGACAGAGCTAGGAGGGAGCTCACATTTAAAGGGAAATAGGAAAGAGTCCATTTTAAGAGAGAGGAGTATTTCACCTTAGAAGGGAGTTTGGGAGGTTCTTAGCTTGAAAAAGGGCACATTTGCGACGGGGGCAATAGGCAGAACGGTGTCTTCGAGGGCGACCGTTAAACCCAGGGGTATTCCTGTAAGGTGAGAGAGGGAACTCGTGGAAGGTAGGAGGGAGCCGGCACAAAAAGGTTGCTAAGCAGGATTTCTCGGTACGTGGGGTTTATAGATTGAACTACTTTATGGAAGGAGCTCCGAGCAGCCTTCTGTCAGGAGGCCCCGGCAGGGGCAAGTTATCCCCTTAGCAGGGAGTTTGGACGCAGGTGAAATAGGAGTAAGTTCAATTTAACTGGCAGCTCACGATCCAGTGACTCCAAGAAGGGAGCTAACATTTGAAGGTAACTCTGTCTCTTTAGAAGTGTGAGATCACTATCATAATAAGGTAGGAGGGCGCACACTTTCCTGGTCGCTCAACAACTACGTGCTACACTGGAGCCCTCAACTGATTGCCTGTTTTAGTCCTAGACTGTGTTTAATTACGCACAGTTAAACAGCCCGAAGAAACTCCCTATGCCAGGCACACATTCATATTCACCAACGTGCGCACACAGACAGCCTGGAAGGCATGCAAGGCACACCTTCAAACACGCTTCAGACAGCAAAACGTCTAAACACTCGCCCCCACACATAGGCAGTCACACTGAAACCGCCCCCCAAGTGACCACCGCGCACAGCCACACGGGTAAACAGAAACCTCCGTACACACAAGACAGAAGGCTGGCACGTGTAAATATGCTGAGGCAAGCGTGGTACCGCAAAGGCTGGCGCGTGTTTATTTTCGCATCGCGCTTTCACTTTAAGTGAAAGCGCGAAAATAAACACGCGGCTGACTTTGCCAAAGCCGAGTGAGAAGAAAAAAGTGCGTGGGGACTAATGAAGGAGAGAGTGTCACGCCGCCAGTAAACTATCCAATCCCGGTGGGCGGGGCCAAAAGGAGACAAAACGGCAACAAGGAGGGACTAAGAAGTCTCCTTTACAATCAGAAGCCAGCGTTTTGCATGCAAGGTGACGCGAACCAATTAAAAAGATGGGCGGGGCTTCAACTCCGCCTCCGAGAGCTTTGGAATCTGTATTGATTCCAAGAAGCTCTCGTATGACGAGAGCAGCGCATGCACGCTGCTTTCGCCAGCCGAGACCTAAAAATGCTATGGGTGTTGTCACATGGGTATAGTTTTTCAGAAAATCTATCGTGTGAATCAAAACAGTGGAACCAATGAGAGAGGACATACTCGTTTTAAAGAGGAATCAGTGCTGCTGAAATTATAGGGGACATTTTTGGTGCCATAATACCCTAAGTGGGGGTAATTCTAAATTCCCACAAAATTCAGAAGCTGTCCACTATAGTTGATTGGCTGTCAACTGATACTACTGGAGGATTTCTTGTTATAGACACACAAATGGTTGCTATCCGATCTATGGTTTTACAAAATAGACTTGCTTTAGACGTACTCCTAGCAAAAGAAGGTGGAGTCTGTCGCATTTAAAGGTTCAACAGTGTTGTACTTATATTCCTGACAAGAGTAAGGATTTGCAGGGATATATTAGCAACATTACTAACAGCGTGAAAAGTGTCACGTTGAAAATTATGCTTGCATGGTAATGTGCCAAATAATGACTAGAACGAAATTGTTTTTAGTAGTGCTTAATACTGACATGTATTTCATGAAGACCATCATAACTGAATTAATGAAGAAAATTAAATGTAATTGCACATGTATGATCTTCAATAATATTAACACGACCGTGATTCAGCTAATTTTTCATCTTGGCCTCAAAAGCTGCTTCTTCCTTTTCCTGATGCAAAAATTATGTGAGACAGTCACCTAAGCCCTATGAGAACTTTCTGTGAAGTTTCACTTCTGTTCAGCCTAACAATGGACTCACTCCTCACTAGAAGTGTAATCGATAGAACTGTAGCAAATATTGTTGCAAACCCAGGGAAAAGCACCTGGGAACGGATTGACTATGGACAAATACAAGTACCCCTTACTTCCTTGGATGTGACAAAATGCTAACTAAATGAAGCATAATGAATTTTAATGAAACTTGCAAGAAAAGATTATTTAATTCATCCAGAATTGTATGATTTACTGATCACCCTATGACAGTCCACCGTGAGAGACCAATTAATCCCCATGGATTGACGAAATGGATATGTTAAGGGGGTGTAAACTTGGAACATTTGGAGTATAATTGCCCCATCTGGGGAGGAGACGGGGGCTTGCTGTTATTCATCTTTCCTGCCTGACATGCTGTCAGATTGACTCTTGATTCCTATTATTCGCTCTATGTCCCGTATCCACTCGCTCTTGGTGGAACTGACTCTAATGAACTGAATTTTATTTCAAACTGCAACTCCAAATCCTGTATTTTGCTGGCTGGCAAAGTTGTGCAGGAAATACCTTTTGGCTGAGAGGTCATTTGACTCCTGCTATGGCATGCAGTGCTCTAGCATGAACTTGAACTGAATCACCTGAGGACAGACCTGAAGTGAACTGCCTTGCTTTGGTTTGTATGATTAATAACTGAATCTGTATTTTCCCCCATGCTCTCTATAGGCTGAATCGTGTTGCCGAAATGATCTGTGTTAAACTGTGTGATTACTTACGTTAACAAATTGTCATTAAAATTCTGTTCTTGAAATATATTCCTGAACTGTATGAAATTTGAGGCAATAGATAAATGTTTGTTCGAGGCATATGAGCTGCAGATTGTACACTGTGCATAGATCGCCCTCTGGTGTTGGGCTCGGATGCTTGCACTTTGTTGTCTTGGAAGAGTCTTTTGTAGTCACGAGATAGGTGACTCCTCCTTTGGACGATAGTGCGCATGGGCATCGACTCCATCCTCAGATTGTTTTTTTCCGCCATCGGGTTCGGATGTAACTTCTGCGCTCCGGTTCGGTACCTGTTTTTCCAAACCTTTTCGACGCACAAACTCTCTACAACTCGACTGTATTGTTTTCGATCGCGAGATCTTCGACGCGCATCTCCCCTACTCCATTCCAGTCGTTGACGCGGGCCGTTGGGCCTATCGACGCCGTTCGGGCCTACAGCTCATGGAAAGGACTCCGTTTAAAAAATGCCCCCAGTGTGGAGCAAAATTCCCACACAGTGACCATCACAAGGTCTGTAACCTGTCTCTCGCCCGAACACAACGAGAACACTTGCCACGCCTGCGCCTCTTTTCGATCCAAGAAAACCATCCGTGATGGCCGGGCCCGACGACACATCATAGCGCAGAGATCAGCTCCGGCACCAGTGGACATCTTCGATGAAGGCCCGATGTTCCGGAGGACGATTCTGAAGACCTGCAGATCGTGTCCGAAGCAGACGACTCAGACGACCACATCACTCCTGGTCAACGAGTGAGTACTACTGCCCCTGCCCCAACTCCACCCAAAAAAACCAAGCCCCTGGTCAACACTTCGCCTCCTGGCCCCAGTCTCGACCAAAAACAAACTTCAGAAGCCCCGCCCTTGGGCTCTGCTCCGAAGACAAAGAACAGGCCTTCCGGCAGCTCGGAACCGAGCAAACCATATCTCACGGTCCCGCAGGCGCCTTCGGCACCGAAGACCGGAGACCAACCTACTCCCAAAAAGAAGTCGGCACCGACCACCTCGACGCCGAAACCATCGGCTCCGAAGCTGAAACCTTCGGAACAAAGAACGTTCCCGGCTCCATAACCAAGCCGAAGGACCCTAAACCAATACCTAAGGCCTCCGAGCATAAATCAAAACCTTGTTCGGACCCGAAAAAATCGGCGCCGAAAGCGGTTACCGAACGGGAAGAACTTTTCCGACCGGATCTTGTCGATCCCAAGCAGAAAAAGCTGCACATAGACCCTAAAACAGGACATGTGGCTACTGTTCCACACAAAAAGAGGAAGTTGGACTCATCAGACACTCCTGCAGTGCCTGTAAAGAAAAAAGACTGTGCCACTTCCCCTATAAGGCCCTCTTCTCCTGTTTTTCCTTCTGAGCCTGTTCTTCCTCCTAAACCTGTTCTTCCTCCTAAACCTGTCCTTCCTCCTGAGCCAGTTCTTCCTCCTGAGTCTCTCTCCTCCACAACCTCTAACACTTCCACCATATTCATCACCACCACAGGATAATCTTGATGATGACGTACGGGGTGGGGGAGGCATCAATGACCCTTTCACTGATCCTGACAATGATACAGACGCACCACAGGACGATTGGGACGATTATGATGACCCAATTGGTCCCTCAGACCTCCCTGCTCCCCAACCATATCCAACAAAACCATCTCCCCCAGATGACAACATTGGTTTTGGACAAATAGTCAATAGAGCTGCTCTGTACCATGGTGTCCCCATACATTCAGACCCTGCAGAAGAGGACTTCCTCCTAGACACCTTTGAACAGTCCCAAAAAACTGTCTAAACCCTGCCTATGTTAAAAGGGGTCATTAAACATGCCCCAGACATATTCAGAGACCCAGTCAGGACTAGAATCCCAGAATTGATAAAAAGTATAAACCCTCCCCTGACGATCCCACCTACATCAAGGGGCAGCTACCCTTAGACTCACTAGTGGTATCTAACGCTAGGAAACGCGCCAACTCACAAACCTCCGGTGACACACCACCTCCGGATAAGGAATCTAAGTTGCTAGATGCCTCTGGCAAGAGAGTCGCTGCTCAAGCAGCTAATCACTGGCGGATAGCAAACACCCAAGCATTACTTGCTAGATATGATAGGGCTCACTACGACCGACTAGAGACCCTATTACAACATCTGCCTGATCAATACAAAACCCAGGCAAATGATTTGATTCAGGAGGGCAAACTCATAACCAACGCATCAATTAAGTGTGCCCAAGATGCAGCTGACACAGCCTCTAGATCTGTCAACACTAGCGTGCTACTCAGACGACATGCCTGGTTACGCAATTCAGGTTTTAAACCAGAGGTCCAAACAGCTATCCTTAACCAGCCGTTCAATCAAGAGCACCTTTTTGGACCGGCTGTAGACACCATACTAGAAAAAATGAAAAAGGACACAGAGACTGCTAAGTCCATGGGGGCATTACAGTCTCCATCCACACGCGGTTCCTTTCGTCGCTCCTTCTATAGGGGAGCCGCCAAAAACACTGCAACAGACACCGCCTCCTCTTCATATAAAAACACCACTCACACATCCCCCAATAGAGGATATTTTAGAGGCGGATACAGGGAAAACAACAACAAGGGCAGAGGCCGAGGTAATAACACTCGTACCTCCCCCGCTCCTAAACAGTGACTTCCCTCCGCTCCCTCCAGACCATTCCACTCCGGTTGGGGGGGAGACTTTCACAGTTCCTACCTGTCTGGGATTCCATCACAACAGACAAGTGGGTAAGACAAATTATCCAGTATGGTTACTGCCTCGAACTTACAGCAACCCCGCCCAACATTCCACCCAAACAGCGCCCAATGTCCACAGAACACATTACGCTCTTAAAGCAACAGGTTCGCTCACTGCTTCAAAAGCATGCAATAGAACCAGTTCCCTTACACCATCAAGGAACAGGGGTTTACTCACTGTATTTCCTAATCCCCAAAAAGGACGGGACCCTAAGGCCGATCCTCGACCTCAGACCCCTCAATCTCTACATACAGTCCGATCACTGCCATATGATCACCCTCCAACAGGTTCTTCCACTGCTGCAACAAGGCGACTTCCTTGCCACACTAGATCTCAAGGACGCCTACTTCCACATTCCCATGCACCCTGCTCACAGGAAGTATCTAAGGTTCATAGTGGACGGACAACACTATCAGTTCAAAGTCCTACCATTCGGAGTCACCACCGCACCCAGTGTTCACAAAGTGCCTTGCAGTAGTAGCAGCGCACCTAAGAAGACAACAAATCCACGTCTTTCCATATCTCGACGACTGGCTAATAAAAGCAAAGTCATTCAACCAGTGTGTTCATCACACTCATCAAACTATCCAGCTGCTACACAACTTGGGATTCACAGTAAATTACCCCAAGTCAAATCTCCAGCCCTCAGACATACATCAGTATCTAGGAGCCACAGTAGACACTTCCAAAGCTCTGGCATATCCAAGTCCAGCCAGGATAGCCAGCATACAAGCCCTAAGCAGCAAATTTCAACCGCAGCACTCCCTCCCAGCAGGTGTATTCATGCAACTCATAGGAATGATGGCCTCTTGCATCTTTATCGTACCTCATGCAAGATTTCAAATGCGCCCCTTACAGGAATGCCTAGCACAACAGTGGAACCAAGCTCAAGGCCATCTTACAGATCTGGTGTTGGTAGACAGCCGCACACATCGCTCTCTGCAGTGGTGGAACACACGACACCTGTCCAAGGGGCGGCCGTTCCTCGAGCCAATTCCACAGATAGTACTAACAGCAGACGCATCACTCACCGGTTGGGGAGCCCATCTCCTAGACCATACAATTCAAGGCAAATGGACCACTCAACAGAAAGTGCTCCATATCAACCACCTGGAATTACTAGCAATATTCCTAGCATTAAAATCATTCCAACAACATCTACAACACAAGACTGTCCTGTTCCGCACCGACAACATGACAGCCATGTACTACATACAAAAACAAGGGGGCACACATTCTCTGCAGCTCTCCCAGCTCGCACAAAACATTTGGAGATGGGCCATCCCACAGAATATATACCTGCTAGCAGAACATCTTCCAGGGATTCACAATCAGATTGCGGATCTGCTAAGTCGACAGACACAGCAGATACACGAATGGGAACTTCATCCCCAAGTTCTCCAGCCCTTTTTCCACATGTGGGGCCAACCAGACATAGATCTGTTCGCCACACATGCAAACGCAAAATGCCCAACTTTCGCCGCCAGGTTCCCACACCCATTGTCCAAAGGCAATGCGATATGGATAAACTGGTCAGGCAAATTTGCGTACGCTTTTCCGCCACTCCCACTGATTCCCCTGGTAGTACGCAAACTCAGACAAAAGTCTCTCAAAATGATCCTGGTTGCTCACACATGGGCACGCCAACCGTGGTTCACAACACTACTGGAGCTCTCAGTGGTTCCACACCAAAAACTACTCCTCTCCCCAACATTGCTAACGCAGAGCCATGGAGAGATAAGTCACCCAGATCCAGCACAACTAAATCTAGCAATCTGGCTCCTGAAGTCCTAGAGTTCGGTTATCTTAACCTTCCCCCTGACTGTATGAACATCATTAAAGAAGCCAGACGCCCTACTACTAGAGCTTGCTATGCAGCAAAATGGAAAAGATTTGTTATCTACTGCAAAAATAATAAAATTGATCCACTGGATTCTTCCATCCAGGACATCATTTGTTATTTGCTACACTTACAAAGATGTAATCTAGCATATTCATCCATACGATTACATCTAGCAGCGCTCGCCGCTTATTTACAAAACAGACAACATTTGTCATTATTTAGAGTACCTGCAATTAAAGCCTTTATGGAGGGACTTAAAAGAATAATTCCTCCCAGACTGCCACCCTCTCCAGTATGGAATTTAAACATTGTCCTTACCAGGCTCATGGGTCCCCCATTTGAACCTCTACATAAATGTGAACTTCAGTTCCTCACATGGAAAGTTGCTTTCCTTGTCGCAATTACCTCTCTCAGAAGAGTAAGCGAGATCCAGGCTTTAACCATACAAGAACCATTCTTACAAATACATCATAACAAAGTGGTTCTCAGAACAAATCCAAAATTCCTTCCCAAAGTCATTTCTCCTTTTCATCTTAACCAATCAGTTGAATTACCGGTGTTTTTCCAAAACCCAGACTCTGTAGCACACAGAGCTCTTCATACACTAGACGTCAAAAGGGCACTACTTTATTTCATTGACAGAACTAAGCCCTTTCGCAAAAGAAAACAACTGTTTGTAGCCTTCTCCCCACCTCATAAAGGTAACCCCATCTCCAAAGCTGGGATCGCACGGTGGATAGTAAAATGCATTCAAATATGCTACCAAAAGGCTAACCTCACATTAACAATTCCCTCTAGAGCACACTCAACACGCAAACTAGGGGCCTCCATGGCATTCTTAGGGAACATTCCCTTAGATGACATATGTAAAGCAGCTACATGGTCTACACCACACACCTTCACCAAACACTATTGTGTTGACGTGCAGGCAAAGCAACAAGCTTCTGTAGGCCAGGCTGTTCTCAAAACATTGTTTCAAACTACTGCAACCGATACAGGTGACCACCCCTAAGGGAGACACTGCTATACAGTCTATGCACAGTGTACAATCTGCAGCTCATATGCCTCGAACGGAAAATGCTACTTACCAGTATGCATCTGTTCTTGGCATGTAGAGCTGCAGAGTTGTACACGCCCACCCGCCTCCCCGGAACCTGTATCTGTTCCAGTATTATCTTAATTAGATACATTCACATGGACATCTCTTACTTCTTACTGACTCCATCTTTTCCCATCATGGCAAAAAACAATCTGAGGATGGAGTCGATGCCCATGCGCACTATCGTCCAAAGGAGGAGTCGCCTATCTCGTGACTACAAAAGACTCTTCCAAGACAACAACAAAGTGCAAGCATCCGAGCCCCACACCAGATGGCGATCTATGCACAGTGTACAACTCTGCAGCTCTACATGCCAAGAACAGATGCATACTGGTAAGTAGCATTTTCCTTCCTGAATTATCTTTATCAATTCTGTCTCATTCTTTTGGTCTTATCTATTACCTCAAGGAGTCTATATGTGTGGCTAAGGAAGGTTTTGTTTCAGGTTTGAGAAGATTATGGTCACGTTAGCAATTATCTATTCCAGGTCCTCATAGGATAATTGTTTGCATCTTCCGAGTATTCTAGTCCTTATCAGCTCAACAAGAAAGATCCGTCAGAGGACCTATGTCATGCTAATGGATAAAAAGTAAAGGGATTATAAGATCTGGATGTGTTAGAAAATGGGCCTAGTGATATTGATTGAGTGCAAGTGGGAAGAAAATTTGCTAAGCTTTGCGCTGCATCATGTGCGACTCCGTGCAGACTCGTACTGCCCTGGAATGATGGAGTGCAGTCTTCGTACTTGCATCTATTCCTTTATTTCTGTGCCGTCCGACACTCATCTGGAGCACTGCTCCCAGCTTTAACGTTTCCAAACGGTATTTCAAACAACGTGCTTGGGAGGATGTCACCTCTTAAAACAGGCTTTAAGCCATGCCAAGACTGCTGTAAGGTGTATCTTTGGTGCCTGGGCTCTTGTTGGGACTCCACGTTGTGTGACCAGGGCATCCTAATGCACCAGAAGGTAATTCAAGACCGGGATGCGAAGCTGTAGATCACTGAGGGTAAGATAAGGTGTGGCACTGTACAAGTCCCAGTACCAAGTCAAAGCCCCAAGCAAGCAGAAGAACACTAAGTGGAACTTGTCCACATTTTGCCACTCTGGTTCCAAAGAGAAGGTGCAAGGGCACCAAGATGTAAGCTGAGCTCCATCAAGGTAATCGGTCACAGAACCGATACTTCAACTGGTTCTGATTCATCTTGAGTTCCCCGGGCTGTTGTTGGCCCTGCAGCAAATCATGGCCTTCAAGGAGACCACACTGCAAATCTTTAGTGTGCTTCCAACTCACTCTAGTGTGCGTTAGGGTTCCACAAAGATGCAGGGACCTCGATGCGGATTATATCCAGCGGGTCAATCCCTGAGGCAGTCTGCCTCATTGGGACTTGTTTCCAGGCCTATATCTGTATCAGTAATAGCTTCCACGCCAGCCCCATGGTCCATGCCTGTTTCCTCTGTGCCAGTATCGATCAATGTCCTGCTACCAACGCCTATGTCACATACCAAAGCGACTTTGGCCCAAGCTTATCTGACATCAGACTCAAAATAATAAAGCATAATCAGTTGTTATGTTGCCTAATTCTGACCGTCACAGATGCCTCTATTGTGATGCAACTTTCAGCAGAGGCTTTGTGTCTCTGACTGTGATACTTTACCAAAACAGGTGAGCATCCCAGGATACTGATGATGATGGGGGAGGGATTTGCTTCCACCTCATTATACTGATGATGTCCTATACCATGACTTATAAAATGACAGTGGGTTTGACACCAACCCCGAAACAGTGTGTGACTCGCCACGAGGGCCACAATTGGACCAGAGTTCCTCATTTACAATGGTGGTTTGGAGGGCAGCTGAGATACTAGAAATGGGCCTGCCCTCCATTGAGCTTAAGATAAATATTCTAATGGAGAGTCTCTGATTTGGTCCGGTGACATCGGAGCCCTTGCTCCTATCCAGAGATCCAGATTTCCTCAGCAAGTAGCCTACCCTGGAAAGTCCCATTCTGAAGGCTTTAACCAGTAAGGTTAATCCTAACTATTTACTGACCAATCTCAAGGATAAAGAATCCAAACTGATGCTTTTTTCCAAACAGATGTCTTCTTCAGGCAGTTTAGCACTGTGGTCCATAAGCACAGTTTGCCTGTTAGACAGTCACCTACATGCCACTTCCCTAATGTGATCTTGCCAGCAGTCCCAGAAGCCTCTCTAGCTCATACAATCCATCATGGGCACGATGAGGGAAATTTCCATTCCCCCATACAAATCCCATAGGCATTTTTGAACGGCGCTACAGCACAAAGGGTTGAACAAAATTACTTCAAATTAGGCAGAAAGTTAGATCTTTACCCAAAAGCATACTTTTTGTGATTTGATGTAAATCCATTTAGTTGCTTTTGATAAATTAAGGTTCAAAATGTATATATATTTGGACGGTTGGGTCTTGTGAGCATGCAACTTTAAATAATAGAGCAAATTGATTGGCTGAGAGAGCCTATATTCCCGTCGGGTGTCTTGCTCCTGTGGAAGCAAGAAGCTCCTGCGAGTCCCGCTTGAGCTCATGCGCTAATTGGCTGCTGGCAACATGTTGCGGCAGCCATTTCAAGACAAGTGGACCCCGTGTCCTGAAACGTAAAAAAATAAAATAAAAAAAATAGAAAAAGGTATAAAGGGTCAGTTCTGCTCTCTCCCTGCACATTTTCTACAGTCAATTCAGACACCCTTGCGCCACAGGGCAAGGGTGTCTGCTTTGTGGTCAGCTTCGTTTTTGTGCAGGAAGGGGTCTCTTGCTGCACAACAACTATGCTTTAAGGCACTTTCCTCTCTCTATGTGTGCTGCCAAAAGCAAAGAGTAACAAGCATTGGCATAGCCAATAGGTCTCGCTTTTGGGACCTTATAAGTATTTAGTTATGCAGCACAATATCCTTGGTGCAACAACATCAACTGTTGCATGGCTAAACACTTATAAGGTCCCAAAGGCGAGACCTATTGGCTATGCCAATGCTTGTTATTTCAGGGCTGTTGTTTAGCACTCTAGCTGCTTTTACCTCAACTGCAGTAGGTCTGCTTACACAACATACATTCGTGTTGCATATTAGCACTGCCACAAACCTGTTTGGTAATTAAGTGGTAAAAAGGTGTTTTCACAAGCTCTTCACTATTTACCACCTACCTAGCGCATCTCTGCATGTGCCTTAAATGACGTGAACTCCCCCCTACACACCAAACGAGAGAACGGGGGTGGAGGGGGTGGATAGCAGTCCAATACCTACCTGAGGTGTGCATAATTCCATCTAATGAGCACCATGGCCACTTAGTAGACTTCTAATTTTAACAAGGAAGTGTTAGAAACCTTCAAGGTGAATAAACGACACTGCTCCGAGTTTAGTTTAAGCCTTTACTGGAACTATTTCGTGGGTTTCTGCGCCACGCGGCCTCTCCGTAGAAGCCTGCAGTCCTGTCCCATCCCGCGCTGCCCCGCATCGGCCCCTGAATGCAATCTTGTGATCTCTGCCTTGGTGGTGGGCTTTAATCCTGTCCCTAATCCTGTTCGAGTAATTGCTTTAAGATTGAGCTTTCTGCATTTACCTCCAAGATAAATCGGAAGCCTGTAGCCCGGGCCGTTCACTGCAGACAGCATGTGTGATTAGTGCACTGTATTTGCCTCCACAGTGCCTCGCAGCTTCTACGGTGCGCCTTCATAGCGCTGCCTGAGCGCAGGCTCGCGCTGCTTCTGTCAGCGCTGATAAGGACGCAATCAGTGTGTGTGTTTATTACCGCACAGCTTCTGCCCATGGGTAAAACAAGCCCGCGAGTGGTGGGCGCGCGCGCGCCAAAGCGAGACATGTGGTTTCAATTATCGCGCCCGTGTCTGGGCACGATAATTGGAAACAGATGTCTGGCCTGCGCGTAACCGCAGGGAAAAGGCCATGACGCACGAGCGTCTGGTCAGCTTTTCAAACCCCCTAACATAAAGTCTTGCCAGAGCAGCGCTTGCGCGCTACTCGAGGCTCGACCTAAAAAAGGAAGAGAAATAAAAATTGCTTCTCTTTATGCCAGCCTCAGGAAGGCACAGAATTTTGGCACCAATCCCTAACTGCAGTTCTTTGTAGATATTGATGTGCTTAAAAATCCATGGTTGAATGCCCATGGATCCCTCCCCCCCCCCTCCTCGGCACAAAGTAACATAAGGCAGCGCATTGCACTACGTTTGGATACAAACCAAAGCAAATCACCATTTTGTGTTAGGATTGCATTAAAAAGTAACACCAACAGAATGCAAAATCATTGTAAATCTGGGCCGTACTGTCAGGCTCTTACAACATTGCATTGCCAAACTCTTTAATGTCAGAAACTAATGCATTGAATTTTACATTTTATTACACACACCACTTCAAGCAGATGTTATGCATTTTGAATGGGCCAGTGGCACCTGATTGTGATCATTGAAACGTCAAGTGTTGATTCTATGTGGCACATCAACTAAGGCTGTAACTGTAAAATGCTGATAACATTTGCACTCTAATGTTTAGGAACTGAATCATAGGGTGTGGCAAAGCAACATACCTTACCTAGTGCCACGAGGTATGTTGCAATTAGTGACACACTTTGATTGCTGCCAGTCATAGAGATGTTGGCCTACTGTCTTGATCAGACCCCCATGTATGTGAGAGATTTAAAAAATAAAAATAAATAAAACAACGCCTTTTTCACTAAAGAAAAACAGTGCTGTAGTGCAAATATGAGTAAATATTTCCACTTTTTAAAAACGTGTTATATAGACAGTGTCTACTCATCTCAAATCTTAGTTTTTGCATTCTTAAGGGAAAAGTGGTTCCCAAGGTGACCACTTACCATTTGCAAATTAGTTACCACGTCCTTTGCGGTGTGGGTCTAGCTACATTATTTAGGAAAATTTATGTGTGAAAAAAACTATACATACCTTACCAAACCAATATTTGGAAGTGATACATACAACTTGCACCTTCAAGCTATACATTTCTCATGGGTTTCTTACAAAATCTTCAAATTTGATAACCAGTTCCCTAATTTAAATATTGCTTTAGTTAATACATAGCTAGTCACAGGCTTCATATTTATAACCTGTGGGATCATGATTTTCTTTACTTCAATATTGATGCACATACTTAACATTACAACACTTTGTTAGCAATTTTTACATTTTATTTTACCTCAAGACCTAGACTTAATAATATCTGATAGAGATGTCTAGCTGCACATACCTTAGAATTATCCCCAGGCACCAGTCTGGATTTGGAAATTTCTCTACAGCAGTACCTCTGGGCATCGGTAGAGGGCATCGAGCGACTCCGAAGCAACGTTGTCCACCGGATGTGACATCGTTAGAGTCCATATAAGCCCTCCCGTGATGCGCTGACGTCTGTTTCTTCCTTTCCGCGGATCCAGAGCGCGGTACCGCTGGCATTTTGGCCTACCACGACAAAACATTGGCCTTTTTCTAGAGACTTTTGAGGTCTACGATGCCGACCCAGCACCCTCATTCTATTTGCATGTGGTGTCTAGGCATGCACCCTGACTCTGAACGGTGCAGCTTGTGTTTTCAGCTTCAGTCTTCGACGTTGCAGGAGCGCCATATGACGATGTTGGCGACGTGGTGGTTGACGGCCCCTCGTCGGTCACGGTCCTCTTCCTCCGAGAACTGTTAGAGAGCCAGCTCCCGAAGTCCTTCGTGCTCGAGGTCGCCTGGTAAGTCACGCTGTTGGTGGTTGGTTCCGTGGTCTTCCCTAGCTTTACTGCGTGCATGCGGTATGCCTGACTCGCCTCCTATTCCTCCGATTTCGGAGTCGGAGCGAGAGTGGGCCGAACCATCCAATGTTTCCCCATGCCGGGGTGACTCTGGCTCAGATGAGGGAATACTATCTCGCCCTCCATGCCTTTTGTGGCTCTTAACCGCCCTCTGGTGCGCTTCTCGCCCCCGGGGAGGTCAGCAAGGCCTTGACTGATACCAAACCGGTAGGACCTCCCTTGGTGTCAGCGGGGCCCTCTGAATCCGTGATCAGCTTCTTCTCAGCTCCAATGCACAGCCCCTCGGGGTTCCCACCTGTGACGCCTGTGTTGGATCCACCAACGCCAACCTCAGTGGCGACGGCACCAATCTCCCCATCTTTGCCTCCCTTCCCCAACGCCGAGGTGTCACCTTTTCGGCGCCAATCGACATCGGGAACAGCGTCGGTGGATCAGACCTCTTCGAGCTACCTTCCTCCGCTTTTGAAGGAGCCCCCTGCTATTTTCTCCTTGGCACACCGGTAATTTGGTGATGTGGGTGATCACATGACTGAGTCTCCTCCAGAGTTTCATTGGGTTCATGCCCTTGGTGACGCTAGTGGCCTTGATTCTTCCCCATCCTCACCTCACTTTGGAGGCTAGCTCTGCTTTTGCAGAGAGTTGATGTAGTTCTGGGGCTGCAGCTTCCTTCTGTGGAAGTGGCTATTGATCCCATACTCTGAGTGCTTCAGCTGGGCCAGCTGAGTACTGAGCCTGCGCTTACCTTCAGTGAAACACTCTTTGATATTCTGTTGGGCACTTGGACTAAACCCATTTCAAGAGCCTCAGTGGACCGGTCTATAGCTCACAGGCACCATCCTGCCCTTGGAGACCCTCTCTGCCTTTCCAGTCAGCTTATTCCGCACAACTTTGTGGTTCTGGCTGCCACAGCCTCCCCCAACATCTGTGCCGGGCCTGACGTCCCTCCGGACAGAGAGTCTAAAGGTCTGCATGCTTTTGGTCGATATATCTTTTCTGCTACCAGCTCCACCTTACGGTCCCTTACTACGGCTCGTGTTTCGGGCTGTTTTTCTCATGTGCTGTGGGATTCGGTCTCGAGCCTTCTCCTCTCAGTCCTTGATGACTCTCGGGGCACTTTTTCTCACCTATCGTCAGGCAGCTACATTACTGATTCGTTGTGGCACAGATTCTGTTGGGCAGGCGATGGCCCTTTCCGTGACTCTTCGCCGGAGTGCCTGGCAACGTACCTCTGGCTTTTTTGAGGCTGTTCAGTCCACCTTGGTGGACATGCCTTTCGATGGTCAATATCAGTTTGGCTGTTAAGCTGACTCCGCTATACACCGTTTTTGGGATAGTCGGAGTTGAGCGAAATCTTAATACCCGATTGCCATACCATCTTCTTTTTCCCCTCGTACTCGGTTGGGCTGGGAATGGTCTCCTGCATTCCCTTCTGTGTGGGCTGTTATAAGGCTGTGCCAGTTGGCTTCTTCTTTCCACTTGTCCCTCAACATTCCGTATGTGTAGTGCCCTGCCCAAGCAGGTATTTTCTTTCTGCACTCTACCGTGTTGATGACAGGTTGTGGTCCCTGGTTGTTCTCTGGGACTTTCTGACCCTGTTGGTGTCTAAGCCAGTGGCTGCACAGTCTTCTTTGCTTTCTACTCCGGTTCTTATTGGGGTGTTCTCATGATATTGTGTGGATGAACTGTTGCATTGTTCCCTGTCCGATAGGGTACTTAGTCTGTATGCCTTACAGGTATCAATAGGTTTCTGTCACCGCCGTACCCCTTATAGGGGACTCCACATGCCGTGGTTTGTGCACTGGTGCAAGTCGGCAGTTGGTGCATGGAGGTCCTTCTTGCCCTCCACCCCTGTTTATTAAGTGTTTTTCCACACTAGCCAGGGGGTTCTAACCTTCCGCTCTGTTGATGCCCTTCTTCCCTACCAGATGCAAGGGAAGGGGCATGGTTCTTGGCTTACGGTTCTTTGTCTGGGTTCGCCCTGTGTGGTGTTCCTTCTTTCTCGCTTCAGGCATTAGCGCTTCTTGTGCTGTACTTGCAATAAACGGGTGAGACGGGCCCCTGTTCGTCCCTTTTCTCTCTTAGGTTCCTTGTGGCCATCCCTTGTCCATATCTTGACATGAGGGGCCATTTGGCCACTCTACCTCTTCTATGCCTCTGTATGGCCTGTTTTTCCTCTGCTTCTGCCTTGCATGAAGCTGTAGTTGCTTTCACTTTTTGATAGGAGCCATTTCCATGACACCTCAGAGGCCAACCCCAATGTTTTGTTACTGGCCTGGCTCCTCTTCAGGTGTGCTTTCTGCCCTTTTTGGGGATATATTTATGGCGAATATTCCTCTTTCGTTCTTCTCTGACATGGGTTTCTTGCCCCTCCACTCCGGGTTGAATCGTACGGAGGTTTGTGATCCCTTAGGAATCTTTTCCGGGGAATTTCCTCCACTTCTGGTGAGTGCGGTTGCCTTTTTCAACCCTTGGGGGCTTGTCTCCCTTGCACTAGTAGGCTACCGAGTATGATCTTAGGTGACGTTGGGATCCTCACCCATGTTGTTCCCTGGCTTGTAGGCATGACACAGGTTGTTCCTTGCATACGAGGACTTTCCTTTGCTTCTGGCCTTCCTGCTTCCTAGGATGTGGGCACTGCCTCGCTATGTGTTCCTTCTCTTCTTTAAACTGGTTCTTTGGTTGGACTTTCATTTCTGGCATTGGTCTTTCAATACTAATTTATTTTATGCTGT
The DNA here is from genome assembly GCA_963921515.1 of Calotriton arnoldi. Lineage (NCBI taxonomy): Eukaryota > Metazoa > Chordata > Amphibia > Caudata > Salamandridae > Calotriton > Calotriton arnoldi. The sequence continues at coordinate 2,914,143 of CAWUFW010000039.1, forward strand.
GGCCTGATCATCTGCATAGGTCCCCCACATGTTGGCCCTGTCCACTTCAGTCCCTTTTTCCAGTCTTCAGTTGTGGTCTTTATTTCTCTATTCTAGCGGGGTTGATTCTCCCCTGCAGTTTTCTTTCCAATTGTCTCTCGACTACCTAATCGTATCGTTCTGCCAGTAGTGCTGTTTCTGTTTGCTCCCTTGGTTTTCTGGGGTGTGTACTTCCACCCCACCCTCTCCCTTTAGACAGGGCCATGTGGCTGGTTTCTAGTTTGCCATTGTCTCACTTTCGGCCAATGGCCGCTGTTGTGGTCATTGTATTTACCCTTCTTGGGCACCTATTATTGTACAGTGTGAATCCTGCATATGTTTATGTTCATACATATCATATATATATTTCAATACCTCTTTGTTAGAAATGGGATTTCTGGTTGGCTAGGGCTTGCGCCTAAGCCAGGCAGAAACCACCACTCTAGTCAGGGCAAGGGAGTTACACGCTGAAGATAACCCCTGCTCACCCCCTTGGTAGCTTGGCACGAGCAGTCAGGCTTATCCCAGAGGCAATGTGTAAAGCGTTTGCGCAACAAACGCAACACACACGCAACACACACACGCAACACACACCAGCAACACACACACCAGCAACACACTAGGCACACCACAAAAAGGAACTCCACACAAGGTTATATAAAAAAATAGCCTTTGTATTATCATAAACATAATCACACAATATACACTGTGCCAACTGGCACTAGGCAATATTCACAGGGGATTATTTACAGGACAGGGCCAATCGGGCCACTGTCAGAACCGTTAGATCAGGTAAGTAAATCTAAAAAACAACCAGTAACTACTGGTACAATAATGACCTCCGCATTATCACCTGCAACATAAACACATTATGTCTGCATCACTGGAAGCATAAAACACATGATGCAATAGTCCTCACCAGCATAAACACATTACGCATAACTCACATTACACTCCACTTTGATAAATGCAATGACACGGTGGCAACCCACCTGGACAACGATATGCAGATCCTCCAACTCAAACAATGGGTCAAGGGGCCCACACACAATGCAGGGCACACACTGGATTTACTATTCACCAACGTTGATTCTACCACGGTTGAGGAGATTAAACCTGTCACATGGACCGATCACTCACTAATTACTTTCTCATTTACCCAATCTGTGACATCAGTAAAGGCCTCCAAACCTATGCACGGGTTATACAGAGCCTGGAAATCAGTCACCCCGAATCATTTCTGCGCCATTTCACCTCTAACAATTTAGAGGCTTTGGGAACTCTCCCCACCAACAGGGGTGTAATGAACCTCGATTTAGAGATTACCAACACATTAGACCAATGCGCACCCAAACTTAAGCCTAAATCTACAAAAAGAAATGTGTCGGAAAAGTGGTACACTTCCGAACTTAAGGCACTGAAAAAAAATTGCAAAATATGGGAGCACAAATGGAGAATGTCCAGATCAGACACTGGCAAATCAACATATAAAGCAAAACTCAGGAGTTACAACAACGCAATCAAGAAGGCAAAAAGGACATATTTGTCGCAACGAATAAATGAGAACAGCAACTCGGTAAAAGAGCTATATAAAATAATACGAGAGTTATGTAAACCGGCCTGCATGTCTCAAACCCTGCACCCAACAGCAGAATGCTGTGAAATGATCAGTGAATTCTTCGCGGACAAAATAAGTACAATCTACTTATCATTTAGTACGAACTCCCCAGCAGATCCCTCCGATTGGGAAAACACGGACCCTCATCCCAACGCCCCTGTGCAGCTGGGCAGTTTCGCCCCCTTTACAGAAGAGGAAGTCGCTAAGGCAATGGGGGAAGTTAAATCAGGATCTCCTCTTGACCCCTGTGCACATTTCATCTTTGCACAGATCACACCCACCCTGAGCCCATACGTTACACAGCTATTGAACCAATCCCTGGAGACAGCAGTTTTTCCCGGAGAGGTGGAAACAGGCCATAGTGACCCCCCCTATTGAAGAAGGTTGGTCCAGAAGTTACCAACCCAGCTAATTATAGGCCGATCTCGCAACTTCCCTACCTTTCCAAAGTCATGGAGAAACTGGTCAACAGACAGTTGTCCAACTACCTAGGAACAAATGAACTGTTGGACCCCTCTCAAACGGGCTTTAGGGCCACCAACAGCACAGAGGCAACTCTCCTGGCCGTCTTAGACAATGTAAGAGCATTGCTGGACAAGGGAAATGCAGTCGCCCTGATCCTACTGATCCTACTGGACCTGTCGGCAGCGTTCGACACGGTCTCCCACCAGCTGCTACTGGAAAATTTACATGAAAACGGGATACATGCCAAAGCCCTTCAATGGCTCAGTTCGTTTCTGAGGAACAGAACCCAAACTGTGCAGTTAGGTGCCTTCTCCTCAAAGCCAAAAATCCTAAACTGTGGTGTCCCGCAGGGCGCATCCCTTAGCCCCACTCTTTTCAATGCCTATGTTTCATCCCTGGCAAAAATTGGCATGAAGTGGGGTTTCAGTATGTGCTCGTATGCGGATGATACGCAACTGACTATAGCCATCGGAGATAGGCACGACGACACCAGGGCCAAACTCAATAATTGCCTTACGGAAATGGCAACCTGGATGTCGGACCACTGCTTAAAGCTCAACGCTGAGAAATCCAAAATCCTGCTCCTCGTCGGAGCCAACCATATCTGGGAGGCATCCTGGTGGCCGCACTCACTGGGAGATGCCCCAGCACCTAAACAGTGCGCAAAAAATTTGGGGGTACTCATTGATAACACCCTATCCATGCGGGATCATGTGCGTACACTATGTGGAAAGAGCTTCGCTACATTGAAGCTTTTAAGAAGGCTGTTTCCCTGGATCCCACTGGAAAGCAGGAGGACAGTCACACAGGCTCTACTCGTCAGCAGGATGGATTATGGAAACGCACTTCTCGTTGGCATGCCAGACTACCTCTTCAAACGTCTTCAGGTAGTACAAAACCCAGCAGCCAAACTGGTGTGCAACAAGGACAGATCTAGTTCAGCAACCGAATGCCTGAGGCAACTTCACTGGCTGCCCATGCGCCAAAGAGCACGATTTAAGCTCTTAGGACACACACATAGGGCACTCCATCACACTGGTCCCAGGATTCTTCAGAATAAAATTAAATTCTACACACCTCCTAGGTGCCTAAGGTCACACCAGCAGGCGCTAGCTGAGACCAAAAGGATCAGAAAGGCCAGGGCAGGTGGACGCACCTTCTCATACCTTGCAGCTCTCCATTGGAACAAGCTTCCACTGGAATTACGGCTGATCAAAGACTACACTGCGTTCAGGAAGAAACTAAAAACCCACCTATTCCCCAAAGACTGATGTCATCTACCGTAACAGCCCTGACCACTACGCGTCTGCTACCTCAGCACTGTGATATCCCTACGGGATGAATGCTGCGCTTTATAAATAAATAAATCAATTACGCCTAAACCACACTACGCATTAGGCATAGGACACATTATGCATGAACCTCATAAACATAACATTAGGCATAAAAAAATCATAGGCATAATTGTGAGGCATCACATGGGGGGCATAAAACACCTTATGCAGCAATCATGGTGCAAAGCACACTGAAATGACCCCCAGGCCAACTGGCCATACACTGGGGCTCAAAGGCCCTTTGTCCAGAAAGTCAAGGCTCTAGGGGGGATCTCTCAAATGACCCCCTGGCTGCCTTGGCAGCAAACACAAAGTGCGCACAGGCGCTGGGGCGTGGGGTGCAACTCACCCACAAAGAACTGGCCCCCAACGTTGCAGCTGCCCACTGTCCGGCGGGGCAGCTGTGCAAATGAGCCCTGGCACCACTGTGCCTCTTGGGAGCTCCCCTCTGCGACTCCTCAAAATAAATGCGCCCAAACGTTGCAGCTGCCCTCAACTGCGGTGCAGCTGTGTGAAGCCAACAAGCACTGGCACAATGGAACACGTTGGAGCCCCCCTCTGGGGCTCTGGAACCCACAATCACTCCTCCCTGTGCCCTCGATCGGCACCCAAAAATGCAATGAAGAGCCCCAACTCACTGGGGCTCCTTCGTGGACTCCGCTCCTCTTGCTGGGGCTCCCTTTCAGGCCGCAGGCGGGAAGGCACTGGCAATGTGCCTTGATCTTCCCCCGATCCTCTGAGCACTGACAATGTGCGTATGGAGCCCCACTCACCGGGCTGCTCTGGACGCTCTAGGCGGCACGTGGGGCTCTCCTCACTCACATGGGAGCCCCGCCTCGACTTCGCCTCGCCTCACTTCACCGGGGCTCTCACGGCGGACCAGGCCACAACGGCGGGGTGGGCTCCCGCCGGTCTCAGGGTCTCACGGAGCACAGTCTCCGTTTTCTTCTTCTTCTTCTTGGCAGGCACCAGCGCGGGGTAGGCTCCTGCCTGGATCTCCACTGGCGCTTCCGGACACGGAGGCGGGGTAGGCTCCCACCCTCCTTCCAGGAACAGCTCCGCCCACAACCAGGCAGCTTTGCCTGCCTTCCGGGTTTTCGCCGCTCGCAGCGGTAGCGGCTCCTCGTCTTTTCCTCGTTTCGGGTCGCGGTGCAATGCGGGGTGGGCACCCGCTCTTTAAATAAAGACAATTGCGGGGTGGGCACCCGCCACAAAAGCGGCAACGCGGGGTGGGCTCCCGCTGTCAACGGGCATCCAAAATCCGGGGTAGGCTCCCGCTCCGGCCTGGTGCAAGGTGGGGGAATCCCCACACCGGGATTCCCTTGGTAGACTGCAGCAGCGCGCTGCAACGCACCCACGCTCCTCTCCTACTGGAGCATCCAGAAACAAGTGCAGCGCTCACGAGGCGCTCTAATCAGTTGTAGAGGGGCAGAGCTGGTCCCTCAAAGGTAAAGGGGCAGAGCTGGGCCCAGGCAGGCCAGCACACAGGGCCCTCCAGCTGGGAGGCAGTCCCTCGTGGCGGTTCCTCCTGGGACCCAGCAGCAGCAAGCCCCCACAGGTCACAAGAAGCTCCAAAAGCACACCATTCATGGGGTCACAGCCCCTATATTTATATCACCTTTTCCTTTGTCTGCAGGACAGGGCTTTGGGGGAACCAGATGCAACTGGTTCAGGGGGGATTTGGAGCACTCTGTTGACAGGGCTCCTCTTCTCCATTGTTAGGTGGGGGCTCGTCATCAGACACACCACAGGGGGGCGGAGCCAGCATTCATTAGGGCAGGCACAATCCTATTCAGGGACCAGGGACTTCTCCTCCCACTACTCCAAATGCAGATGTCCCATTCAGCCTAGTGCTGACTCACCCTGCCCCTCCTGGAGCCACACACACCTCACCAGCCCCTGTCACTCAAAAGCCAGACATGCAATTCACATCAGGCAGGCAGACACATAGCACACAGAAATGCCAACTTCTAAAAGTGGCATTTCTAAAATAGTTATAATCTGCGCACACCATTGCGCAGCGTTTATTATCACTATTCCAAATATACCAAACTTGACCACGCTGCGCCTCTCATATCAGGAATTACCACTGAAACTCTTATCAGGGAATCCCCAATGCATTCCTATGGGAGGGCAGCCCCACAGTAGTGAGAAACCAAAATGGCTGTTTGTCACTACCAGGACATGTCACACACCTAAGGTACATGTCCTATCTTTTACCTACAATGCACCCTGCCCATAGGGCTAGCTAGGGCCTACCTTAGGGGTGACTGACATGCAGTAAAAAGGGGGGTCACAGGCATGGCACACCCTTTAGGTGCCACGTCACAGCGGCAGTAACACTGCGCGCACAGGCCCTGCAATGGCAGAGGCCTGGGATAGATTTGAAAGGCTACTTTGGTGGGTGGCGCAATCAGCGCTGCAAGCCCACCAGTAGCATTTAATTTACCAGTCCTGGGTATATGAGATACCACTTTACAAGGGACTGACAGGTAAATTAAATAGGCCAAACAGGTGTAGACCAATCTTACCATGTTTATCACAGAGAGCACACACACTTTACACTAGACAGCAGTGCTAAAGTGCCCAGAGTCCTAAAACCACCAACACCATGTCAGAGAAAAGGCTAGGAGAAAGGCAAAAAGTTTAGGGATGACCCTGCAAAAAGGGCCAAGTCCAACACTCTTTATATGTGTTTTATACCTTACTGTCCTTGGGATTCTAGGCTGCATAGTCCCAGAGAGCCTCCTCTCTCGATCAAAGTGTTTCCTTTGCCTAACGTGGTATATGGCCATGATTGTTTCTATTGCTCGCGATGCTTTATCAGCTATTGGTTGGAGCCCTCTGCCTTGCCTACTTCTATGGATGGGGGCTTGGCCCAGTAGTTTTAGCTGTTGTGCTTAGCCTTCTACCTCGGTCTCTTGGACCGGTTGCCCTTCCGGCGGTCTTTGTAGTGCTATGTTTATATGAAGTGTTGTTCTCACTTTTCTTGTTCTTCTGATATGCATTTTTTCCCCATCTCTTTGCAGGACTGCGGATTTGGTTCCGTACGGGGTTCTCCCTGAGTTTTCTGATGGGATGTTATCTTCTACACGTCCCTTCCAAGCAAGCGGTGTCTCTTTTTCTTATGCAGACCGGATAGCCCAGTCGGGTATATTTCTTGGAATTAGTTCGCAGACCCTACTCCGGGATGGTATTGTTTGGGTATCTATTCTAAGGTAAGGAATCTGCGGCTAGACGTCTGTATCAGATGAATAATTTACTTACTTTTGCCTATGTGGTAGAGACTAGATCTAGCCGCATATTCCTTACTGACCCACCCATCCTCCCCGCTATGCAAACTGGTTCACCTTTTCTCCCAGGACAATTCTATACACATTTGTGCTTTTCATTGGTACAAAAAAAATATATATATATATATAAATAAAAGACACACCAAACAACCAATAATACTTAATATAAGCTTCTTTTAAAAAGAGGATTCTTTTTGGTCACACTGTTTCCATAGTTTCTATACGTGGCTCAGCGTTTTAGCCAGAAAGTAGTTGCGGAAGAAACTGACATAAGCGCGTCAGGGGAGGGCTTATATGGACTCTAACGCAGCAGTGGCAGGCTCAGGTAAGCGCGGTGGGGCGGGGAAGGGGGGAAGCCGACAGACGACGGAATAGGTATTATTTATTTATTTAATTATACCTATTCCGTTGGCTTCCCACCCTGCCGCGACCTGCCCCGCCCCACCGTGCTTACCTGAGCCGTATGCCACTGCTCTAACAATGTCACATTCGGTGGACAACATCGTTATGGAGCCACTTGATGCCCTCTAACGACATGCAGAGGTACTGCTGTAGAAAGATGTCAGGATCGACTCTGGCTCCTGGGGATAATTTTAAGGTAAGGAATCTGCAGCTAGATCTAGTCTCTTCCAGATAAGGTATTAGTAAAGGTAAGTAACTTATTCAATGTGCAATGTTTTTTGCCAATAAAGCAAAGGTAAGCCACCACAAACTGTTGAAGTGGTACCAATTATTCCAGCCAAATCAGGATGACCATTGGAATGAAGATCAAAGTAACACAAAGTTGAGATATGAGGGTGCAGTTCATGGTTCATACATGTGTGTTTCACTGCAAGGAATTCTGGACTAAATCCATAACAACGAGCAAGCGTAAACAGTGTTGCATACTTAAACTGTATTTTCAAAATGTGCTTTTTTTTTTATTATATAGACAGCACATACCAAGTTCTAACTATTTTCAAGCATATTTTGTGTTTATGAATAGACCCTTTCAAGTAGAAAACATATGCTTTACATAACACACACACTTGATTGTGTCTGGTATGTAAAATCGATTCTGTAGTGTAAGGGAGCACTTCCTGTAGCAAAAATATACTCTAAGATTTTTTGAAGTTGGTATGTGCTGTAGAAATTAGAAAATATCCAACGCTTTTATTAAATCTTTCATGGTAATCATTTATCGTTCCTTAATTCAGAATCAGTTCTGCCACAGATTAAAAAAACACACTACACGTTAATTGATAGGCTTTTAAACTAAAACCTATGTGTGGTTGTCAGTGAACACCGATGTGCCAACAATGGAACACCCCTTTGGGCTAATGTGCCTCTCATTGAAGAACATTGAAAGGAAAATCAAACATTGGCAGCGCAACTAAAGGGCACTAAATTTTTTATATTGGATCGATATCACTTTGTGAAACCCATCCTGTGGGAAGCTTAGAATAATGTGGACTCTATTTAAGTTGGGTATAAGTGGTCAATTTCAACAACTATAGTTATGCACACATTGTGTTTTAAATTCAAATGTAAAAATGTTTCAAAAATATTATTATTCTTGATGATCTACACTTTTGTTTAAAAAAAAAATTAAAAAAAATAAAAATTACCAAGACTTGATAGATCACCGAAACAGCTGAACTCTAAATCATCAGATGGAGAAGGGCTACCGTCAAATACATAAAAAAGTTGTTTTACACATACACACACATTTCTTAAAAATCATTATACGTTTAATGAACACCTATTAAGTGTAACATTTTACAGTGCCACATGTATTCTTTTAAAGCATATTTCTAACCAAGATTAGTAAAGATATTACATATGGAAAAAAAAGGATTAATATAGGCAACATGACAAAAAGTAAATGGAGGGGGGACCCGTCAATGCCCTCAGCTCGAAAGTGGGGAAGTCCCACTCCTGACATGGCTACCCGACCCTCACAATGACCGCCTGAGACCAAAATTCTGTTGTGTGGTTAGATATATCACATCTTAGGCCGTATTTATTTTTTGTGAGCATTAATTAAAAAAAAGTGTACTAAACACCGCACAGCACATCTATTTACATGGTTTTAATTTGACCTACAATACATAGACAACTAGATACTAATACCTCCACGTGCATCCATAAACATTCTGTGCACTCATGGTTTACCCTACTACCCAGTCCCCTTGGCACCTCTGACATTTTGAAGGCTATATAAGGGCCCTACCCAGAGCTTAAACAGGACACTCGCTCTACCGCGAATGCTTCCACTCTGTACACTGCAGAGCAACCATACTTCGGGCATCCCAACAACTGACAGAGAGCCAGTCTGGGCAAGAAGGTAACTTCTTGGTGCCCTGACGCAGACCGTATGCTCTAACTCCCAAAAGGACAAATGTTCTGTAGCACCAAAGCACATGAAGGAAGGGTGAGGGTGGGTTGAGGGCCGCAAAAAGCGACAGCCCCAACCTCAAGCAAAATTGCAGATTCTTTAACCAATGCTGCAAGCACTATCTTTGAGGTCACCATAAACCCTGGTGTTTTCTGTGTCTAAAATTCATGTGAGATGGCAAGGAGACCTGAACTGTCCCCACCAACCATGAACTTACCCTATCACAATATGACAAAAGGCATAACATAAAAACATAGCATTCCCTGAAACAGAAGAATAGAATAAGAGACAAACAAACAACTGCAACAGCATCATGACCCCGACATTAACATCCTGACAAAACATAAACTTTTTTTTACTACTATTTAATCCAGTAATTAAAGGTATGGGTGGGTGGTAAAAAGAAAATCCCGCCTGCAGCAGCTCCTGATCTCACTGCGGGTCTTTCGGGAGCTAGAAGCAGCGGTGCTTGCGGCCAGGAGGGCAAAACCAAAAGTCGGAGCCCTACCTCGCTTCGCCTTTTGTTTGTGCTGTCCTGAGGCCACGCCCACCACTACCAGCTGCTGCTGCTAGATCTCCCACAGTGCTAAGGAGTTGCAGATGTCAGGCTATGCCCAACTCAGAGGCATTGTCTCATGACCTGCCATATTGCCAAGCCTTGCTTGCCTCACATTCCACCTTTGTACTTACCAACTTTGCTTTCCATTTCCATCCCGAGATGGTGAAGGGGGTCTTCTACTCGAGATACCACATCAGCCTCTCTGTGCTGTGCCAACACAAATCCTGATTTTCATTGTATAGTAAATCCCACCCCAATCCTTTGTTCTAAGTTAGTGTCACTTTTGTGAAGCAAACTTAGTGCAAAACATTGGACAATCTAGGCCAAGGTGTCAGAAGATTTGTATTGAGAGGGGGGTTTGCATAAGGGATTACTAACTTTTCCTATACAGTCTTTAAAAATATGTCAAGCTATTTGAGGAAAAGGGGAAAACTATAAAGGCAGTAAAACTGGATGGTATGAGGACATTTATCAAACTATAATGAAAGTTCATGAAGAATGTGGAACAATGATGGTTCATGTCCACTATGCTACAAATGTATGCGTGCAGAAAAACCATGAGTGTTAAATACTATACCCTATCATCGATTTCTGTCATAACATGGACAACATGTACCTAACAAAAATAGATTTATGCATAAGTTAAGTAAAGACAATTTTATCAAAATGTACATGATGGAAGTACTTTATATTATTTTGTATTTCCTTTTTTGTTTAACACATAGACAAACTGATTGAATTATAAGAGAACCTGTATGGTAAGAACATAGCTGAAGATCAAGTTGTGCTATATATATGTACTCTTTAAAGGTAAGTGTAAGGTTGAATAATTTTGAGGCATAATTCCAATATTAGTTTGGATTGTGTGTTGTACTCCTAAAATTTCACAAGGATATTACAGCACAAATTAATTTTAATTCTGTTGTACAGTTTCTGTGAAAATAGTTGTGTAAAGTTACAGATTTTTACTAAGCACATGATTCATTAAACGTTTTAGGGAAAATCATCAATTTTGTTATGTTTTAATGTAATTAACATTCAAATATAATATGTCAAAATATTCCTTTCCTTTAATGCAAATCTGAAAAAAGTGAACTTTACTCTTTAAGATAATCAAAAGTCAAACTAAGGTTATTGTTATAACATATTAGAAATTACAGTATTCAAAAAGGTAGCTTGACGCAAGTAATACATCGAAAAATTAAAAATAGAACCACCAATCAATTACTGCTGATTGTATGTGAAAAGGTGACATAATTATAAGTGGCTTACTAAGGAAAACACTGTACGAGATTGTGTCGCTGATGTCTATCTAGGCAGAATACACAATATCTAAATCTACAGCTTCATTCTCTGGTGACTGCACATGCTCTTTGCTTGGTTTCGGTTGTAACAGTCAAAGGTTTAGCCATGTGTATTGAAGAGTCACCATGGCAAGAATTTGTAGGCCATATTCTGTCTAAGAGATCAGCGAGCCATATGAAAGCTACACTGCAATCTCTAGTACTAAAGAAATGGTGTTGTGCCCTTATAAAGCAGGGAAAAGGCTGAGCCATATGAAATGCATATACAAAACGAGTGCCTTTCCCTCTAACTTTATCAGTTATGCTTGAAAAGACCTGTTTTGTAAAGACCATAGAGCAGAGCAGAGCAGATTAATCAAACATTACTGTAGTTTTGAAAATAAAAATAAAGTGTACATGTGCCTTCCCATCAAACTGTGACGGTATGTGCTTCCCCCAAAGTGAGTAACCATGAGATCATCTATCCAAAAATTGAGGTAAAACCAATTTTTTTCCAAAATTGTTTGAATCAATCAATCACCAGTCAAAAGCTCTTAATTCATGCACGTAGGAAGACAAGTTCATCACAATAGTTAATCTACCACTTTTAATTTAAAGATGAGCAAGATGTGGACAACAGAGTATGCTGGGGCTTTCTTAATTTAACATGAAGCCGTTCCAGAATTTCCTTGGGAAAGTTTAATGTCCAAATTCCTTTAACTCATAAAAGGCGACGTATTTCGACCCCTGTCCCTTAGAGGTCTCCTCGGGTCTTGGGCTGGTAAAAGTATCCTACAAGGGAGAACAAAACATCCTTCAGCCGGGGGTTTAATCAGGCTTATTGGATTTAGGAACAAATTATAGTTTTTATAACTTACTCCCTCTTCTTGTTGAGGACCAAAAAGGTAACTAACAAAGAAAAAACATTATCTACATTAGTCATCTGGACTTTAAAGAACTCACACCTAAGATAAACATTGTGAATTGGAGCATACCTTCCAGGTTATCCTTTGACTGAGTGGCTACAACACTGTGTAAAGAACTGTTGTGTATGAAAACAGATGGAAAGTGTAGAGTATGTGTGATTTAGAGACATGATCAGTGTAATAAACCTGCAGCAGTGAAACAAAGTCAACTGCTCACCTTTCCAATGACAACTGTGTGGTCTGATCAACTCGCTTCCAAACGAAAGGGAGAAATGTTATCCACGAGCGGAGCTTTTGGGCAAAAAAGTCAGGTGAAGTTGTACTGTGTTTCCTCTAAACAAAAAATAACATATCCAAGTTATCCAATAAGAAGTTGGCAGGTTTTCACAGTCGTGACTGACATGCACTTAGATACATTACCACATTAGATCAAGGGTTTGTGAAAGCATAGTTTTGGGTCTTGAAGAGAAGGTTTTTAGTTACAATGTTGTATTTAATATGTACACTAATTAATATTTGTGGAGTACAAACCGAAGTTTAATAAATATTTTGACCAATAAACAATTGTCCTGGTTATTCCATGGTTGAAGCAGACATTCCATTTTTAACATAATCCTTGTGTACTATTTAAATGCCATAGTACACTATAGTAAAAGGAATGGGTGGATGCAAGTGAACACCCATACACAACCCATAGAAGAGCACTTTCTTGCAAAGTAACACCAAGTAAGATGTATTGTTATTTTGCCTTACCTTCGGAACCTATATAAATATATCCACAAATTAAATCTGCCAACAACACTTTTTTGGCAGGTTAACAACACTTTCAGGAACCTAATAAATAACATTTTTTTATTAAATGTGTGCCTAAGTGTTATTCTATAATCTAGTAGTGGTCTATAATGATATTATGCATATGAACTATTCAGTAATTAATACACAAGGTAATATTGGGTTGTATTTTTCACTATTTTCCCACAAGTACCCATTACATAGGTGATGCATCACCAATCTCAGCAATCCACTAATGGGATTTGCAAACATTCCATATATTATTGCACATGTTTATCTTTAAAATACATAGAAAAAATGCAGCCAAGAAAAGTGTTAGAAATAACTAACCATTATCATGTTGACAAATAAATATGTGATTTCATTTTTGTTGCCTTTGTACAAATTCAAAATTATACATACATCTTAAATTCAAAAAAGCCAAAAAGATTATCCTCTTACTGTAATGATTTCTTTCTATCCAAATATGGACATTTATTTTTAAATGGGAAGATAAACAATGTACCTCATGATTTAAAAAAAAGAAATTTGGTATATAGTAAATTATTTCTTTTATTATGAAAACTTTCTCTGAGATGTAACTAAAGGCCTGATTTTGAGTCTGGCAGTCTTGGACCGCCAGACTCGCGGTGATGCAGCAGTGGCAGTCCTGTATCTACCTCATTACGAGGTGGCTTTAAGGACCAGCCACCGCTGCGCTGGCTGCGCCAGGGAACCGCCATTCCTTGGCAGTGGTGCAGCACAGAGGGCCTATATAATATGCAAAGCTGGATCGCCACGGTCCGCCAAGCATATTATGAGTTTCCCCTCCTCGAGTCTTTTGATGGTGGGCTCACCACCATGAAAAGGCTGGCGGACGTGAAACAAAGGGGGCCCTACACGGCCCCCATACCCCCGCTGCCGCTGGGTTGCATTAAGGGGGGCACTACACGCTTTTTGATGTGGAAAGCAATCAAAAGAAGCCCTGTGTGATGGGACAATGAAAAGTAGAATTTGTGTCACTCAACCCAACCTCGAGTTTCGTTAAGGCGAGTTGTGCTATGACACACAGCTTTGCATTGTAGTATGCCGCATTGTAAATATAGTGCTGCCCATGTAAAAAAGAAAGTTGCGCAAGGCAGCACAACTTTTTTTTTTTAACTCAAAGCTGCACTACGTGATTTCTTGTAAATCCGTCTCCTTGCTTGGATCACTGAAATAATATTGATGCATACAATATCGAAACAGAAAAATATCAGAAAATAAATATTGTTCACAAAAATATCTCCTTCCTTTACGTAACTAATAAAACCACAAATATCAAGAATACAAATATCGTTGTTAAAAAAGATCGATTTTTACTTATATCGAAAACACAAATATTGGAAACAAAAATATTGTCACCTTTAAATAAAAATATAATATGTCAAAATATCGATTCACACAGTATCAACTACAATGATATTGCCAAAATAATTACATTATCATGAATAAATATACAAAAAAACACTTTTTACATAAAACAATCATTTAAAATAAACACAAACACTGTACACCCATTTGAATTACAAATAAATATATAACCTCGCCAAACTATTTATAATTCACCCCAGTAAAATATATAACTTAATTCATAACAATATAAGCCCCAAAAATTTGCATTAACCATAAGCATTTATACAAGAATCTAAATATATGTGAATATATATATATATATATATATATATATATATATATATATATATATATATATATATATATATATACCACACACCACACAAAGAGAAACGATGAATGCGCTCTCAGGAAGTGCCAAGTGTCAGATTTATTGCAAAAGGGTTACGCGTTTCGACAGTCTTGCTGTCTTGATCACACAGTGATTCAGGAAGCAAAGTTCCATTACATAGTCTCGTGTAAACATAGAAGGCAGACTCAAATTCTGTTATTCTCACAGAAAAAGGTGAAAATCTGGCGGCCATTTCTGAATGATAACAATTAATGAAAGTAAGTAGAAATGCTGATTAATAGGCACATAGTTACATAGTTGTATAGAGACATGCACATCACAGTAAATATGAACGAAATCGTAATACATGTGAATAGTCTAGATACAAATGGACAAAATAACCTGATGGTTTGAATGAGTCAAGGAGCCAAAGGTGTAATGTGGCAGCCATCTTAGCAAGGTGAACACTTAGAAAATCAAATATTGTCCAAGATAGTGAGGTACATGATATACTGAAACAGTAAAGTAACCACAAGGCCTGAGAGTCAAGTGAGGTGCAAAGCCGGAATGTTGCCGGTAATCATGCATGTGTATCTCAGAATGCCTTCATATGGTCATGGCTCAGGAATAAATAATGCGTAGATACACACATACATACCAACATCTCTGAACTTCAAGACACTAGGATGATTACCACGTACAATAGAAACTCACAACAGATACACAGAATCCTCACACAACATTGGGGGATATTGACCAGTGACTCTGTCATTGGCAGTTCTATTCATTCCTGGCCTAGGATTACCTATAAGAAAGGCCGTAGCCTGAGGGACATTTTGGTCCACAATGACATCACCCAAATACAGCATCAAGGTGACCATAATCTCAAGGGCTTCTTTCCTTGCGGACATTGCAAGGCTTGCCGCAATAGTCTCATGATCAATGAATTTTCCATACCAGGGAGAATGAAAAAGAAACCCATCACACAATTCCTCACATGTAGCACTACTTTTGTTGTATACGCTCTAGATTGCCCATGTGGGATGAGATATATTGGTAGTACCACCCTAATGGCAAAAAAGAGGGTACTTGAACACATGCAGGCCATAAATAACAAAGACATGCATTACCCGGTGGCAAGACATTTTCAGGAGTATCACCTCTTCAACAGTTCTCTGAGTTTTTTCATCATCGAGCAAGTACATACTGGCCCCAGGGGGGTAATAGAGTCCTCATGCTCCGTAAACGTGAGTCTAAATGGATTATAGAACTTGAAACTAAATACCCCGGGGAACACAATCTCGACGAAGAACTTAATACACACTTACATGAAAGTTAGAGGGTATCACATATGCTCTTTTGCCTTTTCTCCCTTCTCTCGATTTCTCCATGTTGTATCTTGTTCGATCAGAATAGTATGTTTTATGCATATCACATGATGTACATAGTATGATGTTTTAACCCTTATGTTTCTTCTTTTTTATTTTTTCACAGGAGGAAAGGAAGGGGCCCTCCACCTTGGGATGGATACTTCTTACACGGGCTCCCTACCCTTTTCTTTGATATTTCTGGGCACTTCTCACTCAGATAAGATTCTTCCTATCCTATCACTTGCTTCTATTCAGCATATTTACTTAGTGTTCCATGCTATTGTTTTATTGTCTCCTGTATAATTTAGGCCATGTGCAACTTTATTAGTAATATCATGTACGGAGTATGTGTATCCCCCCACATATGCATATCTTGCAGGAGATCCATCCACTGGGATCACACACCTGTTTTTCACTAGCCACTTGGCGAATCTATTTCCCTACTATAGGATTTATTCCTGTCCTTCAGTTAGACACTTACACGCCCTCGACATTCTGGGTACTGTGTAGGTAAACCAGTATACTTAAAATGTCCACCGGTATACTTCCACATTGCACCTCGGTGCACCACCCCACTAGAGGTCTTTAATGTCCATGCCACATTTGGCGAACTCACATCCTTCGGAAGACACGCACTTCTCTGTGTCGACCTACTGTGCTACTCTTATTCCTGGTAGCCCAGATTCTTTAGAGATACATTGTACCTTTCTATTCAGGTGGGCAAGTTTTCTACTTTTTTCCATGGTACCCATCTGGCCAGAATTTTACTTGTGTATCTACGCATTATTTATTCCTTAGCCATGACCATATGTAGGGATTCTGAGATACACACGCATCATTACCGGCAACATGCCGGCTTTGCACATCACTTGACTCTCAGGCCTTGTGGTTACTTTACTGTTTCAGTACATCATGTACCTCACTATCTTGGACAATATTTGATTTTCTAAGTGTTCACCTTGCTAAGATGGCTGCCACATTACTCCTTTGGCTCCTTGACTCATTCAAACCATCAGGTTATTTTGTCCATTTGTGTCTAGACTATTCACATGTATTACGATTTCGTTCATATTTACTGTGATGTGCATGTCTCTATACAATTATGTAACTATGTGCCTATTAATCAGCATTTCTACTTAGTTTCATTAATTGTTATCATTCAGAAATGGGCGCCAGATTTTCACCTTTTTCTGTGAGAATAACAGAATTTGAGTCTGCCTTCTATGTTTACACGAGACTATGTAATGGAACTTTGCTTGCTGAATCACTGTGTGATCAAGACAGCAAGACTGTCGAAACGCGTAACCCTTTTGCAATAAATCTCACACTTGGCACTTCCTGAGAGCGCGTTCATCATTTCTCTTTGTGTGGTATATTTCCATCGGCTGGCTCTGCCGACATTGCGCGCCACCTACCGCGGGCCAGTTGATCCTGGCAGGAGCATCTTGTGTGTGCAATATATATATATATATATATCTCCAAAATCGACCCCTCCATGAAAGAGACCAGAGGACACAGCGGGGAGCTTTGCGGGAGTTCCGTTATTAACAGCGTGTGTGGCATAATGCATTTCGGTTTGTGTAAGCCTTCCTCAGATGCCGCCGTTTGTCGAGGTTGCTCCAACGCACTCCCTTATATTTCTACGGCCCTCCCAAATGGCGGAAGGTCAGCTGGCTCCACTTGATTGATTGCAGCTGCAGTTTGATGTTGTGGACTGCAGCTCCCAGAATACAATGCTCCGGTGAATATCAATTGTGGAGCCAAGATAAAGTCCTTCAATGGACGCTGCAATGCAAAGTAAGGGTGGGGGTTTAATGTTGTGGCGAAACCCCGTGGAATTAAGTCCAGGACTCCCTCAAGTCCCCAACGTTCTGCCTCAACATGCTAGTCAAACCGGGCCGTGAAGCGGTGATACAGTGATCCCTCTTCCCCGTGAAGTCACGGGCTGTCACTGACAGCGGCCACTTGCCTGGCCTGATCCTGAGGCGGTCCTGCGGTGTCCGATACCTCGGAGAAAACTTGCCACGATGCCAGTGTGCCACAGGACACTTGGAGAACGGGTCCTCTCAACACGCACTGGCAAGCGCGTAAAACATCCAAAATCGACCCCTCCATGAAAGAGACCAGAGGACACAGCGGGGACAAAACTATTAAACTATATATCAAACATCATAAATCAAAACTAAATTATCATTTACCATAGAAGGACATAACTATTAAAAAACGATTCAAACTAAAACAAAACCAACCAATAGAATCAAACTATAAATAACCTTAACCAATAATATCAGACAAACAATTAAGTTAACAACATACAAGGTACACTAATTAATCAACGAAATACTTCAAAAACAATAAAAGCTGCAAGACAAGGAAACTCTGCTGGATTCTCTGACCAGACCCTTAAAGAAAAAAATATACATCCGGAAAACTAACTAACCAAGTAAGCAAAACGTATATTTAAACTAAAACTTGCTTGTAAATAAAAATTCAAAATTCCCAATAGCAAATAATTAACAAAACACTTTCCAACTTCTATCTCTTTACATGTACTTCCTAAAGGAAAACACTACAGCTTCGAAAAGTGATAACCTGCCGGAAAAAACACATCACAAACCAGCAAAAATATATAACAAAGTAAGTAAACATAAATTATTAAAAATAAAAAGTCACCCAAAAAGCGTTAAAATAAACCCAACAACTTCAACCTCTACAAACTGATGTTTTTTTTTCTTCCAACAGAAATGAAAGCACCTGCTCTACATTATACCACCAATCAAAAAGTGCAAAACAATGTGAAACATCTAAAAAACATACATGTAAGGGTTTATTCTCGCAAGGGATAAAATATGTTGCACTTACATGTTAACTAGCTAACAACCTGCTTTTTTGCACACTGTATATAACTGTTTCATTTACTGAATATATCTATATGTACTGTGTTTTATTGGGTAATACCCCGAAATAAACAAAAAACAAATGTATGAAAGTTGAAATAATAGAAGATTTTGCATAATTTTATATGTAAATAAAAATGTGTAAACTTTAAACATATTTATTTATATTATTACCCTACTTTCAGATACAATGATGGAGAGAGCTAAATATATAACATCTCAGAAAGGAAAGTGGTTACTAAGGGGCTAATTACGATGCCAGTCGGACCGACCGTCCGACCGCCGTGGCCGTGGTCCGATTCCGACCTCCAAGACTGCAAAGTCTCCCCCACCGTATTACGATGCATGCAGGCCGAACTGCCACGGTCGGAGTAGCGTTCCCATGGGCCGCGGCAGTCAGAAATGTTACTGATAGGGATTCAGACACCGTCAGGGCTGTGGTACCACCACTGAGCAGATTAGGATGAAACCATTGTGTTGGCGGTCCCTTGTTGGCTGTATCACGATGGCGCTAGACCGCTCCGCTACTGCTCCCGCGAAGCAGCACAACAGAGCACATTGGATGCAGAACAAATCTACACAGCTGATGGTCATTTCCAAAGTGGACACACCTACAAATCAGCCTATAAAACACACCCCATCCCAGACCATGATCTTTTGCCACTACACTGCAGCACAGCAAAGTCAGAGCAGCAAAATTGGTCAGAGAAGGCAGCCCTTTTCACACAATCACATCACACACACTCCACACGTTTTCTTCAGTTTTCTGCACCCTCATTTAATAACATGTCACCTGCCAAAAATCCACGATTTTCTGACACTGAGTTGTCAGTCATGGTGGATGAAATCATGAGAGTAGAGGCACAATTGTTTGGAGCCCAAGTCCAACAAACTTCTATCGCTAGAAAGAGTGAAATGTGGGCCAGGATAGTCAACAAAGTGAATGATGTAGGTACCATCCTGCGCACAAAGGAGGACATCAGGAAGAGGTGGCACGACCTGAGGATGTGGGAGAAGAAACTGGCCTCCAGGCACCACCTTGTGGCCCAGAAGACTGTCAGTGGTTTTCCCCGACCACCATTAGAGCTCACACCCTGGGAGGAGAAGGTGCACGCCATCCTGCATTCTGAGGGCTTGACAGGAATACCTGGGTGATCAGAGACTAAGTAACACCACATCAACTGTCTCAACATATCAATGTTCTGTGTGCACACATCTCAGCTCTTGCGTTTCTCATCTACTTTTCTTATATGCAGTAGTCAAAGTATCAGAGATGAGTCATTGACAGTTACAATCTGTAGCACTGCACATAAGTCCACATGTATCAACCTCCATTACATCCCACATGTGGTAATGCTGTCTGTAAGTGTAGTACCATCAAATCATCATCCCAGGACCCATTATATGTGCAAATGTATAAAAGTATGGCCCACCACAACTGCAGTTTGCAAATAGGAATGTAACACAAACCACTTTTGCTGTTGTTGGCAAGTCTAAATTTAAATGACTACAACTACCATGAGGCCCTGTAGCTTAAACACTCAACTGGAGGCACCAGTGTTGTTTGTCCTTACTCCCCTCTCAGCAGTGTGACTAATGAGGTTCACCTCATAGGCAGATAGCCATTGGTCAAGTGTGGGGTAGGAGAGAATGACATGACTACAACTACCATGAGACCCTGTACCCCTAACTCAGAACTGGAGCCACCACTGTTTGTCCGTACTCACTTGTCAGCTATATCATTACGGAGGGTCACCTCACAGGCAGTTAGCCATTGGTTAAGTGGGGGGGTATGAGAGAATGACATGATTACAACTACCATGAGGCCCTGTACCCCTAACTCTGAACCAGAGCCATCACTGTTGTTTGTCCGTACTCACTTGTCAGCCATGTCACCACTGAGGTTCACCTAACAGGCAGTTAGCCATTGGTCAACTGTGGGGTAGGAGAAAATAAAATTAGTACATCTACCATGAGGCCCTGTGGCATGAACACTTAACAGGAAGCATCAGTGTTTGTCCTTACTCACTTGTCAGCAATGTGACTACTGAGGTTCACCTCACAGGCGGTTAGCCATTGGTCATGTGTGGAGTAGAAGAGAATGACATGACTACAACTATCATGAGGCCCTGTACCCCTAACTCTGAACCAGAGCCACCACTGTTGTTTGTCCGTACTTACTTGTCATCCATGTCACCACTGATCCCCAGCTCATATAGATTGAGCACCTTACACACAATTCTGTACTCAGGCACATGCCTGCCTACTCAGCCTGAACTTACCCTGGTCTCTATAAATGCAAAGAATGAGGCCATGAGTGACACCATATCAAGTGTGTACCTGAAATATCAGTAATGCATGAAGGTAACCCAGCTGATTTAAAATGGCTGGTGATCCATTGACACTGCACAGCACACATGATTACCAATGCTAAATCTAGTACCAAGTTGTGTGTATGCCTGTATTGTCCACACCTAGTACTTGGACTTTATTAATACACATGTAACTTCTACACTGTTTTGGCTTCAAGTTATTGGGACATGCCATGTCCATCCCTCATGTCAACATTAAGCATGTCATTACAGCAAATGATCAGGCCAATACCACTTCATGTAATGAATGTCTCCCAATGCCTTGCAAACGAGTCAAACATAACAGTGATAGTTTACAATGTCAACTTCAACCACTCTTGTCCCTCCCAACCCTGAGCTCACTGTGTACCAGATGATGTGGATGTACATACCATACTTACAACAATAACAATCTGCTCTATGTCTGACCAGGTAGAACTGGCACAACATCAGGCCAGACCGAACACACCGCCCAGACTCCACCCCCCCACCCCCAGATCAAGCCTCCAGTGATGCTGAATCTCCTGGAACCATGGAGAAGGACGACCTACCTGGCCCATCTAGACAGCCTGGGCAGACGGCAACAGTAAGTCTCAATGTGCCCACAACCACATCTCCCAACCCAGCTGCAACATCTCAGCTGATCTCTGCCCCAACAACCCGTGAACCTAGCATGGGCAGCAACATCTCCTGCACCCCAATCGCACTTCCAGAGGTGAGGGGACACTCACTGAGGATGGAGGAGCCACAGAGAGGGAGCAGGCTGGCCCAAGGTCAGAGGCCTGTGGGGGCAGGGGTGGTGGGAGGGTAACTGGGCCCACAAAGTGAGGCCACTGACGCCCAGGCCAACATCACCTGAGTCCTGGGAGCCTATGAGGGCTACCAAGGAGTGATGGACCAGGTACTTGAGGAACTCCAGGAGACGAAGCAGCTGCAGAGGTCCATAGACTTGAGGCTGGACACCCACAACGACAACATGGACCAGCTCAAAGGGTTGCTGAGGGACATTACCACCACACTCTGCTGGGCTTTTCCCCACCACCCACCCCTTCCTGTGGTCCATCTACATCTGGCCCTTTTACATCTGTGGAATCAACAGGAAGGGAGGCCCTGTCATATGAAGCCTCCTCAGACACCCCTGACCCTGTAGCTGCAGACCCACTCCCCATCGGGGGCCTAGACGTTAAAGGAAAAACTAGGAGATTTGGATGGCAAGGCACCCATCACCACCAGGAAGAAACATCTCAAATGATGACCTCATTTGTGTGCAAGACCTTCACTTTGTTGACTATTTCTGTATACTTTTCCATTTCTGATGGGAGAAGTATGTTGGACTTGGGACTTCAGACAATGTGGTTCCTACAACAATAGTTTCATCCACTAAAACTGACTACTCTGCTCCTTTGTTGTCACCATTTGTCTGTATAATCATTTTTTTCTTCCACATTTTGCACTGCAATAAATTCACTTGTCACAAAATCGTCACCTCATTTAGGGCCAGATGTACGACCCTATTTTGCATGCACAAACAGGTTTGCGACCCGTTTGCGCATGCAAAATGTCACAGGGCCATGTACAATACCTAAATAGCGAGTTGCAATTTATTTGTGACTCGCTATTTAGGAATTGCGAGACGCTATTAGGAAGGGGCGTTCCCTTCCTAATAGCGACCCCAAGGCCATGTATGAATGTTTTGCAACCGCAATTGCGTTCGCAAAACACTCCCAAATTACCACCCTCTTCAAGAGGGTGGCAATGCACTCGCAAAAGGGAGGGGGTCCCTAGGGGACCCCTTCCCCTTTGCAAATGCAGGGGGAAATATTTTTTAGTGGCAGGCAGTGGTCCCATGGACCACTGCCTGCCCTTAAAAAATGAAACGAAAACGTTTCATTTTTTTAAAAATGCATCCTGTTTTCCTTTAAGAAAAACGGGCTGCATTAAAAAAAAAAAAACCTGCTTTATTGAAAAGCAGTCCCAGACATGGTGGTCTGCTGAGCCCAGCAGGCCACCATCCCTGGGAGGGCTAGCCATTCCCAATGGGGGTCGCAAATTGCGAGTGGCTCATTAATATTCATGAGCCTCGCATTTTGCGACCCCATTGGGTATCGCAATCAGTGTCTGTGACACTGTAGTACATGTAAATTGCGCTCGCAATTTGCGACTGCATATCGAGCGCAAATTGCGAGGCGCAACTTACAAGGGCCCTTAGTATCATTCACATCTAGCAAATCATGATATTATCCCCTTGTGAATTACCACATGTAAGTCAAAGCTACTTGTGCAAGCATGGACATGTGGAATGTCAACAATGTGCAACTGAGTATCATAACCATGTCACCCCGACACAGACATACAAGTGTACAGTCTCATGACATCTTTATGGCATATTTCCAAACTTACGCAGACATAATGTCAAAACCAGAGCTAAATATTACATCACTGAAATGATCTGTGTCAGTGACCACAGATGCCAAGTGCAGACCTCAACAACATGGTCGGAGGGAATACATCAGACAATGCCAAATAGATTTGGCAAATGACACTTGGTTCATGAAATCAGCTGGAGCCATATTGACAGCCTCACAAAAGGTATCCCACATCATGAAAACAAGAAAGCAAAACATGGCAGTACAACAGTTTCTGATCACAGGTTCATTCCATTCCAGTTTTGCTGCCTCTGGTGGAATGTCACAAACATATGTCAGTGGTGTGCCACAAGCACTGTGGCATGCAATGATGAGACACATCAACACCTACATCCAGTTCATACACATTGAGGCCAATGTGAAGGTAGAACAGCATGATTTGGCCCAGAAACCACATTGTGTTGGAGAACATGCTGGCACACATATTGTGATAGGACCACCACATGACAGGGGACAAGTCCAATGGAGTATCAGCAACTTCCATCCTATTGCTGTGCAAGCTAGCTTGGTACCGGAGTAGTACACCCAAAGTCTGTTCCAGACATTCCCAGGAACAATCCATGTCCACTTCGTACTTTGAAATAGCATCATATACCTGCTGATGTCACAACTCTGAAATGTCCAAATGAAGATGACATGGTGAAGGTACCTACAACAGACCTAATACATAGAGATTAGCTAGAAAGCCATACATATGACAACAATCACAGTCAACTTCTGGAGTACACAGTACATGGGTAAATGTCACCTACACAAAGCAACATCAACAACGTGTGCATGTGTCAAGACCTTCCTCTACAAACAGACATGCACAGAGTTTGCCATAGCTGTAAATACCTAACATGTATCCATGAATGTCCTGTTCACAGCATCACAACAGTCACTGTAACAGTCAAAGTCATGACATTTCACAACATACTAACATTCATGAGAAGAAGTTGTTGATGAGCTCTTGACGCATGTCAACTTCTTCTTCTTGACCACTATCATCATCATTTGGCATTTCAGGATCCTCACTCGGTGATTCCTGCTGGTCTGCATCCTCTGCAATTAGAGGGATGTTCCATCGCAGTGCAAGATTGTAGAGCATGCAGCAGGCTACAGTGATCTGACACACCTTCCTGGGTGAGTAGAGGAGGGCTCCCCCAGTCTTGTCCAGACATCTGAATCTGACTTTCAGGAGCCCAAAAGACCGCTCCGCTGGCAGCCGTGTTCTTCCATGGCCTCATTGAAGCATACTTCCCCTGGCGTTGTTGGATTCCCCAGCGGAGTTGACAACCATGGGCGGCTGGGATACGCTGAGTCTCCTAGATGTAAGAAACACATGTGAGTCACATATTTGCAACAAATGTGTTGTATCCTGTGACACAGGTAGACGCTGGTAGCCAAGTAGAGTTCATAAGTACCTTTATTCTGTAGCTGGTCGAGGTACATCCAGATGGTACACAGGTACATTAGACAGGTAATCCAGGTAAACAGGTGAAATAGATGTAGGTTAGCCTGTAGTCAACCCTTAGTTCCATGTAACAGCAAACCCCACCAGGAGCAGCCTGTCTGCTGCTCAGCCCATCTCTAACTGTCATTCCTCACTCACACAGACACCCAACATTCCGTGCATCACTGAATTCCCAACATTCTACAGTAAACATACACACTGGCTGAGCAGCAGGAAGATTGATAAACTACAAGATAAAAGTAAACTATGCAGGGCATAACACATCCCCCTCCTTTTAAAATGAAAAACAAAAATTGAAAATACAGAAAAAGATTGAGAGATAAACTATACACAAGCAAAATTACAAATACAATAAACAGTTCAAAACCCAGGGATGTGCAATAATGTAAACATCACGATAGGGTCAGAGCCATTAGAAACAGAAAGAATGGATAGCTTACAACCAAAAAAAGTGAGTAAAATAACCCATCCTCTCCCAATAAATATAATGAGAAAACTTTGTTGCGAATTGCAAAGGGCAAAAACACCCCCCAACTTCGATCCCTACTGCAAGGGAACAAATGAATAAACAAGATTCCTCACGTAAGGAAACTTACATACATACTATGAAGATGGAGCTAAAAACCAATCTTTCACCCCTCATAAGAGGTACAAACACTTGGGATTGCGACCCATAAAGTCCACCCACCTGTAAGGGTCTAAGACTTTAACCATGTATATGGGACCATAAACCATGAAAACACACCCTGTGTAGGGGAACCGTACCCATAAACCAAAACCAACCCAGTGTAAGGGTTACAAGTAATGTTAATTGGAGAAATCCCCATAAACATACCCCGCGTAAGGGTTACCAATCAAGCAACTGTTATGGGAATCGTACCCATGAACCAAAACCAACCCAGTGTAAGGGTTAAATGTTATGTTAATTGGTGGAGACCCAATAAACATACCCCGTGTCAGGGTTACCAAATAGAACAACTGTAAATGGGAACCATACCCAAGAACCCACCCCTGTGTAGGGGCCGCGTATAACGCATTATGAGAAAGGGACTCGTACCCAAACCCATGGCCATCCCTCATGTAAGGGAGAATGTTGTACCTCTAGCCACCAAGGACAAGACTAGGACGTCCCTTGAGCAAGAAAACCAAACTGTGGAAGCTGGAAACATAAGTTGTGAACATGTAACTATTCATACATAGATTCATATAAGGCAAACTCTACATACATATGACAAAACACTCACAGAAGAAACCCGAGTTGCACAAGAATTCCCTGTGCACACAACATAGCTAAAACACCAATATGCTGTAAATGATGGCTTAATGTAAAACTATGACCATTAACAAAGACAATCAAAGCTGATAATAATCACGCTGTAACATAAAATTAATTATGACCCCCTGTGAGCGATGTCACACCAAATTAGCAAAGACAGGCTCACTACGTTTAGCGATCACAGCAAGTCTCAGGAAACTGGCAGGAGGGACGCCGTCAGGCAGTAAATCGAGAAAAAGATAGCACATGTTACCGCCGTCAGCCAGTAAATCCAGAAAAAGTTAGCACATATTACCGCCAAAACTATGTGCATTCGAAAAGACACTGCCGAGATAAATCCAACAGCAAGTGAAAACGGCAACAGAGGACTCCAAGCACCGACGTGGACAGAATCAAAGAAAGAAAAGTACCTGGATTGTCTTGAGGACCACAAACAAACCAAGAGAACTGGAGCCGATTACGCCGAACTTCACTTTGCGACGCTGCTGCAGTTTGAATAAACTTTATTGAGAACTGGTTGGCGAAACAAAACAGGAACAAGGCATAGGATCCTGTATGATGCAGCAAAACAATCCCAAGATGGAGGGACGCTGTGTCACGCTGGTGCAGGGTGGTTCACGGTGCGTCCATGCACCAAAACGTCCGGAGAAAAACATGCGTCACAGAGGTTCGAGCAAAGCTGGGAAGAACTCACGGAGCTGCCCACGTCACCATGCAGGTAGGTGTGCGCGTGCTAGAATGGATAGCTTACAACCAATAAATTGAGTAAAATAACCCATCCTCTCCCAATAAAATAAAATGAGAAAACTTTGTTGCGAATTGCAAAGGGCAAAAACACACCCCGCAACTCTGATCCCTACTGCAAGGGAACACATGAATAGACAAGATTCCTCACGTAAGGAAACTTTCATACACTGTGAAGATGGAGCTAAAAAACAATCTTCACCCCTCATATGAGGTACAAACACTTGGGATAGCGACCCAGAAAGTCCACCCACCTGTAAGGGTCTAAGACTTTAACCATGTATATGGGACCATAAACCATGAAAACACACCCTGTGTAGGGGAACCGTACCCATAAACCAAAACCAACCCAGTATAAGGGTTACATGTACTGTTAATTCGAGAAATCCCCATAAACATACCCCGCGTAAGGGTTACCAAACGAACAACTGTTAATGGGAATCGTACCCATGAACCAAAACCAACCCAGTGTAAGGGTTAAATGTTAGTTAATTGGTGGAGACCCAATCAACATACCCCGTGTCAGGGTTACCACATAGAACAAATCGAACAACTGTAAATGGGAACCATACCCATGAACCCACCCCTGTGTATGGACCGCGTGTAATGCTTTATGAGAAAGGGACTCGTTCCCAAACCCATGCCCTTCCCTAATGTAAGGGAGAATGTAGTGCAGCTGCCCACTAAAATAAACTAGATAAGGACGTCCTTTGGGCAAGAAAACCTAAACTGTGGAAGCTGGCACATGTGAACTGTAGACTTAAATCCCTCAAGCACAATACAAACACTTTGTACTAACAATGAAAAACCATTACTGTAGGACAAAGTAAAACCAGTAATTACGCCGGTGAGTGACTTCTCACCCGAGCTGTGTGTACACTCCCAACTTGTGCACACCACCATACAAAAATGAGTCTTGTCTGAGAAAGACACTGGAAGATGTATCCATATGGCAAGACAGTCAAATAACATTCACCTGTGACTCCAAAGAGATTCATAATATCGCTCCTCAACTCTTGCCGCAGACCGTTGTACCTCAAGTATGCAAGGCACACAATACTCACTACAGACTCCGAAAAATAACAGCCAAAACAAAACCTTCAGCAATAGCAGCATGTCAATAAAAGAAAAACGTGGCATAGAGTCCAGGCAGGAACTGCTGTTGCGACCAAACTCTGCACAAGCGTTCCGACGAGGATGAAAGCAAAGGAAGAAAAGTAGCTTGAAAACTCTTCCGCTGACAAAAACATACTGCAGGCACACAAACAAGAAGTGACGAAGCAGTGGGCTCATTCCTCAACACGATGTTCTTGTCAGTCTTCTGCAAATAACTTTATTGAATACGACATGAGAAGAAAACGTGGTTGGCAAATTGACGCATAGAGAACCAACAATTCTCATGGGCAATTGCCAACCCCAAGATGGCGCCACGCTGTCTCACGCCGTGCCGGGTGGCTCACGGCACGCTCTATGTGCAAAGCGTCCATTGGCAGGCAGCGAAGACTCCGGAGGACGTTACAGAAGACTCTACAGCTCCGCGTGGCACCACGGACCAGGTAAGGTGCACGCGCTGTAATTTGAACTAGAAAGTGGCAGTTGCAGAGATCAGGTCTCAACGTAGACCAACAATCAAAGTGAAATGAAATGTCTCACCTGACTCTGCCCCTTGTGATACCGCATCTGTGAGGCACCAAGCATGCACCACAACTTGGCACCACGCTGCTAGCCACTGCCAGGGAGAAGCTCGTACTTGCCAAAAGCACAGTGAAGACCACAGTTCTCCTTCGTGTTAAGTCCACAGATCTCCTTCGTGTGAAGTGTCAGCAGCGTTGAGATCGTCCACAGCTGACAGTAGGGGTCTCTGCTCCAATTTAGATGCGTGTAGCACGTGAAACCACTATCTAGGCACCTCCAAAGTTGCGCCCACACCCGGAAGTAGTTAGACTTTGCGCAGAATAGATGCCCATGTAAGAACATAACATGTGCTGCATCCTAGCACAGTTTGTACAAGATGACAATTCTTACTAAGGAACAATCTTCCCCTGATTGTGCAGGTCTTGTGGCAAACGCACAGTACAGCATGCTTTCGTTGGGGCTGTCCGATGTACAGGACACTGGTGGGGTTGCAGAGTATGCTGTACCAGATTCATTTGTACCTTTTGTGGCATTTTGAGTTACGATGATTCCTCTTGATGTAGCGTAGTTTCTTAGTTGTCTTCGCTAGTAAGACTTGTGGTTCCTTCTCACCCTCTGGACTGGTTAAAGATGTCATCTTCTGCTACCTTGACCAATTGTGGAGATCAGTAGGCAAGTGGGAAAGTCTCCAACTCTCGCTCGTCGCCAAAATACGCACCTCAGCTTTTAAACTTGAGAAGCGGTTGAACTGGCATTGATACAAAGATGGCTCAAAAGATGCCAACAAACATAGACGAAAACGGCTCACCTCAACAGTCGAATCCAATGCTACCACGCCAATCCACCATGTGTGGCCCATGTACTCCACGCCTCTGCACATGTAGAGTGGATGGCCAGGAATGTGTTCCTTTTCCAAAACAGCCTCCACACGCTGCCAGCTTCACTTGAAGCAACAAATACAAAATGTTCTCAGCCGCCTAGAGCTTGGCAATTTCAAGCACCCGTTTCTATGTGGAATTCAGTGCTCCAGTGCAGACATGTATAAACTAGTAGAAGTCTAGGAGCACATAGAAACATAACGCAGGCACCTCCCATAAATCATTTTTCAGGCACCACCAAAGTAGCACCCACCTCTGGCAATAGACATACTTTGAGCATGACAGATGCCCATGTAGATCTTGACATGAGCTGCATCCAAGGAAAGTATACACATGTAGAAAGTCATTACCCAGGAGCAAGCTTCCCTTGATTGCGCAGGTCTTGTGGCAGACACACAGTACAGCACACTTTCGTTTGGGCTGTCCGATGTACAGGACACTGGTGGGGTTGCGGAGAGTGCTGTACCAATTTCTTTTGTGGCATCTTGACTTACAATGATTCCTCTTGTGTTGCTTGTTGTGTTGCCTCTTGTATGCTTGATGTAGCGTAGTTTCGTGGTTATCTGCGCTAGTAAGACTTGTGGTTCCTTCTCATCCTCTGGACTGGTTAAAGATGTCATCTTCTGCTACCTTGACCAATTGTGGAGATCAGTAGGCAAGTGGGAAAGTCTCCAACTCTCGCTCGTCGCCAAAATAAATGTTGTATCCTGTGACACAAGTAGACGCTGGTAGCCAAGTAGAGTTCATAAGTACCTTTATTCTGTAGCTGGTCGAGGTACATCCAGATGGTACACAGGTACATTAGACAGGTAATCCAGGTAAACAGGTGAAGTAGATGTAGGTTAGCCTGTAGTCAAACCTTAGTTCCATGTAACAGCAAACCCCACCAGGAGCAGCCTGCCTGCTGCTCAGCCCATCTCTAACTGTCATTCCTCACTCACACAGACACCCAACATTCCGTGTATCACTGAATTCCCAACATTCTACAGTAAACATACACACTGGCTGAGCAGCAGGAAGATTGATAAACTACAAGATATAAGTAAACTATGCAGGGCATAACAAAATGCGACCAGACATCACACATACAAAGGTTGGACACATCATACTCAGCAAAAAGCCAGGCCCTCTCTGGTAGTAGTTGTGACATCAACTAGGGTAAGGTGCTGCTCCGCAGTATGAAGGAGTCATGGGCAGATTCTTGGAATCTGGCACAGATGCGTGAGATGTATAAATCCGCTAAACATGCCACTTGCAAGTTGAAAGAATGGAAGTGCTTCCTGTTTCTATAGACCT
The DNA here is from genome assembly GCA_963921515.1 of Calotriton arnoldi. Classification (NCBI taxonomy): domain Eukaryota; kingdom Metazoa; phylum Chordata; class Amphibia; order Caudata; family Salamandridae; genus Calotriton; species Calotriton arnoldi. Next base: position 2,944,842 of record CAWUFW010000039.1, read on the forward strand.
GTTCTCTGGTGTGAAGTCACCCTTCACATTGGCCAAATCTTCACGTCTGGGGAACTGAATGTAGCTGTCCATGTGTCTCATCAGTGCTGAAAGTACATCACGTAGCACCCCACTGAACATAGGTGGTGACATTCAACCAGCTATAGCCACAGTGTACTGAAATGAACCCGTGGCCAGGAAATGCAGTACTACCATGAATTTCACCATTGGTGTCAGAGATGTGGTATAGGTCCTTCAAGGACGTAAATGAGGCTCCAACTGTTCACATAGATCTTGTATTGTCTGTTGTTAGAAATGGGATCTCTGGTTGGCTGAGGCTTGCGCCAAAGCCAGGCAGAGACCACCACTCTAGTCAGGGCAAGGAAGTTACACGCCGAAGATAACCCCTGCTCACCCCCTTGGAAGCATGGCACGAGCAGTCAGGCTTATCCCGGAGGCAATGTGTAAAGCGTTTGCGCAACACAAACACAGCACAACACCCAAGGCACACTACAAAAGGAACTCCACACAAGGTTATATATAAAAATAGCCTTTGTATTATCATAAAACACATTAGAATAGTACTCACATACAATACACTGTGCCAACTGGCACGGGACAATATTTACAGGGGATTATGTACACATGACAGGGCCACGTGGACCACTGTCAGAACCATCACTTAGTAAAAGGTAATAGATGTAGAACACATAATAAATGTAGGACATATCAGAAACGTACAACCAGTAATCACTGGCAACCACTGTACTTAGCATCAGCCTGTAACATAAACCTCATTATGCACAGCATCACATTAGGCGCAAAACCTTATGCGCCAACCTCACCAGCATAAACACATTATGCAATTATCTCTCCAGTCTAAACGCATTAGACAATAACATCCTAAGTATAAATCACATTAGGAAATAATCTCAGGGGAAAATAACTCACAACCTAAACGCATTAGGAAGTAATAACCTCACAAGCATAAAAAACACATTTTAGAGGTAACCAAAACAGGGTGCGTAAAACATACTACATGCATTACATTCCCTAGCACCACATACTCACAGTAGCACATAACCTCATAGTAGAAAGAACCATAGCAGAGGTATAAATCACATTAGCCTATAAATCCTAGGAAAGAAGCTCACTAACACACAAATCACATTAGGGCCTGGCGCCCTATAAACCTAGCAGTCCCCTTGGCCAACTGGCCATCTCACAAGGGGCTCAAATGCCCTATGTCCAAAGAGTCAGGGCTGCTGCCAAGGCAGCGAAAGTCAAGGGTGCGCAACTGCGCAAACCTAAACGTAGCAGCTGCCCACTACTTGCTGGGCAGCTGGGAAAGTACTGGGGCAGAGGAGTGCATCTCACTCCTGTCTCCCTAACAAAATGCCCCCAAGAACTAACAGCCTAAACGTTGCAGCTGCCCACTACTTGCTGGGCAGCTGTGAAGCAAGTGAAGGCCTGGCACCTCTGTGCCGCCTGTCCCACTCAGGGACTCTGAATCAATGGTGCCCCTTTCGCTGCTGCTGCCCGCGCTGGTGCGGCGCAGCTGTGGCACTTAAATGCGAGCGTGGGCACCTCTGTACTCCTAGGGGTCCCCTACTGGGACTCGGTAGCAAAACGGGGTGCGGGCAAAGCGTGGCAGCTGCCCACTGTCAGGCGGGGCAGCTGGGGCGGGGGCACGAGCGCCGACAATGCGCTGTGATCTGGGAGCCCCCACTGGGCTCTCTGCAATTATCACGCCGCCCTCGTTGGAGCGGCCCGCAACGGCGGGTCCGCTCAGGAAAATTAAATATTGGTGCGGTGCCTTGCTCGGCACCTCCTTCCCACAAACTCCACTCACCGGACTCCTCAGTGGGGCTTCTCTCGCGCTGCGGGACCGGCATCACAAGGTGCAGCGTCGGGCCTGCACTCTGGTCTCCACTGTGGTGGTACACGGGGTGAATGCGGGGCTCTCCCTGCTTCCCTCGTGACACAGCGGGCCTCTTCTCACTTCACCCGGGCCCCCTCCTGGGACCCGGGACTTCATGGGCACACGCAGGGCTCCCACCTGCATACGGGAGCCCTGTCCAAGCAGATGCCGCCTCCTTCCCGGCTCTTCCGCTTCCGTCACAAGGCCCCGCCCCCAACCAGGCAGGCCGCGGCGGGGATTTCTTTCGACGGCCATTAATGCGGGGTGGGCACCCGCAATCAAATATAATAATAAGCGGGGTGGGCACCCGCCGCGCTCTCCTCCAGCAGGGGGAATCCCTACGTCGGGATTCCCTCAGGAAAATTTGCAGCAGTGTGCTGCGGAGCCCTCGTGCTCCTTTTCTCCAGCAGGTAATTTAAATATAGCGCTCACCGGGCGCAAAAGGATGCAGCAGTCCTCCTCCAGGGGAGAACAAGTCCTGGAAAAGTAAAGGGGCATGCAGGGCCCAGGGAGGCAGGCCCTCCTGGCAGCCCCCCCTGGGCCCTCAGCAGCAGCACGCCCTGCAGGATCAGCACATCAGAACTGCACAGGAACACTGAACAATTTCATGGGGTCACAGCCCCTTCTTTTATACACAGTTTTTCCTTTGTCACCCAGCACAGGGCTGGGGAAAACCAGATGCAACTGGTTTGGGGGAGCTTTGGAGCACTTTGTTTTGCTCAGCTCCTCTCTCCTTTCACAGGATAGGCTAGGGACATCAGACGCACCACAGGGGGTGGAGCCAGCATTGTGGAGGGAAGGCCCAGCCCTATTCAGGTCCCAGGTGCACTCCTCCCACCCATCTGCATGGAGATCTCTCTATTCACCACTGGGCTGACTCACCCTGGCTCCTGGAATTCCCCACACCATCCAGCACCTGTCACTCACAAAGCCAGACATGCAATCCACATCAGGCAGGCAGGTACAGAGCACACATACATGCCAACTTCTAAAAGTGGCACTTCTACACCAGCCATAATAAATCTGCGCACACCATTGCACAGCATTCATTCTCACGAATTCACACATACTAAACTTGACCACACTGCTCCTCACATAACAGGAATTACCACTGGCACACAGATCCCCAATGCATTCCTATGGGAGGCAGGTCAATCTCACTAAATGTGCGCAAAGCGCGCACGCACTTTCCACTGGACCACAGTGCGAAAGTGCCCAGAGATTTAAACTACTAACACATAAACGCAAAAAGTTTAGGGGTGAACCTGGCAAAAAGGGCCAAGTCCAACATCTGTCTATTGAGACGAAACTTCCTGATGACTTCTCTTTCTTCTATAGTTTGTAGGTCTGGAAATGGCCAGAATACTGGAGGCTATCGTCTCCGCCCTCTGCCAGGGTACCTATATGTGGAGTGTATAGACATATGGATAATGGTGACAGTGTCCACACTAACATATACTAAGACGCAGCCAAAAGTTATGTGAACAAACAGTACTGCCTATGTGAGCAGTACACAACATTTCACATCATAATTGTATGAAAGACTAAAGCATACATAGAAGGGGGATGGGCGCACACTGCTTCACCTCCCAGCACAGTTCGCCCCTTAGCATCCTGGTAAATGCAGTTCAGTTTAAATGCTTACTTGAATTTTTATTAAAGTGTTTCACCAAAGTTGGTGCAGGTTAGTGCTGTTAATCTCTATGGATATTATCCTTCATCAGTAGAGATAAACACAAAATTCATCTGGGGTTGCTGAGAAAGCTGCCACAATCCTCTCAGGTCTCTGTACCTCTCCCTGGCGCACAGGTGCATCTCCAAGAGCTTGTCAGTTCAGTGGCTCAAGGCAGCCTTTTTAAACAGAAGGAGGATGGGAGCACACTGCTTCACCTCCCAGCACAGTTCGCCCCTTAGCATCCTGGTAAATGCAGTTCAGTTTAAATGCTTACTTGAATTTTTGTTGAAGTGTTTCACCAAAGTTGGTGCAGGTTAGTGCTGTTAATCTCTGGATATTATCCTTCATCAGCAGAGATAAAAACAAAATTCATCTGGGGTTTGACAGCACTAACCTGCACCAACTTTGGTGAAACACTTCAGCAAAAACTCAAGTAAGTATTTAAAATGAACTGCATTTACCAAAATGCTAAGGGGTGAACTGTGCTGGGAGGTGAAGCTGTGTGCTCTCATCCCCCTTCTGTTTGAAAAGGCTCCCTTGAGCCATTAGGCTGACGAGCATGTGAGAGGTACTGAGACCTGAAAGAATTGTGGCAGCTTGCTCAGCAACCCCAGATAAATTTCGTTTTTTATCTCTACTGATGAAGGATAATATCCAGAAACACATGTGTCCAGTGTTCCCTTTAAGCTGCGCGCGCGTGCCCGCGCGCACCTCTGTGCCCCCGAGCGCGCAGTGCTGTGTGTGTGGCGCGCACACACATCTCCAGAGAGCATTCGCTCCGCAGCCTTTAAAAGTCGAGCGGCGGGAAAAACTGGCATATCCTGGTTGCGGAGAGTCAGCTTGTGGGATCAAGGAGGGAGCACTTGCTGCATTTCTTTTGTTTTGTAGAGTGAGGCTGCGGGGGAGATTGTGTGCTTTTATTTAAGTATTCATGTTAATCGCAGCTCGTGACGGCGCTGCAATTAACATGAATACTTAAACAAAAGCACACAATCTCCCCGCAGCCTCATTCTACAAAGCAAACGAAATGCAGCAAGTCTACAAACACGGCTAAAGTCTGCTGCCTGCTGTGCACAGGTCAATACTTCACGAAGCGTAACTTGTTTGTGGAACTAGTTTCAGCTTAGTGTTTCGAAGTGCTCTGAAGTAGCGTGCTAGCGCTATAGGGGGCACTCGTATACATAAACATTGCTCCCAGGTAAAGAATTGGGATACAGTACTATTTCAGTACTGTGCTTGTGGCTCCCGGTCATTTGATGTAGCCTTCTTCCTGTTGATTTCCTGCTTACTACCTTGCTCCTGCGTGCGTTCATTCCAGCTCTCGTGAGACGGTGTCCTGGTTAGCACTTGAGGAAACCCGGGGTGTGCAGGACATCATGTAGACATCTCATTGCCTCAGCATGCGTCGAGAGATGCCTCGCGGACAAGTCGACCACCAGTTAGTTATTCAGCGCTGTGGTATCCAAACGCGATGTCATGCGGGCCTGTGCTGTGTTGAAAATCCGTACTTAATAAACGAATACCAATTATCAAGGCTCAGAATACATCAATTAACGTGCCAAATGTAGGGTGACCATGAGGTGCTGCGCTCGTGGGAGTTTCTCACGTGGCTGGAAACAATGCGTCGCCCTTTTACTTAATGTTCATTTTTTCATGCTCTGAATTGTTTGTTTCCGGCTCCGTGGTTGGACTTGTTTGGGAGTGTTCTGTTCTTACAGCAGGCCAGCTCCGAAGCGAACCGCGTTTTTCATTGCAAGGTGATGTACATTTGTCTATGGACGCATCGGTGCTCTTTAGAAGTCTATGTGATGTGAGCAGATTTAATTCAATTGAGGCAAATCTGATTGTCCCGCTTCTGGATTCTCTAGAGTTTCTGTGTCTAATTTTTTGTGGGCTCCGGCATAGACTACATTGCAGTAGTCTAGTTTTGATAGAATGAAAATTCTTTTTAAGAGCCTATCTTGGTTTTCTTGCAGGAAAGGAGAACCTTTATAAGCATCATGAGTTGCAGTTTGCTGATTTATATGATCATTGAAATGTAGCAAGAAAAGTTGTGTCAAATCAGGTGTCTGTGTTCCATTATTCTAGAATGGGAACTGCAGTGTGTCCAAGCTCCTAAGGCCATCAAAGGCTAGGGTTAAGCTGAAGCTGTCCTGATCAGTGACTTAGGATCTGTTGAGGCCTAAGCAGCTCTCACTTATCCACAAGTTGTTTCTGAGACACCCCTTGATCTTGCTTTGATCATTTGTATTTTCTGATTTGTAGTTTAGTCCTCATACATTTGAATTGCACTACGCACTGCACAATTAGGTGTTCCAAGGGTCTCGTGCAGACACTGAAAAGCAGTGAGGATAATGAAAAGTTTGGTGGGGCAGTAGAAGATATAGGAAATGTTTTACTGATGAGTGTCAAATTCTAACTTTCTGGCAGCAGCAGGTGTGAAATTAATGCATCTATTGCTCGTAATAAAGCGTCTAGTGTCATCGATGTTAAAATAGGGGATCATGACAAAGGTTCTTCTGATAAGCTCATAATGTTTTGTGTTGGGGTTCATGAAGGAAGGTCTGTGGTCTGGGACCCATGTTGGATGGCGTTGCGCTTATGCTACAACAGAAGTCTTTAAATAACATTCTGAGTTAGGAGGAAAAAACATTGTTTTTTTATGTGTGGAGTGACACATAGCATTTTAATTTTGAAGGCGCAGTTGCATGCTCATATATGTTAGACAATTTTAGCGTGCTGGTGCTGCCTCATTGGCAGGGCGCCTCAATTGCAGTATTGTCAGAGGGGCGCTAGAATGCGTGACTAATGCATTTTAATGCAGTGATGCGGACATCAGCATTAAAATGCGTTAGTCTAATGCCTGATGCGGCCTTACCCTAATCCAGCCCTGAACCTGCGAAAAATAAAATTATAATAACTAAGTTAATATAATTTTATTTTTCCTGCTCAAAGAGAGCATTTGTTAAAGTTTTCATGTTAATCGCAGCGCCCGTCATGAGCTGCAATTAACATGAAAACTTTAACAAATGCAATCACCGCACAGCCCAACTCTATTAACCTGCCTTAACACTGTTCATGTGGTGCTGTATGTGTGGAAATGCACCGTCTTTTCAAGCAAAAGTTTGGAGTGATATTTGGTGCTGCACCCACACGCGCGGTGTGGTTACTGGCGCACATAGCCTTGGTTGCAGCGCACATAGACCTTACATTGCCGCACACAGAGGAAAAAAATTAGAGGGAACATTGCATGTGTCTAGAGATTGACAGCACTAACCTGCACCAACTTTGGTGAAACACTTCAGCAAAAACTCAAGTAAGCATTTAAAATGAACTGCATTTACCATAATGCTAAGGGGTGAACTATGCTGAGAGGTGAAGCAGTGTGCTCCCATCCCCCTTCTGTTTGAAGAGGCTCTCTTGAGCCATTGAGCTGACAAGCTTTTGGAGATGCACCTGTGCGCCTGTGAGAGGTACTGAGACCTGAAAGGATTGTGGTAGCTTGCTCAGCAACCCCAGATCAATTTCGTTTTTTATCTCTACTGATGAAGGATAATATCCAGAAACACATGTCTAGAGATTGATAGCACTAACCTGCACCAACTTTGGTGAAACACTTCAGCAAAAACTCAAGTAAGCATTTAAAATGAACTGCATTTACCATAATGCTAAGGGGTGAACTGTGCTGGGAGGTGAAGCAGTGTGCTCCCATCCCCCTTCTGTTTGAAAAGGCTCCCTTGAGCCATTGAGCTGACGAGCTTCTGGAGATGCACATGTGCGCCTGTGAAAGGTACTGAGACCTGAAAAGATTGTGGCAGCCTGCTCAGCAACCCCAGATAAATTTCGTTTTTTTATCTCTACTGATGAAGGATAATATCCAGAAACACGTGTCTGGAGATTGACAGTACTAACCTGCACCAACCTTGGTGAAACACTTCAGCAAAAACTCAAGTAAGCATTTAAAATGAACTGCATTTACCATAATGCTAAGGGGTGAACTGTGCTGGGAGGTGAAGCAGTGTGCTCCCATCCCCCTTCTGACTAAAGCATACATAGCAACATCTTGATTGAGGAAAGTGGAAGAGATGCCTGAAATTTATCTGGATCAGGGATACTCAAAGTGTGGCCCGGGGGGGGGAAGGGGCATGCGGCCCTCCTGACCTTTAATTGTGGTCCCCTGGTGAACAAACCAGGAAATTCAGAAAGCTGCAAAACAAATGGGCATATTTTATTTACACATTTTACACATTAGCTAAAGTAACCATAAGGAAAAAAAGAAAGTGCCCTAGACAACGTATCTTTAGGAAGACCTTTAGTTTTAAAGACACCTTTAGTTTTAAACTCTCTGCAAACAAGTGTATTTTATTAACATGCATGAGAGTTTTACCTTAGTAAATCATATTGTCACTGCATTGAGAGGCATTTATTAGCAGTGACAGTTTTCAAACATGATCTTGGAAACTTTCATGCCACCCCCATTCTGAAAAAAATGCTATTAGTGAACCAAGAGGTAAGTCATTTGTCAGGTGCACCTTGTGTGTAGCCTTGGTTGCTATATAATTGGAACACCATCATAGTTTATTAAATAAAACTGGAGAAGGTTTTGTACCGTACATAACCTATTCCTGAACTCATGTATTTTAAGGGACTCCTATATGTGTTAATGAAGAAATAGGAGGCAAAGTGAAATTAACAAATTGCCTAGGATCACACAATTTCATCAAGTGGGGAAGCCAGGACTGATGCCAGGCTTTCTGGTTTCACATTTTGCAATTCAGCCACCAGATGAGTATCTCTTTCCCTCTCAGGATTTCATTGTAAGTTAATGCTTTGACTTTAATTCTTGATGCATGAAAATAGAGCATAGGTGGCAGACAGAAGTCATGTGAAGGCTCGGTTTGTTGTCCACACCGTGCATCTGCTTTACGTCCCCTTACGCTCACATTTCATCACCCGAACCTCCCATTATTGGCATCGGTGCGGCCCTCGGGCATGCCACAGACAGCACTATGCGGCACCCGGGAAAATGTTTGTGAGTACCCATGACCTGGATGATACATATCCCCCATAAACCACTGATGTGGGAGAGCCCAGTCCTGGCAGAAGACAGACTAAAGAATAACATTGGATTTCCAGATATATATGGGAGTCACCAGGAGGAATTGGATCCATTGACATCATTACTAGTTCCACCTATCATCCCGAATCTGGACTCCACATGTGTCTGTAACAGCACTGTGCACATCATACAAACTTCATTTGTATGGTGTACACCGTCATGTTGTGGAGTCTGCATTGCACTCATTACTACAGTCACCGCCGGTGTACACTGCACCGCGGTAATCATGTGTTCATGCACAGTGATGTACAACACTGACGAGTGCGTAATGGTATAGGCAGTGGAATGGTGTCATACATCAGGTGACATGTTCCAACATATATGTAGTGGAGGAGACGCACTTAGAAGATCGTTTTACAATGTGGTTTCCTACACTGACATGTTGGATGCCTGACCTCACCGATGGGACATGCAGGATCGCTGACTGCCAGCGGTTTCAACTCACGCGGTAAGCGGCTTCATCCACAGTGGTCACAGCCGTAGGCTGACGGTGGTTATTGCGATGGTTGCGGTTCAAGGGATGTGTACGCCTACAGAGGAGACCTCCTATGTGGATGCCTCAGCTCGCTTATGGGACATGCTCATTCGCTGACTGCCGGCTGATTTGAACTGTGCACAGAGGGAACCAATGGCCCAGAGGGGGATGAGGGTGCCATGGAGATAAAGAAGACTCATTATCAGAGTCGAGCTCCAGTGGCCACTCCCTGGTGGTGGTGGACTTCCATGGACCAGCGTCCGCAACATTCCATGTTCACCACCACCTGTTCATTCTCCACCCTCCCTGCTGCTCCCCAGCCAGATGTCCGGGCCCGCTCCCCTTAAGACTAGGGGAGTCTCCTTTGCACCAGGCACCTCACCACCTGCCCCTGTCTCCACTGCTGCCCTGAGTGTGGAGGCAATTGACATCCTGAGGCAGATCACTGTGGGTCAGACTGCAGTGATGAATGCTATCAAAGTGCAAAGTCCCCAGCTAATGCAGATGGTGTCATACATGGAAGGCATTCGTACTGACATGTCTGGCCTACAGAGATCTTTTCAGGCTCTGGCTTCCACACTCACAGCAGCCTTCCACCAATTCCAGCTTTCCACCCCACCTCCTGCCTCTTTCCCATCCACAATCCCTATTCCCATACCTCCCCAAAGCACACGCACACATCAGCACACATTCACCTGAGCAGCCACATGCAGCACACAACAACAGAAAAAGAAGAAAAAAGGCACACAACCACTCACCAGGCACTCAACCCCCTCACCACTGCATCCAGTGACATACACCCAGACACCACACCCACAGTACCACATACATCCACTACACACATAGAGCCAGACACCACACCAGCAGACACAGCCACTACACACATACAGCCAGACACCACACCACCAATCACTGCCACTACCGATATTACACACCCAGACACCACACCCACACCACCAGACACAGCCACTACCAACATCACACCCACACCACCAGACACAGCCACTACCGACATCACACACCCAGGCACCACACCCACACTACCAGACACAGCCACTACCAACATCATACACCCAGACCCCACACCTCAAACCTGACATTCCTCTACCTCCAACCCCCAACTCCTTGCCTTACCTCCTCCCCAGTCTCCCAAAGAGCTGACCATGTTTGCCCTTGACTGCTTCCATGGCACTGCTGCCCCGATCAAAAAGTCTTCTTTTCTACCCCTGCCCTACCCTTACACTTCCAAGTCCACTCCCAAAACACCTTCCCCCTTATTAAACCTCTCCTGACCACACAAGGACGTAATAAAAGGAAAACCACCTGTACAGAAACCCACCCACAACCTAAAGGACCACTTCCCCACCCCATCCAGATCTTCTAGGCCGAAAGGAAAAAGCAAAAGAAACTGCTCCCACCCACCCTATACCCATCACTACCCTTCATGCGTACAGTATACCCTGTATCGTGAAATCCAGTCCTCCCAAATCCTAACCTAGCCCTTCTACAGACCAACCCAACCCTCCAAATCCCAAGCCCAGCCCTCCCAATCCCAAGCACAGCCCTCCCAAGGATCAATCCAGCCTTCCCCATAACATCATTCTGGTGCCCGGGCTGCCCACTAGATGCCCCTTCCTGGGGAGGTTTCCCTGGCAGTGTTGTGGTTGGCAAGTTAGATGGCACAGCAGTGTGCTGGACTACATCCTGAATTATGGACTGGCCATTGGCCTTTGTTTTTGGATCGCAAATTGTACTCCATAATGAACAACTTGCTTTGTTTGGAAACCTTTGTCTAGCCATTGCTACTGATGCTACTTGCTTTTGGCTAATTTGGGACGTGTGACTACAGTTGTGTTTGTTTGATCATGATAGCCGTTCACTTTGCAGTGGTAAGTATGGGCAGACCTTGGGACAAGTAATGGTGTTACAGAGGACGAGGGTCAATGTTCAATGGATGTATATGTGGGATAAATTCCAATTGGGGCTGACATTGCATTGGGTGTTATCTGCTATGGTAAGTATTGCAGTTTGACTTGGCCAATGCCCACGTCTTTATGCTTGCTGTACTACCTGAGATGTAGGGTGGATATGTGTTTAAAGTGTGCAAAGTAGGTATTTGTTTCACCGCACATGGGGGTGTTGTATTGTCAAACCTAATTGGCGCTTTGGATGCACATGTACTCTTTTTCATGTGTGTTCTTTCCACAGACCTTTGATAGTTGTCTGACAACTGCTGTTGCTGCAGTATTTTCTTTCAGGACTTGCACGTACACATTAGTCACATGTGCATGCCACTAATATTTGTTGTCCCTGATGCACCCCATGCCACAGGTCCTATGCACATGGAGACATTGTAGAAAGTGCAATATGGACTGTGGCCTTGGCCCGTAGCCTCCCAGGAGTCCCCCTGGTTTGGGTATCCTTAATCTGCAGGGAGTCGTTACATTGTGGCCCTTAAATGTATGAGGCAGTGGTTTGTGAGAATCCCATTTACCAGACTTACCTTTTTCATGTGACTGATGTGTGAATTCCCATTACAGTGCTTTAGCAGTGGAGCTGTGTTTGATTTGCCCGAGACATCCATACTGATAGGTGTTCTATGTCACAACACAGCCTAGCTTATGAGCAATGTGAGGGTGTCTCAGAAGATGATAGCTATATTAATCATGAGGAGGTGCTGTTTTGTGGCACTGTTTATTGCACACATCATTACACCAACTCCTGAGATATTCTAACATGTAGAGATTGTGAGAGTGTGCCTGTACATTGTCACTGACCTGGACATAGAGGGAATCATTCGGATGTGATGGGAATATACATTCTGTGATCTGGTGTACAAGGACTCACAATATATGTTTTGACCAGGGATACAATGCCCCCAGGCTTATCCACAGTGTTGTGACTCCGGGGGGGGGGGGGAGAGGGGGGTTGAATGTAGTGTCACAACCTCATGATTGATGTATCATGAGGGACAAAGTTGGCTCGGAGTGGTTTCAGTCAGGTGATGTGCAGTGTGTGTAGATTTTCACCAGGGATGTTTGACCTGCCCACACTGACACATACCATACGCACACTCTTTGTCTTCTATGTTGTGGTGGACTTGTACAGTGTTGTGATTTTCGTGTTTCATTGTGTTTTTCTTCCGTCCTTGCACAACATTAAGTTATCTGATCCAACGAGTTACATTGCACCTACAAGAAGCCTGGACTAATGGATTAGCCAATGGTTGTTAGTTACATTAGTTATTGGAGCAACAACTGTGACTTCATTGCATTATAGTATGATAATGCTTCAGTTCTGTCCTGACAACACTGGGAATTAAGTATTAGGAGTCTCTTTGCAGTTACATCTGCGGCAGTGGAAGGTGGTACTGTTGCAGAACACAATTTAATTCAATAAGTGCCTATGTGGAGAGTCTGATGGAACCCTCTCTGCATCTGCTTTTTCAACCTACCGGTGCTAACCACCAGCAGACACCGGACCACTTCAAGCCCTGCTGCACAACTCTCGCTACTTGCTCTTGCCATTGTCCCTTCAGGCCCCCTCTTGTCTTGCTTCTCATTAAATATGTATTGGCAAGATGTCCCAGCGTGATGACTTGGAAACATGTTGCTCACACCCCCCCCCCCCCAGTGAGCAAGCTACGCCCCTACTTTTCTGTGGCATTACATCAATTTCACTGAGGACTCCATGTACACAGGTAGGTGTGAGACTTACCGATGGTTGTGTCCATGACGGTGTTGATTTTGGGCAGCATCGTGCATGTACAACAGCAGCAGGACGTGTGAAAAAGGCTCCATGTTGGCACCGGACGTGAGGAGCTGTGTACAGGTGAGTTTCGGCCTTCTATCCCTCCCTTTCCGCCAGCTCTGATGATATGGTTGAACCGCCACGGTCGGCTCGATGGTTCGTAAGGCAGCTCGCTCTCCAACTGGCTCCATTGGTCCTTTCCTATGCCACTGCGGTTGACATTTCCTGGTGGAGTCGGAAGGATCGCGGTGGTCGGATCTGTGTATTCACAAGCATTGTAATCTGGCAGACAGAGCAACTGCTTCTGTCTAGACTGCAGTGGTCTGACCGCCTCCGACAGGACCGCTGAAGCCAGTCCGACCAGCTTCGTTATGAGGACCATGGTCACATGGGCTACACATACAACCAAGGAAGTAAATTGACAGAAAATGTGCATTGGTAATGTATCAAATATTATTCTAATGTATGCTATGGGAGGGCCACTACAAAAGATGAAGTTGTAAATAATATAAGAGAACAGAACTACCCCTAAATGTGACAGAAATAGAGGTAAAGGAAGTATTGCGGGATACAAAACAGGCAAGCACTAACTCCCAGGAACCCACAACCAAAATCCTAAAACAAGGTTCTGTTATGTTATGTTTAAAAGATTGTTGTGTGCCTAGTTACTCTATTCGGAGTGTCCCCTGTGCTAGGATTCCAGCCCCACAGTGGTCCAATACACATGGCTAGGCTTATTTAAGGTTGTCTAAAAAGCCAGGTCTTAAGTTTCTTCTGAAAGACCACTTCTGAGCATTCCTGTTTCAGATCGACTGGGAGGGTGTTCCACAGTTTGGCGTTCAGAAAACTGAACGAACGACCTCCCATTCTCACTCTTTGTACCCTAGTGATCACACTGAGTGCTGCTCCTGTAGACCTGAGACATCTGCTAGGATGACAAGATCAGGGTCTTTTTAGGTTCAGGATCTTGTGGCAAAAGCATAAAGCTTTGAAAGATACTCTTTTTCTGATTGGAAGCCAATGAAATTTGACGAGAGCTGAGCCCGCCGAAGAGTATCTAGGAATGTTCAGCAATATCTGAGCATCAGCATTCTGTACTCTTTGAAGCATTCGTGGACTGCCTTGAGTGGCCCCAAGACAAAGCACATTACAATAGTCCAGTCAAGAGATCAAAAGGGCTTGGACTACTGCCTTCCTGGTCGCATCCTGGAGAACGCCCAGGATCTTGCGTAGCATTTTTAAAATCCCAAAGCAGACCCCGGCAAGACTGGTTATCTGGGTATCAAAAGAAAGAGTGTTATCAAACCAGATGCTGAGGTTCTTAACTTTCAGTTTAGGAGTTGGGGTCTGCCCCAAAGCATCTGGCCACCATGCAGTGGACCAGATCGAAGATTGTTTCATCATAAGCAGGACCTTTGTTTTTTCAGCATTGAGCTTAAGACAGCTGCTAACCATCCATTCTGCTAACCCTAGCAGACATGATCTAAAACTGGCCACAGAAGTGCCTTTATCCTTTGTCAAGGTGATGATTAGCTATGTATCATCAGCGTATGACACAATTTTAATGCCATAGCTGTAGGAAAGTAGGATCTGCTTTCATGGTCACCCCCACTTTTTGCTGGTGTCATTATTTTTTCTGACTAGTCTGACTGGGATCCTGCTAATCAGGACCCCAGTCTCTGTGCTTCTTCCCAAAATTGGACATGGTGAGTACCTAGGTACCCTCCAGATTGGCTACTGGTGTACCCTTGTAAGTCACTAGGATATGGTACTAAGGTACCCAGGGCATAGGTACAGCAGGGGTTCCCATGGGCTGCAGTATGTATTATGCCACCCATGAGAGACCACTCAAATTATGATTACAGGCCTGCCATTGCAGCCTGTGTAAGCTGGTGCTAGCACCATTACGACAGATGTAGGTTACCCTATATCTGAGGTCACTACACTTAAAACTTATAAGTCACCCCTAAGGCAGGCCTTTCAATTCTGAAGGCAGGGTGCTGGGTCCTAAGTGTGAGGGTGCCCCTGCATGAGCAGGGCACCCCTGCAACCTTCGGAGTCCATTCTTCCGGGTTGTAAGTGCAACAGCCATTACTACATATAGAGTGGCCATGCGTCATTACGTGATGACCATCTCTAAACTGGCTTAACGGGTGCAGAGACAGAATATCGAGTACAAAATATCAAGTTGCACAAATATCGAGTCATTAATATTGTGGGTCAGAAATATCGACAGCAAGAATATGGTGGTCAAGAATATCAATTTAAGGTAAGTAATATTGATTTTAAAAATATCGAAGTGTTTAATATCATTTACAAAAATATAGTTGTTAAAAATATAATTTTTTATTATTGTTATGTATGTTAGTATATATTTTATATGTATGTGATGTATGTTTTTTGTATAAGAATTGTTTGTATTTTTATTATATGTGTTACATTTTTAGTAGTTATTTTTTTTAATTTGAATTTTGCGCTTTTAGTTCCGTAGCGGGTTGTGGGTTAATAGAACAGGGTGGAAAGTAATTTAATTATATTAAATGTATTAAATATTTTTTTATTTGAATTTTGCATTTTTAGTTCTGTAGCGGGTTGTGGGTTTATAAGGGAATAGGGTGGGAAGTAATTTAATTATATGACATTTATTGATTCATTTTTATTTATTAATATTTGTTTAATTGATATGTTATAGTGTTAAATGTGTAAAGTAATTTATTATCAATTAATTAATAATTGGTTAATAATTATTTTTAATTAATTAATTGGTAATTAATTATGGTAATTGTGTAATTAATTTTAGGTGTGTGTTGTGGTGTTTATAGGTGTAAAGGGTGGGAAGTAATGTATTTTTAATTTATGAATTAATAATTGGTTAATTAATTTTAATAAATTAATTGGTTATTAATTTTGGTAAATTTGTAATTAATGTTAGGTGTGTGTTGTGGTGTTTATAGGTGTAAAGGGTAGGAAGTAATTTATTTGTAATTGATGAATTAATAATTTGTTGTTAATTAATTTTAATAAATTAATCCGTAATTAATTTTTGGTAATTGTGTAATTAATTTTAGGTGTGTGTTGTCGTTTTTATAGGAGTAAAGGGTGGGAAGTAATTTGTGTTTAATTAATTATATTTAGTTGATAAGTAATGTTAATTATTTGATATTTATTTTGGGTAATTGTTCATTTTTTTCTGTGTTGTTTTTACTTTTAAAGGGTTAAAGGGTGGGCATTAAATGAATTTTAATTATTTAATTATCAGTTAATAGTAATAGTTTTTCTTTCAAAAATAATATTTAATAGTGTTTTATTATTTTATAGTTTAATTTAGGTGTGTGTTGTGGATATTATAGTGTTAAAGCATGTGTACTCAATGAATGTTTATTTTTATTTTTTTAATAATAACATTTTTTAAATTGATTATTAATTATGCTAAGTATGGAAATAAATGTAATTAAAAATGTTGAAGTGTTTTGTTATTGGTGTGGTGTTATAGGGTAGGAAGTAAAATAAATACATTTATGTTTTAAATAATTTTTTTGTTTGTTAATATTTGCTACTTTTAAATAATTATTGTTTATAAATGTATTTATTAATTTATGTTATATATTATTTGTAGGTTTTTATTTGTAATTAATATTATAATGTGTTCTTTTTATGTTTAATATATTTAATTTTATATTTTTAAAATATTGTTTATTAAAATTTTGTAATATGTTTTTTTTTCAGTTGTTTAAGTGTTTTTAGTAATTTTTGTTTCTCCAGCACTTTCCCTACTGTTGCACTCACTGGAGTGGGAATAGTAATTTTTACCCCTCCGCAATCCAACATTTTCCCTACTGTTGCATTCAATGGAGTTGGAATAGTAAATTTAATTACTCCGCTATCCAATATTTACCCTAGTTTTGCACTCACTGGAGTGGGAATAGTAATTTTTACCCATCCACTATCCAACATTTTCCCTACTGTTGCACTCTTTGGAGTCGGAATAGTAAATTTAATTCCTCCGCTATCCAACACTTACCCTACTTTTGCACTCATTGGAGTGGGAATAGTAATTTTTACCCCTCCGCTATCCAACACTTTCTCTACTATTGCACTCTTTGGAGTGGGAAGAGTAATTTTTACCCCTCCGCTATCCAACACTTTCTTACTGTTGCTATCACTGGAGTAGGAATAGTAATTTTTACCCCTCCGCTATCTAACGCTTTCCCTACTGTTGCACTCACTGGAGTTGGAATAGTAAATTTAATTATTCCGCTATCCCGCACTTTCCCTACTGTTGCACTTATTGTATTGGGAAATGTAAGTAAATTTTTTTTAATAGTTTAATGTTTTAATTTATTATAGAATGTTTTTTATTTTAAATTATTGATATATATATATTATTTTTTTATAATTTTAAAGTTAAAAAATTAAATAAAGATAACAGTTAATCAAGCATTTTTAAGTAAATATATGTATATGTATAAATCATTATGTTTATATTTGTTTAAATTAAGTTTATTTGTTATATTTAGTTAAAATGTATATTAAATTTGATTTATTTAGTTAAAAAGAATATTAATATTTAATATATTAACTATATATTATTTTATTTTATATATATTTTTAAATCAATATTTTTTACATCTATATTTTTTACCTCGATATTTTTGATTCGATATTTTTGCACTTACCTGTTGAGGTATTGGAGTCGATATTTTTGCAGTCGACATTTTTGTTTCGATATTTAGACCATCGATGTATGTTGCATAGATATTCTATCAGTGAACCTGCTTAACGAACCCTATCATGTATCAAACATGTTGCAATCATACCCCCACACCATAAACGGTGTGGGAGGTATGATTCCATGCACTGTAAAGCTCCTCCGGGAGGCCCTCAGTGCTCCCAGTACCAGTCTTCCAGAACCGGACAGCAAGCTAGGGCTGCTGCCGGTCAGAGACACATTTCTGTCCTCCTGCTGCTGAGCCAAGCTCGAGCAGGGGAAGGCAGAACAATAGGTATCCTGTCACAGGGAGGTGTGACCACCTCCCAGACAGGGTTTAGTGTATTGGGGCAGGGTGGGGGCGCTTGCCAGCACCACTGAGACTGCTTGAAGGGCACATTTGGTGCTCTCCTTGTATACTCCAGTTCAAACCAGTTGAGGGAGCCGTTGGCTCCCGCTCTGGCGTGAAAGTGGACAAAGGACATGGGTGTATCCTCCCCACTGTCCAGCCCCTCCTCTGGGAGGGACCCCTGAATCGTCCCAACCTTTCCTAAGGGTACTTAAGGGCTTACCTGTGGGTGGGTCCCTAGATTCATCGTGGAACAAGATTCAAATCACATACCACTTCAAATTCGACCATCTGGGCACTCTGGTCTTTGCTGGACTTCGCTTTGGGAACCGAGACTGCACCGGTGAAGATTCCTGCTGCTCATGGTCTCGTCGTCCTGCTGGTCTTCTGCAACGTCTGTGTCTGTGCTCCATACAGATTCTTCACCAGGCCTGTGGACATCCAAGACACCCGAAGGAATCTCCCTTGAAGTGAAGGAGTCACTCCCCTGCATCTGCAGGCACTGCAACGCAGCTGACTGGCCTGCTGATCCTGGGCTCCCACGAAATCCGGAAGGCTCAGTAACACAGGTAGTGGTCTGCATCTCCCTCGAGGCTTGCACTGTCTTCATTCCGAGTTTGAGGCCTGTATCCCTCGTCGGAACTGCTGGAACAGAACCCCAACTTGCTGTAGCCAAGGCTTGTTGACTCTCTCCTCCAGAGATCCGTAGGCTTTAAGAAGCTCCAACCTCAAGCAACTCCTGCAACCAAGATCTTCGCCCTCACCACTTCCTCTGCACTGTGGACCTTCTTCATTGATGAGCTGCTCGAGGTCCTCTTGCGACTCCTGTGCCTTCGGCCTGTGGGTACTCTTGAGGGTCTATTGTGGTTCCAGTGGGCTCCCCTGCTTGCTCGGGGCCTGCTCTGACTTACCTGGTCGTGGTGGGTCACCTGGACCTTGCTGGTCCCGACACTGCACCTTTTTCATCGACTCCGTTGTCTTCCAGGGCTTGTTGGTGCCTCTGCCGGACACTGACCCCTGAGCCCTCGACATCTGACATGGGACAGCTCGCAAACGGCTCCTGGTCTTCCACAGTGTCGCCTGGTTCGTACAACTGCAACTTGAAGGGCACCTTCAACCTCTCCTGCATCTCTGACATCAGTGGGCATTCATCTTCCGTGCCTCCTGGTCACTCCTGAGTGGCATAGACTCTGGGGCCGATTCCGATTCGGGCCGGAAATCTCTCCTACCGAGCCGGACCCGGAGAGATTTCCGACCGAATCGGACCCGTGCAGCCCGACCGAACGAGTACGATGCGCACGTATGCCATCGGACTCGAGTCGGTCGGACTCCCATTGAAGTCAATGGGAGCCGGTCGTACAACGCGTACGCGGGCTCCCATTGACTCAATGGGTGCGAGGCGGACAAGGGCGCCCCCTACAGCGTGTACGCGGCGAAGTGACTCGCGCCGTACACGCACAGGTAGGGGGGACCCATGGGTCCCCCCTGTGTGCGACTCGCGCGGCTACGCGTACAGGGGGGTCCGACACGGACCCCCAAAGTACGGCTCCGACTGCTCTTTCGAGCCGGAGTGCGCGGCTCGGTCGGACTGCTCGCGGCGCGCATCGTACTTACCCGGCCGGGAAACGTCTCCATTGCGCGGTGCGAGTCGAGTCCGAGCGAGTCGGTCGGTGCGGTTAGACCCGGGAACGAGTCGGTCGGAGCGGTCGGGACGCCCGGACAAGTCGGTCGGCGATTTCGCATCGTACTCGCTCGCCCGGACGCGCGTACGAATCGGTCGGGCAATAGGGCTCCGAATCGGATCCGGTTAAGCCGAATCCGATTCGGAGCCCTACCGGCCGAGATCGGAATCGGCCCCTCTGTCTCTGCTGCTTGCAGGTACCTCTCATCTTGAATCCACCTTTGGGTTCCACCGGACTCCTTCGTCTTCTTCTCCAGTGGCATCTTTCCTGAAGTCCTCCATAGTGGTCTACGGCGGTTTTTGACGTCACTTGACACCTATGCACCCGGCTTCCCTGGTGTAGGTATCCTGGTTCCTGGGGTATCCACGGGTGGGGTGACTCTCCAACCGTCCATCTTCCACGGGGTTTCTTCAGGGTCCGCTGGGAAGGGTCCTTCTTCTTTAAAAGTGCAACCGCGACTTAGCCATTGACTTGTGTTGATCATGTGGTCGTGTTCCCACTCTGCATGCTGCCTCCATGGGGTTCCTGGGTACTTACCTTGGGTGGTTCCTTGGGTCCCCAACACTTCTACGTCTTCTGGGTCCATTCTTGACTTGAGTCGTGGTTCGCATTCCCCCTGGAGACCACTGTGTATTTGTGCTACTTACGTGCTCAAATTCCTAAGTATTGTGTGTATTGTTTCTATCTCCTGGTAGGAGATAGTACAATTGTGTTAGTGAGTGTTTGTAATAAAATACATATTTTTATAACTACACTGTGTGATTCTTGTTCACTTAACCCAGTGGTTCCCAAACGTTTTTGACCTGTGGCTCCCTTGACCTAATTGGCAGTTGGCCGTGGCTCCCCACCATTTTTTTACCGGTGGGCGGGTGATGTAAGCCCGACCTCGAGAGTACTTCCTGTTGTCTTCCGTAAATTAATTGGGATGCAATGAAGAATGAAGGTATGTGTGTTGTGCCAAGAACTACACATGGGGTGTTAGCAATAGATGTTGCAAGAAGAGGAGCGGGAGCTGCAGCACAAATTGCAAAAATAAGAAATATTGCAGCTGTGCAGGGAGAGATACTCTATGAATGAATGAAAGGGCATTTGTAAGCGATCATCATGGTCATAAAACTGTCGGAGAAGAGGAGTGGAACTCCCGGGGAGGATGCGTCCTGCAACTGGAAAATAACAATTGTAGTGGGAAAGAACCATCTTTATGTGACAGGCTCTGGGAGGAACGCAAGCTTTCCACCTGTAGTTCTAGCATTTATCGCTACAATCTTTCTTGCATATAGCTCTCTTTTTATTTCGTATCCCTTAACAAAAACACGCAGTACACTTTTTTCATTCGCACGCATGACAATATGACTTTTGTCTACAATAAAGGCCCTTCAAATAAAACAGAATTATACATAATCCTTCTTCTGCTCAGATGAGATGTGTCAACTTCAATAATAGCAGCGAGGCGATTCATAAGCATGTTTGTGACACCTGATTGATTCCGGTCTCCCCATGTAGGAAAAGAAAGAAAATGGGGCTTGTTAGAAATGAAGACTATGCGCAGCGTTTGTGTGTTTATTCATGCATGAGTGTGCGTGTGATCATGTGTTTGTTTGTTTATAGCGCACTATTACTCTGGAGAGTGTTCTGGCACTCTGCACTTCTGACATCGCTGCACAGGGGACCTAGGCAGTTTAGACTTGATTGAAAAGCTATGTTTTTAGTTTCTTTTTGAACAAGGAGGTGACTGTGATGGTCCAGAGTTCAGGGGGCAATTTATTTTAAGCAGATGATCCCAGAAAGGAAAAAGATCTGCCTCCGATGCTAGCATGCCGGATCCTAGGAATTTGGCCAAAAAGCACTGGCAGAGCAAAGGCATCTGGAGGGAACATAGAAATCCATCTGTGCCCTGAGATATCCGGCGCCCGTCTGGTAAGGGCTCTGTGGACCGAGACAAGGGTCTTCTTAATCGATCTGTCATGCAGGGAGAAACACCAGATAAAATAACTCTAAAAAGTCAAAAGCACTTGGCAAGGACTCTCGGAGAAGAGACACGTCGATCGTGAAGGGGGGAGACCGCACGCACAGCATGTTAGTAGTGTACGATGGCGGAGGTGCCCGGACGTTAAAACCTGGTCTCTTTGGTCAGACAGAGGAAGGCTAGCGTAGAGGATATAAACACACATATTAATAAACTTTATTATTCTCTGTCTTGACCACACATACCTATTTGTAACTTCTGAAGAGGGTCCCACGAGGCGGGCGAGCTGCGTATGCCAGTAATGGCACAGAGGCTACGTCTGCGAAAACACGTACGTAGGCACGTACGCTCTTGGGCCAAACCATTGAACCCGCATTATGCAGGTGGCATTTGTAACTCCCCCATATGTTGCGTATCTTGCGCTAAGCTGGAATACTTTCATCCTGCATTCAGGCCCTGGTAGGGCCTCAAAAAGACGCATAATATTTTACTGCCTACACACGGCCAGACGCTATCTTTCCCACATCGTGCGCGGCGCCCCTGACTACTGATAACGGCGCACCGGGGCGCCGCGGCGCACAGTTTGGGAACCACTGACTTAACCTATACCATACGATTAAGTACTGGCAAAACAAGCTGCTTTACACTCCTTCTGGACTAAGCCTGAAGGCTGCTCTCCACAGCTACCACTTAGAGAGCTTTCTAAGGTTGTCTAAGACCACTAAAATCACCATAAGGGTTGTCTGGATTTGTGCAGGGTGCTACACTTACATAAGTGATCACCATATACTAAGCCAGCCTCCCACAATAGCGCTCTATCACGTCAGCAAGGGGGCGCATATATAAATTAAATAAGGCCGGGCTGACAGCAAAGCTTTGCAGCACTCCCTGCTGCAGTGAAAAGATCTCAGATGTACACAGCTGTTGTTCTGAAGAAAACTAGCCAGCCATCTCAGACCTAGGTCCCCGACACCGTACTGCCAAAGCTGATCAAGAAGAAGGCCATGGGATATGGTGTTGAAGGCTACACTCAGGTCCAGCATTACCAGCGTGGCCGTCTTACTCCCATCAAGCAATGACTCTCAACGACTCTGAGGCAAGCAGTAGCATGAATTCAGTGCTGTATTGAGGTCCCAACCCTGATTGGGTCTCGTGCAAGAGCTCTTTATCCTCAGTGTACCTCATCAACTGCTGATTAACGTGTTTTTCTGCTACTTTCGAGAAAAACAGGAGGAGGGAGATGGACCTTCAGTTTTCTGGTTTGGCAGGATCCAATGTAGGTTTCTTCAGAAGAAGTCCAACAGTGTCATGTTTCCACTTAGAGGGGATCTGACCTGTCGTAAAAGACAGGTTGAGCAGTCCACATAGCACAGGTAGAATGGCCTCATTCCACGCTCCAGCATCACAGACAGGGCAGGATCCAATGGAGAGCCAGATTTCCCTTTAGATACAAGGGCACGCAGTTCTGTCACAGACAAGGTGTTTGTGCTAAGGAGACCAACCGCCGAAATGGATGGAAAAGACCAAGTAGTAGGATTCGAGAACTCACTAACTTCCTTCAAGAAGAAGGCATAAATCTTTGCGATCATCTCCGAGAAAAATTGCAAAATCTGATTATAATTATCTGCCGAGGGAGTGATAGAGGCAGAAGCACACTCAAGGAGGATAAGGATTTCTTAATCCAAAAAAAGCTCCCGTGAAGAAGTCTGACTATGCTCAATCTTCTGAGCCTAATACTGACTATGTGTGTGTCTAAATTTGTCTCTGATATACTCCCGAAAGTCCGCGAGCACATCACAGGCCAACTACCACCTATACCCAATTTGAAACATTTAACTGCACAAACTAAAAAAGCCAACAGTGATACTCCTTCTGCTCTAGAAGATACAAAGACATAGAAATACCTGGACATTTATAAATGACACATAATGAGGAACCTTTCCTGTTATATGACAAACTAAACAATGATAAATGAATCCTAATATTTTCTGCAGCAGATAACTACCTAAAACTAAGCCATTAATGAACCTCGATGATGGATGGGACCTTCAAAATGTGTGTCCCAAACCATTCACTCAGATATACACCACACATGGTGAATATCAAAACACAAATATCTCTTTTAAATATGCTCTACTACCACATAAACAAATCAGCATTTACTACAAACTCTTAAGCAACATTAAACATAAAACAAATAACTACTACCCACAAAAAATAATCATAGACTTTTAACAAGCCATGATTCAAACCATTAAAAAAATGTACACCCACACAGCCATACAAGGCTGTTACTTCCATTTCAATCAAAGCATATGGAGACACATCCAAATATGTTACAAACAGCTGATTTGCCTTCGAAATAAAAAAAATGATAGCACTAGCCTTGGTACCTGTCACAGAGATAGCGAACAACCCCAATTTACTAATAAAAAGCCCTTTATATCAACAAAACGAAGACAATCCACGACCCCATATGGATTATTTCGAAGACACTTGGGTTGGCACACAGCAGAGCTCCGGACACAGACGCCAACCAAAAGTCCAAATACCATGTTGGCATGTCTATGACAGCACCTTGGCACAGGAAGCCAAAACAAACAACGCAGTGGAAGGATGGCACAATGCCTTCCAATACATACTAGGCAGAAGCCAACCTACACTCTATAACCTACTATAAATGTATACAAGCATTACAAAAAGAGCAAAGCTACCAACTACTACGAAGAGAGCAATCTGTTATCCAAATTACAACTAAACCTAGTGAACAAACCAAAAGAATGTCCGACATGCTACAATGTAAAGTCAAAATCTTCATAAAAACAAAGGAATAAAGTACTTAGAAATAATACCCAAAGGCATATTATATAATAAATAGTAACCCACAAAAGTCCAAAAAAACGTTAACAAAATCTGAACTAACTTCACAAATCATTTTTTAAATAAATAATTAACATAATATTTTATTACATCTGTCTAAACATTAAATACAACTCCAATGTTAAATAAGACTGAGGTAATAAAATAATATATAAATTATTTACACGAAAAATCTAAACCTCACAAACCCAAAAGTTTTAAGAAGAAACTGAATCCGTCAGGTAAACTAAATACAACATATACAGCACAGTTTTCCAAATAACAATAACATAATATTTACACAAACAATAAAATATAACATTTCCTAACCAAAGCAAATAAAATGAATATTACTTACTGTTCTGTGGCTGCACATCTTCCTCTGTATCTACATAGTCAAAAATAATAATCCACCAAAAAAGGGGAAAAACCAATCCACTAAACACCCCTTGAAGCAATCCAAAGTATCTAGGAACCATACTAAAACCCGAAAATGTGTTTACAAAAATAAACGCTCCTGGAAACCTAAAAAAAGTAATCAAGGTTAAAAATATTGGTTTATCATAAAGCCAAAAGTGATTTCCTTAAAAAAAAGATAACTCCTAATGCCCACAGGACACATTCGCAGACAAAAACCTGTAAGGTAAACAAGAAAACCCACCCGCAAAACACATTACGTTTCAAAAAATACAAATGCATTACACTTAATCATTATACAATAAGTAACATAACACAATATAACATAATGATGCATTACTAAAACAGTGTACGAAAACCCAAAACTACAAACTAATGAAAAACACTACTATTAATACAACTAAGGGCCTGATTATGATGTCGGGTAGACTCACGTCTGCCCAACATCGCCGCGGTCTCGGGACCGACCGACCTCCGGTCAGCAGTCCCTACACCGCCATTACAATGCGACCGCACCATTTCTCTATGGGAGCTTGTGCTGTGGCCGTAAACCGGCCGTAGCACAAGCTCCCATGGAGAAATGAGAGATTCTCTTAAACCCTGCACTGCGTGGCAGGCACCTCAAGGTGCCTGCCACACGGTGCAGGGATTACAGGGCGGCACCGTAGGTGCCCCCTCAACTCCCAACCGGAGGCCGTGGAGGAATGGGGGCCCTGCTAGGGGACCCTAAAGTCACTTTCCGGAAATTCCGACATGGAAAGCCTGTCGGAAAGCGACAACGTAATACTGACGGCGGAAACCCCTTCCTCAGGGATTACGTCGGGGCCTCCGACTGGCCGTCGGGCTCCTTGAGCCTGTCGGCATCCAGCCAGAATGACCTGCTGGTCTCAATTCTGACCACCTACATTGTTATTAGGCGGTGGGATTTGAAAATGGAGATGTCAGTTTCCGACCAACATCATAATCGGCCCCTAAATGTGAAAAAAAACAACAAACAACATCATAACTTACCTCTAGACCTCCCCCGTAGATTCCCCCTACCCACAAAACCCTTAAAAACCCTTTAAAAAGGACTTACCTGTTCTGACAAACAGCAACACTTTACTGCAACCTGGATCCTGGAAAATAGACCCAAAAAGGACTCAAATAGACTACAAAATAGAAAAGAGTAGTAAAAAATGGCTGTTAAAACATGTCAAAAACTGTTGTAAAAAATGTTTCAAAATTGCAAAGTATACATTTAATAATAGTATGAAATATGCATATTTATTTAATATATACTAAAAAAAGTATGTCAAATTGATGTTGAAAATGTGTATACAGAACAATTTAAGAAATGTTTAAAAAAGTTAAACAATGTAAAAAGCGGAAAATGTATAACATACAATTTAAATATGATTTACATTTTTATATATATAATAAAAATATATTAAAAATGTTTTATTTATCTTTATCTAAAAGATTAGTTTTAAGTTTAAATATATATGTTTAAAAATGTAAAATAAACTTAAATTACAATTAAATAAACTTTGAAAAAATAAATTACATTGAAAAAATGTTACGTCGGTATTCTATAAACATATATAATTATTAATATTATTTATTAGAACCATACAACAATTTTTTTATTTTATTTCTAAACATCAACAATACTAATTAAATAACGAAGTATTTCTACTACATACAAATACAATGTAAACAAAGGATTTCACACTAAAATTATAAAAATAAATAATCATACTCCAACGTAAACCATTTTAAAGAAAGTGTTGGACACTAAAGGGGTGATATTTGCTACTCCCAGTTCAAATCTAAAGCAATTTGGGGAAGGTGTTGCACACTAACTGGATGACATTTACTATTTTTAAACTCACTACAAGATACGTTCTCAACTAACAGATAAGGGGGTTGTAAGAAAAATTATTTATTTAAGGACGAGAACCCTCACTCACCCGAAGGTGACATGCTTCATCATGGGGCTCCCCCCTCACACCGGTCCCGGTGAGTTTAAGACTTTGATAGGAAGTGATACGCTCTCCTTTGGGTTTTCTCCCTAAGATCCTGAGTGTGAATTTGATTGACATTTACTATTCCCAATCCAATCTAAACTATTTTGGGGAAGGTGTTGGGCACTAAAGGGGTGAGATTTACTATTCCCACTCCAATCAATACCAATTTAGGAAAGTTGTTGTAGACTAAAGGGGTGACATTTCCTATATCCACTCCAATATATACCAATTTGGGGAACTTGTTGGACATTAAAAGTGCGACCTTTACTATTTCCACTCAAATCTAAACCAATTTGTGGAACGTATTGTACACTAAAGGGGTGACATTTACTATTTGCACTACAATCTAAAACATTTTATGCAATGCGCTACACACTAAGGGGCCGATTACGATGCCGGGGGGAAGGTCTCCTCCCGACAGTCGAAATCTCCTCGATGGCGTTGGAGCCCTTCCGACCAACTCGGTTGGTTTCCATTCCGACCGCCCGATTACGATGTTCGCGGTCGGAACGTAAATCGCGCAGTCATTCTGAATCGGTTCCGAGCGACTCGCTGAGTATTCGTGTCGGTCGGAACCGCATCGTACACCCCTATGGACAGCATTTACGCTCTTGGAATTACGATGTCGATTTCCAACAGTCTTTCCGCGTCGGCCCCCTTGCCCTCGCAGCCTACAGTTGATGGCCGAGGAAGTACCTAAGGGACCCCCCTGTAAAACCCTGCACTGTGTGGCAGGAACCGTGGTGTGCCTGCAGGGTTTTCCACCAACACCCCATTTCCCCATAGGAGCCTGTGTTACGGCCGGTTGTTGGACGGAACACGAGCTCCCATAGGAAACAATGGGACTCCGACCGAACAGTGTTCGGTCGCATCGTTATCCGGCGGTTCGAACCGCCGACCGCAAGTCGGTCTGTCCAGGTTCTGAGACGATGTTGGGGGGAGGCTTTCTGCCCGACATCGTAATTAGTCCCTAAAAATGTAATATACACGATCAATACTGCATAATCACACATAATTTTTTAACTATGAAATAAATTGAAAATTATTTAAAAAACACACTAACCCAAAATACAAAGCTATGTATTCATAATAAAACATTTATACATAATAGATTATTATCACCACTGCCAATAATTAATATATTTTTCAAAATAATTACTGCCAAACCTAAAATGTTAACGTTAAAAAAACATACTCCAAATTGAACAACCATATAAATTAAATATAGTATATATATTATATGCAACAAAATATACATTTATACATCATAATAAATACATATTTATATTATTTTCATATAATGAAACATGAAATCATTTTTAACACAAACTTTATTGCATTTTTAATAAGAAATGACAATACTGACAGTAATGACTGATATAGGAGTTACAGTGATTAAGCAAATGGTGTTACTGAGAGTCCCATTCAAGCCATATATATTACAGGATAGGTCACTGTATTGCAAACCAAAAAACAATAAATTCTAACCCACCCACCCCCAAACCCATTGACCACATCACCTAATCAAGGAAACCCAAATATGTATCAGCATGCCGGGGGATACAGAAGTGGTATAAGCAAGCAGGGGGAAGCTAAATTGATCCAACACCTGGATCGACGGCGGGAGAGGGGGACGCAAGCAAGCCATTGTCCATAGTTGTCAATCGGAACATAATCTGCAACAACAGTGACAGACCCGTTGAAGATAATAGGGGTTATCAACAGAGCAGCACCTGCTCTAGGAATCGCCGTATAGTAGGTGCAGGAGTCGATTAATCTAGTGCCATATTCTGCACTTTAAATCCCTCTAAAAGAGCATGCACATTCCAGGGAGATGGGCTTTTGCAGAGACCTCAATACTCCTCTTGATGAGGAGCATCACTCCCTGCAAGCCCCAGTGGGTAAAAACGTGAAATAAATGCAAATATAAAAATAAAATTAGTTGAAAAAGGTTTTTACATTTACATAATCATTTTTGACATACATTTTTGTAAATATTTTAGTTTCGACAAAATGTATTTTTTTCTACAAAACTTAAAACTAAATTACAATTATTTCACATTATTAAATTAATTTGTGATATTACTATTTTTCATAAATGTGTTATAATTGTATTATTTATTTTAAAATTTACAATTCAATACTTTTATTTAATATGATTAATATATATTCACCATTATAAACTATTCTTTATTTGAATTATTAATGTAACAAAAGAAATTTAAAGATTGTACTATACCTATTTGCATATCATTAAAATAATGAACTTTACATTTAAATTAAATTATCCACTTTTTAATAATCTCACAACACTTATCCCAAAAAAAACAATATCCCGCTGCTAACTAAAAATTATAAATCCATTATCTTTAGACATTACAACAATTAAAAATACTAATTTCAACAATTTTTATAATTAATAAATTATCTTCCTAAAAACATAAATAAAACAAATATGGAACATTTAGGGCCTGATTACGAGTTTGGGTGTGCGGCGCCGGGTCCGCCCCACTTCCATACCGCCAAACCCGTGGTCGAGCCGGCCGCCAAATTTCGAGTATTTCTCGTGTCTGGCGCACTCTTTTTAGACGTTCCCACGGCAATGCCTCTAAAAATGGGCACCGCAATGGGAATGCCAAAAACAGTTCCTGCACGGCATGGACTGTAAAATCCATGCTGTGCAGGAACTGGTGTTCCTGATCACAGGGTGGCACATGTTGTTCCCCCCTGTATGCATCCACATGGTTTGAGGCACCAGGGTGCCATGTGTGGCCCCCTTTGTTTCCTCTCTGCCACGGTTTTCATGGAGGTTGAACCGCCATGAAAACTGTGGTAGGGAGGAAACTTGTAATATGCTTGGCCGGACCACAACAGTCCCACCAAGCATATTGTGGCCTCCTGACTGCCGCAACTCTGCCAGGGAACGGTGGTTCCCTGGCGGCTGCAACAGGGCAATGGAGATCCGAACACCCTAATTGTAATAGGGAGGTCGGCAGACCACCACTGCCCCCGCCCAAGAGTCTGGCGATCTGTGGACCGCCAGACTCGTAATTAGGCCCATACTATCAAATCTCCACAATAAATTACACAAATGATATTACATACACAATATTTTCTAAATCTATATTTTTTACGACAACATTAAAAACAACATTTAAAATGATATTCTCACGTACGATATTCCTCTCCAGGATATTTTTGACATCCTGATATTCACAACACAATATTTTTGTATCACAATATTTTTAATTCAATATTTTGTCCAAACAGACCTTGTTTGCAATTCTACTTGGTGGAGAGTGCCGGCTGAAATCTGTGCTATGGATTTTCAGCTATTTAGACAGTAGCGGGGTAAATAGTGACGTTTCTCTGCTATATGCATGGCTGATAGCCAGATTGTGCACCCTGTCTGCTATTTAGCCAGCCGCCAGGTGAAAATGATGCTTCTTTGTTATTTGAACAGCCACTAACCTAATTGTGCATAATGTCCGTTATTTAGTCAGTGGCAAGGCAAATAGTAAAGGTTCCTTGCAATTTGCATTACTGTCATTCAACCAGCATCACATGACTGCTGTTTAGTCAGCAGCTGGATAAATAGTGAAGATTCTTTGTTAATTGTATGGCTGCTGGTCAAATAGTACATTCATTTCTCCTATTTAGCCGGTGGGTGGGTAAATAATGAAGTGCCTTTATTATTTGCAAGGCTGTCATCTAAACAGTTTGTAATATCTGCTATTTAGCCAGCAGCTGAGCAAATAGTGAATTTTCTTTGCAATTTACATGACTGCCATTCAAGCAGTATGCAGTGTCTTATTTAGCCAGCAGCTTGGTAAATAGTTAGGTTTCTTTGCTGTTTGCAAGGTCTGCAGGACTGATTGTGCATAATTTCTGCTATTTAGGCAGTGATCGGATAAATAATGATTTGTTTTTGTTATTTACAAGCCTGCCATCCCAACAGTACATAATGTCTGCTATCTACTAACACATGGCACTGTCTTGCTCTCTTCCTAGTGCTGGTGTACAATCAAACTGCCAAATGCCACGCACACACGTTTGCACCATAATACAAATGCGTCTGCGTCATTTCTAGCATAATCTTTATACTGGAAGGGTACCTTTCCAGTACAAAAACAAACTTTCAAACTTTTCCCGCTATGGATGTGTGCTGTGCAGTGCAGTACACATGCAAAGTCGGAAAAGTTTGGAGAAATAAAAACATTTCTCGTTTATAATGACTGCCTCCAAGTACACAATCCTGTCTACTGTTGCTAGTACTTTGGGCTTTACTTCAAAACCTATGGGTAGTTTAATCGGAACACCCTTGTTCCTCCTATGGAATGCTCCCTTAGCGCGAAGTAATGCAAAGTGCTGTTTTACGTTACTTTCAGGCAACTTTCCAGCGCGAAACACTGGAAAGTAAATTCCACATAAAGATTTTGTTCTGGTTTGTGTCACTTTTGTGATGCAAACGCAGAAAAAAATGTTAGTAAATCTGCCCCTGTGTCTGCTATTTAGCCACAAGCTGGGTAAATAGTAACTTTTACCCAGCCTGGCCAAATAATACATAATCTCTGCTATTCAGCCTGCAGCCAGGTAAGTAGTGAAGTTTCTCTGCTATCTGCAAGGTCGCCGGCTAAACATCGTATAATCTCTATTATTTAGCCATCAGTCAGGTAAATAGTGAAGTTTCTCTGCTATAGCAAGGCTGTCAGTCAAATTGTAAATACTGCCAGCAAAACAGGAGAGAAAATTCACTATCCTGGCACCCAAATAGCTATCCTGGCATCCGGGTAATAGCGCCCACCGAATTAGAAGAGTTGATTAAATTGGGGGGAAGCTATTTGCATATGGTGAAGTCAGAAATGTGGAAGTATGTTGCCTTGAATAAAATCTGTCAATGTAAATTCTTTTTGAAAATGAGATTCATCAGCATTTAATGGTAAGACGTGTTGTGACAGTGCCCACCTTATAATATATGGTTATTGCCGATTATGCTGCAAGGACAACGGCAATCTGAATTTAATTTTTATATTGCAAGTGAATTAAAAATGAACAAAAAAACACAACAACAAAACCGGAGAAATATTCTGCCCATGAGTTGGAAAAACCCACATAGAAAGCCAAGGCCCACATCATAATTTTATGTGTAGCTCACTGAGAAGGTCAATCTTGTGCTACTTGTGGGGGAACACTGCCACCCAATGGCTACGCGTCATTATGCGCCGTATAAGGATGCCGCACGGTATTTAGAAAGGTAAAGAAATGACCACAGAATTCTTTCATAGCCAAACTGCTGACATTGTGCAAAGCAAGATGAGGTGTATGTTAAAATGTTCCTCTTTGAAACAAGATTAATACCAGTTCATAGCACCAAAAGCCGTTTTATGAAATGATTTGTCAGAAGGGTCGATGCTGGAAGTTAAGATTATTTCTACACAAAATTAAGACATCATAAAATGCTGTCACCGCTAAGAAGCTCCGCAATATGTTATTAAGCAACTGGGCAAAAACTAAGGCCCATCTTTATCAAAGTTTTTCGTCCCCTTGCGCCACGCAAGCGGATGCAAGGGCGACGCAAAACCGAAATGAGATTTATCAAGCTACGCAAGACCACCTTTTGTGGCCTTGTGTGGCTTGATAAATCTTGAGTAATGCAAGACAGAGCAAATCGCTGCCTTGCGTTACTCTGAGGCAGTTAGATGTGCCATGAGTGGAGCGTGGGTGATCCCACGCATCCACCCATGCATTCTGACACATTCCTAGATGTACCAACACTTGTAGACCTCCCCACCAGAGGCGCAACGAGGAGAAATATCTTTATTTGTCCTTGTTGTTTCCTTTTTCTAAGTGTGCTGCATTGTGCAGCACACATAGAAAGAGAAAAATGCCTTTGAGGATTGTTTTTTTGCAGGAAGGCGTCCTTTCCTGCACAAATACATTCCTGCCTAAAACGCAGGCACCCTTCCACTGTTGTGCAAGGGTGCCTGTGTTGGTGCTAGGAAGCAGTTTGTGCACCAGCGCAGGCATTGAACAGGAATGCAAAGTGTAACAAAGTATAATCAACCTTTCCTGCCCTGAGGACGTGTGCCTTGGATCCCGACGCTACATTTGGCGGTCGGACTGGCGCATGTACCCTTTGGCTAATAGGCCAGGACAGATGTGGTGAATTCTTTGACCAATGATGGTTCCAACAGTGAAAATACTGAACATCAGGACCACTGGTTCAGTATAAATACACCGTCGTTACTGCGCATTCTTTTTATTTTTTTTAAATTTTAATCTTATAAGGCGCACAGCTACCCAAGGGTTTCCCGGCGGCGCCTGATAGGAACAAAAGAAAAAAGAAAGTGTTCTACATATTGAACAACCAGGTTTTCAAACACTTACGAAAATTCTCGTAAATAGTTTCAGTCCGAAGTGACGTAGGGAGGGAGTTCCATAAAGAGGGACCTAGACAAGAGAAGGACCGGCCTCCCGTACGCGACAATCTGGTCCTAGGCACCGTAAATTTTGCCTGAGTGGCAGAACGTAAGAGACGTAGTGGGAGGTAAGGATGAACTAAAGCATTTAAGTATTGGGGTGCCTTACCAACTCTGATTTTGAACATAAAGCTCAGGGCTTTGAATTTAATACGATTCTTAACCCTGAGCCAATGTAGATCCCTAAGAGAACCTGAGATGGAAACTGTTTTAGGAACCTTACAAAGTAGCCTAGCCGCCGCATTCTGCACCATCTGCAGTTTACGTAACACATCCTTATTGGCTCCTAGATACAAAATGTTTCCGTAGTCCAGTCTAGAAGTGACAAGAGCCTGGACCACGGTACGTTGCGTAGACAAAGGCAGCATCCAAAGGATTTTCCTGAGCCATTTAATGATAGTGAAGCAGATTGAAGACACTTTCACCGCTTGTTGCTTCATTGATAACTGGTCATCGATTATAACACCTAAATTCCGGACCTGATGATTAGGCTGGGGCAGAGCACCCATTTCAGGCGGCCAGTGTTGAGGTCCCCATAGGTCTTTGTTCTTACCCAAAATCAGCACCTCCGTCTTTTCACCATTGAGTTTGAGCAGGTTGGCTTGCATCCATCCTGCTATGTTCCTCAGCCCAGACTGAAGGGAAGATGATTTTGACGCTCTTTCAGCAGAAAGGGAGAAAACAATCTGGGTGTCATCGGCATAGGAGAAAAGGGACAACCCTGCATCTTCAGCAATCGTCGCCAGAGGCCTGACATAAATGTTGAACAAAAGAGGGCTGAGGATGGACCCTTGAGGAACCCCATAAGGTGAGAAATGAGTATTGGAGCTGGCCGTGGGGGAGAAGACCTGGAACGTGCGATCAGTCAGAAAATCAGCAAGCCAGTTGAGTGCAGAACCAGTTATTCCTAAGGATTGCAGAGCATGCAATAGCACGGTGTGAGAGACCATGTCAAAAGCGGCACTTAAATCTAAGAGTATGAGTGCCACGGTGTCCCCAGAGTCAACACGGTTGCGTAACATACCTGTGACTCCAAGCAGAGTAGTTTCAGTTGAAAAGCCTGGTCTAAAACCAGACTGTGAGCCGTGCGAAAATTTCTGGGATTCAACAAATGCCGTCAGTTCTTCTCTTCTGCCTCAATTCTTTCACATGTGCATGTACTTCACTTTGCAGTAGCTGTATACTCGAACCTGATGAAGGCCATGACACTTTTATAGATCTTTAGGCCGAAACATCTTGGTCATATACTGATACAGAAGCCTCTAATGATGGCAGCTGTGTTTTCAGCTATTTGTTGTTTTTAACCCTGTCACAAGGTAGCGGAATAAAGTTGCTACAGAGCTAACCTTGTAACCAGTTTTAATCACATTCACTTTAGCACTGCACTTCTTATTAAGCACACCACGCTCACATAGGGTTTTAGTCCAACCCACCTCATCTATACTGAAAAACATCCCTGAGCTCCTCCCTCATAGCGAGGGGGTTGTAGCCCGCGTAAAGACTAGGGGGCCGATTCCGGCCGGAAATCTCTCCGACCGAGCCGGACCCGGAGAGAATTCCGACCGAATCGGACCCTAGCAGTCCGACCGGACGAGTACGATGCGTTCGTAGGCTATCGGACTCGATTCGGTCGGACTCCCATTGAAGTCAATGGGAGCCGGTCGTACAACGCGTACGCGGGCTCCCATTGACTCAATGGGTGCGAGGCAAACAAGGGCGCCCCTACAGCGGGTACGCGTCCATGCGCATCGCGGCGTACATGCACAGGTAGGGGGGACCCATGGGTCCCCCCTGTGTGCGACTCGCGCGCCTATGCGTACAGGGGGGTCCGACGCGGACCCCCAAAGTCCGGCTCCGACAGCTCTTTCGAGCCGGACGGCGCGAGTCGGTCGGATTGCTCGCGGCGCGCATCGTACTTACCCGGCCGGGAAACGTCTCCATAGCGCGGTGCGAGTCGTGTCCGTGCGAGTCGGTCGGAGCGTGTTGAAGCCGCGTACGAGTCGGTCGGCGATTTCGTGGGAGCTTGCCTCGTACTCGCTCGGCCGGACCGTACGAGTCGGTCGGGAAACAGGGCTCCGAATCGGATCCGGTAAATCCGAATCCAATTCGGAGCACTACTGGCCGAGATCGGAATCGGCCCCTAGGTCTTTTACGCGAGGAGGCACCCCTATGATGAAGCATGACACCTCTGGTGTGTGAGGGGAACCGTCCTTAAAAGGGATCCCCCTTTAGCACAAGGTTGATTACACTTTGTTACACTTTGTACTGCTCGCCTGGACCCGTGGCCTTTTTTGTGTTGAATACAATGAGTGGGGAGGTAGCCCACGCAGGTCCTTAAATCTCCTCTAGCCCCCTTAGTGTGAATTCATTGAACAGGAATGCGCCATATAATGTTAAATACGGCGCTATCCTGCCCTCTTACTTTCACGCAACGCAGCAAGATGGCGTGCTGCATTGCAGGAAATATTGATAAACAGGGCCTGAGTGTCTTCTTGGTGACAAGCCCCGGTGCCTGCTTGTTTCTCGCTCCAAGATTTGAAAGCTAAGAGCTGAGAGCATTTAAAATGTTGTAATATATTAACTATATGGATGGCATTTGAGTAATGAAAAATGTGTGCCTAAAATTGATATGTTCAGTGCCATTTAATGTAAATTATACATGCAGAAGAGAAGAGAGGCAGTGACGAGCTCCAAGAAAAGGTAAATGCAGACCCTCTCCCAGTCAAGTAACTGGGTGGGCTCAGCATTTTAGCCAGTAGTGGCACAAGCATTGGCAAAGCCAATAGGCCTTGCCATTAGGATCTATTGGCTTTGCAAATACCGTTTAGCTATGCTGTACAGCATCGCTGATACTGTGCAGCATGACTAAATAAGAAAAAAGCCTACTGCGTAATTTTGTAGGGCAATCCACTCATGCACACATCTACAAAATTACGTGGCCGCTATTGTTTCTTTTTATTTGCCGATCCAATGCGATTGGAGGGTGGGTAGAGGTAATGAGAGGTGAGGATGACTTGAGGGCTCAGAGGTGGCTAGAGGTAAAGGGAGGCAAGAGTGACTTCAGGACACAGTGGTGGGTAGTGGTAACGGGAGGTCAGTGTGACTTGAGGGCTCAGGGGTGTGTAGACGTAAAGGGTGGTGAAGGTGTTTTGATTGCATAGTATGATATGGTACAGCCTGTCATTGTACAGTATGGTATGGTATGGTCCGCCATTTTATGGTATGGTATGGGTGGTTATTGCATGGTATGTTATGGTATGGGCAGTTATTGCATACTATGATATTATATGGTATGATATGGTAGGGACTGTCGTATGGTAGGAGATGGTATGGTATGGTATGGTATGGTTTGGTATTGTATAATATGGTATATTATGGTCTGTTATTATAAAGTAATTTATGGTGTGGTATGTCATAGCCTGTTATTGTATAGTATATAAGTATGATTATAGTGTTAGTGAAGCGTACAACTTATGAACTGCTAACAGCATGCATACACATGCATTTAGGCAAGTGCCAATATCATGAGTTGGTACAATATTAAAACATGTAACTTACACTGGCTTTCCCAAATTGATGAGGAAGGCGACATTACATGGAATGTGACCAAAACGAGGACAAGTCATACACAAATGCACCCTTAGTGAATGCTACAACATGTGACTTTATTAAAAATGTAATAAATTCTGTTGTTATACAGCTTGGACAAGAGTGGCCAGAGAAAAGCGGGTTATTGGAAAGGGAAGTTTTGAAAAATCTGGGAAGCAAACAATAAGCGAGGAGAGCTGCAGATCCAAGACAAAAAATGAAAGTGAAGGGGCATAAAAACAGCTAAAAAAGAGATAGCACAGCATAGGAGCATGTAAAACATACAAACAAACAATAAACACTGACAAATATAAAGTTCCACAATCCGAACACCAGCAGCGTCAAGAACACTAATCAATAAATCAGTCAGTAACTGATCCATGCTCAAGGGAAGAACATGGAAATGAAGTGAAGCTGACATATGCAGATACGCGCTCACCAATGAAAAGGAAGAAAAAAGGTGTGACAATGAAGCCAACCAATGGTGAGTAATGGGTGGGCTAGAAGCCCCTTTTTAGAGTTTTTTTGTTTTTGTTTTAACTGAATAGATCATGGCAATTTTAGGTAAGTCGTGAAATTGGACAAAAGAATTCTGTTTCAGAAAGTGGGTGGGAGAAATCAACACGAATGGAAATGGGGTGGGGGGTAGCAGCACAGGGAGTCGGTGAGGTTGACTGAAGCAACCCACGGTGGCCAGAGAACAACATGGAGATTGTGGGTTGGGGGGAGCTACATGGAGGATGCGGTGGAGAGGAGAGCAACATGTAACGTGGAGGGTAGGGGAGAGAAGCAAAAGGGTGAGAGAGAGCAATGTGGAGCTGGGAGGGCGCAAAAGCACATGGATGAGAAAGTAATGTGGGAGGGGAATCCACATGAGGGCAAGCTCATCACACGGGGGGTGGGGAGAACCACATGGATGAGAGAAAGCAGTGAAGAGGAGAGAAGAGAAGCATTGTACGACCATCAGAAAAAAATGCACTCTTGTGAAGTGCTTAAATAAAAACAAAAAAGTTGCACCTGAAAAAGCCAGTAGTGTAAGGACACAGTAATATATCCATGCACCAGAGGAGTGACAAACACATTAAGTGGAAGGAAAACCCAGACACACTAATTAATAAGAAGCAAGCAAATGAGAGTGACAATGAAGCCAACCAATGGTAAGCAATGGGTGGGCTCTAGGCTAACAGTATGTGTCACAACAAACAGCACATGCACTCTCTAGTAGGTGAGACCTAAGAAGGAAGAAATGAGTCAGGATATGCCATTTCACACATCCATAAATGCAGATACATAGAATTTGAAATGCACATTCATAGAATCAGAAATTCACTCCTTCCTGCAGCAGTCTGCTTCTCTGGATATTTCTGCAGCGGAATGTGATAAGAGCTGAGAAATTTGAGGAAAGGAGTGTGCCATAGTGTTTGTTATAGGAATACCTGCAACTCCCATAAGCCTTTTGGGAATCACAAACAGGGTCCATGTTTTTTATACTTTATACTTTATACTTTTAAACACACAGAAATGTACTTCTACAAAACTTGATGAGTTTTCAGGATGGGATGGGCCATGGAAGGATGTGGCTGAGAGGAGAGCAACATGGAACGTGGAGGGTAGGAGAGAGAGAGAGAGAGAGAGAGAGAGATAGAGAGAGATAGAGAGATAGAGAGAGAGAGAGAGAGAGAGAGAAAGAGAGATAGAGCGGCCGAGAGAGAGATAGTGAGAGAGAGAAAAAAACACGAGAACGAGAGAGAAAAAAACAACGAGAACGAGAGAACACGAACAACTTAAGCTGGGTCCAGTACATGCAAGTGATTACTTCTGGCTAGATGCGGTTCTCAAGATGTGTATTTTTCATGATTTTTCCATAACGGTTCCTAAGGGCAGACAGTGAAGCATCAGTGAAGATACCCCTTGCAGTAGTACCTGTTACTGAACAGGCACTTAAGCACTGTGGTATATTGTATGCTGTCAGGCCCTCATTGATAAACTCTCCTGAAGAGCTTCAAACAGAGTGAAATATCTATCAACTGTTGCACTAAAATATATTGCTATACTAACTACTACACCTACCATAATACACTTGCATTAACTACAGATTCAAGTCCTGGATATAAAGCAGATGTGGAAAATGTATCTTAGTGTGCTCTACTACTCGGTCCACATCTGCTAAGCAAGACGAGAGAGAGAGAGTTCAAGAGTGGGGTAGAGAGAAAGAGAAAAGAGAGAAAAATAGAGAAAGACAGACGAGAGAGCCAAAAGGACAAAGAGAGAGGAGACCAAAAGAAAGAGAGCTACTCAAGACATGAACTGCATTTATCAGTGAGTAATTTTGTCTTTCTGGTTCCCACATGAGCTGATTTCTGTAAAGAAAGGCTGTTTGGTGGCATTTTCCAATCTTATAGCACGACAAACACGGTGAACTAGGTGGACCACTGTGAGAAATTGGGTTGGAAACCTACTCAAACAACAGCCACAAACCTTGTCATCGTGAACCACAAAAAGTCACTAAATTAACCTGTGCTTAATCCTCTGGTAGCTTGGCACAAATGCAGTCAGGCTTAACTTAGAGGGTAGGATTTGATGCATTTATTTAGTTTGTTGAGATACTTTTCCCTTGATTTGGGTTAGAGATTGCTCTATTTTTAGTTCCTAATAGCTTTGTTCTTTTATAAGTATTTCTAAAAATAGGTAGAGTTTAGGGTGGTGTCTTCTAAGTGTTCCTTGGAAGGAATTGTGCCATCCTTCCACTGCATTATTTGTCTTTGCTTCTTTGGACATGATGCTGTTGAAGACATTCCACAGTGGAACGTGACATTTGGATTACCGTCTGTGTCCTGATTGGTGCAGGCGACTAACCAAAGTATAGTCAAAACAATCCATTAGTGGGGCTTGTTTGTTTCATGATTTTGGAAATAGAGAGATTAAATATAATGTTTAGTGGCTTCTGTTATGTGAATGTACGCTAAAGTTATTCGTTTTTTAAATTTCATGTGCAAATTCTAGGCTAGTTAAGTATTCTATACTCAGGGGTCGATTCCGATCCCGGCCGGAAGCGCACCTAACAGTATTCGTCCGGAAAAAAAACCAGCCGAATGCGTGTTTCCTGACCGATTCGAACATTCGTCCGGACGAACAAGTACGATGCGTATAACAACCCAGTTTCCGAGCGAGCCGTACTTATCCAATTCAGCTCCTGTTCCCCGCCCGAGCCGGATCCGTAAACGCCGAATCGAGTCGTACGGAAGCAAATACACAGCACCTTCCGGCCGGACGAGTACGATGCGCACTCCGTACGCACCGAACCCGTCGCTACGTCCGGGACGTTTGAGCATCCGGGCGAGCCGTACATAAGCTCCGTTTCGCGCCACAAGACGATCCATGGCTACGAGACGAACAAGCCTGCTACGAGTACGAGTCGAAGACACGAGAAACCCGAACGAGACGATCCAAGCATGAATCCCATTGCGCAGGTCCTACCTATACTCTACATCTATTACCGGGAACGGCACGGACGCGTACGGCGCAGACGGTAAGTCAAACACCAACAATACAAACAAACGACACGTACCCGAAATATGTCACACACACATAGGGATGCACAAATGCCGTACACTAGCAACATCAGAACCATAGTGGTGGGATGGCCATCACCAATGCCATACACACCCATAGGGGGCTGGATGCCTGCCACTACCACCACCCCACTCAGGGGGGGCTGGATGCCTGTCACTACTACCATCCCCACCCTTAGGGGGATGGATGCCTACCACTACCACCACCCCTACTCAGGGGGGCCTGGATGCCTACTACTACCACCACCCCTACTCGGGGGGCTGGATGCCTGCCACCACCACCACCACCACCACCCCTACTCAGGGGGGCCTGGATGCCTACCACTACCACCACCCCTACTCAGGGGGGGCTGGATGCCTGCCACTACCACCACCCCTACTCAGGGGTGCCTGGATGCCTGTCACTACTACCATACCCACCCTCAGGGGCCTGGATGCCTACCACTACCACCACCCCTACTCAGGAGGGCCTGGATGACTGTCACTACTACCATCCCCACCCTCAGGGGGCTGGATGCCTACCACCACCCCTACTCAGGGGGGGCTGGATGCCTGCCACTACCACCACCCCACTCAGGGGGGGCTCGATGCCTGTCACTACTACCATCCCCACCCTCAGGGGGCTGGATGCCTACCACTACCACCACCCCTACTCAGGAGGGCCTGGATGCCTGTCACTACTACCATCCCCACCCTCAGGGGGCTGGATGCCTACCACTACCACCACCCCTACTCAGGAGGGCCTGGATGCCTGTCACTACTACCATCCCCACCCTCAGGGGGCTGGATGCCTACCACTACCACCACCCCTACTCTGGGGGGGCTGGATGCCTGCCACTACCACCACCCCACTCAGGGGGGGCTCGATGCCTGTCACTACTACCATCCCCACCCTTAGGGGGATGGATGCCTACCACTACCACCACCCCTACTCAGGGGGGCCTGGATGCCTACTACTACCACCACCACCACCCCTACTCAGGGGGGGCTGGATGCCTGCCACCACCACCACCCCTACTCAGGGGGGCCTGGATGCCTGTCACTACTACCATCCCCACCCTTAGGGGGATGGATGCCTGCCACTACCACCACCCCTACTCAGGGGGGCCTGGATGCCTGCCACTACCACCACCCCTACTCAGGGGTGCCTGGATGCCTGTCACTACTACCATCCCCACCCTCAGGGGGCTGGAAGCCTGCCACCACCACCACCCCTACTCAGGGGGGCCTGGATGCCTGTCACTACTACCATCCCCACCCTTAGGGGGATGGATGCCTGCCACTACCACCACCCCTACTCATGGGGGCTGGATGCCTACCACTACCACCACCCCTACTCAGGGGGGCTGGATGCCTACCACCACCACCCCAACTCAGGGGGACCTGGATGCCTACCACTACCACCACCCCTACTCAGGGGGGCCTGGATGCCTGCCACTACTACCATCCCCACTAATAGGGGGATGGATGCCTACCACTACCACCACCCCTACTCAGGGGGGGCTGGATGCCTACCACTACCACCACTCCTACTCAGGGGGGCCTGGATGCCTACTACTACCACCACCCCAACTCAAGGGGGGCTGGATGCCTGTCACTACTACCAACCCCACTAATAGGGGGATGGATGCCTACCACTACCACAACCCCTACTCAGGGGGGGCTGGATGCCTGTCACTACCACCACCCCTACTCAGGGGGGCCTGGATACCTACCACCACCACCACCACCCCTACTCAGGGGGGGCTGGATGCCTGTCACTACTACCAACACCACTAATTGGGGGATGGATGCCTACCACTACCACCACCCCTACTCAGGGGGGCCTGGATGCCTACCACTACCACCATCCCCACTCATAGGGGGATGAATGCCTACCACCCTCACCAACCCTAAACATAGGACGGGAAATGCATGACACAACCAGCATACTCCAACATAAGGAATGTCTGAAAATACATCCCACCAACACCATGACAAGCGTGTGTAGTCTGTGTCAAATGCCCACAACACTGAACATGTCATTGAGCATACAATGTGACCCCCTATCACATGTGTCACACATAAATGTGTGTGGGCTCCACAATGCAAGCAGACCATGACCACTGTGGCAATGGGGTATAACACCCCATCATCACAGTGACCAAAAGGTAAGTGTGGGGTCCATAGCTGAAGCACATTTTGAACATTGTGGCAATGGGGTCTAAACCCCCATCATCACAGTGACCAAAATGTAAGTGTGGGGTCCATACCTGAGGCACATTTTGAACATTGTGGCAATGGGGTCTAAACCCCCATCATCACAGTGACCAAAAGGTAAGTGTGGGGTCCAAAGCTGAAGCACAGTTTGAACATTGTGGCAATGGGGTCTAAACCCCCATCATCACAGTGACCAAAATGTAAGTGTGGGGTCCATAGCTGAAGCACATTTTGAACACTGTGGCAATGGGGTCTAAACCCCCATCACCATAGTGACCAAAAGGTAAGTGTGGGGTCCATAGCTGAAGCACATTTTGAACACTGTGGCAATGGGGTCTAAACCCCCATCATCACAGTGACCAAAAGGTAAGTGTGGGGTCCATAGCTGAAGCACATTTTGAACACTGTGGCAATGGGGTCTAAACCCCCATCATCACAGTAACCAAAAGGTAAGTGTGGGGTCCATAGCTGAAGCACAGTTTAAACACTGTGGCAATGGGGTCTAAACCCCCATCATCACAGTGACCAAAATGTAAGTGTGGGGTCCATAGCTGAAGCACATTTTGAACACTGTGGCAATGGGGTCTAAACCCCCATCACCACAGTGACCAAAAGGTAAGTGTGGGGTCCATAGCTGAAGCACATTTTAAACACTGTGGCAATGGGGTCTAAACCCCCATCATCACAGTGACCAAAAGGTAAGTGTGGGGTCCATAGCTGAAGCACATTTTGAACACTGTGGCAATGGGG
Source organism: Calotriton arnoldi (assembly GCA_963921515.1). NCBI lineage: Eukaryota > Metazoa > Chordata > Amphibia > Caudata > Salamandridae > Calotriton > Calotriton arnoldi. Next base: position 2,988,339 of record CAWUFW010000039.1, read on the forward strand.
TCTAAACCCCCATCATCACAGTGACCAAAAGGTAAGTGTGTGGTCCATAGCTGAAGCACAGTTTGAACACTGTGGCAATGGGGTCTAAACCCCCATCATCACAGTGACCAAAATGTAAGTGTGGGGTCCATAGCTGAAGCACATTTTGAACACTGTGGCAATGGGGTCTAAACCCCCATCATCACAGTGACCAAAAGGTAAGTGTTGTCATGGAAAAAGCTGCAACTGCCAAACAGCATGGATGATCCCTGGTCACAGAACAACAAATACATCAGTGGCAAAGTAGTGCTTGTGTCCCATAGCAACATACATTGGGTGAGGCAAACAGTGAAGTGCCAATAAGATATACCTTTGGCCATGTGCAGACAAACATCACCCATGGGGGCTGACATTGGCAACATTCCTCAATAACACAATGACAGAAGTGACCATCATAATGCAGCCCCACATATCTGCACGAATGGACACACAAATGTAGATATCCTTTGGAGACTGTAGATGTCAGGTGAACAAATACCATACCATGGCAGCAAAGGGACATACAAACCATGATCATTGTGCTGACTGATGACCTAGGAGTCCCAGGGACAGCAGGGGAAAGCCAACAAACAACATACAGCCAATGGCACACTAAAGATATGCCAATGCAGTGGTGCAGATGCACAAACACAAACAGGCAGCCTCACACTGCAGATCAAACACAACAGGTGATGGGGGTGTGTGCCAGTGTCCCCAGGCAACCACACAACACATGAGGAGGCCTGAATCACAATTACACAGATGTGTATACAGTGCCACACAAAAGTAACTCATGGATCGGATTCCCCTATGTGGGCAAACAGGCATTGTTAGATGAGAGTGAGCCCAAATTACACAAGTCACACATGCTTGTCGGAACAGCAAATAACACAGCAAGAGACAGACCCACCACAGCACTACCCCCAGGGACCCCACATCGTGTTGACCGTGGCCTGCATTATAATCCCACTGTGATGACAAAGCTAGATGTCGTTCACACTGTGAACCACAGATGTGTCCTGAGCAACAAACTACCATCACACCTACACAAGCACAAATCAATCAGCATGGCCTGTCAGCCAAGGCCAACATGGAGGTAGGGGTCTAGCCATGCAACAACTCTCATTTGCACACACTCAACACCACACACCTTGATCTCCACCAATGTGCAGCAGTGAAGCTCACATGGACTGGTGACATTGCACATGCACCCATGACAATCCCAGGGGTGGTTAAGGGAACTAAGGTGCAGAAACCCATCACACCTGGCCAGTCAACAAGACTCGTGAATGTCTGACACACTGCACAGTACGCTGTACATGGGCATGACGTGAAATCCACCACAATCAATGTGATCCCGGACACAGTCACACACCAATGAAGAAGTCAAGGTCACCCACAAAGAACACACATAGACAACTTCCAACATTGCAGCTCTGACCCAGAGGAGTGGCAGCAGTCACACACACAACGTGTCACAATCACTGAAAGCTAACACAAACTGTAAATTACATGACTTGTGTAACCAACAAGTGCCAAGGGGAATCCTGACTGTGTCTCATCTGCGTTTGCCCACAAACTCAGCCCTGACAGCAAACACACCTATGGATGACACCCTGATGACCAGTAATGTGCCATGCACCTACATCCCAGAGAACCCAGTGCGAAGATTTGGGTGGTACATAGGTCAACTCAGCAAGCATCACAAACAGGAACATCACTAGGGATCCCAGCCTGTGTTGCAAAACGGAAGTGAACACACACAGACATGCTCACACAACACACACCTTGGGCTCAGGCAATGTCATGGAATTACACACTGCCATGAGGGCACTCCACTCCTGTGTAAGGAAAGCTGTGCCATACGTTGTCTCTGCAGGGCTCTATCATATCAGCAGTACACTTGGTCACTCAGTCAACAATTAGCACAAAATGAAGGCTCTCGTCACATCAGCCTGGTCATGGGAGTGTCACCGACACCATCTGCACAGATCCAACACACATGTATAGCAAGTTGCACTGATCACACAGATGAGTCCTTCCCCATTGATGCCCAAACTTGCATGTCCAGTGGAGATGGTCACACGGTCAGGGAAATAGACAAATTGAACAATGGCAAGCACAACAGATGTGCAGGGGTGTAAGCCACAGATGTGATATTGCAAATAAAAGTAGGAAATCCCATTGCCAAATATTGAAAACATGACACCCTCATATTGCTGCAAAGGATGACATGGATACACACCAGGATAGGACACATTCCCCCTGGACCACATGGGGTCCTGCACAGTAACACTTCATTTCCCTGATATCAAAAATCACCATCAGTGCAGCAAGGGCACGGTTAGCAACATCAACATCATGTACATCAGAAGCAAAACCACTAGAGAACAGAAAGTAGCTTTATTCAGCATTTGTGTGTGAAGAAGTGAAAGTCCAGAAATATAACAAAGGCCAATGGCCAGTCCATAACAAGAGTCCAAACAGGGTGACAGTGCCAGATGTCACCCTTTGCATGCCTGCACAGCTACACATCAGGGACATTCCCCTCAGAGGGGCATACGGGGGGCAGGCCAGGCACCGCAGGGACAGGATCAGGGCTCACCAGAAGGAGGCAGGGAAGGGGTGGTGGGTGCTGGAGAGTCACTGACAACTGCAGTGGAGGTGTCTGACATGGTGTGTGCCGGCACAACTGGGGGGCTTGAGTCAGATGGTGTGGGTGCCGGCACGACTGCAGTGGGCCATGCAGATGGAGTGGACAGGTTCCCCACTGCAGTGCCCAAGTCAGACAGGGTGGTAGTGGACTCCACTGCAGTGCCTATCTCCAGGGGAGTAGAATGGGGTTCAGGTAAGGTGGGCAGGACAGAGGGGAGGACACGCTCTCCACACCAGTGGCACAAACAAGCGCAGCGGGGGTGTGGTGCTGGAAGAGCAAGTGGTAGGGGGAGAAGGCCGGATCATTTTGGGGATGGTGTATCTGTGGGTGGGGGAACCTGGGGCAGGGTGTGGTGGGGGAACCTGTGGAGTGGGGGCCTGAGGGATGGAGGAAGGAGACTTGGTGGTTGAGCTGCAGGGTGGCGGCGGGGTCTTGCTCTTCCGGGTCCGGGGGGACTTGCGGATGGGGGCCTCAGTCTGTCTGCGCCTGGGGGAGGTTGTCCGGGGGTGAGGGGCACTCCCCTCGGTGTGAGTGGACTTCCTCTTCCCCCTGTATGCTGGATCAGCTGGATTGGAGGGGAAGAGGCCGAGGTCACAGAGGAAGAGCTGCTGTGTAGGTGGGGTTGCAGGTGAGGCAAGGGAAGGGGCCTTGGAGGGAGAGGTATCGGAGGACTGCGGAGTGACTGTGGATGCCTGTGTGTGTGTATGTACCCCATCCCCTGTGGGTGTGGTATCAGTCCCCTGAGGATGCCTGCGTGCACGTCTTGTTTTTGTAGTGGGTGTGTCTGTGCTGCTCGTGTCTGTGTGTTTGGGTGAATGTGCAGGTGTGCATGTGCTTGGGACAGGTAGGGTGCCAGGAAGTGTGGATGGGGCAGAGGTAGGAGGGGTGAGGGACTGTTGGAGGAGGGACACTGCTGCCATCAGGAAGGAGTCCATGGACCTATTGCTCCTCTGTAGGGCAGACATGCCCGATGAGATGCCCTCCATAAACGACTCCAGCTGAGTCAACAGAGTGGTGTGGGCATGGAGGACACTCAGCATTGCTGTCTGCCCTACATGGAGCTGGCGAAGTAGGTACACAGACTCCTCACTCAGGGCAGCAGGGGACACAGGGGCAGGGGCTGCGGTGCCTGGCACGAAGGAGACACGCTCCCGAACACGGGAGCCTCCACGGACCTCTGGAATGGGAGCCGATGGGAGGGCGGTGGTGGTGGTGGTGGCGGGGACAGCAATAGTAGCTGGGGTGTGGTGGCTGCTGACACCCGCTTCCACAAGGGAGTCATCCTCCGAGCTGCTGTGGTCCTCAGCTGAGGTGGATGGTGCTGAGGACTCCTCGGTGTGGCTCCCCTCGCCCTCCGTGCCACTGGGTCCCTCCGACCACTCATCGGCTGCTGACCCAGTCTGGCTCAGCGGCTCCTCCTGGTCCGTGGAGCTGTCCCCTCCTGTGGCCGTGGATGTATCTGCAAACAATTAGGGAAACAGACAGACATCAGTCACCTGCACTGACCGCACAAAACCACAGTTAGTACAGCACATTACAGAGCAAGCCCTGGCATCCTTAGTTGAACATTGCCAAAAGTGCCCAAACAGAGTAGGAGAAGCCAATTGTCAGTCTGATGGTCAACCATGGCACTCACATCCCTCCTGGCCTTGCACCCATCGGTCTGGTGTCTGTCGGATAGCAATACACCAGTGTGGACACATGCACCACCTACACAGTAGTTGGACAGTGCAGAGAACACGGTGAAGTATGTGAACATGCACACATCACAACTCTTGCCACTGAGTCAGTACAGGTGTCCGGATAAAGGGATGGCCAGAGTCTATTTTGAAATGCATGTGATGCATACCAGCACCAGACACCATGATGCACCCATGTCCTGATAGTCAATGCCACAATGGGGTGCATGTAGCACATGTCACTCCCCTGCAGGACCACTCTTAGGAAGTTTAACGCCATGTCACAGGCATGCCTGCAAAGTCATACATCACTGTCTCCAGTCACATGGGCAGGGCAGCCAGACAACAACAGTCTGCACTGTGTCACAATCCTAGGTCATGGGGAATGCAAGTCCAGTAGCTGACAAGTGCACATGTCCATCCCCCACAAACCACATCATCTGAACTCTCATTTGTCCACGTCATACCAATTGGACATATGGGAGACATGAAACACAACCCTCGGAACATGAGCACCTCACAATCTGCTGTGAATGGGAAACAGCTGCCTGAACTTCACAGTCGCATACCCCAGTATGCACGGTCAAGTGATCAAACACCTATATGTCACACAAGTATCGTCTCCTATGGTCACATCTCCGGTGGCATGCTGAGCCCTAACCGATAAACACCCCAGTAGTCCTGACAACAAAGCCACAGCACAATGACACAGAGGCAGACACCTGAGGGAACATTTCACTGAGCACAACGTGTCAGCTGATACACGGGAGTGGGAGTACAGAGTGTATTGTATGGCCTGGAGTAGGCATGACTGTCCTGTTCCACGTGAAAGAGGGATGAGCCCTGGACAGTAGGCAGGTGGCTAAGCATGTGTGACACTTTTGATATACATACTCCTGAGGCCCAAACATTGTTCACAACCGCAGCATGGGTGTGTGCCAAATACCCCAGGCACATGTGGTGAATCAGATCAGCAATTGGACCACATATCAAAGTAACACGCAGATTACATGTCAGAACCCAGGCATTGTGTAAGCAATGGACCCACACATGAAGACCACCACAGAGTTACGGGTACAAATGCTGTCCCCCACCTTGAGCTAAGCAATATGCAAGGACACAGTACCCAAGTGACACAATTTCCTGACTGTAAGGGCCACACCTGGGTATCAGATGAGGAGTGGGCAGTGCACAATTGAAGGACATGGGTCCTGGACCACATAACTGATGTACTGTTGAAGTTTAACCAGGCCAGAGGAGGGCACATAGCATGTCAGACAAAGCTCACAGTGCAGTCATGGACTCACCCCCTCCTTGCTGCTGTCTGCCCTTCAGCTGCCCATCCAGATCAGGGAAGACCACCGCCAGGATCGTGAGCATGTGGGGGGTCAGGGTCCGGTGTCCGCCCCTCCTGCGAGGAGGCGACAGCTTCAGCTGGACCCTTGCGATCCTCCGGGTCCAGCCCCGAAGGTCCTGCCACCTCTTCTGGCAGTTGCGGATCCGGTGCTTGTAGACCCCCACAGACCTTACTGCCCGGGCGATGTCCAGCCATATTTCCTGCTTCTGGTGGGCATCAACCTGTGAGGATGACAAAGTGTAAAGGCCATTACTACACATGCAACAAATCCGTGCATCACACATTTGGATATACATGTCTCAATCACAGGGGCACCTGTTGTACACGGGCAGTGCAAGGATGGCTATGAACAGTTTGCCAGCAGTTACTACATGGTATCATTGCCTGGGAAGTCAAACCTTGTTTAAATGCACTGTTACTGCACTATACCTGTTCAGTGCATGTAACTACACACTATGAGGGGTGAGAACTACTCAGTGAGCCTGCTAGCCAGTGGCGTGCAGACTGTAAGTCTGGCTAGTCAGACAACATGCACATTTGTAAGGCAGTGGACAGCACACTCACCTGCTCCCCTGGTTTCCCATACAACTTGCTGTACTGTGGAAGGAGGCTGTCCAGCAGGGCCTGGTTCTCCTCAAGGCTGAAGGCTGGGGCTCTCTCCACAGTACGTGCCATTGCAGGATCCAGAGGATGCAGAGACAGCAGCAGTGGTGGTGGCAGATGTCGTCCTGGAGCATGTAGTGCAGGCAAGTGAGCTCTATGGGGAACACCCAGCATTATATGTGTGCTGCTGAGGCAGATACCGTCCCATGTGTCCAAAGTGATAGGTCCAAGTCGTTTGCATCTTCTGAATCTGGCCAATCCATGGAATTGCACCACTTACACACACCCACAGCATCCTTCAAAAGTTCAACTTCATGACACCCATGCATTTGCAACATTGTTGTGGGTGGCCAACTGAATTCACAGCATCAGACTCGTTAAACTTTCGAAAACGCGTCCGTTGCCATGCCAGGCCATAGCCAATGCGTGCGCACCGATCGGTCCATTGCTGTACAACGCGTATTCCGGGTACAACGCGTACCCGCACACAACAGATGCAATGGGCCGGCTGGGCACACCGATCGGTCCATTGCTGTACAACGCGTATTCCGGGTACAACGCGTACCCGCACACAACAGATGCAATGGGCCGGCCGGGCACACCGATCGGTCCATTGCTGTACAACGCGTACCCGCTCACAACAGATGCAATGGGCCGGCCGGGCACACCGATCGGTCCATTGCTGTACAACGCGTACCCGCTCACAACAGATGCAATGGGCCAGCCGGGCACACCGATCGGTCCATTACTGTACAACGCGTACCCGCACACAACAGATTCAATGGCCAGTGCGTGCACACCGATCGGTCCATTGCTGTACAACGCGTATTCCGGGTACAACGCGTACCCGCACACAACAGATTCAATGGCCAGTGCGTGCAAACCGATCGGTCCATTGCTGTACAACGCGTATTTCGGGATACAACGCGTACCCGCTCACAACAGATGCAATGGGCCGGCCGGGCACACCGATCGGTCCATTGCTGTACAACGCGTACCCGCTCACAACAGATTCAATGGCCAGTGCATGCACACCGATCGGTCCATTGCTGTACAACGCGTATTCAGGGATACAACGCGTACCCGCTCACAACAGATGCAATGGGCCGGCCGGGCACACTGATCGGTCCATTGCTGTACAACGCGTACCCGCTCACAACAGATTCAATGGCCAGTGCGTGCACACCGATCGGTCCATTGCTGTACAACGCGTATTCCAGGTACAACGCGTACCCGCACACAACAGATGCAATGAGCCGGCCGGGCACACCGATCGGTCCATTGCTGTACAACGCGTATTCCGGGTACAACGCATACCCGCACACAACAGATGCAATGGGCCGGCCGGGCACACCGATTGGTCCATTGCTGTACAACGCGTACCCGCTCACAACAGATGCAATGGGCCGGCCGGGCACACCGATCGGTCCATTGCTGTACAACGCGTACCCGCTCACAACAGATGCAATGGGCCGGCCGGGCACGCCGATCGGTCCATTGCTGTACAACGCGTACCCGCACACAACAGATTCAATGGCCAGTGCGTGCACACCGATCGGTCCATTGCTGTACAACGCGTATTCTGGGTAAAACGCGTACCCGCACACAACAGATTCAATGGCCAGTGCGTGCACACCGATCGGTCCATTGCTGTGCAACGCGTATTCCGGGTACAACGCGTACCCGCACACAACAGATGCAATGGGCCGGCCGGGCACACCGATCGGTCCATTGCTGTACAACGCGTACCCGCTCACAACAGATGCAATGGGCCGGCCGGGCACACCGATCGGTCCATTGCTGTACAACGCGTACCTGTACAGGTCAGTCGCATATGTCACCATGCTTGTCACTGGTGAACGTATGCCAGCCACATATACCTGCCAGAGACCCAGGGGCACACCTACAACACCACACCCAGTCCACACTGTTTCCTAAGGCATGTAAGGCTGCATTACCTTTTCTGTGTATGGGGGTTAACGTGGTTTCTGTGGTGGCACTTGTGGGCAGCCACACCCAGGCTGTGCATGTGTTCATGGGGACAGGGTCCTTGTGTGTTGTGCACATGACCACTGTGATGTGCAACAGTTCATTTCGGAGCATGTGGCATGGTCACATTTCCAGGTTGTGTATGTGTGTGACATGTCACATACCCCCTGGGTCCCATGGGGGAAGGCATGTACGTCACAGGATGACCCATTGCCACAATAGTGATGTCCCTCCACAGTCTGTGTGCATGTTGTGTTTCCGATGTCTCTGATTCCATGTGCACGATGGGAGACAGTCTCCACATCAACGTTGTTTGTGCATGGACTTTGATGTTGTGCGTCACTGGCGTCCATGTCTGTCCTGCGTAGGCGACAGGGGCCACTACCTGTGGGAGTCATGTTTGTTTTTCTGACGTGTACATGATACGCCATGTAATGCCAGTGTCCATGTGGCAAGACAGGGTCACTGGGAATCTACCTGTCAATGAGCTGTGATGCTTGTGGCGCATCTGTCCAGACATGTCACTGTGGTGTGTGTGTGGAACGTGACAGCAGTAAATGGGTACTGTGACACAGCCTAATGGTTTCCCATAGCACAACCTGGAACCTGTTGTCCACACATGTTGTACTGAGTAGTCAGATGATGGCCATGTAGGTGCGAGTTATGTGCGAACAGAACGGCACACACATCAAGTACTTGTGTCTCGTAATGATGTATCATGTGAAATTGAGTATGGTGAATGGCACATATGTGGGGTGACTGACAATCTTTCTTTCCTCAACCTATGCACTGCAGGGCTCCAGCTGTACATAGACCATTCCCTGACCTGGCAACGATGGTGGAACGTGACAGCGTCCGACGGTACCGCTTCACCAGGCAGCTGATTGAGGATTTGGCAGTGCGCTTGGCACCACATTTGCAACCTGGCAGGCCGTACCCTACGGTGCTGACCCCCAAGGTGAAGGTAATGGCAGCCCTACACTTCTTTGCCACCGGTACCTTTCAACACACTGTGGCGACTGCCGGTGGGATGTCACAGACTATGTTCAGCCGTGTGCTACGCGATGTTTTGGAGGCAATGTTGAGATGCCTGAACCAGTACATCTATTTCCCTACACGCCAACAACTCACTGACGTCAAGAGTGACTTCTATGCCCTGGGGAGGATGCCACATGTCATTGGCTCCATTGATGGGACACATGTGGCTTTGGTACCACCACAGGCACATGAGCAGGCATACCGGAACCGGAAACATTACTATTCGATCAATGCTCTGGTGGTATGTCTTGCAGATATGACCATCACACATGTGTGTGCCCGTTTCCCTGGTTCAGCACACGATGCCTACGTGATGAGGAGTAGTCGCATCCCGAGGATGATGGCACAGATGCAGAACCAGCGTGCCTGGCTTGTCGGTGTGTACTGACTTTGTACCATTGTGTGTGTTCTGCTCTGTAGTATACCGCCCACTTTTCCAACTCAGCTAATGTGCACTTGTCTGTCCGTAGGTGACTCCGTATACCCCAACATGCCGTGGTTGCTGACACCCCTCGGGAACCCTGTGACACCAGCCCAGATGCGCTACAATGAGGCACATGGTCGGACCAGGAGAGTGATTGAGCGGACCTTTGGTCTCCTGAAGAGCCGCTTCCGCTGCCTGGACAAGACAGGAGGGGCCCTCCCATATGCCCCAGCAAAGGTGTACAAGATTGTCATCGTCTGCTGCATGCTACACAACCTGGCAGTGCGGAAGGAGTTGCCTCTCATCCTGGATGACGATGACCAACGTCCGCCACCTGTGGAGGATCCTGGCCTGGACCACGATGCCAGTGATGATGATGATGGTGATGTCCGCACACAGCTCATCACCAACTTCTTCAGCTGAATGTGAGTATCCAGGGAGATGTAATGTGAATGATGTGAGTTTGCATGATATGTGTGGGTGGTGCTCTGGTGCTGTTTGAGTGTGGCCATGTGCTACTTGACTGGATGTGTGCAGCAATGTGTCCTTACAGGTAGTATGTACTCCCCAACAGTTTTGACATGCTAACTTGGTTTTGTGTACTTGTCTTGTGACATGTATTGGGCATGAGTATTGCAGTTCTGTCCTGTTCTTCAGTGGTTTTAACTGTGTCATGTCTGTCCTTCACAGGGTGCTTACTGAGTACTTTGGTCAACTTGGATCCCCCGACACCATGATTCAGCTTTCAGGGTGGCAGCAGTAGTTTCCCTACAGGTGATGTGCCACACACCCCTGGACTTCATATCGTCTGCACTTGTTGACTGTGTGGCCACTGCCACGTGGGTAAACCTTGCATTTGTAGTGGAAACAACATGTTGCAAATGTGTAATAAACCTGTGCTTCACTTTGGGATGTGCGTTGTCTGTGGTCACACATCTGACTGACATTTGCTTACTGCACCTGTGGGCTAGTTGACACAGACTCTGAATAGGTGTGGTGTCTGTGCATTCCACAGTATTTCCTGGCAACATCACTGTAGGCGATGAGTCCGATGGCCCTGGTGTCTCTGTGTTGTGTAGCCCTAGTGGTGTGTCTCCCTCATATGTGTCACGTCACCATGACTCACATGACGGTGTTGTACTTGCTGTAGCAGTTAGCATACACAGTGTAATTTAGCAGATCATCATCACCATAACAGTATCCACATTTGAATAACAACAGAGGCAAGTATGGTGTACTAGTGATTTTATTTACAGAAATGTGTGTGTGTATAGTGCACAGGATGGTGGGTGCTGTACATTGGGATTGTGATCCAAAGTTCCCAGATGAGTCGGAAGTCTTGGTAGTAGAAATGTCCTGAGTGTAGTCCACAGTCATATGATACATTAGTCCAACTTGAACTCCCCATGTCATGTGGGAGAGTTGTGTTGCATTCGACAGGGTGAAAAGTTGGCACACAAAGGAGATTTTCCGGAACAGGTGTTGGCTTCCTGGGGGATGTACGTGGCCATCAACCTCTCAGTTTTCCTTCCTCGGACGACCCCTCTTCTTTGGGGGGACCCTCACATGCAGGCTGCGGCGGTGCAGGGAGTCTCCGCCAGAGTCCTCCTCCCTCCCTGTGGCAGTGTCAGTTGTTGCAGCACCAGATGTTGTGGGCACACAGGGAGGTGTGGCCATGTTGGTGCTAATCTGGCGGAGGCATGTCAATATGTCCATATGCACCGCTGTGAGTTCTTGCAATGTGTCCCACTTGGACTCCATGCGAGACATGTGTGTCTCCACACGGAACATGTGGGAGTCCAAGCGGGCATGATGGGCAGCATGCTGCTGTTGTATGTCCTTGAGGATCCCCACTACCTGTCTGACCTCTCCGGTGCTATCCTGGTACGCATCAGCGATGCGTGCCAGTTGTGGGTCATCATGCAGTCCAGACCCCTCTGCAAGCAGTGACCTATGTCTACCACCCCTGGCGACACGTGCAGGACCTGCGGTGGCACGCACAGGTGACCCAAGGCCCCCTTGGGGGTTGTTAGTGGTGTTGTTGTCCGTTGCTCCACGGTGGGCCTGGGGCCCTGTGCTGTTATCATCGGTGGTCCTTGGTCTGTCCGTGTTGGCGGGGGTGGTCTGTGTGTTGGCAGTTGTTGGAGGGGTGGGTGCAGGGGGTGCAGATGTTGGTCCTGCTGGTGCTGCATGATGACTCACACCGGAGGTGCCAGGTAGGTCTTCGCCATCCGAGGAGGGCAGAGGCTGTTCCACACCAGTGAGCTCAGTGTCCCCCGGAGCCTGGGACAGGGACTCCTCCTCGCCTGCTGCTGTGTCCCCATCATCATCACCTGTATTTGGATGAGACACACATTGTATGTTATGTTTCTACAGGCATCAATGGTTCACACACCTGACAGTTGTGACTGTACCTCTGGATGCGGGCATGTACATTGCATAGTCCTAAGTTGTCACAGTAAGAGGTTGATATTGGTGTAGCACATTGTCCTGCATACCTGGGGCATTTCAATGTGAATGTTGAGGTGTGTGCATGGCCAGCATTGGTTGTATTTGGTGGACATCCGGCCATCCTTCTCCACCTAGCCCAGTTATCCCACCATGAAGCATGCCACCCTTGCAGTGGGTTCAATTTGACTCTCAGGATGTCATTCAGTGGTGTTCTGCTGAATGTTGGTGCAGCAGTACCCAGTGTCAGCCATCTTGTCAGTCCTTATCCACTCCCTGTGATGTGAGCATGGTTCAGAGTGGTGTTGATGGGCCAATTGTGAGGGTGAGCAATATCTGTGACTCCAACTCCCATCATGTTATTGCCTTCACCCCCCTTCCCAGCATGCCCGTACTTCCTTCCTTTTGACTCTGCTTCCCTGTGGGGTAGTGTGCCTGTGCTGACAGGAAGGCTGACAGTGTTGTCCTTGCGTTTGTTTGGCTACAAGTCCCAAGAGTGTCCCTGTGCTTCACACAGCATTACCCAGGGTGGTGGTTCTTTGTGGGATCTTCATTTGGTGTGTGAGGCATTGCCTTCTCCCAGGTGGGTTATGTGGAGTTTGTGTTGAGGGGGTGTGTGAGGAGAGCTGCTTGTAACTATGGTCAGTGCTGTCAGTCCTCCTTCCCACCCAGCCAGATATCCCACCATGCAACGTGCTTGCATTGCAGGGAGTGCAAGTTGGCTTTCAGGATGTCAGGCAGTGGTGTTCTGCTGTTTGTTGGTGCACAGTTCCCAGCAGGGCCTTGTGCTCCCCACAGCAGTACCCAGTGTCAGCCATCTTGTCAGTCCTTATCCACGCCCTGTGATGTGAGCATGGTTCAGAGTGGTGCAGATGGGCCAATTGTGTGGGTGAGCAATATCTGTGACTACAACTCCCATCATGCTATTGCCTACACCCCCCTTCCCAGCATGCCCATACGTCCTTCCTTTTGAGTGGACTTCACTGTGTGTGAGTGTGACAGCAATGGCAAGATGGCTGACAGTGTGGTCCTGTTGTTTGTTGGTGCACAGTTCCCAGCAGGGCCTTGTGCTCCCACAGCAGTACCCAGTGTCAGCCATCTTGTCAGTCCTTATCCACTCCCTGTGATGTGAGCATGGTTCAGAGTGGTGTTGATGGGCCAATTGTGAGGGTGAGCAATATCTGTGACTACAACTCCCATCATGCTATTGCCTACACCCCCTTCCCAGCATGCCCGTACTTCCTTCCTTTTGACTCTGCTTCCCTGTGGGGTAGTGTGCCTGTGCTGACAGGAAGGCTGACAGTGTTGTCCTTGCGTTTGTTTGGCTACAAGTCCCAAGAGTGTCCCTGTGCTTCACACAGCATTACCCAGGGTGGTGGTTCTTTGTGGGATCTTCATTTGGTGTGTGAGGCATTGCATTCTCCCAGGTGGGTTATGTGGAGTTTGTGTTGAGGGGGTGTGTGAGGAGAGCTGCTTGTAACTATGGTCAGTGCTGTCAGTCCTCCTTCCCACCCAGCCAGATATCCCACCATTCAACGTGCTTGCATTGCAGGGAGTGCAAGTTGGCTTTCAGGATGTCAGGCAGTGGTGTTCTGCTGTTTGTTGGTGCACAGTTCCCAGCAGGGCCTTGTGCTCCCACAGCAGTACCCAGTGTCAGCCATCTTGTCAGTCCTTATCCACTCCCTGTGATGTGAGCATGGTTCAGAGTGGTGTTGATGGGCCAATTGTGTGGGTGAGCAATATCTGTGACTACAACGCCCATCATGCTATTGCCTACACCCCCCTTCCCAGCATGCCCATACTTCCTTCCTTTTGAGTGGACTTCACTGTGTGTGAGTGTGACAGCAATGGCAAGATGGCTGACAGTGTGGTCCTGTTGTTTGTTGGTGCACAGTTCCCAGCAGGGCCTTGTGCTCCCCACAGCAGTACCCAGTGTCAGCCATATTGTCAGTCCTTTTCCACTCCCTGTGTTGTGAGCATGGTTCAGAGTGGTGTTGATGGTCCAAATGTGAGGGTGCCCATTATCTGTTACTACGAGTCCCATCATGCTCTTGGCTACACTGACTTCACCAGCATACACAGGATTCCTTCCTTTCTGTGAGCTTCCCTGTGAGGTGGTGTTCTAGTGGTGGCTAAATATCTGACAGTGTTTGTTAGTTAGATTTGTGCCACTGCCTAGCTCTATTTGGTATTGGGTTTGTACATGTCATGACACAGTTACATATCACTATGACATGGACTGTCTTGTGTTTATCTGACTGACATACACTTCTTGGGATGATTATCTTTTGGTTGCTGTTGATTTGCTAGGGGTGCATGGTTTGACTATCCCCTTGACAGTGATGTGTGTGTATTGGCACACCATATTGTGTATATTAGTTGTGTACTCACCAGGCTCTGGGATGTTTGTTAGTCCATATACGCTCACTGGTGGTAGGATGGCCCGCACCTTCTCCTCCCAGGGCCTGAGGTATACTGGTTTGGCAGGAGGGCCACTGCCGGTGTGCTGGCTCAGGAGGTAATCCTTCTTCAGTAGGTCCCTGACCCTCCTGCGCACATCATACCACCTGTTCTGGATGTCTTCCTTTGTGCGCAAACATGGTGATTGTGCATTCACCCTGTCGACGATCCTCGCCCACATCTTGGTTTTCTGTGCCATGGGGGTCTGTTGGACCAATGTGCCAAACAACTGTGGCTCTACCCTCAGGATCTCGTCTACCATGACTTCCAATTCACTATCTAGGAACTTTGGATTCTTCTTTAGGGGCATGGTGATGGGTGGTGGTGGTGATTGATGTGTGTGTGTGTGCAGGTGAGGGTGTGTGTGTGTGTAGGTTTTGCTGTGTGTGTGTGAGGGTGCTATTTGTTGAGGTGCTAATGGTGTGTGGCTTTTGTGTTGGATGAGCTGTGTGTGTGTCTGCTGTCTGCTGGTGTTCTGTGCTGGCAGGTCAGTGGAATTTGCAAAGGATCATGGTAGGGATTTGTGGCCTTTATGTAGGTGGAGTTGGGGGTGTGTTCTTGTTCCATTTCCCCCCCCCCTGTATTTATTTGCTTTGTCATTGCTTGTTTGGCCCTCTTTTTTTGTATTTTTTTATTTATGATTATTGTGCATGTAGGAGTCGTTCTTCTGACCGAGTAGGACGTTGCAGTTATCTCGTGCGCGCCTCTCCGAGTCGTTCCTGCTGTGTTTCAGCTCAGTTTCATATGCGGCGTACGCGTCGGTCGCGGTGTATTGTGTTTGTTCGGCTGGGTTTTGTATGCGTGTCGGTCGTACGGCTTGGGCTCCGTGCGAATCGGTCTGCTTTTGCACCCATTGCATCGTACTGCGCGGGTCGGAGTTCGCGGGTATGTTTCGTTCGGGTTTATTCCTGGTGCGTGTCGGTCGGTTCGATTCGCGTGGTTTCCCGGCCGGATAGCTTGTTTCCGTCTGGGTCGGTCATTCGCCTTGAGTTCCGTACGAGTCGGTCGTGATTCACATGCATTTCATCGTACTTCCCAGGTCGGGCAACGCCGGTACGTGTCGGTCGGACTATGATCCCGTACCGAGTCGGTCGGTATTTTTTCCGGCCCGAATCGGATTCGGCCCCTCAGGGTGGATTTTGTAGGTGCTTCCACATACTCTGGTTGAAGTGATAGTGGCACTCCTGAATTGCACTGTGTGGGTAGGTTTTTAGTCTAGTGGAAATCACTGCATGTTCAAAAACTATTAATATTTTTTAGGGTAATAGTTGTTAGTTTGTTGTTTTATTAGTATTTGCATTTCATTGTAAGTTGCACTTTGTTAGGTAACTGCATACACTAATGGAATGTTTATATTTTCATATTGACTATGTATTGTATATTTGACTGAATGGTGGAGTGCACAACTTAAGTATGCCATTCATTACCAAGTACTACATTGTGTTAACATTAGTAAATTGTTGTTAGCAGCATAGATTATAATTCTTTCATTGTTATTTTGGTTGCTATGTAATAAAAAGGTGTTTTTTTAAGTGTGGTTAGTATTGTTGTAGTATGTCTTTTTCTTCAGATTTTTTAGGTGCTACTGGTGTTTTCCTTGATGTTGTCGGTGTTCTGGCAATTAATCTTTTTAGATCTGGTATGCCAGGGAGTTGGCCTGTTGGCTGTTCAGGAACATTGGGAATTATATTTGTAAGTATAGTTCCTGTTGACTCTTGTGTGCTTGTTCTGGATTGTTTCAGGTTCTGTAGAAAGTTCCTGACTTCTATTTCTGTGATATTAAGGGAGGGATTATGTTCCCTAATACTTTCTATAATATGATTTTTAGTGGCAGCCCTCTATAGCCTGTGTTAGATTTATAGTTAGTGTAGTTCCAGTGTCTTTTTCACTCATAGTGCTCGCCTTACTATATGCATATCCTCTATAATTTATTAGAAAATTGGAATATTGGGAGCTCCATTGAAAACAATGGAGTGCTCTGGGCTTCTAATGGCCAGTTGAAGCCCAGAACTCCAACGTTCCAAAGTTTGTTCACAGCTGTTGCTGTGAACAAAGGCCTCATGGAGCCCTAGGGAATTTCAGTCCCTCGGGCTCCATGAGGCCTTTGTTTTACAAATTAGTACATTCTGCCCTCTAGGGGCGGAATGTTCTACTAGCCTTAGAGCCCTCCGTAGCGGGCTCTACAGGCTATTAAAGGCCTGCTCCCTTGTTAAATGCCCTCGCATTTGGTTCGGGCCTTTAACGCTGGAGTGGGCCTTTAATGGCAGGTAGAGCCCGCTAGGTGGGCTCTAAGGCTATAATAACAAATTCCATTGTTGGCATTTGATGTATGTTGTTGTTTCTGACATTTTATATGTGGGTTTTAAACTAAAAAGATATATTAGTTATTTAAAAATACAATAAGTATTATAATATTTATATCTACATTTTCACATTTTAACTGCAAATGTTTACTTAAGTTAAAAAATAAAAAAATAACATTAAATAATAAACAGACACAACTAACATATCTCTTACTCTCAACAGATTGCAACAAACGAAAACTGTTACCAGAAACAGCAGCAAACAGCCGTGCAAAATAAAAATCTACAATCAAACGAAGCAAAGACAACATCTAAAATGTAAGTAAACTTAGAGCTTAATTGCTGATTCACTAAGTCAAATGTGGAGTTAAAATACCACAAAACAAATGTTTAGTCCATTAATAGAGCTAGCTTTGTGAGCAATATATTAGAGGGAAAAATAGGGTGCAATGCTGCCTGGCGTGGCCTGAAACAAGCATGTTATTTTGGAATTATGCTATTGTCCTAACCCTACTGCTCATATTTCTTAAGCAACAAACATGTAATAATTTTGATGAAACGTTGATCAGTGAGATAAGATGATAAGCTATTCATGGCTTCGTGGTTGCTCCTCCTAGAAACAGGAGTAATTGGAGAGCCCTTCCAAGTTGCAAGAATCTTGCCTGAGCACCTTATTTTATTATAGTGTGTCTAAAGAAAATCAGCCTAGAGCATTAGGCACTTTTTATAAATTATATTGAAAACACCATCAGAACCTGTGGCCAAACTGTTCTTTAATTTATTTATGAGTTTACTGACATTAGAGAAGAGAATTAAGAGTCAGTTTGGTCTGTCCTAACAATAGAAATTACATCAATGCGGAGGGCGTTAAGTTGACCTAAGTGTCTTTCCATTGGGGGTTAATAATCTAGTGTGTATGACAAGCACATCGGAGGTAAAAATACAGTGGGTCACAAATATCATGGCCAGAACATTGTAATGTCAAAAATATCTCAGAAATATTGTGGGACTTTATCGAAGA
Organism: Calotriton arnoldi; assembly: GCA_963921515.1. Taxonomy (NCBI): domain Eukaryota; kingdom Metazoa; phylum Chordata; class Amphibia; order Caudata; family Salamandridae; genus Calotriton; species Calotriton arnoldi. The sequence goes on from CAWUFW010000039.1 coordinate 3,006,335, forward strand.
TAAGAATATCATTTTTTAGGTATTTAATTTTGTTTATCAATATAGTTATATATAACACCATTTTCTTTATTATAGTTATAATATGTGTTTAATTTGTTTTACTATAGTTCTTAAATTTGTATAAGAACTGTTTTAAATTCAATTAGAAATTGGTAATTTAGAAGCAGTTTGTTGCATTTGTAGGAGATATGGGTAAGAACTTTTTTAATATGTCAATTATTAATGCTTATTTATAACTCGTCTAGTTTTTGTCATTTAACTATTTAATTGATAACTATATACATTAAAATTTGATTAATTGTTATTTTAATGAATTGTTGATTTGTAAGTAATTGTTAACTGGTTGAGCGGTGTGTTTATTAGATTGTGTTGATGTTATATTTATTCATTGAATTAATTTAAATGTTTTATTTAATAATTTATGTAAAATAATACTTTTATTTACTAAGTTATTCATTTTTTAATTCATTTTAATTGTTTGAGGTTGTTTTTTAGGGTCGAAGAGTGGGAAGTATTTTCGTTGACAATATTCTTAATATTTTTAAAGTACTTTTTTTGAAAATTTGCACTATAAAATGTGTATCTTTAATTTAATTTGTTCTAAGTTTAATGATTACATGTGTTATTTTAACCATATTTTATTATCTATATTTTAATGTTTTATTAAAAAAAATATAGGAGTGGGAATAGTAAATCTAATCCCTTCAAAGTCCAACACTGTCCCTACTTTTGCTTATTTTGGATAGTAAATCTGAACCCTCCAAAGTCTCCACTTTCCCTACTGTTGCTTATGGTGGAGTGTGAATAGTAGGTTTGACCCCTCCAAAGTCCAACACTTTCCCCACTGTTGTTCAGATTCCAGTGGAAATAGTAAATCCTACCCCTCCAAAGCCCAGCTACTTCCCTACAAGTGGTAAGATTTGAGCAGGAGTAGAAAATATGATCCCTCCAGAGTCCAACAATGTCCCTACTTTTTCCTTCTTTGGAGTGGGAATAGTAAATTTGACTGCTCCAAAGTCCAACACTTTCCCTACTGTTGCTCAGACTGGAGTGGCAACAGTAAATCTAACTCCTCCAAAGTCAACACTTTCACTACCCTTGCTAAGATTGGAATGGGAATAGTAAGTCAGACCCCACCAAACTCCATGTTAATATGGAATATATTTGAAATTATGTATAAAATTAAATATTTTCTAATTTTATTTATTTAAAATATTTTGGAATATTCTTTTTTATTTTTTATATAATTTGCTATATGTATTTATTATTGTTTCTTATTATTATTGTTACAAATATTAGTCATTTATTGTTTAAATATTTTTTTACTTTTTGTAAAGTATATATTTTACTTTTTAAATTGTATTTTATATTATTGTTTAAAAATATATCTAGTTTTAATTACATTATTATTTTAAACTTTAATGCTCAATTGAATTAAGCATAATGCTCTTTATGGAAAAATCGATATACCTACTTACCTTTTTTACTTGTATTTGTTGATGAACTATAATGTTCGTTCAGTCAGTAAAAGAGAGAGAGAGAGAGATATACCTACTTGTTTTTGGGCATATTCTGGTCCATGATATTTTTAGCTCAATATTTTTGTAGTTTATATACAAACTATGTAAACATAGGGGGTTATTTACAAGCCCTTTGCGCCGCTGGTGCGTCACTTTTAACATGGAAAAAAGTTGTGTTCAGGCGGCGCAAGGTGCTTGTAAATAAGCCCCATAGTATTTTGGTTCTCAATGTTTTTATGTGAAATTTAGGCATCACAATATGTTGTTACCAATATTATATCATACTACTTAATCTGGGTCGCCTCCTGCTCTGTTGAGGACATGAATCCATTGGCCAAAATCTGCTGTATTCTTTCGTTTGTATGGCCTCCAGCATCTAATGGTAGGCCACCAGAAATGACTGATACAGAAAGATAAGAGCAGTGACATTCTTATTAAGCCTCCTCTTAAGTGGATGAGTTAGTTTTTTATTTAATGTTTTAGGACTGGGATGAGGAACATTGACGAAGTGGTAATTGTATATATTTTTCCGAAACTGAAAAGTTTATATTTGTTCGCAAAATGCTAGTAGTTTCATAAACTAGCAAGAATATGTTTGGTGATAAAATTATTTCATTTCCATATGAATATTTAAATCTGGTATTTGAGTGATAATCACTTCTGCTGTCTGATATACTAGCCTATAAGACTCGTGTAACCTGTTTGCAGTTCAAACCTGTACTGTCACCACACCCAACCATACCGATGCTGTGTGAGCCTGAAGAATCAAACTAGCTCTGCTGTGTATGGCCTGGAAGTGAGGTTTTTGTTGGGTTTGTAGTTTTGCTCCGTGCTCCTTTCTGTGTATAATCAGTCAAAATATAGCCTGAGAATCTACTTGGGAGGGGTAGGTTGGAAAATGAATACCAGTGTAATATAGAGGTGAAGAATGTTACCATGAAAAATTGAATTGCATTTTCAGGAATTCCTGTATCATCTGTGGCTTCTATGTTACTGCACACAAAAGTAAGCAGCGTTTCAATACAGCCAAGAATACGATTTCTCAAATATATGTCAGGTTGTATGAGAATTAAGGGGGTCATTACAATGGCGGGGAGCCTGTCGGTGGCGGTCTCCCCGCCATCATGACCTGCTTTACCGCCTGCCATATTATGATGGCGGGCGGATGTGTGGCGGTTGTAAAGACCGACCGCCACGCATCCGACAGGCTCCTTGAACCAGCCGGTGCGGTGGAGGGGCTCGTAGTCCCTCCAATGGAGGCGGTGACTACCAGGCACCGTCGTAGGGATTACGATGTCCCTTCCGCCTGCCTGTTCATGGCGGTTAATCCGCCATGAACAGGCAGGCGGAAAGGACTTTGGGGGCCCATTGCGGACCCCCCTTACTCCCTGGTCCCCAGGCACAGGACCTGGGGACACCCATGGTGCCCCCTACACATCCCTACGCCATGTGGCAGGCACCGCATGGTGCCTGCCATGTAGTGCAGGGATATTTAAACTGTCCCTTTTTTGCTTTGTGGCGGGTGCTGCAGCCAGTAGCACCCGCCACAAAGCAAAACAAGTATAACCACAATGGGGTGACCCTGTGTCCCTCAGAACCTGGGTATGTATAAGAAAAACTACAATGGTTCAGTCGGGGTATAGAAAAATTACTTAGATGCAGAATTATTTAGAAATGGTTGCTTAATACATAGCATAAATGCTGCAATTATTTAAAGTGAGATATAACATGTAGATTCAATGATGTTGGAACACAAGATCAAACAGCACTCACTAGTAGATGCTTGCAAAGGTATTGTATTGGACAAATTGAAGCTCTCATGAATATTTACAAGTATTTACAGGGCTGTCAAAGCGAAATAAAACAAGAATTGCAGTGACAAGAGGTATCGTGACATTTGGTGCTCAGTGATCGTGGTGAAGTGAATATATACAAGGTGAAAAATAAAGAATTAGGAAATGGTCAGAAAAAACACAATATCTCTGGTGGCTAGCACATTTGCTTAGTGATTTAGACCAGAAGATTTGTTGAGGCTGAACCAGGTATTATCGTCGACGTTTCGACCCAGACAAAGCTTAGTTAAAATGTCAAAGAAGGTCTTCTTCAGGACAAAAGGGGTGACAGCCCAACATGGGGGTGGGCTCCCTTGGGCGTCCCTCTCAGAATGAAGGCGGCCAATGGATCTGCAGTAGTCAGGAAGGCTTGAGCTGTTCTATGTATTCTGTTAGGAATCTGCACGCTTCTGAGCAGTCTTGGGGGCTCCTCCAAGACTGCTCAGAAGCGTGCAGATGGAAGCAGGATTTGATTCGTGACTGAGCCACTTTCAAGTACCTCTCCCTACCGCCCTTATTGATTTTTCGCTTTTTGGGCCGCTTCCTTCAACATCATAGATCACAGGACCACTCCTAACAGAATACATAGAACAGCTCAAGCCTTCCTGACTTCTGCAGATCCATTGGCCGCCTTCATTCTGAGAGGAACGCCCAAGGGAGCCCACCCCCATGTTGGGCTGTCACCCCTTTTGTCCTGAAGGAGACCCTCTTTGACATTTTAACTAAGCTTTGTCTGGGTCGAAACATCGATGATAATACCTGGTTCAGCCTCACAAATCTTCTGGTCTAAATCATTAAGCAAATGTGCTAGCCACCAGAGATATTGTGTTTTTTCTGACCATTTCCTAATTCTTTATTTTTCACCTTGTATATATTCACTTCACCACGATCACTGAGCACCAAATGTCACGATACCGCTTGTCACTGCAATTATTGTTTTATTTCGCTTTGACAGCCCTGTAAATACTTGTAAATATTAATGAGAGCTTCAATTTGTCCAATACAATACCTTTGCAAGCATCTACTACTGAGTGCTGTTTAATCTTGTGTTCCAACATCATTGAATCTACATGTTATATCTCACTTTAAATAATTGCAGCATTTATGCTATGCAGGGCTTTAAGTGGGCCGGGTCTGTCCGGGTCTGAGCACCAGCAGTTTTTTTGGGGGGCCCTCGAAACGGGTCTCTATCGGGCTCTATTTTCGCAGCTGGCAAAGGTAGTCCTTTCTTTTTTTTTTTTTTTTTCTGGACTGCAGTGAGAGCTCAGTTTCCTCACTGAGTAGTGGAGGTCACAGCATGACGTCCACGGCACGACGGCATGACGTCATGCCAGGTCAACGTTGTTGGAGGAAGGGAAACCCTTTAAGAGAGCCATTTTCTCTCAGGATTTCCCTTCTCTTTTCCAGCGCAGGAGCAACGTGGTGGTGGTGCCAGCGTGGGACCTTCGTCACCTTCTCTTTTTCCAGCGCAGGAGCAACGTCGTCGTGGTGCCAGCGTGGGATGGTGAAAACCGAGACTTTTAGAAACAGGTATTACCTTCTCTTTCCTCCTTTCGTTTATTTGCTCCCCTGTGAAATGGATCCAAAAAGAAAAACACTTTTGCTGGAATCGTCCTCTTTTTCTGACTTTTTCAATTTCTAAGTGCAGCCTCGGGGTGGAGAGAACTAAAAGATTCAAAATATGAAAAGTAACTAGCTAAAGCAAGACAGAGTGGTTGCAAGGGGCCAGATTGATTTATTCACACCTAAACACATTAGCGCCACTTTACAGTGTTTGCCAGTGAAGCGCTACTTTTGTTTTCTCGTCTCTCGTTGAACAACATTGCTTTCCCTGGGTGGGAAAGTGCACCATTCCTGGAGGTACTAAAATACCTGCTTGATGGGTGAATTGGAAAAGAAAATGTGTACAGCAGCTGTGTGTTCACAAATGTGGTCTTTTTAAACCATACTGCTTACGTTTTGTAAGGATATAAGCAATGGGCATTGAAACGGGTCCCTTCTGGGCCCTGTAGTCATGGCCTTACCTTTTCGGGCAAAAGCACTCACTAATTTCTGAATAATGAGTGTAAAAGGAAAAAGGTAACCATGTTGTTCCTGCTTACATTTCACATGCTTTACGTAATCTTGCATTCCCTATGAGTGTTTGCTTTTTCTAGGATGTTGGTAAAAACTTTTTAGGCAGCATATTGCTCTTGTCTAGTGGGTAATTTGAATTGAGTCACATCCAGGTGTTTATAGCGGGTCAGTGCAGTGCAAGTTTCTCTCAGTGGGGCAGTATGGTGTTCCGTGGGGAGAGGATGTGGCACTATGGTCAGAGTTGCTGAATTCGGAACTGGGGAACCATGTTCAGCCTTCATGACCAGTCCACCAGACCACTCCCCTGAGGGAGCACATTCCCATGCTAGACCTTAGAAGGCCCCGCAAGATCTTAAAAGCCCTGGTGTCTTAGCACCATCAGGTGGACCCTAGCAGTGGCAAGTGTGGGTTAACCTTGAAGGCCTATCCCCCACGATTCATTCTGAAGTTCACCTCCAGTCTTGCAGGCAGGCCTATGAAGCAGCACACCATAGAGTGACAGTGACTCTGTCATTGAGGTCACAGGACCCTTGAGCAGGGTGGCTCTAGGGCAGTGTGACCGCACCAGGCGCTGACCAGCCGCGGTCCGTGCAGCTAACAGCAGTGGGGCAGAGGGGCCGGGTAAGGGGGGATTTCGAGGGACGATGCTGAGGGAAAATTAAATAATTAATTTTCCTTCAGCATCATCCCTCGAAACCCCCCCTTATCCAGCCCCACCGCTGTTACCTGCACGGAGCTATAAACAATTTATTAGTTAAAATCGTCAGATTATGCAGCAGATGATGTATTATGTGGCAAATATGGCAGAGCCATAATTATGTGGAAAACATTTGCAAACTAGGATATTTTGCCATCCATATTTGAACTGCTCTTGTGGAAAAAGGGAGAAGTGCTGATGACAGAAACTCCATGGCTGGGAGACACATGGCTTGCGATTCCACTTTTAAGGATATTTGGGGCATTCTGTGATTGGAAACGTATCCCACTTTGTGAATGTATTTTAATGTCAATAACTCATAATAAACCTTAAATAAACATGTGTATCCCTTGGTTAAATTAAATAACGTAATCAGCTGTAACCGGTTAGTGAAATGGGAAACAAATACTAAAAATTGGGATATTTTGCTCTTTCTGCCACACCTCTGACTCCGCCAAGAAACCCCAGCAAAATAGACACAGTGAATATCTTCAAGGGTTTTGGGCAATCCTGCAATAGATTTCTAAGTAATGTAAATAATGTTTACATGTTTTTTAAAGTGTTTGGTATTTTATGGCTTATACTTAATAAATATACCTTTTTGCCTATTTTATTATCCTTTGCTGGATGCGACTTCATGATTTTCTTAAGCACACAATGCTAGTTATCTTGATTTAGACCATGCCCCTACTCGGATAGGCCACACCCCCTGAAGAGATTTGCCACGCCCCTTTTAGAGCACCCCCAGTTTTTTTTTTTCCACTTAAAGCCCTGATGCTATGTATTAAGCAACCATTTCTAATTAATTCTGCATCTAAGTAATTTTTCTATACAAAGCAAAACATAGGCAATGCGACCGCCTCGGTGGCGGTCGCATCGTAATTCGTACTGTGGGACTGCCGCCTTGTAGGCGGGCGGCCCCAAGTACGAAACGATGGCGGACGAACTGAAGTCTGTCCGCCATCGTAATCAGGCCCTAAGTAACTATTCCATGCAAATTTTAAAATTAAAAATATGTCTCTACAGCAGCTGTCTACAAGTAACTGCTAATGATTTTTCTTTCGTAAATAAACATTTTGAGAAAATCTGAAAAGATAAAGACAACACATCAGGTCATTAAATTGTTAATTCATGACTAATTAATAGTATACATACCATTGCATCAGACCCAAAATGCGTGCTCCAAAATATGTGGCAGCAAAGTCCCTCTTTATCAGCTATGAGTTTGAAGAGACATATATACAATAATTCCGCTTAAATGTAAAGCGTTATGTTTCCCATCAAATGTGTTCCCGTTATCAGTAACGTTTTTTTTCCAGGAGACGTCCTGCCCCCTGCATGGGAAGGGGCGCTGCTGGGAGTTCACAATGGCCGCGCTGAGATTTAATTGGCCCAATTTGAAACACACTGTGAGCACGGCCCTAGCGCTGCTAACACTGGTTTTATGAAACCTACAGTAGTTTACACCTGTGTGAAAGGCTAGCACAGCTGTAAATCCCATGGCTGGGCGGCATTGTAAATACTGTGCTTCACAGGGGGAGCGCGGAGGCTGTAAGGGTTTTATACCTGAAGCACCAGAGGAAATAGATGTCGGATCTATGCTATGTTTGATTTTGCATGCTGAAGACCTGGGCATTAAAGAACACCTGAAACCACACTAAAGGGGCCATTGTTCCTAACAGAAGGCAGCAGCCGCCTGCCTTTCTCTCAGCTTCTTTTAACATGTGCCTGGATGCAACTTTCAAATGATAACCCTTTTAGGAATTGTATTTTTTCAATTTTAGTTCACGTTGCCATTGTGATGCTGCTCATTGGAAGTACGTTATATTATGGAAATTACAGACTCTGTTTACGTACTGCAGGGTCTGGGGTGGTGCTAATGGGAATATTCGTATGCACTTGTGTTTCACAGGGGAGAAAAGCAGCGATGAAGTCACTACGAGTCTTTAAAACACGCCGCTTATTCTTTGTACTAGGTTCACACAGTGAAACACTTTTCACATCAATATCGGAGCCTCTCACAATTACGTACCGCTCAAACGGACGCAAAAAAACCGTGATGTTTTTTATATGTTAAAACTCTCAGTTCCCCCCAAACTCCAGATAGGTTTAGATTCGCACTGTGCATTTTATAAGAAATACAAGCAAGCAATTTATCTACCAACAGAAACTTGCAAGATCCTGACAGCAGGGGAAAAAACTAGCTTTCTTAAAATGCATGCTTTAAATGTGTCGAATTTGTACCATTTATTGATTACAGAGACCATCATTTCACAGAAAGCATGACTTGAAATGGTCCTTTAGTCTACCCTAACCCCAAATATATAGTGTTGTATGCCCAAAACCCAAGCAAATGTCGGAGAAACGTTTTCAAATACTTTCTTCTGGTATTTTCTCTTTGTATTAGTGGTTTTCATGTTTGGTCTGGCTAAGTTGCTTGGCTTCTGTTTTATTGTCAGGTGTATGATATCTGCATTTTCATATCACATTTCTGACTTTAGAATAGCTCTTTGGCGGTGTGGGGTAATTGGGAGAAAAACGTTTCCACATTTTAGAGATTACAGTGTATTACATTCGGTGGGCGGTGACGTTGGAGTATCATTTGGTGTTATAGGTGGTGAGTAGTGTTTATTAGGCCCACATTCTGTGGTGCTTTTTGGATTGGAGAGCCCTACGGTAGCCATGCTTTTGTACTGGCTAGCAAAAAAGTGTTACAATCTCTGTGTGTATCTTTTTGTGCCTCGGTGAGGGAGCTACAGGACTTTACCGTTTGATTTTCACGAGGGTGATGTTTATCCTCTGGTTATGGGATATGTTGGGTGTGCAGTTGGAGAGTGTCACATTGACTTATATATGGTTGGATGCTGTTTTGTTACGTGATGGTGTGTTGGTGTATCAAGTGTGCCATGTTGGTGAGATGCGGGTGTTAACCTTTTGATTTCTTTTTATGAAAGAATCACAATTGTCCATTGTTTAAAAGGTTATTTTAGAATAGGCTGTAAAACAGCGCAACACTGCCAACTACACGACTTCGGTGCAGTGTACTTTGCTTTAAAATGCGGAATGGTCTCTGGTGTATGTTCTGTTCATTCTTGCAGTGATTTGTGGGTGGATTCATATGGTATGTTTTACTGGAGAATATCACTTTGTCAATCTGTTTGTGCTGTGTTGTGTGCATGGTGATATGGATTGACTGTCTAGAGAGTTCTGTTTTTATCTGGGAGTGATTTGTTGGCATGCTGTAATGGGGTTTGAGTTTGGAGAGCATTACTTTGCCAGGAGTTTGTTTTTGGTTTATTATTCCTCAACAGTGATTGTACATTGCCCAGTGGTATATGTTTGGCCGTGCGGTTGAAAAGTCTCATGTTGTCAGCTAAATCATTCTTGGTGTTGTGCTATTTTCATGAAGGTGTAAGATGGTTTATCTTGTGTGCCCTTGTGGATATGGGAGTGATTTATGGGTGCTGGGATGTTTTTCTGATCAGTGCTGCAAAAGAGAGGTATTGTCATCTATATAATCTTTTTCTGGTATTGTGCTGATTGTGTGTGTGTCAGGGTGGTTTGTTTAGTCAGTGTTTGTCTAGTGTGATCTGATAGATTTGATAGTCTATTGTAGACGTCAAAAGGTATTGAGGTTGTTACTGGTTGAGAGCTTCTGTTGTGGTGTTGGTCTGCCTTGTGTAGTTTTTTGAATTATGTTTGTTTGTGCTGTGCATTGGTTGTGTATTGGTTGGGTGATACTATGTTGCTGTTTGTAAGGTATAAGCCTGGCAATTTGCCAGATTGAAATGGCAGTGCAAAACTGCACACACAGGCTGCGATGGCAGGCTTAAGACAAATGAAAAGGGTTATGTAAGTGGGTGCCACAATAAGTGCTGCAGGCCCACGAATAGCATTTAGTTTACCAGCCCTTGGTATTTGGTATACCACTTTACTAGGGGTTGATAAGTAAATTAAATATGCCAATCAGGTGTAAGCTCATTTTACCATATTTTAGGGAGTGAGCACAAGCACTTTAGCACTGGTTAGCAGTGGTAAAGTGCACAGAATCCTAAGGACAGCAAAACAAAGTCAGCAAAAACAGGATTGAAGGCAAAAAGCTGGGGAAAACCACACCAAGGATGTCAGGTCCAACATAGAGTTTTGAATCTTTAGTTTTGTTTTTATGTTTTGTTGTGTCTGCATCATTGTGTGTGCTGTACGAGGCATTCTTATCTTGTTGGATACTGTTTATGAACGCGTTGTGCCCTCTTTATGAATGTTGTTTCTGTATTGATTCTATGATTGATTCTATGAGAATGTACATCTGAAGTGTCTACACTGTTTTATTGACGTGGATTTGTCCGTTGATGGGATTTGATTGGTAAGGTGATGCTAGAACCTGTACTTGCTTTCAATCAGCTCGAATCACTGTTATTTATGTATTTATTTATTCATTTGTTTGCTTATTTATTTATGCATTCTTTGGAGCGCAATCAATCAGATGATATCAGCACAATATGCAAGCAGTAATAGTGAGATACAGGGTTTCCATAAAAGAGTACAAGTAACAATCATTAACAGTGTACACTGAACTTCAGAATCATTTTTATCAAAGAATAAACACATAGTACTATCAACAAATGTGTCAGAAGATTTGAGTTCAGAAACCTTGGGTGTTGCCTTTATTACAATACATTGCATTAGAGCATGGGTACTCATAAATATTTTCTCAGGGGCCACAAAGTACAGTCTGGGGTGTGCATGAGGGCCGCATCGATGCTGGGCCATTTTTAGGGAGACAGGGTGGGATTAGGGATTATCGGGACAGAAAATGAACAACACCATTTTAAAAGATACCGGAAAATGCTTTCTTTTAAACCTTTTTTTGCACATTTTGCATACTTGCCAACATTTTCAACACTGGAAAGTGGGTGATGTTGGGGAAACAAAATTGGGGAATGCATTTTCGCCATTGGCTTATATTGAAACAGAGGGAATTTAGGCAGGAAGCACCTAAAATAAAGCCATTTTCTGCTTCAAAAATCACGAGTCTCCTGCCTGAATGGGGTCTATTAGGATGTGGTCAATGTATAAGATAGGCAGCAGCCTATCTTATACAGTGTGTAGCCTATACATTTTTAACATTTTCAGCCTATGTTATACTGTTGTGAATGATTTGCTCATTGCATACAGTTACAGTATGGGAGCCAATAACACTATAAATACACATTGCATTTTCCCAGTGCACCAACCAGGATTGATGTCAGTGACCCTACAGCAGTGGTCTTCAAACTTTTTACTGCCGTCCCCCCAACACCCAGTGGAAAAAAAAAAATCATCGCCCCCCCCCTCAAAAATGTTCACAATTATTCGATTAAGCTGGCAATGTTTAAATATGTCTAGGCTTATTTACACATTGCAGTTAAGCTCTGTTACCATTTTAAAAATGCAATCAAATTCATGATTGCCAAACATACTATTCTGGTCAGGCAGGCTTTACTAACATGTAAAAGGATCCACAGTGTGATTATCTGTAATGGTGGGAGGGGGAGGTTTAAGGAATATTTGGATTCCCTTAACTTTTGACACCTTCTCCCAGCCAGGATATAAATGACAAAAGATGTTAGTGATGGCCCATTACAGAGCGACTTTCATTTTTATCAAATGAAAACAAAGCACTGTTATCAGCATAATGCTTCTTTTTCCCCAAAGCCTGGCGACCCCCCTGGGATCACTTGAAGCCCCCCTAGGGGGGCCCGTCCCCCAATTTGAAGACCCCTGCCCTACCGTTACGCACAAAGACATCTAAAGTCTGTAGTAGCCCTGCTAAGTGTCCCACCCAGGTCCATGTGTGATGTGCCGTCTCAGTCAAAGTTTTTTCTTTGAATTCTGGGACTTGTACTCTTGTGTATTCAATTAGAAAACAGGACTACAAATCCAAGAATTTAAAAAAGCCTGAATTGAAGCAGTATATTATGCTTGGACCTGGAAAACATGGCACCTTTGGTAATGAGCAAACTGTGCTTTCCTACCAAAACAATGCATTTCCACATATTAGTTTAACTTTCATTATTTTTTTATTTAAGATATATGCAGTTTCCGTATGTTAAAGACCAGCAAAGTATGTAAAGAATATTTTTTAAGTACCTGCTGACCCACTCCCCACACTTACTAACCCAGACTATTATACTTATGTTCACAGTTCCCACCGTTTTTCTGTATGCTTCCACAGACCAATGAGATAAGCCTTCACCTACCAGGCAGTACAAGCTGAAGTAGCTGTAGCAATAAAGCCCATAACCAGGAGATCATATGGAAATAAATCCTAGTGACATCGTTTTCATTTTTTCTGATTATGGGTTTTGTTTCTACACTGATTTTAGCTTGTTCCATTAGCAGGGCTGCCCTGATCATAAAATAAGCTGATGTGCCTATAGAAAAAAAAGCCCAAAATAAAAAAACGAACTTGCTTGGCTAACAGGCAAAAAAACAGAACTTGAGCAGCTGGTTTCTCTGTAGCTCATTCCCAAGGAGAGGTCTGCGGGCCACACCGAAAGGTGTGCCGAGCCGCCAGCAGCCCGCGGGCCGTATATTGAGTACCACAACATTAGAGCAATACCTTACAGTGCAAATAAGGGTGCATTAAAGCTTAGCAAATGGCACATTAATAACATTTTCTCATGAAGAAAGGACAGAAGGGCAAGGTCTTGGGCACCGATGCCGTACCAAAATTTCTCAAGAGATCTCAGCATGTCTCACATCTCAAGAAACCGATGGAGGGCTCCAAATTTGATAAATGTCACAAACTGGGAGAGCACGTGTGACACTCCAGGGAGATCTAGCAGGCCGGCTCCAGAGAGAGCTGGAGATTTGTGTTGTGCTGATGGGGACGCTAACCTGTGTTTTGAGTAACACTGAAAGTGTCATATTGGATTAATAAATTAGAGTAAAAGTTGAGGTACTGACAATGCGACACAATGGGGCAGCATCAAGTAAGGCCAGAAATGGGCACATTAACCAATTATGGCCATCACAAAGAACAGTTACCAAAACGGATAAAAGGCACTTACTTTCAAAGAGCAGGAAACTTATTGGCCACCGCACACAGGTCTGAACAGTTTCTAAATTGAAGGAGGTGGGGCAGGAGGTCCTGCAAAGAGCTCTTCACCCGTCAGTCCAACTCTGTGGTATCCATGTCCCTGTTACAAACTATCCCAGGGTCATCATCCCTACTGGGGAGAGACTGTACATGACCCCCTTGCAAAACAACTCCAGGAAACCTATCTTGGGTGGACAAGTTGTTTTCCAGCATGCACAGAAGGTGGGGCCTGCATATCTCCTGTGATCTTCTGTTGTGGCAGAGGCCCAGAATGGACTGACCCCGGAAAACACTCCTCTGTGACAAGCATAAAAGATGACATGTCAGTGCTTCAGTGAACTTTCGGCGGAGCTCAGGGTTTCACACTTATCAGTTCCCGGAGTGATTGTGTGCCTCTGTACTGGTGTTGATGTCTCCTATAATATATGCTCTTTGTGGTTACCTGACTCCAGTGTCATGTCTCTTCCTTCCAGAGAATAACAGCATTAAGCTGTTAGCAGTCTCGAACCCTTGACCCTTGTGGTTTGCTCTGTCACCCTCCCCGTGCAGTCGAGGGTGTAGTCTGAGTTAGGCTGCCGAGAAGGAATGGAAAAGATGTTCCAGAATAGTCCCACCATCAGCGACCACCATCAGTGTGCTTCTATGATGGTTTCAGGAACTAACAAATGAAGCTTCAACGGAAAGGTGGTACTCTCCTTCTGCTGATCCAGGGATGTTGACTGTTGCACACCTGTTACTAAAGCTCTCCACTTGAAGAGGTACTCTTTCCTCAGCAGCTTCCTCTCGGACCTCTCCCTTCCTGCCTCCAGCTGATTAAGTGCACCTTCTCAAATGATCTGTTGCTTCCAGGGATAGCGGAGATGTGAGAGTTGGGGAAGAGACTGGCCCACCTTCTATCTGGGATCTCACCCTGCTCAACTCAGTGGTGGTCCTGGGGGGGATCAGCAGAGACTCATGGTGAGTGGCCCAAGCACCTAACCAAGGATAGACTATAAGTTTGGATTCCCCCAACCTCTTTCATGTTCTTTCCCTGCGTGCTCTCAATCTAAAATAGACAGAGACTTGGAGTCATAAATCATTCTGAATCGCACCATAGCAGTGACAGTCTGTATTCTCATTACCAAAATAGTTTCAAGACTGCACCATCTCTTCCTTCACAGCAGTATTACCTTACCAATATCAGTGCAGAATGTCATGAAAATACTGAGTTACTACTAAAAACTGCCAAAATGTGGCCATGATGTACATTAGACTGGGATGTGGCCTATCTAAATGTGATCTGTAACTAAATGTTGTTTCTTTAGTAACAAAAAACAAAAAAATATATATATATCTCCAAAATATCGATTTCTTGAATGCGCATCCTGGCGCAGAAACAGGCACAGACCTCTCTGGATGCTTAACAAATTTATTGCTGTTGCTTGGTCACCGTAACGTGTTTCGGCCGCGGCCTTGATCACACTAATGCGGCGGCGCCATTAGTGGAGACTATAAACATATGGTAAGCATAAAACTAGAGAATATACTTTTCTTTCTCCTCTTGTTTGTACATACTTTTGTTATAATTCATTATATATATTGTTATTTGTGCCATTGTTAAAAATATCACATCTGTATATATGTATCGGTTTAGCAAAACATTACTTTACATTTTTCACATATACTTGTATATATTCAATGGCCACAATCTTATATATCTATGTTATACAGAATAATTTCCTAGTCCATGCCTATACCATATCATCAAATTTTATGTTGCAGATAAAACTATTTTCATGGCAAAATATCTTATCCTGTGATTCTTGAAAGGATCTTCTTTCATTGATGTTACATCACATTTGTTTCAAGCAGGTCTGATAAAAGTTTATCTATGGATAGGCCATATAGCAAAAACAAAAAAATCTGAAAAATCACCCAGGATTGTACAACATGTAATATGCAGTACCTTCTTACAAGAAGTTATGTAAATTCTCTTCTGTATTTAATCCATTAGGGGATTTCGAATCTAGGTTGAGGATAAACTTACTCTCCAGTCGTCGTAGGGTGTTCACCCTATTTCCTCTTCTAATTGAGTTGGGTATGGTATCAATCACATAATACAACATTTGAGTCACATCACTCTGATGGACTTCGGCACAGTGCCTGGCCACTGGGTAAGTCAAATCCTTGTTTTTTATGGCACGCATGTGTTGCAAGATGCGTTTATGTATCTGCAACACTGTAATGCCAATGTATCTCATATTACAGCTACATGTTAAGACATATATAGCAAAATCATTTTTGCAGTTATAACTGCCTTTGATAGGTATTGGTGCATGGACAAACGGGGAATGATATTCCTTGGTATTAATGCCTATTTTGCAAGCTTTGCAGCTAGGACATTTGTGAAAACTGTTTGTACCTCTTAGCCAGCTTTCAGATCTTCCTGTTTCTGGGCTAGATCTTACAAGGCTATCTCTCATAGAGCTGGCTCTACGGTATGTTATACAGGGTTTAACCGATACGTTCGTTCCAATAATAGGATCTGCACAAACTATGTGCCAATTCTTTCTAACTGCCTTTTCCAGTTGTTTGTGTTGATTGCTATATGTGATAATTAACCTTTCTGTTTTGCCTCTCTTTTCCTTTTTGCTAGTGCCAAACAAAATATGTTCCCTTAAAATTTTGCTGATCTTTTTCACTGCTGTGCTGGTGATCTGTGTATTGTACCCTCTTTCTGTGAATCTTTCTATCATCTCTTGTTGACTGGATTGAATGGGCTGCGGTAAACTGCAGTTTTTCTTGGTGCGCATTATTTCCCCATAAGGAATGCCAGCTATTACATGCCTTGGGTGAAAACTGGAAACATGTAAAATAGAATTGTCAGCCATAGTTTTCCTATAAAGCTTGGTTTCTAGTTTTCCTTCTGCTACGAATACTTCTAGGTCCAGGAATTGTATTTTTTTTGCTGATCTCTCCTGAGAAATGTAAATTGAGATCATTCTCATTGATGCTAGATATAAAATCTTCTGCACTTTGCTCTGACCCTCTCCATATAATGAAGAGGTTGTCAATGTATCGTAACCAGACCACCACCTTTTCCTCCCAGTCTTTCAAGTGAACCGCTTTGAGGACCCGCTCCTCCCACCAGCCCATGTGTAAACATGGGTAGCTGGGGGAGAAGCAAGCCCCCATCGTGGTCCCCCGTGTTTGACGATATATCTGGTTGTCAAACATGAACAAATTATTGTCTAAACATAACCTGATCATTTTTGTTAACATCTTTGTGTGTTGGTGCAATGTTAACGGCCTGTTGTTAAGATAGTATTCCACTGCTATATATCACACTACTCTTCTAACTAGCACATATGTTGTCTACTTCGAACCATATAAAACTGCAAATAAATAAATATAGAGGCAGAAAAGCCACTACTCATATTTATCTGCATTCTCGTATTTATTTGCTGTTCTCCCATAATAGGGAGTACTGGAAAGGAGAGAGTACCCGCTAAATGAGCTGTTGTGTATATCTGTCTGGTCCATGAACACCATATGCATAATATTGGCTTTGCTTGATTTATTTAAGTGTGGCCTCTAAAAAGGTTTTCTTTAAATGTTGCAGTAGGCTGCAACTTTTGAGTAGCTGCACAGGATGTATGGGATATAGGGGTTTTGGGTGGGAAGTTTATTGATACTGAGTTATTATTTTAATTAATTGCTAATTCATATATAAAATTAAAATATATGCTAATTAATATAAATATTTTTTTTTAGATATTTATAAGAACTGTAAAACTATCCTTTAGTGACGGGTGTAAGGGACATAGGGTTATTGGGTGGGGAAGTTTATTAATACTCGGGTATTAATTTAAACAATTGATAATTAATATATTAAATATAAATTTAAGCTATTTAATATAAATATTAAATATATTAATTATTTGTTAAGAACTGTAAACCTAACCTTTAGGGATGGGATGCAAAGGATATAGGGGTATTAATTTAATTATTTGACAATTAAAATATTAAAATTAAATATATGCTATTTAATATAAATATTACATTTATTAAATAATTATTAAAACTGTAAAATTAACCTTTAGGGACGGGGTGCAAGGAGTATAAGGGTATTCGGCGGGGAAGTGTATTATACTCACGTATTAATTACATTAATTAATAATCAATATTTAAAATGTAAATATATGTTAATTAATAAAAATATTATTTAAAAAAAACATTTTTAACAACTGTAACACTCCCCTTTATGGACAGGATGCAAGGGATGTAGCGCTATTGGGTGGGGATGTGTATTAATACTCAGGTATTAATTTAATTATTTGATCATTTATATGTAAAATGTAAATATATGCTAATAAATATAAATATTAATTTAAAAAAAGTATATAACAACTGTATCATTAACTTTTAGAGATGAAATGCATGGGATAAGGGGTATTGGATAGGGAAGTGTTTTAATACTCGGGTATTAATTTAATTAATTGATTAATAATACAACAAATGTAAATATATGCAAATTAATATATATTGCTCTGATACCCACGGGTCTAGCTAGCGCTAAATAAAACTTGTAAATAAATAAATTATCATAAATATTTATAAGAACTGTAAACCTAACGTATAGGGATGGGATGCAGAGGATATAGGGGTATCGGGTGGGGAAGTGTTTTAATACTTAGGTATTAATTTTGATATCTTTATATTAATATGTAATAACTATAGGGTATGCTAACTAATAATAATATTAATTATTGAAAAAAATGTACATCAGTAACACTAACTTCAAGGGAAGGGATACAAGGGATATAGGGGTGTTGGTAGGGAACTGTATTAATACTCAGGTATTAATTTTCATACCAAAGTATTAAATATCATAGATTAATTAATAACTTGTAAAAGTTGATAGTTACGGTAAACCATAGTCCCTTAGGGGGTCGTTACGATGGCGGACGGAAGTGCATCCGCAGTGGTGGCGGAAAACGTCTATTTTTCCGCTCCTGAGGCGGTCATTGCAACACGCCATATTACAATGGGCCAACATAGGCCATATTCCGACCGTCGTAGTGTTTCAGGCTCCGCACGTTTTTTCGTTCCGTAAGGGTGGCGGACGGAGCCAATAGAGCAAGAACTGCATGCGGAATCACCTCCCGTCCACCAACCAGATTACGATGTATCAAACAGCCAATCCCACCGCGGCGGAAAAACCACCTCATCGCGGATGGCAGAAGCTCAACTACGGAGAGGAAAAGTCGAACCAGAACACCTGCATACGACCATAGCCGCCATGGATCCTGCTCTACAGGCCTTTCTGCTGCTCTACCTAATGCATCACCAGCAGATAAGACGCCGTCGCGCTCAACAGCAGAGGTACGTCCAAAACATCTCCATGCATGCAACCCCGGTACAACAACAACTCCCAGCAAGCGTGCAGGCAGGGCCGGCTCTACGATGTTTGGGGAAACATGCGAACTGCAATGTGTGAGGTTCCCTCAATTTACATGAGTGACACCCTCAGGGCTCCCGAAGGCTGCCTTGTGCTGAGTCCTCCTGGCACGCTGCTCCCCTCTCCCCCACCTAAAAGCACCACTCACACAGTTCCGATCGGGCACAAGGTGGCAGATTTGCCTGGGGGCTGGGAGCGTATACCCTACAGACTGCAAAGTGAGGAAGATGCCTGCCCAGGATGGGTAGCAGTGTCGCAGCAAACAGCTACACACTATTGCTATCACCTACTGTTACACAATCCAGGCAAACATCCATGCTGGAACAAGACAAGAGGACTGTGCTGGAAATCCATCTGTACTGTACATCAGCAACCATGACTGAAATCAAGTAGGCTCAAATAGCACATATCATTTACTGAAACAGTGCTGAGGGCCACAATGTTTCTGGATACAAATCATTTGCACACATCACACAGTGTCGCACCATGGAGTGGTGGGGAGGGTCAAACATGTGCATGGCATGCAGTGGCACATGTTTTGACTGAAGTGGTGTATACACGAGAATTGTACAGGTGAGGAGTGTACAGAGCAAAAAGCCATAGTGGAGTATCTCACATTGTGTATGCCTCAATGGTATGACTGTGACTGTTATGAATCAGACCAACACATATTGGAGCCCATAAAGTGGAAAGTGACAGCAATGCATGTGAAAACTCACATATCATTTTTGTATCCCAGAGACATGCAGCATAGTGAGAACAAAGGTAAGCAAGAGCCAGGCCGAATCCCAAGACTCACAACACAGACATTGCAGTGACACACTGCATACTCACAAATGTTGTGGATAAGATGTAGGTGTACCCTAGGACTGCGAGGTTACAATGACACACTACACACTGCTCCGGCAACAACCCCAACATGTCCACAAACACTCCACAAGGTGTCTGATCATGGAAACAAACATGAACTCATCAACTGGATCATACATGTGTGAAAGGGCAACGCTCAAGGGCACATACACATGAACACCTCTGCTAATGACAGGACACTCACACTGTCTGATGACTCCAGTAAGCACATGTACATCCATCCATTTGACTATGAAGCCATACCTGGCCAAGATGACAACACACCTACACTGATGTGTACACATCAAGATAGATCACACAGAAATCTTGTACCCTGTCCACCCCCTCAAGTCATCATGTAAATTGGAATAGATTCTCATGATGGAGAGCAAACAAATCTGACATGTGTGAATAGGTAGAGCTCAGCCAACATAATGAACAGGACCAGAGTGGACCATCACAGACAAGCAGCTCGCCCCCATCAATCCTCAGAGTCCAAACTGGACATTAGTTGCCGGAACCCCTGGTAACACCTGCAATATCAACTTAAGTACATGCAAATGGGAAAGTGTGAATTCAGAGCATGGAACCGATGAACGTATACACATACATTGTACAGCATCATTAGTAAGGCCAGCGACAACGCTCAGAACATAAATGTATTTTTATTACATAAACTCAGTATCAGCATGTAAAGTGCAAAACATTAAGCCAGTCCAAACTCAAGTCCGCACATGTGTGCTTCAAAATTCCACACAGATGATTGAAACACAGTCCACAGCCATGGGAATATCACCAGGATAGGGCCAGCAAATGGGCAGCTCAGGCACCGCTCTGGGAGGAATGGGGTGGGAAGGTGGACTCTGCCTCCAATTTGTGGAGAACTGGAACTGGGTGGGGGATGGCTGTCTGGGGTAGTCGGAGGACTGGACCTGGGAGTGAGAGAACTGGTTGAGGTAGAGGGATCCCTGGATGTGGGAGCCTGAAGGCTGGCTGGCCCTGGTGGAGTCGTCGCACGGGGAGGTGGTGAAATGCAGTGGGGAGGCTCAGTGGCTCATGTTGCATGTGGAGGGCTGGGCCTCACTTGCTTGGGGATACGATAGCCCCCAAGTGTCTTGGGCCAAGGGATAGGTGAGGTGGCCACAACAGCTTCCTTCTTCCCAGAAAGTGGAGCAGGTGCTTGTGGAGCCTTCCGGGAAAAACCTTCGGATCTGGTTGTACTCTTGGGGGGGTGGGCTTTAACCCTGCCTCCCCTGTTTTGGAGCTACCACTACCTCACTGCTTCTCTGTCCATGCTTCCTAGGGGGTGGGTGGGTGGGAGTGGAAGTCTTGGGCACAACAGCCCTCTGAACTTGGGGGAGGGTCAGTTGTGGCAGGCAAAAGGCCCACGGCAGCCAGGGCAACTTCCTGTGCTGATTCAGGATCAGCTGTGGATCTTGGAGGGTGAGGAATGTGAGGTCTGCAATGTGGATGCATGTTTAATGTGTTTCGGCTTCTCTGTGTCCTGTGATGTGCTTGTGGTGGGGTTGGCATGTGTGCTCCTTGTGTGCCTTGGGGATGATGTCTTGTGTCTTTGTCGCTTGGACTGCTGTTGTCGTGTGCTGCGTGGGGATCACTTGGTGCCTGAGTGCTCTGGTGTGTGTGTTCTCTGGTCAGGTGGTGTCACTGGCAGTGTGGTTGCGGAAGGGACAGGAGCCGAACTGTGAGCCTGTGACTGCAGAATGGCTGCCGTCAGTGTGGAGGCCAAAGGCTGGACAGTCCTGTGCAGGCCACCGACGTCCGGATGAATGCCCTCCATGAACGCAACAACCTGTGACAACTTGTTGCCATGATCCTGGAGGGCATTCAGGAGCAAAGTCTGCCCCACAGACACCTGCCGCAAGATGTCTATGGCCTCCACACTGAGGGCAGCAGGGGACACAGGGGATGGGGCAGCGGTGCCTGGGGGGAAAGATACCCTACCGTTCTTAGGGCAGTGGGCCCGGATACCAGTTGGGGGAGCATTAGAGAGGGTGGACACAGGACGGGGTGTGGCGGACAATGAAGCAGAGGCCGATCCTCCTTTGCCCGACAACACCGAGGAGTCACCGTTGGAGTGTGAGGAAGTGGAGGTAGGCATTTCTGGAGCGGACACCTCCAGGGCACTCCTGTCCCACTCCGATGCGCTGGTCCCCTCAGTGTCGCTGTACTCCCGGGGAGCAGTGATGCCAGTAGCTTCACCAACGGTTTCGGGCCCCTCTCCTTCTCTGACCTCGGTAGATTCTGTAGGAGACAGAGACACTGTTCAGTGAAGTGGCCAGATCACAGACATGTTAGGCAATAATAACCGAAATGCTTGAACTCAAGGCACACATTTGACTCTCCATGTACTGTCTGCATAAGTCAAAATATTTCTATGATCATCTGAAGCATGTCAACATGCTTATTGGACAGTCATGCTCCATGTTGCGTTCATACTGCCAAATTGCTAGGCATGTGTTGGCATCTCAACATCACATCCTATTGTCTGTAGGCACATTTACATGCCTTCAGCTAAGAGAGCTACACATCTGAATTCACTGTGTGTGTCACCCTGGAGGTTTGAGGTGATAGAACCTCACACATAGTAAGTTAAAGGAAACTATTGTTTAGTGACATGACATCTTTACATCCACTAATTCATGTCCTGCAACACAACTACTGTTGAACATTGGTAAGCAATCTGTAGATGTATCAATTACATGGAAATGCACAACATCAATCTCTAAAATCACCCTGACATGATGCTCACTGATGTTCACTTCCAGTTGATGCCACAGAGACTGACACTTATGCTAATGTTACCTGGACACATGACAATCCAGATGTTGTACAGGCCAAGAATATCTGCACTCACCACTGAGTCAACTGAGAGGCAATTATACCACACTAGAGACAACTCATAGGTTACTGTCTTGCTCTGGGCTGGGATTCGTGCAGTCTTTCATGAGCAACATCACACTTTGTACTATACTCACCCCCAACTTGCTGTTGCTGGGCCCTCAGGCGTCCATTCTGCTCTGGCTGTGTCACTGCCAGGATGCGGGTCAATAGTGGGGTCATGCTCCGGCGCGCCAACCGACCAGTTTGAGGAACCAGGCCCAGCGTCATTTCGGCGACGTTTTTGCTAAGGCGGAAGATGTCATCCCACCTCTTGTGGCAGTGGTTGTGTCAACGGTTAGAGACCCCTAGGGCCCGCACCTTCCAGGCGATGGCCCTCCATATTGCCTTCCGCTGATGGACCTTGAGCTGTAGGTATGGGAGACAAGAGGAGACATTTGTAACACTTTGTAGTGGTGCATTGTGTGTCAGTACACAGTGCATACATATGAGCGAGTCTACACATAATGACACCAAAAGAAGGATGGCATGTCCACTGTACATTTATCAGATGCGAGAGGTAATTTGACACTAATCTAGACAGTAACAGGCCCTGTTCTCTTGTGCATACTGGGCTCATCTCCATAGTATCCCTGTAGAATGAGCACACCCCATAATCACTAACCTCTGCCCAATCGACACTTACCATCTCACTAATGTACATATGTACACGTAATGACCTCATAGAGGACATGGCACAGGGAATGTGTGTCCAAAAAGAGATTGCATGAAGTCATCATTGTAACTGTACTACTGATAAACCACGTTCTGGCAAAATCGTCATTGCATGCACTCAGGGGGAACAAGGCTCAACACCATGCACTTGAACTCGTTTGGCTACACAGACTCCAACACGTATACATCAACCTTTCTGAGATTCACATGTGTGATGTTTTGCACCTATGGAGCTGCAAAATTGACGAGTGTGCCATCCTACCCACATACTCAAGTGCATCAAGTAGTACGTCATGATTGGGAAATGCAGACGACAAAATCAGAAAGCACCAATATTGGCTTGCAGTCTGAGGCACAGAGCACTGTACAGTAACATGTTGTGAGCCTTCGGAGCATCCTCAGTAATGTTTAGCATTCACTTACCAGTACCTCTGGAGCACCATAGAGCCGGCCGTACTGTCCAAGGACCTCGTCTCACCAGGACCTCCAGTTCCTCTGTGGTGAGGGGACGGGCCCTTTGGTTCTCAGTACGAGCCATGACTGGTTCCAGAGATGAGGTACAGCAGCAGTTCGTGGTGAGAAATGGCAAGCAGAAGTGTCTCTAGGCAAGTGACAGGTGTGGACATTTCACAGGCATATATATAGGGCCCTAGGCTCGTTCCAGTGTTGCTCTGCTGATACCATTGGCCAGCCTGGTTTGCATCATACAATTGGGTCCAATGCCGGGCCCCACAGTGGCGGAGCACGCCTACCGCGAGTTTAAAAAATGGAAGCCGCTGGCTGTTCCCATTGGCTGATGGCTATTCCTCATAGGCGGTGAGGCACCGTGGAGGTCAGGAAGCGTCCACCGCTATCCTGTATCATTCAATTGGGGCCAATGCCGGGCCCCGCAGTGGCGGAGCACGCCTACCGCGAGTTTAAAAAATGTAAGCTGCTGGCGGTTCCCATTGGCTGATGGCTATTCCTCATAGGCGGTGACGCACCGCGGAGGTCAGGAAGCGTCCACCGCTATCCTGCATCATTCCATTGGGGCCAATGCTGGGCCCAGCAGTGGCGGAGCACGCCTACCGCGAGTTTCACAAATGTAAGCCGCTGGTGGTTCCCATTGGCTGATGGCTCCTGCATCATTCAATTGGGGCCAATGCCGGGCCACGCAGTGGCGGAGCACGCCTACCGCAAGTTTAATAAATGTAAGCCGCTGGCGGTTCCCATTGGCTGATGGCTATTCCTCATAGGCGGTGACGCACCGCGGAGGTCAGGAAGCGTTCACCGCTATCCTGCATCATTCAATTGGGGCCAATGCGTGTCACCGCTGTGGATGCCAACTACCGCGCCTGTAAAGACATTTTGCATTTCCATTCTCGCTTTGCTAATTACATCACTCATCCCAACACATTTGCCTAAAGTGATTTGTGCACCCTGTTAAGGTATTATAGAGCGTGACCTTGGAGTTAATTCTTCACACAGATGGTATGTCCAAGAAAAGGAGAGTGAAATAACATTCATTGTCATGTCTTGTGGCCAGCATTGAATGAAATGAGTTAAGGAGTCAAAAAGGACAAAGGCCTCTCGCACTGTACTAATGTTGTGTATTGAAACATTCAACCTGTGAACACTGTTTGAATATCCCTTGCTATTTGACTGTCGATTTCTCGGCCATGGGTTGTCTTATGAAGGGCCAGTGATGTTGGCTGACATTTAGAGGTGTCCATTGTACGAAAATCAGACATACTTGTAAGCTCTAGCACTTTCAACACACGTACTGCTGTGGCATACAGTGTGCCTAGCTGCCATTGCCTGCATATGTTTTCACACACGTCAGAGGAATGCACATGTGTAACAAACAAACATCGCTCTGGCCGACATCATCGGTCATTTTCAGCCATGTGTGCATGTATACACAATACATGTGTAATTGTGTATCATTTTGGTGAACATGGCAATGTCTGTCACGCAAAATCCTCACACAGTCACAACGGACTGACCCCATAATGTTCATATTTGTCTGTCCACTGTGCTGCATATTCATGTATTGTTGTCCAGCTGACATTCACTGGCCTCATTTCGTAATGTTGTTGTGTATTGTGGGACTGAAGCTTGAGGTCGTGAAGTGCCAGCAGATACATGCAACTCAACATTGATGCTGTTAACCACATGTGCTGTGCCATCTAAACACAGGGCTGCTCACACTAAGATGTAGTAGTGTACCATATGTCATACACATCGTCTTATTCTGATGTTGTAGTAGTTAGTATGTCGATTGAGTGATGCAAATCAAGTTCTGTATGCATGTGACTTGTGCATTTCACGTGTTCACGAGTCCTGTCAATGTTGTGGTTGTGTGAGTCTTTGGTTAAGCTGTTTCCCACATCTCATCTTTTACTCATCTTTTGCATGTGTC
Organism: Calotriton arnoldi; assembly: GCA_963921515.1. Lineage (NCBI taxonomy): Eukaryota > Metazoa > Chordata > Amphibia > Caudata > Salamandridae > Calotriton > Calotriton arnoldi. Next base: position 3,031,804 of record CAWUFW010000039.1, read on the forward strand.
CCCTGCCAGAGTAGGTAGGAGGAGACCACCTATCTATCGCCCTGTCCCAGACATGGCGAAGATGGAGGAAATAGAAATCATAAAGAAATTCCGTCTGGATCGCCTTACACTGCGAGAGCTATGTGCTCAGTTGGAGCCCAATTTGAAGCCCAACAGAACTTATCCAGCTGCATTGTCTGTTACAGTAAAAGTGATGGCTGCACTGCATTACTTTGCCACTGGGTCTTTCCAGGACACCGTGGCCAGCGCCGGTGGGATATCACAGCCTATGTTCAGCATGGAGTTGCTGTGAGAAAGTGCCCTCTTTCTTGCATGGTATGCCCCCACTTTTTGCTGAATTGCTGATGTGCTTTGACTGAGTGTGCCCTGGGCTCCTGCCAATCAGGTGCCCAGGGCCTGTGTTCCTTCCCTAAAACTGCATTGAAGCCTAAACCCAATTGGCATCTCTGGCCACAGGTAAGCCCCTGGTAAATGGTACCACAGGTACCCAGGGCATTGTGACCAGAGAAGGCCCCTATGGGCTGCAGCACTTATTGTGCCACCCTTAGAGGCCCTGTACCCTGACACACACACACACTGCCTTTGCAGGCTGCGTGTCTTGGTGCAGAACAAAGTGAAGATCCGACATGGCACACACCCCTGTGTGCCATGCCCACAAACACTGCCCTGGCATCCATCAGTCACCCCTCTAGCTGGGTGCCCTATGCCAGTGGTGAGGGTACAGGTGCAGGAGCCCTGTACCCCTACAGTACCCAGGTCCATTCCTGGGCACTGTAAGTGCAGTGCTGCCATTAAGAGTATATGGTGCTGGGAGCTTGTCATCACGAACTCCACAGCACCATAATGGCTGCACTGAAGACTGAGAAGTTTGGTATCAAACTTCTCAGCACATTAAACCCACACTGATGCCAGTGTGGGATTTAATGTAAAATGCACGACAGAGGGCATCTTAGAGATGCCCCCTGAAACTCGACCAACTCCCAGTGACCTGACTGAGTGGCTGCCGAGGCTGCCACCACCAGACATGTTTCTGGACCCCTGGGTCGAGAGCTTGCTGCTCTCGGGGCCTGAAACAATGCACATCCTGGGACGAGGTGCCAAGCCTCCTCCCCAGGATGGGCAGGGTTCACGAAGGGGAAGCTTCAAAGGCATACAGCCTTTGTGAGCCTCTCCAGACCACTTGCTGTACTCAGCAACTGGTCCCCACTGGTTCTACCCCCACTTTGGGCGGGAGACCCGGCGGGAAAAACAAAGTGAGGAAGAGAGGTGTGCCCACCTCTGCCAACTCCACCCCTAATGTGGGGGAGGCGAGCTGAAGCACAACCTCGAGTCCCCGCCATCTTGAGGATGGGGGGACCCAGCCAACCAGGGACAGGCTTCTGCCCCCCTCCCACTGGAGAGTGGCAGAATAGGGGGTGTACCCACCCCAGGGAAGGGACCCATTGGTCCCTGCCCTTTACCTACCTGTATCGCCCCTAAATTTAGTATTTAGGGGCACCCTGAACCTTCCTTCCTCAGATCCAGCAACCACAAGAAAAAGAAGAGAAGAAGAAGGACGAGAAGCCGTGCAGAGCTAACAAGAGGACGACGCCCACTGACTTGGCCCCAGCCCTACAGGCCTGTCTCCCCTCGAACCTGCTCCTGCAAAACCCCGGCGTGTCCAGCGGCCAGCAACCTCAAAAACCCTGGAGGACCTGCCTGCATTCACTTTCCAAGCTGTTTCTCCTGTGAACACCGGACGTGTTTGAACTGCAGCTCCTGGTGCCAGCCAGGAACCGCGAATGCAGCCCACTCTGCACCCGCCGAGCCCGGCCCGAGCTAGAGTGGAAAAACACCACGAGGAGGTCCCCCCGGCGATCCTGACCAGAGATCCGGCGACCCCTGACCTGCCTCAAGCCTCCAGACGACGCCTGCAGCCTCAATCCAGAGGACCCCCCCTATCGCGACCAGAGCGGGTAAGAAAATCCGACGTCCAAAGGCACCCCTGCACCCGACGCCCCACGGCCTTGTGTGCCCAACCCAGCGGTGCCTAAGCATCCCTCTACATCCCAACTTACCCCTCGAAGTGGTGGTAGCTCCTGGAAGATCCTCGTCCCCGATCCTGCAGTGTTTCTTTGTCCCGGAGAATCTCCATTGAAATCAACAGGGCACCCGACCTCAAAACAGCACCCTGCACCCGGCCGCCCTAGTGCCGCTGAGGGTGCCCCTTTTGTGCTAACTTGGTCCCCAACTTGCCCTGAGCTTAACCCTAGGAGCTTTGCTCCCACAACCCCGTGGCCTGCTTGCCAGCAGCCACCAACCGAAGGCCCCCATTGGGCCTCAACACTCTGCACCTGGCCGCCCTAGTGCCGCTGAGGGTGCAACAACTGTGCATCACTGACCCTGGGAGACCCCTGAGTCTAACCCCAGAACCCTAACTCAAAAGACCGATTACTTACCTCGAAACCGATAACTCATTTTTCCGTATAGGATAACATTGACACTTTTTCTCCCAAAAAGTTTGTGTCGACTTTTGAAAACTACAAATATTCCTTAAAAATCAGCCGAATAACAAAAACGCATTTTCTCAACTGTTTTCAGGAAATATCCCAGTGCTGAATCTAGGATCCAGCACTCAGTAAGAAAAAGTATTGATAACCTAACTTACCTGCTAAGTGAGTTTCCTCCCATAGGATAACATTGGTGATTCTATGTGAAAAAGTTTCTAAGTGTCAACTTTTGAAATGCAATAATATTCTTTAAAAATCGTACCTTTAACCAAAACGCATTTACTCACCTGTTTTCAGGAAATGTCCCAGGGCTGAATCTAGGATCCAGCCCTGTGTTAGCAAAAGTAATCTGAAAAGTAATTAACTGCATTTTACTTAAAAAGCCCATTTAATTGAATGTACTATACCTGCAATGTGTTGCAAACTGTTTACTTAAAACTGTAACCAAAACCAGTACAAGTTACACTGCAATTTTGAACTGTGTTCACACAAGTAATTTACTACTGAAAAGTATTTTTATGCTTACCTGTACCAGGCTTGCTTGTTTCTAGAAATAAAACAACAGTATATTTTTTTATACAAAACAATTGGCCTAGAGTTCAGTTCTTGAGTGTGTGGATTCATTTGCTGACTGAGTGTGTACATCAAATGCTTTACACTGTCCTCTGATACTGCCTTACTGCTCGACCAAGCTACCACTTTAGAGAGTAAGGTTCTATCTAACTTTAACCTCTGCCAAACCTCTGGAGACCCTTGGACTCTATGCACACTGTACCTCACTTTGGTGCAGTATATATAGAGCCAGTTTCTTACAGTTGCGTGATGTCCTGTCTGCATTGATGACCTACAAGGACAGCTATATACACTTTCCAAGGCGAAATGAATTGGCAGCTGTGAAGGGGGATTTTTATGATCTTGGACGCATCCCAAATGTTGTGGGAGCCATTGACGGTACCCACATTGGCCTAGTTCCACCACAGGCACGTGAACACATCTATCGTAACCGCAAACATCACCACTCCATTAATGTGCAAGTCGTATGCCAAGCGGATCAGATAATATCACACGTGTGTGCAAAGTATCCAGGTTCGGCACATGACTCATACATTCTGCGGAACAGCAGCATACCACAATTGATGGCAAATCTTCACCCAGAGCGTGCCTGGCTTGTTGGTGAGTGGGCTGTGTCAATGAGTGTGATGTATGTGTGACATGCTGCTCTCCTCACATATTACCATTACATTGTTTGTCTGTGTTTATCACAACTAGGTGACTCAGGGTATCCCAATCGTCCGTGGTTGCTGACCCCACTGAGGAATCCAACTACGCCTGGGGAAGTCCACTTCAATGATGCCCATGGGAGGACACGTCGTGTGGTGGAGCGCACTTTTGGACTTCAGGTGTCTGGACAAGAGTGGTGGTGCACTTCTCTACTCACCCCAGAAGGTGTGTCAGATCATAGTCGCATGCTGCATGCTACACAACCTGGCCTTGCGCAAAGAGATACCCCTGATTCAGGATGATGATGAGCAGCAGGAGCCCCCTGCTGAACACCCACACATGCCCAGTGACGATGATAGTGGTGAGGAAGAAGGTCTTGACCTGCATCAACAGCTCATCGCCAACTACTTCCATTGAGTGTAAGTTAGCATTGAGCAACTATGACTGTGTCTGTGCGCTTTGCTGTAGTCTGCCAAACTTGGAGGTTTGTTGCAGGGATTCTGCCCACAGCCAGAACTATGCGCAGGATTATAGGACTTGGGCAGGCAGGGACTTAGTCATCCTACCACCTGAGTACCCATGAGCACAGGACCGAATAGCTATAGTGCCTAACTAGCTCTCCTACTCACTGACAGTGAAACAAGCGCTTATACACCCCAGGACACAACACTCTCAGATCTCTCAGGAATCGCGGAAACGCGACATACCCTGTCGCCCTCACTCTTATACTTGTCCACAATAAGATCAGTTGAAGACAAGAAACGTTTTCAAATGTTTATTTCAACTAACGTGTCCTAACATGCAGTATACGTGCCACACAAGCAGAATAATGCATAATACAAAAACAGTCAGCATAGAAACATGTCCATATATCATGAAGGGAGATGTCATATTAATAAGCCCTCAGGAGGAAGACCTACAAGCCTATCCCCCCTCCCCTTGCTAGAAGAAGTCTTATTATGTATCCCAAGATCTCTGGGCTTTGTCAGCAGACCCCATTCCTCAGCCTATAGATGGTGAAATGTACATCACATGTGCTGTGTCGCTCTTCTCTCTGGAAGAATCCCTCTCCAGGTGTGGGGCACCTAGCCCGCCTCCCCATATTATCAAAAAGGCACCCATGGGCTCTAGCAGCTGCGACAGTTTGTTGAGTCTGGGTGCTAGGGCCTGACCAGAACAGAATAACAAGGGACATTGTTTTACGACCTTGTACAGACTGTACTCCAGGACCGCACAGAGAACAAGCTCTGCGGACAGTTCTCATGTGAAAGACATAAACGAAGCTACTTGAAAACAACAAAGCCATGGATTAACGTGCGCTAAAGCTGCATAATGTAAGCCGGGCTCATACTAGGCGACAATGTCCACAACGGCCATTTAAGAGCCTCCCCTTGCTCAGGTCTGTGGTACCAAGCGAAACAGCCTGCAAAGGTAAGCAGAGTCAAAGCAAATGCAGACAGGGCCAAGGTTTGAGATAAATCAAATGAAATTTCTGAAGGAGGCGAGAAAAGGTAAAACAATATTGAATTAGTTCCAAACAGTTGCAAATGCTGGTAAGTAGTTACGAATCCAAGAAAGCACTTGCAGCTTCGAAGGCAAGCAGTTCCAAAAGACGATCAGAATCAGCTTCAGCAAAAAGGACCGCCATCCAATCCAGTAGTATGAAGGAACAGATGTGCTCCTCACACCCCGTGGATGAAAGGAACAATTCAGGGCAACTTGGAAGAGGTTCGATGTAGGCATGGCACAGGAGACGTGGCGCAAATGCACAGACGCAGCTGGCAGCCCGTCTGCCACGTTGTGAGGCATCCCATAAACGGCTATCACCGGAACAGTCCTGGTCGTGGGCCAAGGACTATTGCGGCGGCAAAGGACTCACCTACAGGTCGTAATCCAGATCAGCAAGAGATGTGTTGGAAAGGCAGACATCCATGGCCCATTGAAAGGGGCATCGGCGACAGTAGAACACAGGTTGCACACAGGTGAAATAGGCATAGCGGAAGGTTAACCTATGACTGATGCAAAGCACAGCTAATGGCAGACATCCAAAAATAAGCTACATTCGTTCACGGTACAGTTGAAACTGACCGGGGTTGGCCAGGACCACAGGACGGGCAGCCATTGCGTAAAAGCAGTAGGAGAACCAGCACACTGCAGAATTACCAAAGGAGTGATGCTAAACCGCCAAATACACTTGAAAAATTGAATGAATGACACCCGATAGTACTCCAAAAATAGTCTGAAACGAAGTAACAAGTCCATAGCCCACAAGTTAATAAAATATGTGCAAGGCCTTCAGTATCAGACGCTTTTGATATTTGGTGAATCAGTTCCCCAAAATGGAGTGGGAGAGTCGTGTTTAGCAGTGACTGAATCTCACTGGACGTTCGAGCCACCTGCAATTCGAAGGTCTCTCGGGCTGATATGAGAGCGACTTCTTGTTAAACAAAAGCGCTTTGAGCCTGCTTAACTCATTGAAGCCTGCTTTCATAGTGGGAATGTGAGGCCACAACTAACTATCTACAATCCCATATGGGGGAGTAAAAAGAACATTGCTACAGCAAGTTACACGTTGTGAAACTGTTACTATATACGGGACGCCTGCCCGTAAACCTCAGCGGTTGTGGTTATTCAGGATAAGATAACTTCCGTTAAAAAAGAGCTTTAGCATGGGAATGTTGGCAAGGACTGGTGTTCCTTTTTTAAAACATGCAAAAATCTTGCATAATACATTACAAGCCCCGTGTAACTGTACTTGACTTAGTGAAGGTGACAATGTCCCCAACGGCCATTTAACAGGATGTGTTTGGATGCTGGCTCTTGTTGGCACACTGCTAAGGGTTACATTGTGCAGCGCTGTGTGAGTTTTACAACTTACGTCATGTCCATGGTGATGGTAGTAGGGGGACGGGAGGACACTGCTTCACCTCCCAGCACAGTTCACCCCTTAGCATTCTGGTAAATGCAGTTCAGTTCAAATGCTTACTTGAAATGTAGCTGAAGTGTTTCACCAAAGTTGGTCAGGGAGAGGTACAGAGACCTGAGAGGATTGTGGCAGCTTTCTCAGCAGACACAGAATTTCATTTGTTATCTCTACTGATGAAGGATAATATCCAGGAACACATGTGACTAGAGATTTACAGCGCTAACCTGCAAGAACCTTGGTGAAACACTTCAACGGAAATTCAAGTAAGCATTTAAACAGAAGTGCTTTTACTAGGATGCTAAGGGGGGGCGTGGCTAGCCATCAGGCATGGCGGACGTGGACTAGCGGAGCTCCGGCTGGGCCCTGACACTAAAGCAGTCATCCTGTGGCGATGTGGACATCTGTATCCCACACGCACTGCAACGATCTGCGGGGGCACTGGGGAGTGCAGCAGCACCAAAACAGCGAGTCTGTGCCAGGCACCGGCTGAGAACCAGCGGCGATTATTTGGACTGCGTGGCGGCTGACAGAGAGAGAGCCCGCACGTCTGGAGGGGGATGCCCCGGGGCGGACCATAATGGCACAACGGCAGTGATCGCCGCGAACAGTGAGTACCCGTCTGTTCTCACGGCCGCTTGAAAACTGGAGTTAAACCTGGCCCGGGGGCAGGCGGAACACGCATGAGGAACGCTTGGAGGCGAAACACAAGATGGCGGGCGGAGTCGCCCCGGGGCACTGCAGCGAACGTAGGCCTGCACCAAGCATTTCGACTGTGCCGATCCCCTCAATCGGAGGCGCCTCGCAGCGAAACCAGTTCCGATGGCTCCGGGGGTGTACTGACTGATACTGCTACGCAATAGCAGTGTGGGGCCTCTATCACCATTATTGACACTGCGTCACACAGGCAGAGAGGCCACAGCCTTTGAGGAAGAGAAACTGCCGTGAAGGGCATTACGCATCGTGTTTATTAAACTGCAGGATAGGAAGTAAGGTCTGAACACAGTGCGCATTTGGCAATTATACCACCTCATGGGACACGGAATCGAGGTGAGTCAGAAAAGAAGGACATATCGCTTGGGCACTTGAACATATTTCCGTGAGCCTTGTGAAGGGGGTCGGATCACTATGAACGAGTAGCGTGAGCATTTGGAGCGCGCAGAGTTAAAGTGATGTAGGTGGCCCTACTTACCAGCGCATCTGTCACAGACACAGAGGCTGAGGGGGTTGCCTCGGGAGGAGTGCGACAGGGCACTGCCCATTGGAATGCCCAAGCAGGGAACCAGATTGGAAGCCAGCATTAATGGACAATGCGAACACACTGCGGGGAGCATAAGATGGAGGGAGTATAAGTCTCCTTTATATATATTGCTTTGAGCCCAGGTATAGTAGTGGGTCGCACTGCAGGAGGAGAAGGAAACGCAGAAATACTACAGCCAGCTGGAGCCTTGTCCAACTGCGGATCACTGCAGGACGATATAGTGAGACGTACACTGGTGATCCCTGTAGTGCACCCCATACAGAACAGAAAGAGTAGGGGCGTCTGGAGTGTGATCAGCGCTACACTGCTTGGGAGACACAACATATATTCGTTTAAATCAAAAATGGGGCGTACAAAAACCAAACAACCGGATCCCCCCAGTCCCGAGGAGACGGACACTGCGATACAGGGTGACCTGACACTAAGGGGCCGATTCTGATGCGGGTTGGAAAAGCTTCCCGACCGAATCGGTTGGGAAATGGTGTCCGACCCACTCGGATCGGGAAAGTCCGACCGGCGGAGTAGGATGCATCCGGATGCTTCTAGATACGATTTGGTTGAACTCCCATTGACTTCAATGGGAACATTTGTTCCTAACCGCATCAGAATTGGGCCCTCGGTCGGGAAGACACGTTCCCGATCCGATTTGGAAGGAGCAAATGCCGTTAGGAGGCCTTCCTAACTGCATCAGAATCAGGCCCTCGGTCGGGAAGCTTTTCCAACCCGCATCAGAATCGGGCCCAAAGTCTTGATAAAGATGTGGTGCCGCCTACGGAGTCGGGAGGCCATAGCGATAAGCTGGACTTGATTTTAAAAGAAATAAGAGACTCGCGCACAGCAATAGTGGCGCAAATTGGTATACTAACCACCAGCTTCACTCTATTGAGGGCGGACCACACAAAACTGGCGGACAAAGTAAAGTCCAATAAAATAGCTCTAGATGACCTAATACCACAGCAAACAATCCACACCTCTCAAATAGAGCAGCTGCAGCGTCAACTGAAGGGGTTACAGGATAGGGTGGATGATGCGGAAGGCAGATCCCGTCGCAACAATATACGAATTTTGGGAATACCGGAAAGGAGCGAGGGATCCAATCCTACCCAATTTGTCAAAAAATGGCTTCTGGATTATGTTGCGCCGGTGGGCCTCACTGAACTGTATAGTGTAGAACGAGCGCATAGAGTGCCGCCCAGGCCTCCGCCTCCCGGTGCGCCTTCTAGACCGCTTATAGCGCGCATACTAAACTATAAGGATCGGGACACGCTCCTAAGCGCTGCTAGGGAGAATGCTCCAATCCAGTTTGAAAACAAACGTATCTCCCTGTACCCGGACTTTACCCTGGCGGTCCAGAGAGCGAAGGCCACATTCCAAGAAGCGAAAAAGAAGCTTAGGGCTCATAATTTGAAATACGCCTTGCTGTTCCCAGCCCGCTTAAAGGTCAAGTATGGTCAAAAAGCCTTGTTCTTTGATACTCCAGATGACGTGACTGAATGGGTAGAAGACACATTAACACTGAATGCTTCACAAGAATCGTCACAAGCCAGCCAGCGGCAACAACCTCAACCAAAATGAATTGGAGGAACTAGAACGGATCAAAATCGACAATCCAGACCTGGCCCCAGTGTGAACCCTTCACCGGAACAGATCTCAGAAAGCCAAAGAGATGCACTCCTAACAGCAGCAGAACTGGTGGACCAAGATGCAAAGTCTGTTGCTGAAACTGTGGACTCTTCCGAAGATACTACTGCCCACTCGGACTCGGAAAACAGCTTGGCGCTGTTCCCTTTGGTTACCCCGCAGAGTGCAAATGACTTTTTGGGTTGAATACTGTGTACATTCTACGCTGCACTATCGTTTTACCAGATGAGTATAATTCACCCTATACTTTGATAATGGATGGTCCTAGTGTCCCTTGTAATTGCAGTAAGATAGGACCTGGGCTGGAGCTCTGCGAATGTAATAGTTGTGTACAGTATAATGTGCGTTAAGAGTCTGGTGGTTACCGCTCCCCCCTTGGCGACTGCACTATGTAATAGATTCTACAAAGTTTCTGTTGAATTTGTTTTCACTGTTTGGTCCTCTAGCGTTTTATGGGGGAACCTGGTATTGGGGGTTTTAGCAGGGTATATAGACACAGACTCAGTTGCAACTGCTTTTTTCTATAGTCAGCGAGGAGGGGCAAGGACCCCTATTATGTTACAATACACAATGATAAATGACACAACCTAATAGGTACACATACACATCCTGGAATGTGAGGGGTCTTGGCTCAATACATAAGAGACATAGAGTTCTTGTGCAGCTTAATCGTAGGAAGGCGCACATTGTGTTTCTCCAAGAATCCCATCTTACGCATACAGAAGCTATCAAATTACAAAAGAAATGGAGAGGGCAGTTATTTTACACATCCTATTCTGCATTCGCCCGTGGGACTGCGATATGGATATGAAGTGGTATCCCTTTCGCGCTGTTGGAACACAGAATAGATTCAAATGGCAGATATGTGCTGTTGCATGGTACACTAGACGGTGAACACATAGGGGCCGATTCCGATCTCGGCCGGTAGGACTCCGAATCGGACTCGGCATTACCGGATCCGATTCGGAGCCCTGTTTCCTGACCGAGTCGGACGTGCGTCCGGGCGAGCGAGTACGATGCGAACGTACGCGAAATCGCCAACCGACTCGTTCGCGGGACCCAACCGCTCCGACCGACTCGCACGGACACGACTCGCACCACGCAATGGAGACGTTCCCCGGCCGGTTAAGTACGATGCGCGCCGCGAGCAGTCCGACCGACTCGCGCCGTCCGGCTCGAAAGAGCAGTCGGAGCCGCACTTTGGGGGTCCGTGTCGGACCCCCCTGTACGCTCAGCCGCGTGAGTCGCACACAGGGGGGACCCATGGGTCCCCCCTACCTGTGCATGTACGGCGCGACCCGCTTCGATGCGTACACGCTGTAGGGGGCGCCCTTGTTCGCCTTGCACCCATTGAGTCAATGGGAGCCCGCGTACGCGTTGTACGACCGGCTCCCTTTCACTTCAATGGGAGTCCGACCGAATCGAGTCCGATAGCATGCAAACGCATCGTACTCGTTCGGTCGGACTGCTAGGGTCCGATTCGGTCGGAAATCTCTCCGGGTCCGGCTCGGTCGGAGAGATTTCCGGCCTGAATCGGAATCGGCCCCATAGTGTTGGGTAGTATGTACGCTCCGAATTCGGAGCAAGATAAATTTCTGGAAATACTTACCACTGCGCTAACAGGATGGGACGACTACCCCTGGGTTCTGGGGGGTGACTTCAATGCAGTACTTGATGTGGAGTTGGATCGATCACACCCTCCATTACAGGGTACGGGGTGCAGAAAGCAGGCAGATGCTCTTAAGGGATGGGCGGAGGGATGGAACATAGGAGATGCATGGCGTATGGTACATCCTGCTAGTAGAGAATACTCCTTCTTCTCACCGCCGCATCGGTTGCACACACGTATAGACAGAATTTTCTGTTCTATGCACTTGATTGCCCATGTAAAAGACACTACATACCTCGGTAAAACTTTATCGGACCATAACTCCTTTGAGGTCACACTATTATGGGGCAAGGTTCCCACACCAATTCCGACTTGGAAATTGCAGCCTTCACTTCTGGAAGATCCGATGTTTCGTAGTTCCCTCTCTACAGCGATTGTTAATTATTTCATAGAAAACGCAGACACCCCTAGTACCCGTCAAGTAGAATGGGACGCTTTTAAAACTGTAATATGAGGGGTAGCAATTAGTACACCAGTGGGGGCTCGCTCTCTTTATTACTTGAAAGGCTTGCGGAAGTAGAAAATAGTTTAGGGAAATTGGAACAAGAAGCGGCTACAAATGACATACACAGGGACAAACTGCAAGAAGCACACATACAGCACGCGGAACTCTTAGAAGAACTTCGCATACTAGATTACCGCCTTTACACACAAAAGCAGCACGTAGAAGCGGACAGAGCGGGTCCTCTCCTGGCCAAGATTATAAAAGATACACCGGGGATGGCCCCCATTCTTGAAGTTGCTACTTTAGTGGTCACCGATGCCCGCACTCAACAAGAAATAAATACAGCCTTTAAAGCTTATTATGAGAGGTTGTATGCAGCACCGGCAGAACCTTGTGAAACTGACTATGAGTCCTTTTTTGAGTGGCTGCAATTCCCACAGTTATGGGAGGATCATAAAACAGATTTAGAAAGGCCTATAACCAGTGCTGAAATAAGAACAGCGATCAAGGCCCTGCCCCGCAACAAAACTCCAGGCATCGACGGACTGCCAATAGAGTTTTATGCAACGTATGTAGACTTACTAGTCCTCCAATTACAGAGACTGTATCAGACCTCACTGGAAACCGGTTCCCTTCCTCCTACTACATTGCAGGCGATAGTGGTTTCACTGCCGAAACCGGGCAGGGATAGCAAAGACATGTCAGGATATCGACCCCTTTCACTATTAAACACGGACTATAAAACTTTAAGTAAGCTGTTAGCAAATAGAATCCTTCAGTTCGTCCCGACCCTGATCCACACGGATCAGTGTGGGTTTGTGCCGGGAAGATGTACGGCCCTTAATATTAGAAGATTACACCAGGTCATGACACATACAACCACGGACATAAACACACAGGGATGTATATCCCTGGACTTACGACAAGCATTTGATTCACTACACTGGAGCTATATGCTGCGTACTCTCCTGAAATTTGGAATCCCGGGAGAGTATGTGAAATGGGTTAACCTATTGTACACGAACCCCACAGCTCGTGCACGGACAGGTGTTAACATTTCCCAACAATATGCGGTAGCACGGGGTACTCGACAAGGGTGCCCGCTTTCACCTTTGCTATTTATCCTAGCCCTAGAACCACTCGCAATTAAAATCCGCACTATGGCAATGCACAGGGGGATACGACTGGGGAATGACACGCACATTATTTCGGCATATGCGGATGATTTCATATTATATTTTAACAATCTTAACGGTGATCATGAACCAATACCCACCATATTCAATAAATTCCAATCGCTGTCAGGGCTTTCTTTTAATGAGAATAAATCGTATGCGTACTTTTTCACCGATACTACGCAGGTTGATCCAGTACGATTTGGCCATTGGATGTTTCAAACAGCGACAGTCACCTTTAGATACCTAGGCATCCACGTGTATAGAGAAGTAGGAGATATTTTAGATGGCAACTTGACCCGGGCTATTACAGCACTTAAGGCGCAAATAAAATTTTGGGTATCTCTGCCGCTGTCTGTGGCGGGAAGGGTAGCTATTGCCAAAATGGTAATGCTACCCAGGCTGTTATATTATTTCACCAATCTACCAATCATGGTCCCAGCCCATATATTTAAAACATTAGATACATTACTAGTGGAATTACTTTGGGGGGCGGGACGTAGACGAATAGGATTATCAAAACTTCAATTAGATACAAAACATGGGGGGTTGGGAGTTCCGGACTTAAAAGCCTATTGTTATGCAGGCCAATTACAATGGTTGGCGTACTGGATTGCAGGACGCAATCTACAAGAGTGCGCTATGACTAGACGTGAATGGGAAAGGGGGGTACTCCATACGCTTCTATTGCCAAACAGCAAAATCCCACCGGCGGTGTCTACACTATTAAAAATTGCATTGATGTACTGGAAAAAAACATTGAGATATATGAAGGTAGTGATTCCATTTGCCCCCAATATTCCTCTACTAGGACTCCCTCTGCCTCTAGGGACAGTAACACTTCAGCGTATATCAGCCTGGGTTGACGCAGAAGTAAGCACAGTGGGAATGTTACTTATGGACAATACATTAATGAATCACGACACATTTGTGAGGGAGCAGGGAGTATCTACCACACTATTTCTGCTCCATGCGAATATTACGAGATATGTTCGGAACACATCTACCCCAGAAGGGACTGAACCACCGACACACGAGTTAGTATACATGCAGTATTTGATGGGTAATGGCAGTCATTTGACCAGATGGTTGTACCGTGGGATTCGAACACATGTTGCAGTATCGCTGCAGGCACTCCGTGATAAATGGAATGTAGACATAGGCCGCGAAATAACTGATAAATAATGGGGAATAATATTGGAATATCCGAGGAAGGTATCACGAAACCCTAAGTTTAAATTTATTCAGCTTATGATAGCACACCGTGCCTATTTGACCCCCCACAAGCTAAATTGAATGTTTCCGGATACTGAGGATGTATGCCCCCGATGTCATGCCTCAAATGCAAATTTACTACACATGTTGTGGGCTTGTCCGCGGCTGACACACTATTGGTCAGCAGTGCAAACAATATTACGTAGGGTAGCCCCGGGGATGGGGAAGATCGGTTAGAGTACTGTATTCTGGGACTAAGTCCTCGAGGAAAGAAGGGAAGACCTACGCGTAGGTTTGCGAATTTGGCAATGATACTAGCTAAGCGAACAATCACCATGCGATGGAAGACTGCAAAACCACCATCAATACTGGACTGGTACAATGAGGTGGTTAGGTGGGGTAAAGCAGAGAGCGCGGAATTACAACGGGAGGAGCATAGGGGATTGCGAAAGAAACCTATCTCGATGGAATGGAATGTGATGTTAGAGGAATTTATAGCAACAGATGTACAACCGTCCCAGACTGGATAATGCGAGTGCCTTGATACTGCCAACAAAATGTATTGCGGGGTGAGATCCGGATGTTGTAATAATATAGTAGGTTACGAGAATTATTTGCTGAACTTGTGTTAACAATTACAAATGAAAGTAATTTTATACAGACTGTCAACTGCATATAGGAATGAAATACTGAGTCTGTGGGTAAGGGGAGGGCGGGAATAGTTGGATTGTGTTTAGGTAAAGGGGGAGGGATGGGTGGCTTAGTTTAGTTTTTTATAATACCTGCACTGCATTATATGTATGTGAGAAACGACAATCCGATGGACATTATGACACATTGAAAGTATAATTGCTACATTCATTGGATAGTACTGCTGGTAATTCACAGTTAATAATATTATTGTTTATCTTTATTTTGTTTCAATGTGTGGAATGTCAATGTAGATTTGTTATGATGTACACTAGTGCATAAGGAATTTGTAATATCAAGAAAACTAATAAAATATGTTAAAAAAAAAAAAAAAAACAGGCTGCTAAGGGGTGAACTGTGCTGGGAGGTGACGTAGTATCCTCCCATCCCTCTTCTGTCCATGTTGATGGTGTTGGTCAGTGTTATTTGGAATGCATCTTGTACAGTGTTGCCAAGTGGTGTGCTTTAGCTGTCATGCCATCATATGTCAACTCACTGTTATTTTCTTGTGTCGTTCTAGGTTCCTCCACTCTCTCAATGGATTGTGGCATTCAAATCTTGTGATACATTGCAATGTGAGTTAACATGCTACTTACTATGATAAACCTGTTACTGACACAAAGGCATAGGGGTGTGAATTGTGTTTATTTTGACATGAGTGACAGGTGAGTGGTGAAGTTGAATGTGCTGGTACATGGATACTTAGGGTAGTACACACAATGGTGGAATTCCACAGTCCAACAGAACACTCCCATCATTGTGGCAATGTGGGATCGGATGTACAACAAAGTCAATGCTCTGTGCAACACTGGTGACATCAACGGTGGCTCCTAGAACTGGTTTTGCAAGGTGCTTTGCCACGTGATCCTCCCCTGGTCTTTCTCGGACGTCCCCTCTGCCGTTTGGCGGGGGAACCTGCTGCATGCTCAGAGGTGTCTGAGGAGTCTGTGTCTTCTGCCTCACCCCTCCCTGTGGCCGCTGCTGAGGTGTTGTGAGTATCATCAGGATGGCCACTGGGTGGGGGTGCCGCTATTTGAGCTGCATGGATGTCCCTCAGAACACCCACAAGCTGGCCCATGTACTCCACAAGTTGTCCCAAACGTGTGTCCATGGACCTTTGCAGCAGGCGGAGTTTACGCAGTTCTTCCACAACCTGGCCCATCTGTCCCTGGTTTTGTTGGTATGCACCAAGGACTGTGTTCACTGTGGCCAGGGCCTCACTCTCAGTGTCCTCCTGTGACTGTCCCCCAGTTGACCTCCCACCTGCCCTGCAGACACAGACCTGTGGCGTTGCCTGTCGCCACCGCCGCACACTGTCCCCAGCGTCCCCAGGCTGCCTGGTGGTATTGGCAACAACTGCCACAGGGACAGTGTTGGAGGCAGCGGTGGTGATGGTGGAGGTGGCTGCCACACAGGTCGTTGTTGCAGGTGTCAGCGTTGTTGTTGCAGTTGTTGTGGGAGTCGTGGTGGTGGGGACAGTGAGGTCCTGGAACTGAGCTTGCCTGGCCACGCCGGAGGGGCCAGGTCAGTCCTCCTCATCCGAAAAAACCAGGGAATCTGCATCCGCGAGTTCACCTTTCTGGGGGAGAGACTGGCTTGGCTCATTCATGTCACGGTCGCTTGCTGTTGCTAGCGAGTCACCTGTTGGACAGAGGTTAGATTGTCAGCATGTTCAGTACACAGCACAACTTTGATGATCATGTTTTGCACATTTCATTTGAGATGACCCGACTTTTGACATTGGCATTACTTGGCATGCGTAACAGTTTGTCAGCAGTCGAACATGATGTAGAGGTACATACATTGCTCGTTAGCGATGTGACATGGCTGAAGCAATAATTTCATATGTACAGATATTGTATTTCCAAGGACATGTCCTCTGGTACCAACTTGTTGTTCATCCACTTCAGTTGATGCTAGGATATTTGTGACTTTTCTATGAGTATCTGTCTACTATGCCGCAAGTTCATGATTTCTGTTGTGCTTTTTGTACTGACCTCCTGTGGTTTGTGATGTTTGACTGAGTCTCCATGCATGTGTTGTGTTGATGTGAGCCTTTATGCTTTGAGACTATGGGACTTGCACATTGGATTTTGGCCATTGCGTTCTTGGCTTTTGCTTTGCAGTTACATGTGACTTCATCAATGACACTGTGATTAATGTGACCTCTCAATGGGATTAGCTGTGTGTGCACTGGCTACAACTTATGGAGCTTTACAGAGTTGGCTAACAAGTGCGGGATGTGGTGGTCATATAGCTCCATGCTGTTTGGGAGGGAGTGCAGAGCGCCTTGTGGGAGTGGTGGTCTTGCTGTCAGGTCTCAACAACCCCCTCCCCAGTAAGATGGCTACCTACCTGTTAGGAAGCACTGTTGACAGTGATGGCTGTCACATGGCTCTGGGGTGGGGAGGGTACCCCATGCTGTTTGGGAGGGAGTACAGAGGGCCTTGTGGGAGTGGTGGTCTTGCTGTCAGCTCTCAACAACCCCCTCCCCAGTAAGATGGCTACCTACCTTTTAGGAAGCACTGTCGACAGTGATGGCTGCCACATGGCTCTGGGGTGGGGAGGGTGCTCCATGCTGTTTGGGAGTGAGTACAGAGGGCCTTGTGCGAGTGGTGGTCTTGCTCTCAGGTCTCAACAACCCCCTCCCCAGTAAGATGGCTACCTACCTGTTAGGAAGCACTGTCGACAGTGATGGCTGCCACATGGCTCTGGGGTGGGGAGGGTGCTCCGTGCTTTTTGGGAGGGAGGCCAGGGTGCATGAGCTGACTACCTACCTGTGAGGTGAAGCAGAGGAAGGAAATGCTAGCCTTGTGAGACATTCATATTGAAAGCATGCATTCTACATGAGTTTGATTTGGTCTGGCAATTGAGGCTCACTTGTTGTACACAACAGTACATTACAGTGGGATGTGATCATTTTGTTTGTACTTACCAGCCTCCACTCCCGCCTCGATTCCTGTGAGACTCTCTGGATGCAGTATGGCAAGCACCTTCTCCTCCCATTCATTGAAGGTTAGTGGTGGAATGGGAGGGCCGCCACCAGTTCTTTTGGCCGCCTCGTGGTTCCTCTGGGCCGGAGCCTTGACCCGGGCCTTGAGGTCGGTCCACCGCCTTTTGATGTCACGCAGTGTGCGTAGGGTGGTCCCAACTGCATTGACTTTGTTGTAGATCCTTGCCCACATCTGATTTTTGCGCACAATTGGGGTCTGTTGGACCATTTTCCCATAAAAATGTGGTTCTACCCTAATTATCTCGTTTACCAGCACTTTCAACTCTGTGTCTGAGAATTTGGGCATTTTTTGATTGGGCATGGTGCAAATGAATGAAAGGTGCAGGGTGCAAGGTGATGATGAAGATGTGTGAGGTGTGTCAGGTGTGTGGATGAGAAGTGGTGGTGTGTGGAGTTGGGTGGGAGTGATGTTGTGCTGTGTGCCTGTCTCTCTCTGTCTCTCTGTCTCAGCGCCTGCTTTGCAAAGGATGCTGGTCCAGGAAGGGGTTGGTTTTATACTGTGGTATGTGGGTGTGTCCACATGAGTGATGACCACCAGGTGTCTCTTCCATGCTGACCATTGCTTTCATTTCAGGAATACATTTGTGGTGTATCATTGTTGCGTGTCTGATGAAATTGAGGGCTGCGGAGAGTACAGGCACACTTTGAGCATTGTAGTGAAGTTTGTTCCAACCACCATTCATTTTGCCTGAACGCGACCGCGGCGGTCGGAACAGCAATGATCGTTACGCCAGCTCCGCTATCTCATCGTAATTGGCCGTGCGGTCATTCCGCGGCAGTAGCGTCCTTTTAAGTCCATTGAACAGCTTTCCCCGTCCTCCAAGGTCGGATTTACAGCTTTTCCGACCGTTATGGACGGTCTTTTGGGAATTCCGTCCGCCGCGGTAGGATTTTACGTGCGTTGCATCGTAATGTGACCGGAGGAAATGCCGCGGTACATGCGGGCAGTTTTTTACCGCCAGCACGGCGGACGGAAGGGTTTTCCGTCCGCCATCGTATTCGGGCCCTTAGTTTGTAAAATACCTAACATTTTCTAAAAATATACAATTATTTTCTAGACAATTTTTATATATCAACACATTTTTTAAATATTTATAAACTAAAAGACAAATAATCACACAATGTTTAATAGTTTAAATATTTATTTAAAAATTATGTAAAATTTCCAAAAATATTGTATTAAATAGTAAAATATATAACATATGTTATAAAAATAAAATTAGTAACAATGCATAACATATTTCTTTTAATTTTTAAACCCATTTCCAATGATTTTCCATTGACTTCAATTGAGAAAATGTTCCTTCTTTCCTTTTTATCTTTAGGCTTGATGTACGCGGTTGTGCCTCTGTTTCTTCAGTCAGTGTAGTGTCATGGTCAAGATCAGAAGCAAGGAAGAACTGAGAGGTCAGGTAGCAACGATTTAATTTACATTTTTAGGTATATTGGTGGCTACGTTTATTGTAAGGAGAAGAGGGGGGAGGTAGTTAGATTGTAGATATCCATAAAATTTATGTTTTACTTGTTTAAACAACATTTACATTCCCATGCAGGTTGCATTTGTACGCCCATGTCGAGACGGTTGTTTTTAAAAAAAAAATAGATTTTAAAGTAGTTGCAAAAAAAGGGTTAAGACTTTTATAAACCTATTTGAAATAAAATCAACATTGTAATGTTTTTTTCGACGTGTTTTTTACAATGTAAGCTGAGTTATCCAGACAAAGACCACATGGCTCCTGGGGACTATTGGAATTCATGCAGCGACTTCAACAGTGTTGCTTTTTTGGAATTGGGAATTTTTAATGGCTAAGTTTAACCAAGAAGGCATTTCCAGCTGGATTTTAATTTTTTGGATTGCAAATTTTCTCACGCACAGAATTCATCTGGGATTTTTGTTCTTAATTCGTTTTGGAGAATGTTTAGTTGTATGACAAATTTTTTAGTAACACTTTGTGCTTTTCGGGATTTTGCTTGGTGGAGTTGCATTTTTTAGTAATCAAACCTTTTTGGAATTCACTGATTGGCTTGTAGGAGATGGTGTAAATTTACAAACATATGTTGTGGCTTTTATTGCCTTTTATTGGATATTGCTTTCTCTGTATGAATTACTGGAGTAGGGAAGACTTTTGGTGACAGGTGGTGTTAAAAAGTCACTAAGAGTGGAAGAAAGAAGACAACAACAGATAGCAACCCAAAATTCCTTTAATGTAGTGTAAAAAATTGCAAGAAAGCCAATTGATTTGTGTTGTATTTTCAAAATAGGCAAGTCACGTAGAACATTGTTAGTTAATGTTAAAAATGTAAGATATACGCAAGACTGTCCAGGTAGTCTGAAGCCACCATCAACAAAAATTGTTGTATTTTTGCCAATTGTCGCTTGGACATCTCCTTAGCTTTTTAAGAAACACGTGGATTCAGACTGCCTGACAGTGAATGCGCAGATCAAATTTTTGGGAAACTTTGGGGGTCACTACGATGGCGGAAGGCCCGCCACCGCCAGCCGTGCGGTGGCGGGCCCTCCGCCATCGGACAGCAATTTTCCCCCGCCACATTATGATGGCGGGGGAATCGTTGTGCAACCGCGGCGGTCGCAAAGACCGCCCGCCACGCTTCCGCCACAGGCAATCGTTCCGATTGCCTGGCGGAGCGGTCAGCATGTGTAAAATGGTGGCGGTGCCTAGCAGGCACCGTCCGCCATATTACGATGCTGGCCGCAGCCAGCCTTTCCGTGGCGGGTAAACCGCCATTGAAAGGCTGGCGGGGATTGGTTTTGGGGGCCTGTTGCGGGCTCCCCTTATGTTGGGGGGAGGTGGTTGTGCACTGGGGGGTACCCATGGTACCCCCCTGCATTTCCCTGCACTGAGTGGCAGGCACCGCGTGGTGTCTGCCACTTAGTGCAGGGAAAGGCACTACATGCTTTATCTGAAAGAGACACGTTAGTGATAGATTCCTTACCTTAGAATATCCCCAGGCGTCAGACTGGATCCGGAAAGTTTTTCGTCAGCAGTACCCCTGCGCGTCGGTAGGTGGCGTCGTGTGGCTCCGCGTTCGTCGCTGGCGTCGTAAGCGCCGAGATGACGTCACGGAGACTACTTAGGCTCCACCCATGCGCGCTGACGTCAGTTCTGTTCTTTCTTTTTCCGCGCCATCAAGCGCAGATCCGGTTAGAGCACATACCTTAGTCACTTTTTGACTAGTTGTTTTTTTGGGACTTTTGTCTCTAATTTCTATATTGACTCCTGGTGCCACATAGGGATGCCTGGTTTTAAAACCTGCGGGGCCTGCCGCCGTACGATGTCGGTGGCCGACCCCCATGGCGTCTGTCTCTACTGTCTAGAGCGCGACCATGACTCCCGGTCATGTTCCGACTGTCTGGCCATGGCTCCGAAGGCTTTGCGGAAGCGGTCCCGAAAGCTGCTAGAGACCCGACAGTTGTCTCTGCGCCGTTCCAGGTCCAGGAGTCATTCGAGGGACCGACCGCGGAGTCGCCATCATCGCTCCTCGGGGTCCAAGTCGTCGCCCTCGGATTCCGGTAAGCGACGACCTCCCCTCGTCGGTCTTCTGACACGGACGAGGGGACCCGGGGTCTTTCCCCCGCTGCTCCGTTGGAGCCTCTCAGTCCCGTGGCCTACCCGCCATACCCGGGTCCGTCGGCGACTCCGGCCCAGGTGCAAGAGTTTCTTGCTGCCATGGACCGCCTTTTCGGGCCTAGGGCTCCGCCGGTGCGCCTTCGGGCCCCACGGTCCCTTTTGGGGGCCCTTGGTTGCCGCAGGCTCCGGCGCCCCAAGGTCCTCCGCTGGCGGCTCCGGCCCCGGCGCCGCAAGGTCCTTCGCCGGCGGCTCCAGCCCCTGCGCCGCAGGGTCCTCCGCCGGCGGCTCCGGCCCCGGCGCCCCCTGCGGCTCCCTTCCCGGCGCCGCCCTGGGTGCCGTTCGGCCCACCTCCACCCTTGCCCGCGTTTCCAGCTTGGAACCCGGATTGGGCCTTGGAGCCGGAGCGGCGCCGTTCTGGGCGCCGTTCCCGGTGCCGGTGGAGCATTTCTTTTCCCCTGTGCCTCCCTCACCGTTGCAACCTGTGCCTCGGGCTGTTGGGGAAAAGGAGGACTGGGAGGGGTCGGAGGACCCTCTTGCACGTCAGTGTGAGTCTGAACAGGAATGGGCAGAAGACTCAGAGGATGCCAGTGGCCTTGACATCTCCTCTGAGCTTGGGTTTGTGTCTCCTCCCACTCTCATGGAGGAAGGCACCACCTACACTGTGGTGCTCCGTAGAGCAGCTGAGACTCTTGGCCTTGAATTGCCTACTGTTGCCCTCCAAACTAACCTCCTTACTGAGGTGCTTCAGCCTACAGCAGGTTCTGTGGAACCTCTGCTTCCGTTCAATGAGGCCTTGACGGATGTTTTGATGGGTACCTGGTCTAGGCCAGCCACAGGGGTCCCTGTGGATAAAAATGTGGCCAGACGTCACCGTCCGGCACCGGGTGACCCTGCCTTTCTGACAACTCATCCGACACCGGAGAGCCTGGTCATTCAGGCTTCCACTTCCCAAACAGCATTCCCTACCTCTCCGCCGGATAAGAAATCCAAAAAGCTGGAGCAGCTTGGCAAAAGGTTGTTTTCCTCTGCCAGCCTGGGGCTGCGGTCAGTCAACACCACATGCCTCTTGGGCCGCTATTCTCACGCTGTGTGGGACACGGTGGCGCAAACTCTGCCCCAGTGCCCCGAAGAGGTTTGGGCTGTGCTTTCCCAAGCTGTTGCAGAGGGGAAGGATGCCGCGAAGTTCGCCATTCGGTGTGGGTTGGACACCGCGGACTCTTTGGGAAGAGCAATTTCTACCACAGTGGCCTTGCGGCGACATGCCTGGCTGCGGTCCACGGGATTTTCGGGGGATGTCCAGAGTTCCCTCATGGACATGCCTTTTGATGGTACTCGCCTTTTTGGCGATAAGGCAGACAGTGCGCTGGAGCGTTTTAAGGACTCTCGGGCTACGGCCAAGTCCTTGGGTCTCTCCACCTCCCGCCTAGCCATGTCTACTTTTCGTTCCTTTCGTGGCCGCGGCAGGGGCACCTCTACATGTCCGTTCCAAAGGCCTGCGCAGAACCAGCCTCAGCGTGGCCGCGGGCGCGGTGGCCGCCGTGGCGGCACAGGGGGCCAGCGTGCGGGCCTGCCCACCTCCGCTCCCGCAGCATCCAACTCAAAGCCTTCCTAGTCCACGCTTTGGGGTGCACCCCATGCCGGTGGGCGGCAGGATTCAACATCACCTCCCCCACTGGCGCTCTGTCACTTTGGACAGCTGGGTGCTACAAATAATCCGAAGGGGCTATTCCCTCCCCTTCGAGTCTGCCCCCCGTCCATGCCACCTCAGTTCCACCGCATTTCGGGGGATCACTTAGCGCTTCTCCAACAGGAAGTCACGGCCCTCTTGGCCAAGGGGGCCATCGAGCGCGTTCCTGGGCCAGAAGTAGGACATGGATGTTATTCCCACTACTTTCTGGTCCCCAAGAAGGACAAGGGGCTTGCGCCCCATCTTGGACCTCCGGAACGTCAATCGCTTCCTCCGGAAGGAGAAGTTCAAGATGTTGACTCTGGCTCAGGTCTTGGCTGCCCTCGACCCTGGAGACTGGATGGTAGCGTTGGACCTGCAGGACGCATATTTTCACATTCCCGTCCTGCCGGCCCACCGGCGTTACCTGCGGTTCACGGTAGGCCAGCAGCATTTTCAGTTTACCGTGCTCCCCTTCGGCCTTACAAGCGCCCCTCGGGTGTTCACGAAAGTGATGGCGGTGGTCACAGCTCATCTGCGCAGGTCAGGGGTGTCAGTCTTCCCCTACCTCGACGACTGGTTGTTGAAGGCGGGCTCGCCCCAGGTAGTCGTCACCCACCTTCAGACTACGGCCGACCTCCTGCGGTTGCTGGGGTTCTCCATCAACGTGCCGAAGTCGCACCTGAGTCCTTCTCAAAAGCTCCCCTTCATTGGAGCGGTTCTGGATTCGACGCAGTTTCGGGTTTATCCTCCCGAGCAGCGAGTCCGGGATATTCAGGCTATGATTCCCATCTTTCAGCCTCTATCCCGGGTTTCAGTCAGGATGACCCTCCGGCTCCTGGGCCTGATGGCCTCCTGCACTCTGCTAGTGCAACATGCCAGGTGACATATGCGGGCTCTGCAGTGGGACCTGAAGTTCCAGTGGGCGCAGCATCAGGGCAACCTGTCCGATCTTGTCCAGATCTCGGAGGGCACTGCACGACAATTGCAGTGGTGGCTCACGAATCGCGATTGGGTTAATGGCAGATCCCTCTCCCTTCCCCAACCGGAGCACACAGTGGTGACGGATGCGTCCCTCCTGGGATGGGGCGGCCACTTGGGAGAGGCGGAGATCAGAGGCCTCTGGTCTCCGGCAGAGTCCCGGCTCCATATCAATCTTTTGGAGCTTCGGGCGATCCGACTTGCACTGAAGGCATTCCTTCCCTCTGTCCAGGGAAGTGTAGTGCAGGTGTTACTACTTGTGTAACGATATATCTGTAAGAGACATTAGTTAGTGATAGATTCCTTACCGTCCCACCCATCCTCCCCGTTCTGCGAACTGATTCTAGGGTTAAGGTCATCCCTTTCAGGGCCCTAGTTTCATGGCACCAGTGGTCAGTTTCTTGCATGGCTCTGCGTTCCTGGCGCGGAAAGTCGTGTACAGAACTGACGTCAGCGCGCATGGGTGGCGCCTAAGTAGTCTCTGTGACGTCATCTTGGCGCTTACGGTGCCAGCGACGAACGCGGAGCCGCACGACGCTACCTACCGACGCGCAGCGGTACTGCTGATGAAAAACTTTCCGGATCCAGTCTGATGCCTGATTCTAAGGTAAGGAATCTATCACTAACTAATGTCTCTTACAGATATATCGTTACACAAGTAGTAACTTGTGCTTTACTATTGCGGCAGGTGCTGCAGTCAGCCGCACCCGCCGCAATGGTAAACATGCAAGATGCGACCGCCACGGGGGTGATCGCATCGTAATTTCACGTGCGGACTGCCGCATTGCAGGCGGGCGGTCCCAGGCACTGCTACGGTGGTGGGCAGACTCAAGTCCGCCCGCCATCGTAATGACCCCCTTTGTTCCTTTTTCAAAATTCCCAAAAAATTATACAGGTTGGGTAGATGTTTTCCAATCAATTTATTGAAGGAATTGTGCCATCCCTCAATGGCATTGTTAGGCTTTGCGCCTCCCTCTAACAGGTCGCGTAACAATTCCACCATTCAATTGGAAATCTTGGCTTACTCCTGAAAGCCAACCTGCTTAGATGGCCAATCCATGTTCTTCAAAGTAATTTAGTGGGGGGGCCAATTTTTCTTCATTTTGGGTAAAATAATCTGATTCTGTAATTAATGTGTAAAATTCATCTACACTGTCAGGAGGCACAAAGCATAACGCAGTTAGTTTTCTTAATTCATACTGCATTTTACTGTTTGACATGTAATCCTCAACTAAGGATGCTTTTTGAATTTTTTGCCAATATGCCTGTGAAAAGTGAAAAAAACCAGCTTTAGATTTGGGTTTCAGGGTAAATTTTGGTAACTGGTTAACCATTGTCAATTCAAAGTTAATTATCACTTTTCTTGGACTTTTGTTCCTTGTTTTAGATTTTAGCACTGTTGCAAATTCAGTGTAGGTTGAGGATTGCTTATCAGGGAGTAAGCTATAAACTAATGGGACAGTTGTGTTATTTATGTTAGTGTGAATAGTGTAAATTTTGGGCAAATGGATGGGGTGTGGACTTAAAGTTCCCATCCATCATCCAAATTTCACTATTTTCTAGGGTTACCTAGTTATGGGTTGTGCTAAAGATTAGTACTTTTTTTCTGAGGGTTTTGATTGTCATGCAGCATGAATGGTTCATCATTGTAAGTAATAGTTAGTTCAGGGGGGTGTTAGTGTTAGAATAGGTTTGTGGGGTTACTCATTGGGGATTACTTGCCCGTTTTTGTCTCTGGACCATTCTTCTCAGATTGGGTATGGTGGGCATACTACTTGCAACATGCATGGGAATGTTTTGGGCTACCTCCGTCAGAACTGAACCACAGGTCTCATTGGAGGTGGATACAATCATTTTAATGTGTTGTACATTTTCTTGTACTTCAATCTCCATTGCAGAGATAGAGTGGTTATGCTCTGCTGTACTGACTACAGTCTTATCCAGAGTAACTGCTCTGCCTGTGCAATGAGATGAAAAATACTGCACACACCACCAATAATTCCTGGGCTCAGTTATCTTATCCTTGCAATAAATATAGCCACCATACTTAATTGCCATGTCTTGATTTTACATACTTTGCTTGACTTGCAGATGCCAAAATTGTTGGTTCTGTAAAAACAAAAGAGATAGGGTAATGTACATTAAAATACTTTTAGTGAATTGATTTAATTAAGTTCTTTGTGTTTTTTTTTAACCTACTAAAAGAAAAAAAGTATGTTGTTTTTTACACTTCAGGGGCGAAAGAAAAAAGTATTAATGCACTGTTGAAATGAAAAGTTGTATTGCTAGTTAACTGTTTTTGCCTACAAAGAAATGTGGTTACTTATGTTTGGAGAATTGAAACTCTTTTGTTTCCCTGGCGATAGGCGTCTTGTGCTTCTTTTGAAGATAGGACTGGCAGTATACGTTTGGAACTTCAAGGTGGTGTTCTTGGAGTGTTGGTAATTTTCTGATATGTTGTTTACTGTTGCTTTATTTATGTCATTTTTTACAAAATTAATTATACTGTGCTTACAATGAAAATACTTTTTTTTGTACGAGTTGGTGTGTAGTTTTTCTAAATTTCAGAGTTGATGTTGGTAGATTTATCTGTTGAATAAAGAAAATTATGTAGATCTTGTTTGTTGATTTTGGGTTTTTGGCCTACCTATCACCTGCCCTGAGGGATGCTCCTAGCGGAGTTACAATAGAAATTCAGGCCCCAGTCATTGTCCAGTACCTGCCCTGAGGTACGCCCCCACAGAGCAGTAATTATGCCCCCAGTCACTGTCCGATACCAAAGTGATACCAAAGGGGATGATGGACGGAGCGCTTGAGCAAATCAAACACTCACCCCCAGTCAACTGATCTGGGTTTAATCCATCATCATTCTTTAGCTCACTCCACCACCCCAGTTCAGACATGGCCATATGCAAATCAGTCTGACCCTGTGCCTCATGGGAACAGTCCAGCCCGAACTGCCAAGCCATGTCTTCCCTGGACCGGAAACAAGCATCCTGGGACCGGTTTCTGGCTATTCAGCCGTCATCAGCCAGGCTAGCTTGAATCCAGTGGCAAAGTGAGCAAGGGACCCACAACTGAGCATACCCTGCCAACTTAGGGCGAACAAAGCGATACCAAAGGGGATGATGGACGGAGCG
Organism: Calotriton arnoldi; assembly: GCA_963921515.1. Classification (NCBI taxonomy): domain Eukaryota; kingdom Metazoa; phylum Chordata; class Amphibia; order Caudata; family Salamandridae; genus Calotriton; species Calotriton arnoldi. The sequence goes on from CAWUFW010000039.1 coordinate 3,058,923, forward strand.
CTTGAGCAAATCAAAAACTCACCCCCAGTCAACTGATCTGGGTTTAATCCATCATCATTCTTTAGCTCACTCCACCACCCCAGTTCAGACATGGCCATATGCAAATCAGTCTGAACCTGTGCCTCATGGGAACAGTCCAGCCCGAACTGCCAAGCCATGTCTTCCCTGGACCGGAAACAAGCATCCTGGGACCGGTTTCTGGCTATTCAGCCGTCATCAGCCAGGCTAGCTTGAATCCAGTGGCAAAGTGAGCAAGGGACCCACGTCTGGGCATACCCTGCCAACTTAGGGCGAACAAAGCGATACCAAAGGGGATGATGGACGGAGCGCTTGAGCAAATCAAACACTCACCCCCAGTCAACTGATCTGGGTTTAATCCATCATCATTCTTTAGCTCACTCCACCACCCCAGTTCAGACATGGCCATATGCAAATCAGTCTGACCCTGTGCCTCATGGGAACAGTCCAGCCCGAACTGCCAAGCCATGTCTTCCCTGGACCGGAAACAAGCATCCTGGGACCGGTTTCTGGCTATTCAGCCGTCATCAGCCAGGCTAGCTTGAATCCAGTGGCAAAGTGAGCAAGGGACCCACGTCTGGGCATACCCTGCCAACTTAGGGCGAACAAAGCGATACCAAAGGGGATGATGGACGGAGCGCTTGAGCAAATCAAACACTCACCCCCAGTCAACTGATCTGGGTTTAATCCATCATCATTCTTTAGCTCACTGCACCACCCCAGTTCAGACTTGGCCATATGCAAATCAGTCTGACCCTGTGCCTCATGGGAACAGTCCAGCCCAAACTGCCAAGCCATGTCTTCCGTGGACCGGAAACAAGCATCCTGGGACCGGTTTCTGGCTATTCAGCCGTCATCAGCCAGGCTAGCTTGAATCCAGTGGCAAAGTGAGCAAGGGACCCACGTCTGGGCATACCCTGCCAATTTAGGGCGAACAAAGCTATACCAAAGGGGATGATGGACGGAGCGCTTGAGCAAATCAAACACTCACCCCCAGTCAACTGATCTGGGTTTAATCCATCATCATTCTTTAGCTCACTCCACCACCCCAGTTCAGACATGGCCATATGCAAATCAGTCTGACCCTGTGCCTCATGGGAACAGTCCAGCCCGAACTGCCAAGCCATGTCTTCCCTGAACCGGAAACAAGCATCCTGGGACCGGTTTCTGGCTATTCAGCCGTCATCAGCCAGGCTAGCTTGAATCCAGTGGCAAAGTGAGCAAGGGACCCACGTCTGGGCATACCCTGCCAACTTAGGGCGAACAAAGCGATACCAAAGGGGATGATGGACGGAGCGCTTGAGCAAATCAAACATCTCCATGCCGCTGGAGTCAAGCTATCCTGGCTGAAGAGGGGTGAAACCCCGAAACCGGTCCTAGGATGCTTGTTTCCAGTCCAGGGAGGACCTGGCCTGGCAGTTCGGGCTGGACTGTTCCCACAGGGCACAGGGTCAAGACTGATTTGCATATGGCTGGGTTCAAACTGGAATGGCATGGTGAGCAAAAAAACGATGGATTTAGGCCCAGATCTCTGTACTGGGGTGAATGTATGACATTGTTCTGCATTCTGTCCATCAATTGTTGTTTTTGCCCAGTCACTGTCCAGCACCAGCCCTGAGCGACGCCTCCAGCACAGTTAGAAAAGTCATTAGGTGCCCCCAGACACTGTCCAACACCTGCCCTGAAGGACACCCCCTGTGAAGTTAGAAAAGTAATTAAGGCCACCAGTCACTGTCCAGAACCTGCCCTGAGGGACACCCCCAGCAGAATAAGAATAGTAATTTAGGCCCCCAGTCACTGTTCAGCACCTGCCCTGAGGGACGCCACCAGCAGAGTTAGAATAGTAATTATGACCCCAGTCACTGTCCAGCACCTGCCCTGAGGGACGCCCCCAGCGGAGTTAGAATAGTGATTAAGTCCCGCAATCATTGTCCAGCACCTGCCCTGAGGGACGCAACCACTCTAGTTACATTACTAATTTAGCCCCTAAATTCTCTGTCAAGTCCTTCCACTGTTGAAAGCTGTTTATTGCTAATATAAGTTTATTTATGTAGGTTTACAAGAAAAAGAATGAGTAAGAAAAGTCCTGCTAAAATCCAAATTTAAGGAGTCTACATTTTTTAAATACTGACTTACATTATTAGGATTCCAACGAGTGTATCGAAAATAAAGGATCTGGAAAATTGATCAGTAATCTGTTAATTTAAAAAAAAATTACAATATCTTTTGATATTCTGATTTAAATAGATAAAAGAAAAGTGTTTTGTGTGAACGTTGTACTTACTTGTACTGATATCTGGCAGTGTGTCCACGGGAAACTCTCTTCTTCTCAGACACTCAGAGAAGCGTGTGGTCACGAGCACTGTTGGTCTATCACTCAGCACAGAATGGTGAACGGTTGCATTTACATGTTTTTGGAGTGGTATGCCATAATTCAAACAAAAATATGTTTTGTTCTGTATTTTTTAACGTGGGTTAGAATCTGGCAGAATGTATATTTATTTTGTTTGTTGAACTATGACGTTATTTCGAGTTTCTCACACAACGACAGCTATTTTACTTCAGGAGAAGCTGCACTCATTGGGTTAAAATAAAGGAAGGACTACTAAAGAAATGGGATATCTGGAAATGCTTTTATTAAACTAATAGCAGTATTGTGACATGCTTTATAAGTAATGCTTATACGTGAAATGTAAATGTATTTACATTACTGCGCTGCTTTATTTACCTTATTTCTACTTATTTGTTGTAAATTATAATGCAATTAATATATTTTTATTAAAAGAATACATTTTTACGTTGATTTTGATGGTCCGTTGTTACAGTATGCATGATAATAGTACGCGTGATACTGGTGTTCGTGGTAACAGTACTTTTAATTTAACCCTATGTGTAGGCATGATAGTGACATGCGTAGTTAAGACTGTCATTGTAGTGGTACATTCATTGTATGGCTTGCGTTGTAAAAACCTTCATTGTTAAGGCATTCATTGCTCCGTCATCCATCCATGTGGAACGGTTATAACAAAGAAGTTCTTCATGGACTGCAGAAGCCTGATACATGAACCTTAGCATTTTGAAGTGGGTCAGGGACTTTGCAGGCTCACCAGCCTGGATGCAGGTGGGAGCCTCTGCATCTCTTGAATGAGACAGTGCCCATCTGAGATATTTTTTGCTTCCGGGGCATCTAGGCTGCTAGGATCCTGGGACCCCGAGCAGTCTTGAGTCAGCTAATCTTCAGTCATCTGGCCCTGATGATATCTACCAGTGGAGGGCATCGTTGCTCCTCACAGGGCAGTCCAGCTCCTCATCTTCAAATAGTCACAGTAAGAAGGTTTTTGAGGAATCCCGGCATGGCCCCAGCATGAGGGAAACCAATCCACCAGAACATGATGTGCTACATACAATGCATCTATCCAACACTAATTTGAAGAGTGTCCTCAAAGTTCAGATTATGCTTAAGTCACCAGCTCCAGGGGGTAGTACATAATCACATTTTGGAAGCACAAGCAGAAGCCCCAGGCCAACCAAAGTTTTTCTTTCTTTGTAATTCACAACCTTTTCCAAATCTCAGAGATGTGCATCTTCCTCCTTTCTACCTTGTTTTCATTGGCTTCTGGAGCAAGGATCTCAAGTTCATGCCAGTTAGAAATGATCAAAGAGTTAATTGTGGATTCATTAAAGATTATGTAACAGCCAGCGACAATGGAAAAGCAGAGGGGTGAGAAGATGAAAATCCCTCCCACCAACAGTAAAGGTTTCTTTCTGGAAAATAGAAGATGTCAGGCTAGATTTACTAAGCTTTTGCATCAGGTTTGCATTTTTTTTTAACGTAAACTCAACGCAAAACCTTCTTGGGGATTTACAAACCAACTCAAATTGGCATTTGCGTTGGATTGTAAGGAAAAGTAATGCAAACCAGTGCAAAGGGCTGCTTTGCATTACTTAGCATCAAGGGGGGTGTTACATGGGTGGTACATGGGCATTCCCATGCAACCACCCATGCTTTATGACGCAAAACCCATTCTACTAATATTATTTGACAGGGTTTTGCGTGAAAAATAATGCTGCAGGATAGCAGGCGTTAAAAGGAGAAACGTTTTCATTTCTCCTTTCTTTTCCAACTTTGCATGTGTGCTGCACTGTACAGCACACATACAAAGCAGGAAAAGTTTTAAAACTTGTCTACTCCTAGTATTTTGCCCTGGAAGGGTACCCTTCCAGTACAAAACCTATGCTAGACTTGCGCACACTGTTGCACTATGGCACAAAGGTGTGTGGTGCTCGGCAGCAAACTTCTACACCGCCCCTAGGGAGAGAGGAGCAGAGTGCCATATCGCTGGAGATATGGTGCCCTCCTGCTCTCTCTGTGTCACGCAATGCAGCGCAGTGCAGCAGTTTAGGGTGCTGAGCTGTGTTATGTGCAACGTATGTACATCTGGGCTGTCAAATCCACCCTGGGCAAAGGCAGTTTGCAGCTGAATCAATCATCATCTTGTGCGAAAAGGACACCTCTATTCCCTTGGGGGCAGATTTACTAGGGGCTTGCATTGTCCTTGATGACGCAAGTCGTCGCAAGGCAACGCAAGTCCTTAAGTGGGTATTTCTAAGCCACGCAAAGCCACCTTGCATGGCTGTGCGTGGTTTATTAAATCCAAAGCAATGGAAGGCAGCGCATATCGCTGCCTTGTGTTACTTTGCAGCTGGGAGGCGTTCCATTGATGGAGTTTGGGCATTCCCAGGCATCCACATTTGGTTTTAGACGCAATCCCAGATTTACAAAGTTCTCTAATCCTGGAATTGCACCAAAATGGTGCAACTACCCGACCGAAGTGTAACAAGGAGAAATATATTTATTTCACCTCGTTATTTACTCTTTGCATGTGTGCTGCATTCTGCAGCACACATAGAAAGAGGAAAATACTACTAAGGATCTTTTTGTGCAGGAAGGTACCCCTTCCTGCACAAAAACAATCCTGCCTGAAACGCATGCACCCTTACACCATGGCGCAAGGGTGCATGCTTTGACGCTAGGCAGCACACAGTGCACCAGCGCATGGAGAGAGCTGAAATGCATCATCTCCTAGTAGATTTAGTGCATTTCTGCTAACTCCCTGTCATGCAACTCAGCACAGCAAGTTGTCTTGCTGCTTTGCGGTACTTTTTAGTAAATCTGGCTCTTGGTTACTATCCACACACATGTACTATTCACATGACATCTGCACAAGTTCCACACATAAGCATTGGCAAGAGATCCCAGAAACACGAACTGAATTAACCTTTACAAGCTAGAGTCAGAAGGTAGTCTTCCTACATAGGTGCAGGTAAAAAAGACCAGTATGGCTGGAATATACCTCCACTGCTACCCCCTCCATTCACCAAACAGCTTGGGTTGAGGACAATAGCCACCCTCAGTCACATTTGGGTTTCAAACTGAGTGGCTCCTGTGTAGAGAGCACAGCATGACGGCGGAATAGTTTGGGGGCTTTATGTGTGCCGCTGTGTGTATCCAGAGTGCATAGGTGCATCTTGGTCTGTGTGGTGTGTGTGCATGAAAACCTGTAACTGTCATGCTCTGTCTGTCTTAATGCATACCAGATTGGTGTGTGCACTCTGCAAAATTGAGACCTATTGGCATTTTCATTAATGGACAAAGTGCTTAATTTTGCAAACAGGATCTTGTTCAATTTAACCAGACATACACTCATGAATCCTTTCCGTCGTCATATAGTTGGGTGGTCTTCAGCTAAGAACAGGGCCCTCTACAAGCTGTTGGCAATTGACTTCAAAGTTATTCTTGGTACTTCCCCACACTACCTCATTGACATCCTGATCTGCTAGACACCCTTCAAGAATCTGCAGTTCTCACACAAGAACGTACTAGTCACCAAGAAAGCACCATGTGCAGTTTCCAGGTTCTGGGTTACTTGATATAACTATGACTGGTGAATTATGGTGGTTTTGTTAATTTAAAATAGTATATTTTCATTGACATTTTCACCTAACTATAATGTCACTTATAGCTTTTTCTCAGTGAATTTCTATCTTTTTTAAAATTGAAAGTAACATTGTTACAATTCCTAACTATAACGTTACATTAACCTTTGTTACGTACAGTGAATTTCTATGTTTTTGTTTAGGTAAAGTAAGATGTCTATCACAGTATGAGGCATGGGGGTGGGGGTGGGGGTGGGTGCCCAACCCACCACGGGCATGCACAGTTATGCCACGTAACAATATAAACTGTGCCATTTTAAGTAAGGCCGACCTACTGGCCATATCAAAGGGTCAAAACTTCAAAATAGAGACAGCAGGAGGCCTATTGGCTTTATAAAGGGGTCAGCATATACAGAGGACCTGTTGGCTTTGTCAAAAAGTCATCACTAACTATAATCAAATGTTTATTTTATTAATTCACACATCACAATGTTTAATAATAGTGATTGTCACAACCTGTTTTCAAGATAGAATTATTTAAAAAAAGAAAAGAATCTCTAGGAGTCTTTCTTTATCAATTTTAGGCCACAAAGTGCAGTCATAGAGCCAACCACAAGGGTCCCTGCACTCCAGCTGGAAGTGCTTTAAAAAAAATATGGTAAATGCTCCTGGGGTTATGGATTCAATGGCCCAGGAGACTTACTTTGTTTTTGCAATGTTGCTGGGTGCTTCTGTGCTCCCAGCAGCCCTCCACAACATTAAAAAAATGCTTCTGGGGGCACCTCTGGGATCCAAAAAACATGAGTATAAAGCCCTTACGATGCATTATGGGGCGCTCCATGCAGTAAAGAAAAGAATTGGCATCTTGTGACGCTCATTTATTATTATTTTTTCTAATTTCTTAATTTTTTTGTGTGCCCCAGTCCCACCCGGGGCACCCTCAGCAGTGTCTGTGTTGGAGGCTATTGTGGGAGCCCCAGGGCCCCATGGCCCCTGCTGGCTTCCAAGCCACCACCGTGGTGAGAGCCGGACATTTTTAAAAAATGTTTTCAAGTGAGTGCCCGGTGCTCACCTGGGGCAGCCACAAAATGCCTCTCTGTTGGTGGAATAGAGGCGAGGCCCAGGGCCTTTGCGGCCCTTGCCATCTCCTCAGCCACCATCATGGCAGGAGTGGCCATTTTTTAAACATTTTTGTCAAGTGGGTAACTTGAGGCCCACCTGGGGCACCCACAACATGTCTCTCTGTAAGGGGAGCCCCAATGCCCATCGGGCCTCTGCCAGCTCCCCTGCCAGCACATTTTGTGATGCTGGTCAGAGCAGGCTCTTGCATTTTGGTCCCGCTGGATGTGAACAACATTTTTCTGTGCTCCCACCTGGGCGGAGCAAAGTTGTTTTTCCTACCCGGGAGACTGTGAGCAGGGAATGCCTGTGTTCTCTTGGGCAGGAAACAGCAGTGTCCCGGAGGATGGGCTCCCTGGGACACTGCTCACATTGGTCCCCAGAGGATGTATGGCTCGGGGAGGAAGGCACAATGACTCCCCTCCCCTAAGGTTAAGGATCCGTCCTGAGGGATCGGGGTCCCCAGGGCCTCTATAAGGCTCGGGAGGTGGGCTGCGTGTCCCTCCCCTAATTATAAGTAAGGCTCCCGGTTTTCCTTTTAAACGGATTTATACATATAAGTACAGACTGAAAACTTTTTGCTTTTTGTCTGTATTTATATATAGAAACGGAAAAATACTAACAAAACAAATGCTCCTGCTGCCTCTTTGCTCCTCTATAAAATCTGTATCAGAGGCGCACAGGGGCTGCGGAAATAAATCTGAAACTGCTGCCCTCAAACTGCCGCTATAGAGAGGGGTGAACAAGTGCAGCTGGGAGTGCTGTGTCTGCAGAGACCTTTCAGCACCCCTCGCAGGTCTGGCTGGACTGTTCCCATGAGGAACAGGGTCAAGACTGATTTGCATATGGCTGTGTCTAAACTGGGGTGGCATGGTGAGCAAAAGACCGATGGATTTAACCCAGATCTGTTGACTGGGTGTGAATGTTTGATTTGATCTGCATTCCATCCAACAATTGTGTGTCTTTTCCATATCTACTATATGGTGCAATTTTTCTCCCTCCCCCCCCCTGCGCCGCCCCCAGTGCTGGCACACTCTTGACTGCCATGCGCCAATGCACACAACCCTGTGCCACATCGCAAGGGTGTGTGCGTTCCCAAAAACATAGGTTTTGTATTGTAATGGGACCCTTCCACTACAAAAGCTATCCTTTCAGTTTTTTCTGACTTTGTATGTGTGCTGCACAATGCAGCACACGCATAAAGTTGGAAAAATAGGAGAAATTAAAACATTTCTCTTTGTTACGCCTGCCTCGAGGAGGAGTAAGATTTAGGGACAAATCCTTGTCTACGATTGTTAGTAGACAGAGATTTGCGTCAAAACCCATGGGTGGTTCCGTGAAACCTCCCATTTATCACCCATGGAACGGTCTTTGGCTCAAAGTAGCGCAAAGTAGGACGTCGCCTAAGTATGCATTAATTTGGTGAACTTTCCAATGAAAATCCTGGTTTGTGTGGGATAGCAAATTCCACTCCAAGGGGCATATTTATGACACCCTTGCACCACCGGAGAGTCTCTTTTTGTGATGCTCTAGCAGTGCAAACTACAAAATCATAGCTATGAGGCCACGCAAAGCCACTTTGTATGGCTTTGAATGGCCTCATAGATATGAAGTAAGGCAAGGCAGCACAAATTGCTGCGTTGTCTTACTCTGCGCTAGGGAGGTGTTCCAGGGGCATGGGTGCAAGGATGCCTGCGTTGGCGCTAGGCTGCTGAAACAGCACCAGTGCAGGAGGAAATTACAGGAATGCACCGTATTGGATAAATACAGTGCATTCCAGCCCTTTCACTTTGGATAGGGTAGCGCAACAAGGTGACTTGCTGTGCTGCCCTATGCCAAGACCCCATAAATGAGACCCCAACAGTTTACTATGGGTTTCCGTCACTTTTGTGATTCACACCCGGTGCAAAGCATGGGGAAATCTGGGCCAAAGAGCATTCATTGCACTACAAAGCACTTCACGTCTTGCAAAAAGGCGCAGTTGTTTCTTTCATGTTAGTCGTTAAGCTATGAGAGAGAATAAGTGAAATGCTAAAGAGATGCTCAAGGCTTGAAGATAAAAATACAAACCATTCCCAGTAAAGGAGCTGGCGTTGGCCAATGGGAGTGTCAGGTTTACTTTAAGTGTAAAGACGCCTGTCAGGATGTAACGTTGAGGGTCTGAATTTGTCACCTGGGGAGGTTAGTGGGAAAGGCAGCAGATGCGCTGCCCGCCTGTGTTATTCTAAGAGACAATTACATTTGGCCGCTCACTGACATAGGCATCCTTCGATCGAGCACAGAGATATGAAAATCACATTTCTGTTTTGCGCCTCCTCTGCAACCATTGTACTTGTGAATAAGTATAAATAGCAACTTTGATCAGAAGAGGGCGCAGGTCTCCCCGTTTTTAATTTATATTTTAAAAAAACATATTTGGAGGGAGGTCAACATTCATTCTTAAGAGCCTTCTGCCTGCGCTGCCGAATGCTGGGGCTGTCAAAAGCTACCAGACGTTGATTCCACCTCACTCCTCTATTTTGCGGGACCCTCAACTTCCCGTCTCTTGACCTCACTATTTCTGGTTCTTTTTTCTCCTCCCTGCTTTCTTCTTTTGTCACTATTTTCTATCTTTCTCTTCCTTATTCCTTCTCCATTTTATGTTTTTCTCCTCGCTCTTGCTCTGGGTCAAAGTTTGATGATGGAAAATAAATCCTGGTCCCCAAAAATGAGTGTTAGTTCTCACCACCTGCAACTGCCCGCACAAATTAAGCACTCAGGCCATCTAAAGACTAGTACACCTCGGCCCCGTCCTCCGTTTGATTGCTAAATGAGCCAAACTTAAATTTTTAATGCACCTGAGCCAGTAAGCAAACCATGTAAAACAGAAACAACTATTTGTGTGAGAATCTCAAAGTCTCGGAAATTTTCTTCTGCTAACTGTTTTGCATATGAAATATGGACACAACCAAGCAGGGTGTGACTGGGACAAAAAATAGACCTGGGCACCAAAATAAAAGTCAATCCCATTAGAGAACCAGATAGCTAAAAAAGTGGCCCATATTTCCAAACCAGGCCATGAATTAGTTTTTGCTGCCGATAATATTAATGATGATATCACAGAAATCAACAGTAAAAATCGGCCCATCTGGCCATAAAACAGGCCCACAAACTGCTAAAAAAAAAACGGCCCACACACTGATCTGTCTGACCACCACATTGGGCACTGCCCGATTGCCCTACAGTCGGACCCTGCAAGCAAGTGATATAAAAAGTGCAAGGAAGTGCGAAGTGCACGAGCCATATTCATAAAGGTCACTTGCGTGCAGGCAGACTCAGGAGCCCGTACGGATGTGCCGGGAGCTTACTCCGGGCTTGTACTTTAGAGGGTTGGCCAGCACATCGACGTGCACGCGCCTCATTCATGACCAGATGCGTATACAAGTGCCCTCAACATTTCTTGTCGTCAGCAAGCCGCGCCTTTGCGAGAAAACCAAACGTGCTGAAAATGAAACCAGTTAAAGGTACCTTCTTCAAAATAACTTTTAATCTTCACAAACACGCGTGAAAAGCGTTTGCATGACCGTAGAAATAACATCATCAAATAATATGTAAATTATCCAATAGTGCATGAAATCCAAATTTGCTTAACACTTGTGCACATTTATGCTTTATTTTCTTTCTACAGAACATGTTCATCCTTATATAGTGTATGTATGTACTCAAACTGTGTAACGATTCATACCTAATTATTGAACGTGGAGATAAGGTCGTGCGCGCTATAATATTTTGCGGAAATAACCTCACTGAGAGCTGCAGTTACTTTATGGGTTTCAGTTAAAGTTAGTTTCACAAGTTGAAAGACACCTAGAACACCAAAACGTGGGATTTTTCAAGTGTGTTTGTTGAGCCAAAGTTGCTTTGCCCTGAAACAATGGCTGTTTTCTTTACCAGAAGCAGTTGCCCTTATCGACACTCACGTGAGACAATATGCGTGTAAAACAATTGTTGGTCGAGTCAATTTGCCCCCTGGCTGTAAACGTCCTTTAAGCAGCAACAGGAGGTCTTCGGCCACTTCCTTCACATGTCAGCCAAGGTGGAGTTAGCCTCTGAAGTGTCTGGTTCTTCAGGGATTATCTCTTGATAGAACCCCCCCCCTTTTCAAAATAAAGCAGGTTGTTGGTTTGTAGTCATTGTGCTGTGGGAACTGGAAGTGGGTTGATCTACCAGTTACAGCAGAGAAAGCTGTGTTACAATGTGTGCATTTTGGTCGACAAGAGAGATCTCGAAAACCTCTTGAGGAGGAGTCATCGTGTACGCAATATGGCAGGTCAACATCTGCCACCATTTTAACACCGTGTTTCACAGGATGACGTTTTTTTACGGTGTTAGAACAAAAGAAATGTGTAATAGTGCTCACTCTAAGCAAAATATAAATTGCCCATCCCTTTGAAAAGCTGAATATACAGAGGAGTTCAGCGATATTCACTTCAATCTGAAACAGTAATTTAGTAAGGGAAATCCAAACGTTTCAGGGATTTATTTGCTATAAGAAGGATCTTCCTGTTTTTCGCTATCTAAATGTAGGCTAAATTTACACTGCTCAAAATCAAAGAAGGGTTGAAGCTTCGGGCCAGATGTATGAAACATTTTAACAGTTGAAAACCCTTCAATCCATTACATCAGAGAGTTTGCAACCAGTAAAACTAATTTTTGAATTTACTAAACCCATTTACCGTTTCGGAAAAGTATTTCTGCATTGGCAAATGGGTTTAGAAATAGATACGAATTGCAATTTGGAAGGGGCATGTTATAGGCATCCTTACAAATTGCAAATCGTACGCTGATGTATCATTGGTTTACAGCCATAATTCCATCAGGCCATTGAAAAGTTCCTGTAAGAAATCGGGTTACTGGTTGAGGGGGCGAACCCCTACTCAAGCAGTAACCACAATCCTAATCAGGGTAAAGTCTCAAGCAACCTAACATTAACCTGTGCTTAACCCTCTGGTAGCTTGGCATAAAAGTAGTCAGGTTTAACTTAGAGGCAATGTGTAAAGTATTCATGCAGCACTTCAAACAGAAATAAAGTGAAACACAACAGAAAAAAAAATCCCACCCAATTTAGAAAAATAGAGTAAAAACTGATAACAAATTTGACACCAAAACGACAAAAATCCAATCAGTAGAACTGGAGATATGTAATTTTAAAGATTTAAGTGAAAATAGCGCCAAAAAGCGCAAAGTGCCACTCGCGGCTATCTGGTCATGTGAGACCGGGTGAAAGTCACAAGTTCAGACTGACCTTGATGGAGCGTGGGCCGGATACAAGGGCCAGGTTAGTCCTGCTGAAAGAGTTACCTTCACAGTCCAGCGCAAAGAGCTCCGTTCGCGACAGAAGGGGCCATGAGGAGCAGGGAAAGCATTGCGGATTGCAGTCGCAGTAGCGCGAAGAGCAGGTTGAGCATCACAGACAGTCGATGGTGTAGCATGAAGATCCTGTCAGGCGTGGTGGACATTCGTTGTTGGAGCTTTGCATTGGCTGGGCTGTCGGTGATGTAGCGCAAAGTGCCGATCTTGCGCTGCCGGGCATCATTGGCGGTCACTGTTGCGCGAAGAGTCAGGTTCGCTGGAACTCCACGCTAATGGATGACGTGGGCACAGGATGTTGGTGTGGGCAGGCCCATTTGTGAAGAGCCCAAAAACTTCAAGGGAGCCCAACTGAGGCTACACCAAGGACCCAGGACCTGAAGGGCACCACTTAGGGGCCAGGAACCCATTCCAGCAGAGGCCAGCAGGGCTCAGGCAGGATCATTTGCAGGCCCAGTTACAGGCCCAGGCAGCAGGTCAGTTGGGCAATTGCAGGGAGGCTCTGGAGCTTGTCCCTATAGCTCAGAACAGACAGGAGGTCAGCTGACCGACCTTTCAAGTCACTTCAGTCTGGGATGAAGGGTGCAGGTCCAGTCTTCGTTCTCAGCAAGCAGGGCAGCAGAGCAGCAGAGTAGCAGGGAAGCAGAGTGGCAGTCCTTCTGGCAGCAAAGCCAAACAGCAGACCTTCTTCTATAGCATCCATAGGCCCAGGAGTGTACTGAAGAGTTGGGGTCTGAGGTCCAATATTTATACCTGGTGCCCACTTTGAAGTTGGGGAAGTTTCTGGAGAATTCCCTTTGAAGTCCTTTAAGTTTCCGGCCTCCCCTACCTCGGCTCAAAGCTGGCTTTGCAGTGGTGACAAGCCCCTCCATCCTATCAGTTGACGGCCCCTCTAGGCACACAGAATCCCTCTATGTGTGACTGCCTGGGAGGAATAAACTAAGTCCAACTGTCAGCTACACCAAGCCATGTGACCCAGGAACAGACTGCAGGAACTAAATGTTTAGGACAATAAAATGCCAACTTTCTAAAAGGCACATTTTCATAATTGTGACTAAAAATTCAACTTTAGCATTAAAGAGGGCTTTTAATTACAATTCTTTAGACACCAACCTCGACCTGTCTACCTGCTTCCAATTGAAAGTTATTATTTCTTAAATATTATAAGGTAACCCAATGGGAGAGGTAGGCCTTGTAGTAGTGAAAAATGAATGTAGGTGTTTTTCACTACCAGGACATGTAAAACTTAAACGTTCATGCCCAACTTTTTAAATATACTGCATCCTGCCTTCTGGGCTGTTCAGGACCTATCCTAGGAGTGACTTATATGTAATAAAAAAGAAATGTTTGGACCTGACAAAAGGTTTATTTTGCAAGATCGAACTGGCAGTTTAAAACTGCACACACAGGCTGCAGTGGCAGGTCTGGGCTATGTTTGAAGGGCTACTTAAGTAAATGGCATAATAAGTGCTGCTGGCCCACTAGTAGCCTTTAATTTACAGGCCTGGGTACATGTAGTACCACTTTATTAGTGACTTACAAGTGAATTAAATATGCCTATTGGGTGTAAGCCAATTCTGCCATGTTTAAAAGAGAGAGCACAAGCACTTTGGCACTGGTTAGCAGTGGTAAAGTGCACAGAGTCCTAAGAACAACAAAAACACGAGATCAGCAAAAATAGGAGGAGTGAAGGCAAAATGCTTGGAGGAAGACCACCCTATGGCTAACAAGTGTAACAGTTTCTAACTCATTAGGGTTGTAACTGATTCACAAAGGGAAAGGAGTCACCTTTGGACAACTTCCCCTTTGGGAATCAAGGTGGCAGCTTCAGGGGGACTAGGTAGTAGTCCCAGAGACCACTGCCTGCTCTCACTGAAGTTTTCCACAATTGAAATCTTTTTTGAAAGCAGCAAGGTTTCTTTTAAGAAAATCAGGCTGCCTTAAAAAATATATACATTTTAAATTGCAATGACAGGCATGGTGGTCTGCTGACCATTGCAGGCCATCATCCCTGTCTTTGAAGCCAATTGGAATGAGCTGTAATTTGCAACCTGCCTAATTAATATTGTTCGATTCCTTATATTGGAAACTGACATATTAGTAGATAGGTCAGTTTGCAAAATAAGTTACCGGTTGCAAAAACTTGGTGTGCAATTTTTGACCTCTTTTTGCAACTCATTTTTTAGTACATCTGGCACCTAGAAATTATTTTGCTTTTCACCCTAAACCGGACCATTCTCAACTGGCCCAAATGCAAATATATATCTTACTATGCAGTAAATGCCTTACCTGACTCACCATGAGAAATCAATCTCAATTCTAAGTAATGTGCCTCGTTCATAATTTAAACCATGGCTGACCCAAGAAGACATGCCAGCTTCACTACCCCAACCACTCTTTATGTCCTTCATCACAACTCTACATTACACATCTGGACTTCTGTGCCACTCACACAGGACTTTGGACCCTTGGCACCTTAGATCATGTCTATCTTTTATTGGCCCTTGAGAGTGAAGTGTGGCTTGAATCCTTATTGCACAGTGAACCAGGGACCACGTCTGGGTATACCCACACCACTGAGGGCGACTCATTTAGCAAAAATATGATGGATTGAAATGCTAGAATTAAACGGAACCACTGGCAATCACCATGTGCGCATTGTATACCATTGTTTTCAGCTTGTCTGTGGTGCCATCATACAAGGGGGCAAACCACATACAGATATTCTTGGTCTTGCTGCAACAGGGACAGTCCAGCCTGGTAAGAGCACAGACTCTGTTTCTGTGCAATTTTTAACTTTAAAACTGCTGACTTCTATTACCTGTGGCTGTTTAATTGTCTTCCCTTGTTTTCCCTAAACTACGCTAAGGCTACTAGAAACTCCTCCCCCACCCTCCCAAAATCTAAGAAGGCAGAAAATACAACCCTTAGCCTAACGTGAGTGTTTTGAAGAGACTGCTCAATCTGTTTCGTGGTTTCAATTGTGTTTGGGAAGTGCATGTAGTGCTCTTTTTTGGTTAGAAAAACATGACTTTGTTTCAATGTGAAAAACATTATTTAGTGGCTATAGATTTGGGTCTGACCTGCAGGGTTGAACAGAAACTACAAAGTGCGTATTGAGCTCATGAGCGTTTCCCTGGCCCCTGGACATCAGTTTGTGCTTTAATGATTGGCCCATATGCACTTGAGAAGGCCTCACCCCTCCCCTCACACCTTGCACAGTGCC
Organism: Calotriton arnoldi; assembly: GCA_963921515.1. Lineage (NCBI taxonomy): Eukaryota > Metazoa > Chordata > Amphibia > Caudata > Salamandridae > Calotriton > Calotriton arnoldi. The sequence continues at coordinate 3,074,572 of CAWUFW010000039.1, forward strand.
TTAAGTTTGTGAAGGGAACCCCAGGGTATCCACCTCCATTTTGTATCCCCAGCTTCTGTGAACCCTAAACAGCCCAGTGAGCTAGGCCAAATGGCAGGTGGTAAGAGCACAGACTCTGTTGCTGTGCAATTTCTAACTTTAAAACTGCTGTTTTTTTCTTCCCATGGCTCTTTACATTTCTTTCATTGTTTCCCATAAACTGTCCTAAGGCTACTAGAAGGCACCCCTTTACAAGCAAAACAGGCAAAGAATACACCCCTAAGCCTAACCTGGGTGTTTTAAGAGACTGCTTATTCTGTTTTGTGGTTTAAATTGTATTTGGTTGGAAAGTGATGTTGCACTCGTATCTGGCTAGAAAAACAAGGCTTTTTTTGTGTGTGTGAAAAACATTATTTTATGGCCTTAGATTTGGGCCTTACCTGCAGAGTTGAACAGGAACTACAAAGTGTGTATTGGGCCTGTCTGTATCCAAGGAGAGTTTCCTTCCCCCTGCACACCTGTTTGTGTTTTTGTGATTGGCCCACAGGCACCTGAGCAGGCCTCGTCCCTGGACGAGGATAACAATATAGACAAACACTATTGCTATTCCGAGACAGTTAACAACATCACCAATAGTCCACCTACTACAAGCCCAAAGGATAATACACGCTATTCCGGAAAACAAATTCACACCACCACCAAAACACAATCTCTAAACTGCCTACTAATAAATGCATGATCCCTTTCTAAAAACAAGCACCACATCTACGACCTACTCACAGATATACAACCTGACTTGCTCTTCATAACCGAATCATGGTTGAGGGATGATATGGCCTGCAGTATTGCATGAAGCTGTTCCATCAGGCTCTCAAACTCTCACACATAATCACACAGGCAAAAAATGAGGTGGATTATCTGTTATATTCAAGGAAACAATACATTTCATCAAAGCTGGGGGCGTTTACATACAAGGTTGTGAGGCCCTCATCACCAGATGCAAACTTACACCAATTTTCTCCTACAACTTCCTCCGTCTTTACAGACCACCACCTAGCAATGGAACATTCCCAAACGCATTTCTAGACACAGTTTTAAACCTTCTGACATTATACTCTAACCAATACATACTTGGTGACCTAAACATATGATTTGATAAACCTAAAATATGCCATCCCAGAGCTATCATCACTAACCTAGACACACTGAACCTACATCAGATAGTCCTCAAACCCACACACTTTGTTAGACACGTCCTAGATGTCATTTTTGCCAATCCAGAACTAGTCACCTTCCAGAGGATCGTTCCAGTCATGCGGCCAGACCACCATCTGGTAGCTTTCCAACACAAGACACCACAACTCTCCCAGAGGGCCTAGAAACACAACTAACATCCAACACAGATCTGGGAACAATAAATTCAGTTAAAAAACTCTCTGAGTGGCTCCTGGATCGTTTTGATACCATAATTCCAGTAAAAACAACAAAACATGCCAAAGAAACAAGCACCTTTGATGAATTCACCTTCAATGAATACAGAATTAAAAAAAAGCTAAAACAGCAAATTGCAAAGCTGCAACACACCTCGCTTAAAGCAAACAACACTCAAGACAAACTTTGCCTACACAAACACAACAGAATATACAAATCATCTATAAAAAGCTAAAAATCTGCTATTCAAACTGAATTCAGAATACAAAATGTGTAATTAAAGAATTTTGTAAAGTTCTCTCCAATTTTCGTAAACTTAAATGCACAGAAGGAGATCATTTACTGGCAAACTGGCAAGTCATTACACAACCAAGGAAGACATGTTGGATTCCTATTTAAACCAAAAGAAAAACACAAGCTGTTTTCCAACAATCCCAACCCCCAAATGGGTAGGTTAACCCAGCCTCTACATTCCTTCAAACAACTATCAGAAATTGATTTTATAGATTTTGTCAAAACAAGAAGGCCAGCGACTGCCCCTTTGACCCTTGTCCATCACAAATCTTTAAGAAAATCCTTTAAACAACTTCTGCTGCCACTCAAGTCAGAACAATCACCAACCATTCCTTGACAGCAGGAGTTTTTTGCGAAGACTTAAAAAATAAATACATATGCCCATTTTTAAAGAAAACAAACCTGGATCCTCAAGAGCCAAACAACTACAGACCTAAAGCAAATGGACCATTCCTCTGCAAACTAATAAAAAGAGCAATGTTCACACAGATGTCTTAATTTATTGATGATAACTCCATAATTTCCGACTCCAAAACACAAATTTGTCCAGGAAGAGGCACTAAATCTGCCCTATTCGTTATCTGGGATGACCTTAAAAACACAGTAGACCACAAAGGGGTCTCTGCACTATATTTCTTGAACCTTTCAGCTGCCTTCAACTCAGTTGATGATGACACTCTAATCCAAAGACTCAGCGAACCGGGCATAGAGGGGACTGCTCTCAACTGGCTCACGTCCTACCTTCAAAACAGAACAAATTTCATCCATACTCCTCCTTTCTCATCCAAACTCTACATCAAAAAGGCAGGGGTCCCTCAAGTCCCTATCATCTGATCCATGCTTTTCAACATCTACATGAAGTCATTACTCTCAATAATCAATGAATTTCAGCTCACCTGCTATAACTAAGCAGATGACACACAAATACTTCTTAACCTAGAAAGCCGCAAAGATATTGGAAACTTAAAAACTTCTGCTGCCTTCAAATTTAATGCGTGATTGGAAAAATTATGATCTGCTCTCTGCCTGGCCTGACGATCTGGAACCACCTGCTGAAGTATCCAAGGAAGTTAGAAACCTCAGAATTACCATGGACGCTAAGCTATCAATGAATGCCAAAGTGGATAAGTTGGATAAGTTAGCACGCTCAAGCTTCATTACTATTGTATTGTATTGTAATTGCATTTATATAGCGCTTACTACCCCTGACGAGGTGTTGAAGCGCTTTTTCGGCGAGTAGCACGCTACTCCGGGACCCATAAAGGATTAGTGTTGAATTAGTATAGTAAAATATGAAAGTAATTAAAGTGGTGGATAGGTTAGTCAGTTATTTGGATTCGGAAGGATAGCGGAAGGATGGAAGAGGAGAAAAAGGTTTGTATTTATATAGCACTTGCTACCCCTGATGGGGTGTTGAAGCACCCATTTTCTTATTTTTTTGGGGGGCAGTAGCACGCTACTCCGGAAACCCATAAAGGATTAGTGGTGAATTAGTATGGTGAAATATGAAAGTAATTTGAGTGGTGGATATTAGTCAGTTATTTGGAGTGAGAAGGATAGCGGCGGGATAGAAGGGGGAGAAAGGTTTGCATTCATATAGCGCTTGTTACCCCTGAAGGGGTGTTGAAGCGCTTTTCTGGCGAGAAGCACGCTACTCCGGAACCCATAAAAGGATTAGTGTTGAAAATTAGTATAATGAAATATGATGTAATTTGAGTGGTGGATATGTTATTCAGTTATTTGGATAGAGAAGGGTAGCGGCAGGATACAAGAGGGAAAAGAGGTTTGTATTTATATAGCACTTGCTACCCCTGATGGGATTTGAAGTGCTTTTTTTGGTGAGTAGCACGCTACTCTGGAACCCATAAGGATTAGTGTTGAATTAGTATAGTGAAATATGAAAGTAATTTGAGTGGTGGATATGTTAGTCAGTTATTTGGATTGAGAAGGGTTGGGGAGGGGTAGAAAAGAGAAAAGGTTTGCATTTATATAGCTCTTGTAACCCTGATGGGGTGTTCAAGCGCTTTATTGGCGAGTAGCACGCTACTCCGGAACCCATAAAGGATTAGTGGTGAATTAGTATAGTGGAATATGATATTTGAGAAGTGAACATGTTAGTCTGTTATTTTGATTGAAAAAGATAGTGGAGGGATAGGAGAGTGAAGGATTTTTTTTTTTTGGAGGTCATAGCAGTAGGAGGAGGCTTTTGGATGAGTAAAAAGGGGTTGTGGAGGGGAAGAGTCAGAGGGAAGAGTTTAGAAAGGTTTGTTTTGGGGATCGGTATAGTAAAAGAGGTGTCAGATGATGCAAGGAGGGGTAGAGTAAGGGAGAGTCTAGAAAGGGTTATTTTGGCGATCATAGTAGTGGCATGGGGTTTGGGATAAATGAAAGCGTGGGTGTAAAGGATATATTGATAGATGTATAGGGTGAGAACTAGGGTAGTGCATTGGAAAGAGCAGTAGAAAGAAGTTTGAGATGAGTCAGAAAGTTGGGCTAGAAGATATATTGAGAGAAGTATAGGGTGAGAAATAGGGTAGTGCATTGGATATGCTGAATTAGAAGAAAGTGATAAATATATAGATCCATAAGTACATTGAAAGTATATAGATGCATAAAGGAGGTAGGTATATGTAGATTAAAGATATTGATAGAGGTACAGGATGAGAAATAGGGTAGTGCATTGGATATGCTTTTCAGGAGGAAAGTAACAAACACACAGATCCAAGTACATGGGAGGTACATAGATGCACAATGGAAGAAGTACATGTAGACCAAAGATGCACCAGATAAACTCCGGTTTTCAAGTGTTATTGTACTTTAACTTTTTTTTTTTTTTTACATAATTATTCTACATGTTTATACAAAGCAATACACAAAGATAGGTACATATTTATAGTAAAAATAAATGATTATATACAGAAGGATATGCTGTAAATTTCTGTTTGCGTATGGTGCTTATGTGGGGAAGAGCCAATTCTTGAGCAGTTTTCTGAAGATAAGGTGGCTGTCCGTGGATCTTATGTTGGGGGGTAAAGAGTTCCATAGTTTGGCTGCTTGAACAGAGAGGGATGTGCCACCCATGTTTTTTTTCTTGTATCTTGGGATTTTGAGGCGAGGTGCCATTTTAGAGCGGAGGTTCCTTTGTTGAATGTGTTTGGTGATTTTATTCCTGATGAAGAGCGGTCCCATTCCATGTATTGCTTTGTGGGTGATACAAAGCAGCTTGAACGTGGATCTTCTGGCAACCGGTAACCAATGCAGGGCTTTCAAGGCAGGTGAGATGTGGTCTCGCGGTTTGATATGCAAGAGTAGTCTGGCAGCCGAGTTCTGAATCCATTGTAGTCTTTTCATGGCCGTTAAAGGTGATCCGTGGTAGAGGCTATTGGTGTAATCGAGTTTGGACAGAACAAGGGAGATGGTAGCTTGGACCTTGTGTGGAAATCTCAAATGAGGGAAAATTTGTCGCAGCATTTTTATAGTGACAAAGCTTGATCTTGCTAGTTTGTCCACTTGGGCATTCATCGACAGGTTGGAGTCCATGGTCATTCCGAGGTTTCTTACTTCCTTCGATACTTTAGGTGGTGATCCCAGTTCATCAGGCCAGGCGGCAAGCGGGTCATAATGTTTCCAATCGCCACACGTGAGTATTTCCGTATTTAACTCTGCGATGCATCTTCCCCCACCTAGCATTTCCACACAAGGTCCTAGCTACTATCTTTCTTGTACTGTCTAAACTTGACTACGCCAATGGGCTCTACCATAGATTACTTCTATCAACTACAAAAAGACTACTCCCACATATAAAGCCACAAGCCCACATCACATCTGCCGTAAAGACCTCATATTTTCTGTTGGTCTACAAGAAAAAGGAAGGAGGCTTTCAACCTATCTTGGATTTATGTTTTTTCCAAAATATTTTCAACGAGTTCCTTAGAGGACATGTTAATGGCTGTGGTAGCAGCTTATTTACCCTACACAGGGACCCTTGTAATTACCAATTTGCTTGACTGGCTCCTAAAGAAAGTTTTCATCCTAGCTCACTTTTCAACTACAGACATGCTTATGTAGGCAGTTATGAGGCCTCAGGTTTCATCCAAATATATTAGCCAAAACTATGTAAAATTGTAATTGTAATAATATATATATATAGCGCTTACTACCTCTGATGAGGTGTTGAACCATTTTTTGGCCAGTAGCACGCTACTCCGAAACCCAAAGGTGGATTAGTGGAGGAAAATAAAATTGTTATTAGGAGTGGTGGAAGTGGTAGACATGTGAGTCTGTTACTTGGATGAATAGGATAACGCATGCCACACCGTGCAGGAACTGTGGTGCAATTCCAGGGGGGCACAACATGAGCCTCCCACATGCACCTCCAAGCTCAGGATCGGCACGCTGCTTCTCCGCCACCCTTTTCATGGTGAGCTAACCCTCATGAAAGGATCGGTGGACAGGCAACTCACAATATGCAGGGCGGTGCCGCAGTGGCACCACCAGCATTTTGCTGCCCCCTTCTGCTGTGCGACCGCCATGGGATCCTGGATCCCTGGCGGAAGCGGCAGTCTGATTGTCACACTCGGAATACTGCGGGCGGACCTGCAGTGGTGGCAGGAGTCGGACCGCCATCGCGAGTGCGGCCGTCCTGTGGACCGAGGACCGCCGTACTCGTAATAAGGCCCTTAGTCTTTTTCACATGAACAAGTCTACTGGCATCACAATAGGTGCAGAGAGCTTGAAGTTTTCGTTGTAAACCAACTGGGGTGTAGTCCATTAGGACTAAATTTCCTGCATACACAAGAGACGGATCATGAACACCCCTATTTTTAGAGATAAATAATTTGTATTTGCCAAAGCAGTAGGTAAGTCTGAAATAAAACAGCTAAGTAGGAGGAAGGCTAAAACACACCCCTGCCTTAAGTTGTTCTCCACTGGATTTTTTTCAGACAATGGTTGAGACCATCCAAATCAACTTGGACCCAAGTTCTAGAATGAAGTTGTGGATCATAAACAACACATCCTGCAGTATTTTTTTTCATTATTCGATTTGTATCATAAGGTACCATGTTCAACCGGGTCAAAAGCGTCTTGGAAATCTACAAAACAGCTGCACTATTAATGACAACACCTGGTTGGTTATGATAGAAATATTTCCAACCAAGGATATCACACTAGGAATCTCAAAATGTTGCATTTGATCTTGGAAAAAATCATCAAAATTTGAAAGGGGCATTTTCAGTTAAAATCGCCAGCCCAAAAACTGAGCGGTGGTGTAAAACGGCCGCACAAATTAGTTAAATCACAATCCAATTGTTTCAATTCACAGTCAAACAATGACCCACTGGTAGGTATATAAACATTTAAACAACTTAACAGATGATTCGTACTAGTAACCACTTACAGGAAGCCTCTAACATTATAACTTTTCCCCCACAAAGGACTGACACAAAAATCAACTGGCCTCCTGAGGGGTGACCTCAATTATTTGAATAAGCACCCTTTGCACAATAAACCCATAAATGGGGGGAGGGGGCTCTCCGGCAGCCAAGATTCCTGTAAGATCAAGATGGAGTATTTCTCCAATATTGTTTAATATGAATTTGAATTAGGGTCTTATACCTATGAACGTTACAAACTAGAATATTTAAGGCTGTAGGATGCCCAGTCACCTATGGATATTCACCTTTTCAACCTGTGCCGCTTGAAAAACTAACAGACTACGGGGCATATTTACAAGCCGCTATTGCCACCACAACGTCACTTTTCACAACGTTGTGGTGGTGATAGGGGCCTCGCCTTAAGCCACTTAAGCAGTAGGTAAGTTAACTTAATGTGTCTTAATGCTGCATTGTAAATAAGGCACAATTTCACGCCATCCTTAGCGTGAAAGGGGTGGGCAATGGGTGTGGCGGTGGGCGTTCTACCCCAACTCCCACTGATTTTGATGCTGCCCCATATTTACACGGGTGGCGTAAATATGGGGCAGCGCCAAAATTAAGACCAGGGAAGAACTGGTCTTACCCTGGCGCAACGAGGAGAAATTTTTAATTTCTCCTCGTTTTTGCTGTTTCCATGTGTGCTGTGTTGTGCAGCATACATAGAAACAGCAAAACGCCATTGATTGTTTATGTGCAGGAAGGTGTCCCTTCCTGCACATAAACAATCATTACAAAAAAATTACGTTTTGCAACTTCTATGTGTGTTGCATTAAGCAGCACATATAGAAGCTACAAAACACCAATTAAAGATCGTTTATGTGCAGGAAGGCAAACCTTCCTGCACATAAACAATCTTCCCCTGCAACGCAGACACCCTTGCACTATGGAGCAAGGGTGCCTGCGTTAGCGATAGGTGGCTAAATTTAGCGCCAACGCAGGGGGAATGCAGGGCTGCACCATATTGTTGTAAATATGGTGCAGTCTCTGCGTTTCAGAAGTGGCGGAGCACGGTGTTAAGCCAAGGAGGCTAACACTGCGCTCTGCCACTTCTATTGTACATCTTCCCCCATGTTTAAACTTGAGAGGGGAGGATGAATCACAGTTACTGTTGTCGAATAAATAATCTTGAATTCATATTGTTATATTTTTACCGATATTCACATAATCTTTTCTCCCCTTCCATGAAGTGTTTTAAAATAAATGGCAAAGTTCAATTTGCTTCGAAGTCAATCCCCTCTGCTTTTCAATGAAAAGAGGAGACCAAGAGGCGGATGGCTGGAATCCTCAAATTGAGCACCTCTGGGCCTTCTCAAAGCTCAATGCCATGTGAGACTGATTCAGCTCTTGCTTCCATAACAACAGCTGTCACCAGCAGTACTTAATTTGAGCTGAAGGTTGCAGGTGGGCCCACCAACACTCATTTTTGGGGGCCTGGAACTTATTTTACATTATCCCACTATGACCAAGAACACGAGGGAGAAATGGAGGAAAGTAGGAAGAAGAGAAATATGGCTAAACGATGACGAAAGGGAGAAAGCAGGGAAGAAAAACAACCTGTAAGAGCGAGCTAAAGGGGCAGGGAGTGTCTGGTAGTGGGTGAAGAGAAAATGAGGTTGAATCAAGACTAGACAGCCATGGTATTCCACAAGCCTGACATTCAGCAGCACTGACTGAGTGCTACTGAGGAACACTTTGAGCACTGACACCATGGGGCATATTTATAAAGGGTTTGTGTCACGTTTGCACCACACAACGTGGTACATGCGTGACACAAACCCAAAAATACGATTTATCAAGCCACTCAAGGCCACTTTGCGTGGCCCTGAGTGGCTTGATAAATCAGGAGTAACGCAACGCAGCACAAGTCACTGCGGTGCGTGACTCTGCCCTGGGAAGTTGTTACATGGGTGTTGCATGGGTGTTCCCATGCAGCTCCCATGGATTTTGATGCATTCTCAGATGAACCATTGCTGGTAGGCCTGGGAATGCTCCAAAATGCTACGCCTTCCCAGGTGAGGCGTAAAAAGGAGAAATATGTTTATTCTCCTCGTTACTTCATCTATGCATGTGCGCACACATAGAACGAGGGAAACGCCTCTATGGTTTGTTTTTGTGGAGGAATGTGCCCCTTCCTGCACAAAAGCAATCCTGCGTGCAACGCAGGCACCCTTGTATCACGGTGCAAGGCTGCCTGCATTGGCGCTAGGCAGCCCATTGTGCGCCAGTGCTGGGAAAAGGACAGGAATGCACCGTATTGTAATAAATATGGCACATTCCTGCCCTTTCCCTGTAATGCAGGGCAGCAAGGTGAGTTGCTGTGCTGCGTTACCTTTTGATAAATATGCCCTTATTATTTTACAAATTAAGCACTGATCAAATGTACCAAGACTAAATGTCTGTTTTCTCACGATTTCATAGCTTGTATCTGGACCAATGCAATACAGCTCAGACCCAGATTGTATGCCACTGTCCGAACTGTTTTAATAGACAGGAACCAAGCAGGAGTCTTGATAGGCCTTCATGTGAAGTCTCAAGACAGAATAAGGAGGGGTGCTACAGACTGGTGGCGAATCTGCTTCCCCTGTTTAGTGGACTTGCAGCTCGTGCAATGAATGGCTGCGCCTCACTGAAAGGTGAAAGGTATCTGAACAATGACTTCAAAGCCACCAGGCAAATTGACAATTCAGTGAAGAAAGCCCTCTTGCTGCATCTCGTAAGTGAAGAAATTAGTAAACTCTTCTTGAATCTGCGTGATTCTGGGGACGGTGACTATGCCAAAGCTGCGGTTGGGCACGAGGAGCACATTATCTCCAAGTAAAATCCGAATATGCAAAATGTGTGCTGCTAACCCTAAGTGCCGCAGCCTGATGGGAAATCTCGATAACATTTTTGCCTGCCTTCCTGAACTACCCTGTATTTTCACTGATCGAGAAAAAGAGGTGAGTGCGCCAATAGTGCAAATCGTCATGATGGTCGCCTGGTACTGCCCCAACCGAAGAATGATCACACTAGTTAATGAACGCTCATGTGACCGAGATGGAGATGTGTGCATAAATGTCAATCATGGTGAGACCATGCAAATATCCTGCGGTGAAGGTGGGGCACATCAACAAAGACCAGAGGGCTTGGATGTCTAAAAAGTCAAAACCAGGGCTTGTGAATCTATCTAGTTCCTTCCCTAAAAAACATCATTAACACCACAAGTCTAATAAGTTTGATGTTGAAAGCAAGCTAGTGCTGTTCCGAGGGGGCAGGTGTCATTGCAAGGAAACAACTGTTTAAGATCTTAGTAAGATATAATGAATTTTCTTATTTTGAGATTGCGGCTTTAACTGCTCAGGTGCATTGTTTCTTGCTTAGCGAGGCGCCGTTTGAGGATTCAATTGCCTGAACTTAGTGCAAGTTCAGTGATTGGTCTATGAGGAATAGCAGTGCTAAATTTGAGCCAGTGGTTTCCGGTGCTCGGCACTAGCACTTAATTGTCAACACAAGCAATTATGACAGTTTGCTACATGGTAGTGCTGTTTGTTTAATTTAGATATGAGCACAACACCAGTTGTTTATTTATTTACGATTTATTAACCGCTTCGCTGCGCGGCCGATTCTGCCCAGGTGCTGGGCGTTCTAAAGACTGGGCGTGTCTCGGACGGCCCCCGCGCGTCCCGAGCACACGCCCACCGTGACTCATGATGGCCGGGGGCCGTCATGAGCACGGAAGGAGTTAAAAACGACTAATACCTGTTGCTAAAGCAATTCTTATAGCTTTGGAGGTCAGAATAGACTGCATTGGCAAACTTGTAGGACTGTGATGGTCAGTAGTTGTGTTGGTACTCTCATTGGCAGCTCTGGCAGGGGCAATGGGTGGTGCCTGTCCTTTCCCCCTGCGCTGGCGCCGTTTCGGCTGCCTAGCACCAACACAGGCACTCTTGCACCATGCAGAATGCAGCAAACATAGAAAGAGAAAAGAGAAAAAAACGAGGACAAATAAAGATATTTCTCCTTGTTAAGCCTCACCTGGGGAGGCGTATCTTTTTTACACATTTCCAGGTTTACCAGGTTTGATAAATCTGGGAATGTGTCACAAACCATGGGATTTGCGTGGAAACACCCACCGCAACGCCCATGGAACGCCTCCCTTCCGCAGAGTAATACAACGACACAATTTGCGCTGCGTTGCATTACTCAATATATTTATGGAGCCATGCAAAGTGGCTTTGCGTGGCTTCATAAATTTAACTTAGGGCTTTGCGTCATGCATGTACCATGCAAGCATGATGCAAGGCCCTTTAAATATGCACCTTAGACTCCTGGTTCTGAGTGGAAGTGTTATTATTTTTGCATGCCAAGCCACATCCTTTTTCTGTCAGTATCTTATCCTTCACACTAGTTCTGACACCAAGGGGCAGATTTATCATAGTGTTGCATTGCCCTTGCGTCACACAAGGTAACGCAAGGGCAAGGCAACACAAAAGTCAGATTTACCAAGCAAAGCAAGGCCACCTTGTGTGGCCTTGCAGTGCTTGGTAAATCTGGAGTAACACAAGGCATTGCTAGTTCCTGTATTGCGTTACTCTGCCCCTGGGAGGCGTTTCATGGGTGGAGTGTAGGTGTTCCCACATGTCCACCCATGGATTTTGACACATTCCCAGATTTACCATTAGTGGTAGGCCTGGAAATGCGTCAAAATGCTACGTCTTCCCAGGATCTTTATTTCTCCTAGTTTCTTCCTTTTTCTACGTGTTCTGCATTCTGCAGCACAAATAGAAAGAGGAAAAAGCCCCACAAGATTGTTTTTGTGCAGGAAGGTGCAATCCTGCCCGCAACGTAGGCACCCTTGCACCATGGTGCAAGGGTGCCTACCTTGGCGCAAGCCACACACTATGAGCCAGAAGAAGGAAAGGACAGGAATGCGCCGTATAATGTTGAATATGGTGCATTCATGGCCTCCTCCTTTCATGCAGCACATCAAGGTGTCTTTCTGCGTTGCATGAAAGTTTGATAAATCTAAGCCCAAGTGCGCACACTTAGTCACGGGTGGACGAGGCTGTAGGGCCATTATAAAAGGAGTCTGAGTATGCACGAATTTCAGCCTCATACTTGTTAACCTGGCAAGTAGCTCTCTTTATTTATTTGTCTCGATTGTGACGGGGAAAACCATGTGAAAATACCTGAATCCATTAGATGCTGAAATCATATATCCATTGGTGGCCGATGCATAGAAACAGTGGGAGGGCAGGTGGAGGGGGTGCAGAAGTGGAACACAGGGGGGGGGGGGTGAATAATAAAAAAAGAAAACCTACCTGATGCTGCTTCTGCCGCCTCGAGCCTAAGAGCTCCTCTGCTTCCTGGTACCAGCAGCCCCAGGGACAACATAAGAGACTCCCTGTTTAATCCCCACGATGATCTCATGCTGCTTGAGAGCAGCGCAGGGATTGGACTGAGCGGGCTTGTTTAATGCTCATTCAGGCACGGGAAGTCTGTGCTGTTTCTCCAACCCCGCTGTGCAATACAGCTGGGTCGGAGAAACCTAATTGAGCGTGTCTGTTTGGCTGGCTTAAGTTGACCGGCCAAACAGACATGCACACTTAGCAGTGCACATCAATCCGCCCCCTCCCATGGCCCGGCCACGCTCATCCCCACACACGCTGACTCTGTCAGTAGCTGAAAAATAAAACAATATTGTTTTATTTTTCAGCTGCTGGCTGAGCCAGTGGGGCGACGCTCCTCTGCCATTGCGGAGGAGCCGTTGCAGCATATATCACATAAACGATCTTCATTGATGTAATATGTAAGCAGTGCATTGCAGGGGTGTAAGTTATAGTTAGCTCAGCTAACTATAACTGCTTAATTTCACTGGTTTTGTGCGAGTGAAATTTGAGACTAACTATAACGTCCCTGTAACCTTTGTTTTTTTCAGTGAATTTCTAAAGTTTTTTTTATTCTATTTCCTAATTATAACATCCCTGTAACCTTTGTTTTTTCAGTAAATTTCTAAGGTTTTTTTTAATGTTGTTTCCTTACTATAACGTCCCTGTAACCTTTGTTTTTTAAGTGAATTTTTAAGGTTTTAAGGTAGTGCATGAGTGTTTCAGTGGGTGTGTGAGTGTCTGTATGAGCCTGGGAGTGGCTGCATAAGTGTCTCACTGGGTGTGTGAGCATCAGAGTGTGTCTGTGAGTAGCTGTATGGCTCTTTGAGTGGGTGCAAGAGTGTCTGAGTGGGTCTGTGAGTGGCTGCATTGGTATGTGAGTGGGCGCATGAGTGTCTGAGTGAGTGGGTCTGTGAGTGGGTGTGTGAGTGTCTGAGTGGGTCTGTGAGTGGGTGTGTGAGTGGGTATCTAAGTGTCTGTCTGGGTATATCAGTAGCTGTGTGAGTGACTCAGTCACAAAGGAACAGCGCCTGCCCTTTTATACTACAAGAGCCCACAGTTTCGCAAAATATCTACCCAAGCGGAGCTCTTTTTATTGGTTAATTACTAAGTGCTACCTACTTGGGTAAATTTCCAGTACGTAGTCTACACTACAACTGTGTAATGGAGCACGAGGAAATGTCACCAGTGACCTTGTGTTCATTTTGGCAATGTGATTGTTCCTGGTGTGTCTTTTTCCAGAAATATGTGATAACATGAATCCTCCTATAGAGAAGATAATGAGACTACAAAGAGGTAAATCTCCACCAAACAAGGGACCTTCCTCTTAAGTATATGAAGTAAGTGCTTCTTTGTTTGGTGGAGATGTCCTCATATTCCTTGTCATCAAGAACTCCTCACCAAAATCGGTGGGAAACGTGCTAGGGGCCGCTTGTTAAGCTGTCCATCATTCTGGCAAAAGGCAGGAAGACCTTTGCATACTACTAAGGTGGTAGAGGCCAAACAGGGAAGCATCCAAGTGATTTGCACATTTGCATACTCCTAGCAATTTAAAGGGAGAACCATGGACTCCGCTTTCATCAGGACAACTAAGAACCCACTTGTCACAGTCACATACAGATTGTGCTCCAATGAATCAACGATGCAGTCACCTCCACGAAGGATTTCATATCATTTTTAGGTCAAGCCTAGCGCAGCGCGCATGCGCTGCTCTAGGAGAGGGCCTCTTGGAATCACTCCAGACATTCAGAAAGCTTTCAGAAAGCTCATGCGTCTGGTTGTCAAATTCTAAGGGCCTTTGCGTGTGGCTTTCAAAAAATGAAAGCCCGCAATTGGCCAAAGGCGGGTGCATGTCCCACCTCTTCTTAAAATGTTCACTCCCATGGCGTTTTGATGTCGGGAGCGAGCAGCGGCGCGCAAGGTGCCATCTGTTGTGGATCATGTTACTTTCCCTGGGACATGTCGCTTTCACTTTCGTGCGGCCACGCTTGTTTTAATTTATTGTGCCTCACTGACTCATTCAGTTATCCGGAAAAGTATCCTAGATTTGTACAATCAGGAAATATACAGTGGAACATTTCCAGTCAACGAAACAGAATTATTTTTGCGTGGGAAACATGTTTTTTTCCTGGAGGACCAAATTAGAAAATACATTGGAATATTAAAGTAAAAAGCTTTACTTCTGCACAGAAACACAGCAACAACCGTGCTGAACCTTTTTATAACTCGCACCGTTGTCTGAACTTTAGCTTGCCACTTTAAAAGGCATTACAACTAGTCATCTCAAATTCATAAGCTTTAGCGAACTTTGAAGGATGAACGAACGATTCAGCTCGGAGGACTCCAACCTGTGTCCTGTATGTTATAGAAACAGGTCCACCAACCACTGAGTTGTAGAGGTGAATTAGCTGTCGTCACAGCTGCGGGCGTCAGAATTACTTATTTTACGCAAGCTCTTCCTTACGTAAAGCAATTCAAAATCTGCTCATAAACAACATAATATGTTCACAGTTATTATACGAAATGTTTAAAATTGCGAGCAGACTGGAACAATGTAGAGGGCTGGGGCATTATAAATAATGCAAGGAGGCAGAACATTGTGATTGGGCCAGAAAACTTCCACAAACTAATCTCCGAGTTACTTTTTTTCTGAGAATAATCCCGCCATGTAAATTTCGAAATATATTCTACAAATTTGGGAGGCAGAAAGGAATTGTGAGGGATGTAAGTGTATTAAAGTCCAAGTAATTTAATCGGATAGTTACCTTTATTTGCTCACATCAGCTTACTTCAATTTTCAGACGTTGCACTGATGTTACGTTGTCCAATTTAAAAGGACGTTTCACCCAGTATATCTCTACAATTGTATCGGTTTTTAGAGAGAGGTGTTAAGTGACTGCGAAAGCCCTTGCCATTAGACCTCCCCCCCAACCCTACCAGCCGCCTGCTGCCTCCTCTTTGCCACAGCCTCACGCCCCTTGGACACCCCTCCAACTCACGCAGAGTGAAGACCTCTGCTCCACAGGCACATTCCATTGGCTCTGACTGCTGACCGGACATCTGCCCCAGTGCAGGGACATGTGTTTGACCCCGTGGTCACAGGCTTGGCTACTGTTGTGTTCCCTCAGCCTATCATCCTTGTGTGGTCGAGGAAGCATGTTCAAATTATCTGGGTAACAATCTGATATATCTCACAGCACCCCGCTCAAACAAGCGCCTAGAGGTCATTCTGTTTGCACTGCTGATAACTGAGCACCTCTCACCACTACCGATTTCTTACAGGCTCCGAGAGGCCTTTCAGCTTGCCTGTCATTCACTACCTCTGTCCGGTAAGCAGTCCAGTAGGGGAGAGGATGTGGCCTAACGGCTAGAGCGGTCGAACTTGAAGCTGGGGAACCGGTTTCGAGTCTCGGCAAGGACGCTCAACATCCTGTGATTCTGGTCAAATCCCCGTGCCCAACAACAACAAAAATGAATGTGCAGCTGGTGCTTCGGGTCAAGTTCGAGCTATATAAAACTCCGTAAAAAAATTAAAATTCTCTCCCTATCACCAACACACAATTCGTCCCTGCCCGTAGAGGACATTCAGTTTCAGGGCTAATTAATCGGTGCCACTCGTAGCACGCATTTCACTCAAGTGCCAAGAGGCCTTTCGATATACAGTGCTAATAATTCGGTACTTCTCAACATCATACGCTTTCCATACAAGTGCCTACAGTGGGTTGACACTGCACTGCTAATAAATCACTACTTCTCACCAGCACCCTGTTCATACAGGTGCCTAGAGGCCATTCAGTATGCAGAGCTAATAATCACTTCTCAGCATCACACAATCATCTTACAAGTGCCTACAGTACCATGAGACTGCGGTGCTGATAAATCAGCAAGTCTCACCAGAACCTTGTTCATACAAGCGCCTAGAGGCCATTCCATATGCAGCGTTATCAGCAATGCAAGCTGAATGACCTCTAGGCGCTGGTTTGAGCTGGGTGCGGTGAGAAACGCTGAGTTATTGACACTGCAACCTGAACGGCCTCTAGGAGCTTGTGTTAAATGGACGCTGTTGAGAGGTATTGTGTTATTAGCGCTGCAAACCTCTAGGCACTTGTATGAACTGCGCGTTGTGAAAAGTGTAGCGTTCTGTAAACTGAAGTCTTCCACCGATGGGAAACTCTACCCACCGGGGTGCAGAGCACCTGCTCAGGGGAGGATTAATGTTCAAACTCCTCCCCCATCCGTTCATTGGTTTCGTTGCTGGGGATGTAAGGCTTCGGTGACAGGACAAGAGCCATAAATAAATAAATACATAATTAATAAATGAACAACCTTCCTTTGGTGGTCTTTTTTTCCTGCTAGGATGAACGTGCGTTGAACAGGATAATTGATATAAAATATGGCCACAGGGCCCAATTCAAATAAAAAGTCTTAAATCTCCATTGAATAGACTAAAACCTTCAAAAATAGAAAGTAACAATATTTCTTGATTCACAAGTGCCAGACTGGATCATACAAATGTGTAGGTGTGGGCGTAGGTTACATATAAAAGTATGCTTTTTCATTTTTTATTATCAAAGTCAATGTTTACTTCCACTACATACCTTTCTAAACAAGCATTTGCAATGCAATAGGTCTCACATTTACGTGAGTCTGAGCTATTGACATTGCAAATAACAATGCCTTTTATTTTTACATTGCCAATAGCTTAAACTCGCGTAAACGCGAGACCTATTGCATTGCAAATGCTTGTTTGATATGGAATTGCTGAGAAAACACACTTGCTTTGCCTTGACCAAGCCCAGGAAGTTAGGATCATTTCTCCTTTAAAGAAGTGGAGCTTCAACGGGGGTACCTGCTATGTTTACATGTGTAAGTGCCTCCCGTTGAGGTTTAATTACTGTAAAATGAGAATTAGGACCAAAAAAATCCAGCAAAAACGTAATGGGAGTGGATGGCCACGCGGTCCCCTCCCCAGGCCGATTGAGGCCCCGGGGACCCCATCCCCTGGGGCCTGGCCACAAATCAATGGGGGAGGGGAGCCGCACGGCCCCCCTTACTGGGCCTTTTTTTAGCCCCTCGGAACCCATCCCACAGGGCCCAGACGTGTCTCCCTAGGTGTCCTTGAGCCCACCCAGGGTACCTAGTGCGATATGGGACCATGGGGGGAGCCTCAAGGCCCACACGGTCCGAGCCGGGTCCCATACTTCTGCGGAAGCGGGCACTGATCTTGCACGCAGAGAGCTGCTGGAAATGCAGCTCCCTGCGTGTGAGAGCAATACTTTTATCTTTTTACCTGCCGGCATGTCTGTGGGCAGGGAAAGAGATGAAAACTCCACTTCCAGCAAGCAGGAGTAGTTTGACAACTCCTGCTTGCTGGAAGCGGAGTGTTTGCTTTTGCTCGGGGGGAGCTGCCAAAGCTCCCACTAAGCAAAAGCAAACAGTTATGCCCCGGGGTGGGCACCCCGGAACATAGCAGGAGCCGGCCCTGGGGGGGGGTAGCTGGCAGTCCCCAGGGCCATATATGGCTCCAGTGGGTGGTGGGTTGCGTGGCGCCCATCCTTTGTCCTGCACGGGCCGGCCCTGGGGAGGTGGTGGTCCCTGGGCTGTATATGGCCCCTCCTTTATTTTAAAAACATATTCGGCTCCAGGGAGGAGATGGTTCCCGGGGCATAAATAAGCCATAGGAGAGGGGACCCGTGCACCCCCTCCTTATTAATTAAAGACAGCATGCCCCTGGGACCTGGCCCACCCTGGGGCAATATTAAAAGCAAGCCTGGGAGACCGTGCCTTTTTTAAAATTCACTATGATATTCATGAATATTCACGAATTTCACTGTGAATTAAAAAGAAAATAGCTTTTTTGCCCTATCGGGTCCCTCTGGGATCCCAGGAACAAGGCTATGGGGTTAGGGTATTCATACCGTGACCCCTTTTCTTTTCTTTGTATCTTGTTTTGGGACATGGCTTCAGTCGAGTTACAAGATGCATACCAACCCTATCTGGTTGAAATGTTGGCAGGAAATCGGAGCTCTGCGTATTGATGCACAAACTTGTTATTATTCGCAAAGGCTTCGCAACCCTAGCTATACAAGGTTGGATTTCTATTAATATCTCGCAAACTGAACAGATTTACACCAAATAACGGAAAGCGTGATCTGCAGATCAAAATCGACCTTTCTGCCAAATTCGGTGTAATTCCGTCCAGCGGTTCGGGCTGTAGTCGTGTTCAAAACCCTTGTGGGAATTAACATGGAAAACACACTTTTTATGGCACCCCCCCCCCTTTTTCTCGTCCTCCACTTGACGGATCACCCTGAAATGTTCCATACACAATTAGAATGACCGATGCACTTTTTTTTCTCGAAAATTTAGTGAAGATTCGTCAAATGGCGCCAAAGATATAGGCAAGTCAAAAAACGATATTCCTATGGAAACATGGTCCTAACTATAACTACCTACTGTTGACCGCCAGTAGGTGATATATATATATATATATATATATATATATATATATATATATATATATATAAAACCCTCAGCGCCTTGAGACCCTCACGGGTGAGTAGCGCGCTTACAATTCCCTGATATATATATATATATATATATATATATATTCACTGAAAAAACCATAGGTTTCAGGCACGTTATAGTTAGAAATTTGCATTTAAAAAACCTTAGAAATTCACTGAAAAACCATAAGGTTTTAGGGAAAGTTATAGTTAGTTGGACATTGCACTCGTACAAAACCCGTGAAATTCCCCCGTTATAGTTAGTTCAGGTAACTATAACTCGCGCCCGCAATGCACTGCTGATGACGTCACATATTACATCACTCATGACATGGTCAGTGACATCACTGATGACATCACTGATGACATCTCAAATGACATCACTGATGACATCACTGATGACATCATCCAGTGACTGTGTGTTTGTGTAAAGTTTAAATATGTTTAATATATATAGGGAAAGGCGTATTGAAGAATGAGTGGGTGTATAAGTGTCTGAATGGATGATTTAGTAGGTGCGTGACTGAGTCTATAAGTGAGTGATTAAACGTATCTTACTGGATGCATGGGTGAGTGACTAAACTGTGTGAATGTCTGTATCCGTCTGTCTGTTGTTGTGTAAGCAGCTGCATGGGTTTCTGACTAGCTAAATGAGTGTCTATATGGGTTATGGATTGGTTCTCTGAGTATCTGTATGGGTGCCTCAGTGTTTGTGTGGGTGGGGTGAGTGTGACTCTGTGCATAGATGTGTGAGTGGGTGATTCACTGGGTGCATGGTTTCAAGAGTGCGTCTGTGATGGACTGTATGGGTGGGTGAGTGTGTGTATGGGTGTGTTAGTGATTGAATGTATATCTCAGTGGTACATGTGTGAGTAACTACATATGTGAAAGGCAGTATATATGTGTGTTGGAGTATATAAATGGCTATAAGTGAGAGTGTGTGATTGTGAGAGTGGCTATATGGATGAGTGTGTGCTTGCATCAGTGATTGCATAGGAGCGTAAGAATGTGCTAGTATTTTTATGAGTAAGTGAGCTGGTGTGTATAACTGTATAGGTGAGTAAATTGGAGTGTGATTAATTATTTGCATGACTGACTAGGTGTGTGAGTACCTCTATGGATGAGTTGCGTTGTGTGAGTGTTTATATAGGTGTATGAGTGCATATGATAGTCCTGTACTGAGTGACTGTAAGTATGAGTGACTGTACGGGTGAGTGAGTAGATGTGTGTGTGTAGACCTAAGAATCAGTGAGTGGGTATGTACTTATTGGTATTGGAGTGTGTATGGTTTTGAGAATGGCAGTCCGTAATTTAGAGTGGGTGTTTCAAAACTTATATTAGGGTGTGAGAAGATGCATTAAATTCTCACATGGATGATGTCATCAGTGATGTCATCAGTGATGTCATTTGAGATGTCATCAGTGATGTCATCAGTGATGTCACTGACCATGTCATGAGTGATGTAATATGTGACGTCATCAGCAGTGCATTGCGGGGCGCGAGTTATAGTTACCTGAACTAACTATAACGGGGGATTTCACGGGTTTTGTACGAGTGCAATGTCCAACTAACTATAACTGTCCCTAAAACCTTATGGTTTTTTCAGTGAATTTCTAAGGTTTTTTAAATGCAAATTTCTAACTATAACGTGCCTGAAACCTATGGTTTTTTCAGTGAATTTCAAAGGTTTTTTAAATGCTAATTTCTAACTATAACATGTCTGAAACCTACGGTTTTTTCAGTGAATTTCAAAGGTTTTGTAAATGACAATTTTTAAATGTATTAATTGTTATATTTATTTTTTTCATACTGATTTACTACATTTTTAGAAACATTTTTTTTTACATATTTTATTTTTTAAATTACATTGTAATTACATTATACATTACAAAAATACTTTCTCAGAATGAATTACTTTAGTTTAAATACTTTGCACATAGGCAATAGACTTTTAAGTACAGTAGTTACAGTTGTTGCAATGGGCAACACATTTTCAAACACAATGCAACATTCAGCTCAATGTGAATTTCTAGTTAAATGCAATTAGTTACTTTATGGATTACTTTTTCTAACCACAGGACTGGATCCTAGATTCAGTCCTGGGACATCTCCTGTAAACAGTTGAGTAAAAGCGTTTTGGTTACAGTAGTGATTTTTAAGGAATATTATTGTATTTTAAAAGTTGACACTTAGAAACTTTTTCTCATAGAATCACCAATGTTATCCTATGGAAGGAAATTCACTTAGCAGGTAAAAAGTGTTATCGTTACTTTTTCTTACTCAGTGTTGGATCCTGGATCCAGCACTGGTGCATCTCCTGTAAACAGTTGAAAGAATGCGTTTAAGTCATACAGGCGATTTTTAAGGAATATTTGTAGTTTGTGAAAATCGACACTTTGAAACTTTTCAGCTGAAAACCAGACAATGGATTCCTATGGAAGAAAATATAAGTTACTGGTAAGTACGGTTAAAATTACTTTTCAGGGTCAGTGCTGGGCTAAAAGATGCAGCACTGAGGTCTCTCCTGATAACAGGTGAGTAAATCGGAATTCGTATTTCGGCTGATTTTAGAGGAATATTTTAAAGTTCCAAAACTCCACACTTAGAAGAATTTCCAAGTGAAACCAGTCAATGTTAGCCTATGGAAGGAAATTCAAGTTACTGGTAAGTACGGTTAAAATTACTTTTCAGGACCAGTACTGGGCTGAAAGATACAGCACTGAGGTCTCTCCTGATAACAGGTGAGTAAATCGGAATTTGTATTTCGGCTGATTTTAGAGGAATATTTGTATGTTTCAAAAATCAACACTTAGAAACTTTTTCAGCAAAAAGCAGACAATGATATCCTATGGAAGGAAATTCAAGTTACTGGTAAGTACGGTTAAAATTACTTTTGAGGATCAGTACTGGGCTGAAAGATGCAGCACTGAGGTCTCTCCTGATAACAGGTGAGTAAATCGGAATTCGTATTTCGGCTGATTTTAGAGGAATATTTTAAAGTTCCAAAACTCCACACTTAGAAGAATTTCCAAGTGAAACCAGTCAATGTTAGCCTATGGAAGGAAATTCAAGTTACTGGTAAGTACGGTTAAAATTACTTTTCAGGACCAGTACTGGGCTGAAAGATACAGCACTGAGGTCTCTCCTGATAACAGGTGAGTAAATCGGAATTCGTATTTCGGCTGATTTTAGAGGAATATTTGTATGTTTCAAAAATCAACACTTAGAAACTTTTTCAGCAAAAAGCAGGCAATGATATCCTATGGAAGGAAATTCAAGTTACTGGTAAGTACGGTTAAAATTACTTTTCAGGATTAGTACTGGGCTGAAAGATGCAGCACTGAGGTCTCGCCTGATAACAGGTGAGTAAATCCGAATTCGTAGTTCGGCAGATTTTAGAGGAATATTTGCACAATGGTGAAGGTAGGGGGCGGGGCCTGAGGTGACATCTGTGCAAACGCGCCCCGTGGCGCGTTTTAAGTTGGGGGATTAAGTCCCCTTGAATCATGAGGGTCCCTAGGGGCCAACTAGCCCACCAGGAACCTCCAGTATGCGCCAGGGGCTGCGTTGCAGAGACGTGTAGAGAGGCCACACCCCTTTACACCTCTCTGCAACGCAGCTCTGTGGCGCTTTCTGGATGTACCTGTTGGGCTAGTTGGCCCCCAGGGACCCTCAGGATTGAAGGGGATTTAATTCCCTATCTTAAAACGCGCCACGGGGCCTGTTTGCACACATGTCACCTGAAGCCCCGCCCTCCCTTCACCACTGTGCAAACGCGCCCGTGGCGCATTTTAAGTTGGGGGATTAAGTCCCCTTGAATCCTGAGGGTTCCTGGGGGCCAACTAGCCCACCATGTACCTCCAAAAGCGCCACAGAGCTGCTTTGCAGAGAGGTGTATAAAGGGGCGTGGCCTCTGTACACCTCTCTGCAACGCAGCCCCTGGCGCATACTGGAGGTTCCTGGTGGGCTAGTTGGCCCCAGGGACCCCCAGTATTCAAGGGGAATTACTTCCCCATCTGTAAACGCGCCAGGGGCGCGTTTGCAGAGTGGTGAAGGAAGGGGCGGGGCCTGCGGGCCGATCGTTTTTTTTTTCTTGAAGGGGGCTGTGTGGCCCCCTACCTTTTTCTTATTTTTGGGCCCTGGGGACCCCATCCCCCAGGGCCTTACCCCTTTTTTTATTTAAAAAAAAATTATTTCTGGGGAGGGGGCCGCGTGGCCCCTCCCGGGCCACTACTTGTCCCGGGGACCCCATCCCCTGGGGCCTGGCCTCTGGTTGGGGACTGTGGGGGGTCCCCAAACCCCCACAGTCCCGCCGGCTCCCCGTGTCCTACGGGAGCCGGCATTGCTTTTACACATGGGGAGCAGCTAACATGCTGCTCCCCGTGTGGAAAGCAATTGTCTTTGGATATTGGAAGCGAGAGCAGGTTTCCCTGCTCTCTCTTCCAATATCCAAAGCAGTTTGCAATGACAGGACGGGAGCCGCGAGGCTCCCGTCCTGTCATTGCAAACAGCAGTGTCCCGGGGTAGACACCCCGGGACACTGCAGGAGCCGGCCCTGGGGGTGGCGGTCCCCAGGGCCACCACAGACTCCAGGAGGGGGCCGCGCGGCCCTCCTCCCCACATCAGCAAAGCCCCGGGAGGTGGTGGTCCCCGGGGCTTCGGGGGTCCAAAACGGACCCCCATTTTAATTTGTTAGTGCCCCGGGGAGGTGGCGGTCCATCGATTTTTTTTTTTTCGGCAGGATTCGCGCTCCCTGAGCGCATCCTGCCGATTTTTTTTTAAAAAAAAATGCTTTTTTCTGCCCAGGGGGTCCTTGTGGGACCCCTGAGCAGACCTAGGGGTCAGGGTGTTTCTACCCTGCCCCCTTTGTGCGTTTGCGCACTTTTTTACTGCTTTCTTGTTCCTCGGTTCTACCGAGGAATAAGATGGCTGCCAACACTTCCTGGTTTGGAGTGTTGACAGCCAATTAGCAGACAGCTCGTGATCGGGAGGGTGCGCGAATCCGACGCGGCCATAGATATATATGTACTTTTACTTTTGATTTTCTCAGCAACTACTGAACGGATTTACACCATTTAACAAAAGGGTTCTTTCTGAACCAAGAACTACCTCTTTGCCAAATTTGGTGTAATTCCGTTCAGCAGTTCAGGCTGTAGCCGTGTCTAAAGTTTCCTATGGGAAATTGATTTTTTGACTCTTATTTTTTAATTTCTCCGCAACTACTGAACGGATTTACACCATTTAACAAAAAGGGTTCTTTCTGAACCAAGAACTACCTCTTTGCCAAATTTGGTGTAATTCCGTTCAGCAGTTCGGGCTGTAGCCGTGTCTAAAGTTTCCTATGGGAAAATGAATGGGGAAAACACGTTTTGGGACCCCCTTTTTCTCGGCCCCCGCTTGACGAATCACCCTGAGACTTTCAGGGTAGGAGCGGACCGGAGCGGGCCATAAAGTTTGAAAATTTCGCAAGATTCGTCAACCGACGCAAGAGTTATTTCAAATAGAATGTCGCGGATTTCCTATGGAAAATAGGTCCTAACTATAACTATCTACTGGCGACCGCCAGTAGATAATATATATATAGTTATATTTAAGACCAAAGTTTCCATAGGAAAAGCGTTTTTTGTTTTGCCAATAACATTGATGCCACTTGGTGAATCTTCACGAAATTTTCACAAAACTTCCCTTTTGTTCTGGTTCAGCTGCTGTGTTGAAATTTTTGGGTGATTTGTCAAGCGGGGGCCAAGAAAAAAGGGGGGTTCCAAAACACGTTTTCCCCATTTTATGTCTATGGGGATTTTTTATTTTCACTGAAGAAAACAAAGATTACAGGGATGTTATAGTTAGGAAAACGAATTTAAAACAAACCTTAGAAATTCACTGAAAAAACCAAAGGTTACAGGGAATTATACTTAGGCTCAAATTTCACTCATACAAAACCAGTGAAAGTTAGCAGTTATGGTTATCTGAGCTAACTATAACTTACGCCCCCACAAAGAACTGCTTATTACCTCACATATTACATCACTCATGACATGGTCAGTGACATCACTGATGACATCACTGATAACATCTCAAAGGACATCACTGATAACATCATCTAGTGATTGTGAGTGTATTGTAAACCTTTATGAGTGTTAAACATATATACTAAGGTACTACAAAAGTTAAATTAGTATACTTTGTGTACTACTAATGAGTGATGCTATTTCTAACATATATTATGTGTAGTGTGTAACAGGAAGCAATCCACAGTGTAGGCCTTTGTATAAGTATTTATTGTAGAGATAGCATGAAGATAAGATGCCGGTACAAAGGGTCCAGGGCATCTGACACTAAACACAGCTCTTCAACGGAATACAAGCGCATTCCAGAATAGAACTGTAAAGATCCACTCTGACGCAGTATGAAGAGGAATGTAATCTTTATTGGTCCAAGTTACATTCAAAGCTACCTCCAGCTTGCTCTCCCAGCTCCTGAGCTCCTACCTCCCTTTCTTTAAAGAACAACATTCCACTCAGCAAAATAGTTCTAAATTCCATCCCAGAAAGCTAAGACAACTCTACACATCTTCCCCCTTATAAATAATAAACAAATTTGTCAATCCCTAACAATACATGGACTGACAAGTACAAGAAAAAATGAAGACTAGACCAGGAGGCAAAAATAATGGCCTCCTAGTCACTAGAAATTGATTGGGGAGCACAACATTTGGAGACATTCCCCACACTCCAAGCAGAACCATCAGCTAAAATGAGAATATTCTTTTTCACAGTTTTTACTTGTATAGGTTTAGAAAACTTACTTTCATCCTTGGTAACAATTCCATTTCTTTTAACTGCAACCCAATCACCCTTCTTGTCATTATAATATTCCATTGCAAGAAATTGCTTTTGAGTCACATCACTTTCAACAGCATTGCGATCAACCCACACGCATTCCTTGTCTTTAAGGCACCCTGGAACCTCTTTCACACCAGGCTCTCACTCTTTAAGGGAGACAAAAGGAGACACCACAGTGACTGAGTGTGGAGTCACCCTATAGGACCACACTAGCTTTCTCAATTCTTCAACCCAAGATAAACCATTGGAGAGTGAAAGTTGTATATTCTCCATAAGCAAACGGTTGATTCTCTCAACCAACCCATTGGCTTGAGGTCTGAACAAAGCCACCCTTTCATGTTTAATTCCAAGTTTGCACAAGAATTCGCGCCTCTTCCTTGACACTAACTGTACACCATTATCAGATATCAGGGTTTTTGGAATTCCTTCGTTCATAAACACTCTCTCCAAAAACCCTACTACCTTCTCAGTGTCAATGCAATCAGTAGTTTTGATAACAAACCATTTAGAATAATAATCCACTAGAACCATTATATATTTGCTACGTGAGCCTAGTTTGGATATTGGCCCCAAAAACATCAATCGCCACCTTCTACCAAGGTCGTTTGGGAAAAGCCACACAAGCCGGGGGGGGGGGTTGCTTAACAATTTTAGTCTTATCGCTGTTCGCACATGCACAGCAATCTCTCACAGTGCTTTGATGTCACTATCCATACCAGGCCACCAAAAAGATTGCCGTATACGTCTCTTAGTCATGTTCCTACCCAGGTGTCCCTCATGTGCAATATTAATAATTTTCTTCCCGAGTCCCAATGGCGGCACAAACTGACTCCTTCTCAACAACCTTCCATTACATACACTCAGTTCGGCCTCCACATTTCGAAAACCCTGGAAACGAGCATCCTCCACAAGACTCCCTTCCTTACTTCCAGACACATACTTGATCACATGCTGCAAAACAGCATCTTCCAACATGGCAGTTGTCCACTCCATTTCATCAAGGGCTAATTCTTCCATGCCCCTTACCACTTCAATGTCATCATCCACTTCCACTCCGATTTCATCAACTGGCATCCTGGACAGATAATCAGCCACTACATTCTTCAAACCCTTCACATACTCCACCTCATAATTATACTCAAGAACAGATAGCATCCACCTGGAGATCCTGGAAGTTACACTAACTTCTAAACCCCTCCACCTTTAAACAGATGGATAAGGGGCTTATGATCAGTATGGACTTTAAAAGGTAGACCCCAAACAAAGTACCTGAAGTGTTTGACCTCCCAACAACATGCCAAGGCCTCTTTCTCAATTACTGAATAGGAAACTTCGGCATCTCGAAGTCTCCTAGATGCAAATCCTATAATCCTCTCATGGCCTTCATATACTTGAGTCATTACAGCTCCTATCCCTACTGCACTTGCATCAGTGGTCACAAAAGTTTTGGCTCTGACATCAAAGCGACCTAGGGTCGGGGCATGGAGAATACATGATTTCACTTTATTGAAAGCTTCATTGCAAGCCTCATTCCAATCAAACACGGTACCTTTCTTCATCAACAACCTTAATGGTTCAAGAATTTCAGTAAAACATCTCACAATTTAGAACAATATTCCGCAAGACCAAGAAAAGATTTTAACTGATCTTTGTTAAGGGGAGTAGGGGCGTCCTTCACTGCAGAAACAATGCTCTTTTTAGGTTTGATTCTAACCTTGGATATTTCATGCCCTAAGTACGTTACACAACTCTTTCTCAATTGGCACTTTTCCCTCTTTATCGTTAGACCATGAGTCTCCATCTGTTTTAACACCTCATTCATCACCTCATCATGATGCTTGCTGTCTTTCCCAACAACCAATACATCATCCTGGAAACAGAGAACATCTCTCAAACCCACGAATATTTGTTGCATGACCCTTTGAAACACCGCTGAGGCAGATGCTAAGCCAAATGGCATCCTACAGTTACGGAATGCTCCCAGCCGTGTGACAAACGAGGTGAGATGTCTAGAATCGCTATGAAGATCAATTTGATGATACGCCGCAGACATATCAATTACACTAAATACTTCTCCACCACCCATGGCCGTTAGCATCTCAGAAATATTGGGTAAAGGTTGCCTATCAACCCAAATATTTTCATTCAGGTCATGCAAGTCAACACATAAACAAATTTTGCCTCCATCTTTAGATGCGTCTACGATGGGAGCCAACCATTCAGAGGCCTCAATGGGTTCTATTATTCCTTGTTCCAATAACTTCGGGGCATATTAGCAAGAACAGGCGAAAATTATCGCTAACCGCGCTTAGCGCGTATTTATTTAACGCCGCCTATCGCTGGATATTATCGCGGAGATAACATGCTATTAGCAAGGTTTATCTCCAATGCGATAAAATATCCAGCGATAGTAGTGAATGCGTGGAATATCGCTGGAAATCCAGCGATATTCACGCATTAACGCCATGGTGGACTTAGGCTGACAATCCACCTCCTATTCTACAAACAGGTAAGTCATGTTTTTAGCAGGTGTTAAATTCTAGCGATATTCGCGCATAGCGCGAATTTTTTTATCGCTTCGCCTGCGTTGCTAATAGGGGGAAGTTGTTTTAGCGACTGTTTTCAGTCGCTTTTAGTTGGGAACGCCTACCTTGCATGTCATTAGCGATAATTATCGCTGGCATGCAAGGCAATGGGAAAACGGGCCGCTATCGCCAGAAAGATGTCGCTAACGGCTGTTAGCAACAGCTTGCTGATAGGGCGATAAAAAAATCGCTGCTTTAGGCGGCAAAAAGTGCCGCTAAAGCGGCGATAACGCCCTTGCTAATATGCCCCTTCTTGATTTCCCCTTGACATAATAGATAACTGATATGACACAGTTCACCCGAAGCTCTTTCATTAAGTGTGGCACATTCCTCACTCTATGCACAACTGGCACAGCATTTTTCTTCAAAATAATTTTATGTGAGAAACCCTTGAACTTCCCCAGTTTATCCGAAAATACATCAGGATACTTCTGCATTATGGTTGTTTCGTAAGTGTCAACAACGTTCACAACAGTGGTCATGACTGGTTCAGTGGCGTTAGGATTTAAGATGATGCCGAGATCTTTTTGGTGACGCCAGCCTAGTAGGTTTGACCCTGATTTTGTCAAGTACACTCGACCATATACCTTGTTTCCATTAAAGCTGATCACCATCCACCTCAACCCTATTATCTCTATAGTGTTTCCACCCTATCCAACAGCCTTAATGTTGGACTTGTCCCATGAAAACTCCTCATCACTCCTTGTCTTGCGATATGTTTCCATAGACAGTAATGTGTAAAGACTACCAGAATCGACTAACATCTTGACACTATACTCATTCAAGCCAATAGTACAATGGGGTTTCTCCAATTTGTGTGTACTCTCTCTGACAACATCGTTATTTAGCACACAGGGAGTCCCACAGGATTCTACTTTAAGACCGAAACCTTCCACATTCAACATCAATTTATGGACACTTTCACACGTGTCATCTATTTCTTGCACCCAATTGAATTGAGTTTTTGCTCTACAAACTTTGGCAAGGTGCCCTTTCCTACCACATGCTCGACATGTTACATTCCTAGCCATGCACTTGGTGCTAGAAGCTATGTGACCAGGAGCACCACAACGGTAACATTTGACCACCCTTGTGTCGAATCCTTGAGAGGCAGGTGCACCTCGCCAAGTGTCACTGGGTTTGTTAGAAAGAGAAGGTTTTACATTAGGCTTCACCTTTTTTTGTTTCATCAATAGATGCATGTACTTCGGGCACTTTAGAGACTATTTCCTTTGAAGATATGGCACTAGAA
Organism: Calotriton arnoldi; assembly: GCA_963921515.1. NCBI lineage: Eukaryota > Metazoa > Chordata > Amphibia > Caudata > Salamandridae > Calotriton > Calotriton arnoldi. The sequence continues at coordinate 3,104,262 of CAWUFW010000039.1, forward strand.
CATTTGTCCATCTCCTTGATCCATAAATCTGTGTGCTGTAACCCCTTAGCGATCAAAATTGCTTCTTCCAAAGTAGGATCTTTTATGAGCAGTTTTTCCCTTACTCTCTTATTATTGGTGCACCTTACAATCTGATCTCGTGTTAGAGAATCACCCAACCCTTCAAATCGGCATGTTAGAGAAAGTCCCCTTAACGCAGCAACATAGGACGCATTATCTTCATCAACCTTTTGCACACGATAAAAAAATTGTGTCTTTCCAATACAATGTTAACCTTTGTAGTGAAACGTGTTTCTAACATACTCATTGATATTTCCTAAACATTATTTGGTTGACCATCTCCCATACCCAATGAAATTTTGGGGAGGCCTTCGTACAAGAACCGCCCCTCTACTCCTAAATGATGGAGTAAAATAGCCTGTCTGCGAACGGGACCGTATTTGTCAGCCCCAGTTGCCAAAACATAAGTAAGAAATAACTTCTTCCACTCCTTCCAATTAATGGTAGGTTCACCAGGAGTGTCAAGGAAGGTAGGTGGCGCAGACAAACTTTGGTCAGCCATGAGATAACAAATACCCAGTATATATGCAAATAGGCTGAATGCGTTACATGTAGTGCACATATGACATAATAGATAACTGATATGACACAGTTCACCCGAAGTTCCACCTGTGAAAGCAAAGTTGATTAAAACAAATAATAAACTAACACAATAAGTTCAAACAAAAACATCAAAATAACAAACCAGTATTCCGTAGGTAGGCTTGGGGAGCAATTCAATATCCATATCAATCAATCAATCCACTGAAAGGTATCCAGTTTGAAACAAATCTCTCAGTACAAGAGTTCCACAGCGTAATGTAGCAGATAAGCGGTTACCAGTTAACGAAGTTCAATGTCTTGAGAAGCTCTCGCCGCTGTACACACAATCATGTAATGTTCAATGGTGCAATCCGATTTCTGCTGCTAGTATACTTCAACACTGCAAATCCGATTTTGAAAAGAAAAATCCGCTCAAGATGGCCGCTGCCGTAAGTGGTATTGTGTGATGCTTCAACGCTGTGACTCTGAGCCCAAAAAATATTTCACTCAAGATGGCTGCTGACGTGCGTAAGATGCGTAGCGCCTTAAAATCGCAACACCGATTTCAAAGAAAATCCACTCAAGATGGCCGCTGTAATACGTGGTTGTGCGGTCTGTCTCTGAGGGAATTAGGCACATGAATTATGGCAAAACAGAGTCGCGTTGCACGAGATGAAGCTACAGAACGTGAGCCAGATACGCGAGCCAGATTTTGAAAGTAAGCCCACAAAGAATGTTCTTTCCGTTCAGCTTTTTAAAGCTTTACAATTGGTAATACAATCCCATTTTGTACATATCAGGAATATCTGATGAAACGAGAACCGGGTAAAGTCAAACAGTCACTAATATCACATCTCTATACTCGGTACACAAAGTAGGAGCAATAGCCAAAGTAGATGCAGAGAAGCAAGAGTTTAAAGTCCAGCGTGTAGACAATTAGTACTCACAGTCTTTGGTAAGTGTAGATTTATAGGATGTCTTGAAGAAGAATTTCTTTTAGTTGTAAATCCTTTTGTGTTCTCTGTAGGTAAAAATCCAGGGGTGGAGGTAGTAATCGCGTCTGCCCCCTACGCAGACAGGGTTCAAATCGTCGCCAATGTAAAGATCCACTCTGACGCAGTATGAAGAGAAATGTAATCTTTATTGGTCCAAGTTACATTCACAGCTACCTCCAGCTTGCTCTCCCAGCTCCTGAGCTCCAACCTCCCTTTCTTTTTAAAGAACAACGTTCCACTCAGCAACATAGTTCTAAATTCCATTCCAGAAAGCTAAGACAACTCTACACGAACACTATGAAAGCCAATGACATCTCTTACAGCATAACAACCACAATAATAAATATGAATAAAATATTTAATCAGAATGCCACACATCCCTTTTCCTATTTTAAAAAAAAACAAAACAAGCTAAATACATACTAAAAACAACTTGTATACAATACTATAAATAACAAACAAAATGTAGAGTGTAAAAATAAAAATAAAATATAGATTTAACACAAGGAACTATTCTGTGTATCTTTTGGGCAGTCTGATAGCTCTAGCACTCTTTCTTAACAAAAAACGATCAGAATTTCTAACCACATTTCCATACTTCTTATCTGATGAATTTTTCACACCATCTCTAAGTACCTCTTTATCCTTTCCTTCACAGTCATTGTTTTCATTAGTAAAAAAATGTTTTACCTTGGCAATCCTAGACAAAATACACCATTGTCCATTTGACACACGTTCTGCATTACCTCTCAACTCAGTAACCCAAACTGGATCCCGAAATTTTGAAAAACCTTTCCATTGCAACACAGGATCTTTGACACAAACCATGTCCCCAACCCCGATCTTCGACTCCTTGGAAACACTGTCCATAAACATCCTTTCTCTTTGACAACGCAGCATACTGCTTTTGTCACTCAAATTTTTAGCATTTTCACACCCACTCAAAACATCACAACTCTGACCCAACAAATCCACCTTCCAAAACGGACAGAGCGAAGATACCACCTTTCTCCCTCTCATAAGCTCAAAAGGTACCTCCCTTGTGACTGAATTAGGTGTAGATTGATAAGCCCAAATCAATTCTCTTAACGCAGCCTCACAATCCATGTTCAATCTGATTGCACTTTGTATACATTCCATCAACACTGTGTTAAACCTTTCCACTTTTCCATTGGCCTGGGGATAATAAAGAGGAGTGCGTAGATGTTTCACACCACACTTATCTAGAAAATTCATCATGACCAAAGAAGTGAACTGAACACCATTGTCTGTGAGAAGTTCCTCTGGTGTTCCTTCTCTGGAGAACACATCACCAAGAAAATTGATCCCTGCTCAGTGTTTGGCACTGCCACACCTCGCACCTCCACCCACCTTGAAAGGTGTTCAATCAACACTATAAAATATTTCATCCTTAAAGGCAATATGTTGAAAAGTCCCAAAAAATCCACTGCAACCTTCTGCCATACTCTGCTGGGATTGTTTACTGGAATGGGAGCAGGCACTGAGGTAGTTAAATGCTCGTCACTGTAGCAACATTGCGTGCAGTTCCTCACTAATCTGTCTACTTCAACATCGACACCAGGCCACCAAAAACATTCCTTATTCTATGTTTGGTGGCCGTCATGCCTAAATGTCCCACATGCGCAGTCTCTAAAATCTGCTGGTGAAAACATGAGGGTTGTACCAGCTTGTCACCTCTCACCAAAACTTCACCTTCAAAAGATAGCTCATCAGCTGCTTTACAATAGGGTTGTAAAGACACGTCAAGGGACTTTTCTCTCGGCCATCCCAATATCACAAAAGAAATAACTTGGCTCAGCTCCCCATCTTTTAATTTACCACACCACTCCACCGTATCTGCACAAATTAAATGGTCTCCCACTTTGGTAATTATGCACTCTTCAACTTCATCCTGTGCAACTTCCAGACAATCATTTTCTACAGGCAACTGGGATAAAAAAATCTGCCCTAATGCTCTTACCACCTACAATGTAACTTATTCTGAAGTTAAACTCTAAAAACTTTGTCGAAAGTCTTGCCAATCTGGCTGTAGATTTTTTAATTTTGATACCTGACAAAATGTCAACCAATGGCTTATGGTCCGTCCTGAGCTCAAATGCTCTACCCCACAAGTAGGGTTTAAATTTTTCAACACCCCAAACACAGGCTAGCATTTCCTTTTCTATAACTGAATACCTTGTTTCCACATCTCTCAGCCTCCTGGATGAAAATCCTACAGTCACCTCAACACCATTGCATACCTGAGACAACACAGCACCCATACCATACGCACTTGCACCTACAGTTACAGAAATGTCGCGACCTGCTACGTAGGGTTGCAAAGCAGGTGCTGACATGATTCTTTGCTTGATACAATCAAAACTGTGTTGACACACACTGGACCAAATAAAATCAGAATTTTTTTTAAGCAAGTCCTTGAAGCAAGTAGTCATTTCAGCATAATTTGGTATACATTTGGAGTAAAACTCACTCAACCCTAAAAATGACCGAAGCAGTTCCCTATCTTCAGGATGTGGTGCATTCACAATGCCCTCAACAATACTGGGTTTGGGTTTAACTCCTTCAGACGTCAACACATGTCCAAGATATTCTATCTCGTTGACACCAGAAACACATTTGTCCTCTCTGATCATTACACCATTGTTTTCCAGCACAGACAAGACCTTCTCCACACACTTGTCATGTTCTGTCATAGAATCTGCATAGATCAGAATGTCATCCTGAAAAATAACAACATTCGATACATTGTTAAACATTCTTGTTATGACTTTTTGAAAAACCGTTGCCGCTGAGGCATGTCCAAACAGCAAAATTGAATAACGCCATCCAGTGTAAGAAAGGCAGTAAGATGGTGAGACTGCTCATCCAATACACCTTGATCATAAGCTGCCCTGAGGTCTAGTTTGGAGAACCATTTTGCCTGGCCTACAGTATTGATCAAATCTTCAATCCGAGGCAAAGGAAAAATCTCCGCCCAAATGGAATTATTAAGTGAACTAAGATCAATGCACAAGTGTAACTCGCCAGAATTTTTCTTTGCAAGAACTACTGGAGAAAGCCATAAACTGGCATCGACTCGCTCAATGATTCCATCATCCTGCATTTTCTTAAGAATAGATGATAACTCATTTCTGACACTGTACAGTACATTGCGTAAGCTATGTTTTACCGCAATGCTATTTTCTTTAATTTTGTTGGTATGAACAAAATTGTTGATCTTCCCTACTTTTTCTGCAAATACATTCCTAAACGATTCCTTCCAGGATTTCCGATCAGCGACAGCATTGACAATGGTGACTGGCTGTTTATGACCAGGCCTAATCATAAGATTCAAATCAGCCTGATGCCACCAACCCAATACATTAATGCCTTTGCGAGCCACATAAATTTTTCCTTCAATAGAGTTGGTTTCAAAACTAATATTCGCCCAAAAATACCCATCCAAATCTATCCTGATGCTGTTAAAAGCAGTGGTAATGACAACTGGAGGTAATAATTCTTTGTTGCTCCAGAATACATTAAATTTATCATAAGAAATAATTGTGATTTCTGCACCAGAATCCAACAATAATGGAATGTGAATTCCATCAATTAGTAAAGGAATATGAGGATCACTATAACTCTTGGTACTAAGAACACTATAAACTTCTACACATTCTATAGATAACACCAACTCATCCACCCTCTTTTCAATAACCTGGACATTTTCCATGGTGTGTTCTTGTTCACTCCTTACACAAATGCGTCTACCTCCTCTATACACTTTACCAAAGTGACCAATTTTCTTGCATTTCCAACACTCCTGTGCAATTGCAGGGCAATATTTAAAATTTGAAACATGTGAATTAGACCCACATCTAAAACATATTTGTTTGGTCGGACCCCCTGAAATCCCCCTTCCTCTATTAGCATTACCTGAAAAGTTTTGCATTGTGCCCTGTTTGTTATGAGAAACACTTTGCTCCTGCATGTTAACTTTTGCAACAGATGTCTGTGTATCAATGCTACCTAATTGTTTCGAATCCTCTAAAGAAGTTTCTATACTCTTGGCTATGTCCAATGTCTCATCTAATGAAGGATTCTTGCAAGCTAAGAGTCTTTGTTGAATTTTCTTAGAATGACACCTCGCCACAATTTGATCACGTATTAACTGTGAAGTGAAACCATCAAAATCACAATACGCAGCAAGTTCTTTTAAAGCTGTAACATAGGAATCCATGGACTCATTAGAAGCTTGAACATGAGTGAAGAACTTATGATGACGCACCACCAGATTCACTTTCCCTTCAAAATGAGCTTCTAATTGTTTTACCGCATCTTCAAACTCATCATAATCATCATCACTTACAAATTCAGGAAAATGGTCAAAAATATTTTGGCCTTCAACACCTAAATAATAATAAAGAAAATTGCGTTTGCGATCAGGTTTAAACTTCAAACCATCAGTAGCTCCCAAATAGGCTTTGAATCCTTTATACCATAACTTCCATCTTAAAGTAGGTTCTCCAGGATCTTGCAGAAAAGGGTTGGGTGGAGTAACAGATTGCATGGTGAACTGTGCACAAATAGATTATAGAAAATATCTAAAAACAATGCACCAATCACTAAGGCTGACTGGAAGATGATTTAGCAAACCAAAATAAAGTGTGCCAATCACTGATACTTCTGTAGAAACCCAGTGTGCTAATCACTGTGACCGGCAGATGGCTTTGCAGAGTAACAAGAAAGTGTGCCAATCACTGTGAAATAAAGTGTGCCAATCACTGATACTTCTGGGGAAACATAGTGTGCTAATCACTGTGACCAGCAGATGGCGTTGCAGTTTCCAAACCTGCCGAGGTCCGGAAAATGGAAGTACTGATCGTCGCAAAATCTGTAGTGTGTAACAGGAAGCAATCCATAGTGTAGGCCTTTGTATAAGTATTTATTGTAGAGATAGCATGAAGGTAAGATGCCGTTACAAAGGGCCCAGTGCATCTGATGTTAAACACAGCTCTTCAACGGAACACAAGCGCATTCCAGAATAGAACACTATGAAAGCCAATGACATCTCTTACAGCATAACAACCACAATAATAAATATGAATAAAATACTTAATCAGAATGCCACACAATGTGAGTGGCTATGTGACTGTGTGTGTCCGAGTGTGAGTGGGTGTCTGAGTGACTGTTTGGATTTGTGAGTGGGTGTGTGAGTGACTGATTGGGTGAATAAGTGGGTGTGTGAGTAGCTTTATGGGTGAATAAGTGGGTGTGTGAGTAGCTGTATGGGTGAATAAGTAGGTGGTAGGAGTGTGAGTAGTGATATGGGTGAGTGAGTGGCTTTGTGAGTAGCTGTATTGGTGAGTGAGTGGGTGTGGGAGTGGCTGTATCAGTGAATGAGTGGCTGTGTGAGTAGCTTTACAGGTGAGTGAGTGGCTGAGTGAATGGCTGTGTGAGTGGCTGTATGGGTAGATGAGTGGGTGTGTGCATGGCTGTATGGATGACTGAGTGGCTGTGTGGCTGTATGAGTGACTATGAGTGGGAGACTGGGTGTGTAAGTGGCTATATGGTTGAGTGAGTGGGTGTTTGATTAACTGAGTGGGTGTGGGAGTGGCTGTGTTGGAGAGTGACTGTTGAGTGGCTGTATGGATGAGTAGACATGTGACTGCTTGTATGCATGTGTGAATGGGTATATAAGTGATTGTGTGGGTATGTGAGTGGTGCTGTTAAGAGGCTGTATAGATGAGTGACTGGGTGTGTGAGTAGTTGTATTGGTGAGTGAGTAGGTGTGAGTGGCTGTATGGGCAAGTGAGTGGCTGTGTGACTGAGATTATGGGTGAGTGAGCGAGTGAGTGTCTGTGTGAGTAGGTGTAAGGGTGAGTGGCTGTATGAGTAGCTGTATATGTGAGTGGCTCTATGGATGAGTAAGTGTGAGTGGTTGTATGGGTGTGTGAGTGGGTATATGAGAGGTTGTATGGGTGTGTGAGATAGTGTGTGATTGGGTCTGTGGATGATGTCATCAGTGGTGTCATCAGTGATGTCATTTGAGAAGTCATCAGTGATGTAATGAGTGATGTAATATGTGAGGTCATAAGCAGTGCATTGCGGGGGATTAAGTTATAGTTAGCTCAGGAAACTATAACTGCCGAATTTCACCATTGTTGTACAAGTGACATTTGAGCCTAACTATAACGGCCCTTTAACCTTTGTTTTTTTAGTGAATTTCTAAGGTTTTTAAAATTCTATTTCCCAACTATAATGTCCCTGTAACCTTTGTTTTTTTGTGAATTTTGAAGGTTTTTTAAATTGTATTTCCTAATTGTTACATCTAACCTTTTGAATGAGTGTGTGATTGGCTGTATGGGTCTGTGAGTGGGTGTGAGAGTGGCTGTATGGGTCTGTGAGTGGGAGTGGGAGTGGGAGTGGCTGTATGGGTGTTAGAGTAGTTTTCTGGGTGTGTGAGTGGCTGTATGGGTCTGTAAATGGGTGTGTGAGTAGTTATGTGGGTGTGTGAGTGACTATGGGTCTGTGAGTGGGTGTGTGAGTAACTCTATGGGTGTGTGAGTGACTGTGTGGGTCTGTGAGTGGGTGTGTTAGTGGCTGTATGGGTATGTGAGTGGGTGTGCTAGTGGCTGTGTGGGTCTGTGAGTGTATGTGAGAGGGACTGAATGGGTGTGTCAGTGGGTGTAAGAGTATCAGTGTGAGTGTGTCAGTAGCTCTATGAGTGACTGGGCCAGAACAGAACCTCACCTGCCCCTTTATCCAACAAGAGTCCACAGTTTTGCACAAAATGTCTACCCAACAGTAGAACTTTCTACTGGTTAATTACTAAGTGGTACCTAGTTGGCTAAATATCTAGTTCGTATTCTACACTACAGCTGTGTAATGGACCAGGAGGAAATGTCTCCTGTGATTTTGTGTGCATTTCAGCAATGTGATTGTTCCTTGTGCATCTTCATCCAGAAATCTATGATAACATGAATCCTCCTATAGAGAAGGCAACGAGACTACAAAGAGGTTAATCTCCACCAAATAAGGGTACTTCCTCTTAACTATAAAAAGCAAGTTCTTTGTTTGGTGGAGATTGTCATAAATTGGCATATGAACAGTGCTGCTAAAGGTTGAATGACATGTAACCATTCAGTGAATAATATATAAGACTGGTCAAATGTATGTTATGTCATAAATCAAAAGAACTTTTGCGATAAATATTCTTTCATTATTATGTTCCATCAATGTGCATTAAACAAAAGAACCTATTTTTATTATGCACCTCCACGTGCCCTTTCTGTCAGCAGCACGACGTGAATTAAGGTCGGTGATATGTGCTGTAATGAACGGTTGTTACACGTGAGATAACAAGGCAGGTCTAACTGAATCCTTGTGAGGACTAAAACCAGCACACCCACCGAGTGTTAATCGGCCCATAAATAGGAGCCAATACACACAGGAGGTGCTTGGTCTCCTTTCTTTTGAAGATCACTTGCCTGCGATCCAGCATATCTGCAGTCCCTCCGTCGCGGGGAGCTGTGCAGGTGACGTCTTGGCTCGCGGTTCCCTTCCAAGCCTGTTTTTCTTGTTCCCCTGACAACGACGCTTGGCTTTCAGCATTTCTTCCCATTTTAGTCCCCGACCACGCCTCTTCCTCCTGATTACGACTTCTGCTTCTCTCTAGTGCTTCTGGAGCAGGAACCTAGAGAAAAAATAAATAAATAAAGAACAATTAATGTATTTTCGGCAACCTCATTGTAAACGAGAAATCCTCGAAGCAAAACTGGTGTATATATATATATATATATATATATATATATATACAACAAAATCCAGCTCCCACAGAAACTCCATGGAAGAATGGCACGGACTCGAGGTGTTTAAAGATTCAGCATTATTTTATTCTGCCAGGTCGCCCTCAATCCCAGAGGTAAGGAGAGACGCGTTTCGGCTTTCAGAAAGCCTTTGTCAATCTGGTTTGGTGCCAGAATACATGCAAAATAAATAGCCCTTCCCATAAGACTATTGAGTAAACATAGAAAACATACTCTCATGTGTGCAAACAACGTATGACCCAGAATGCTACAAAACATCGTTTTCTACAGCTAAAACCAGCCTGATTGTAGGTCAAATATAAACTGATTAAATGCATTGCATAATGCAATTATAAGTTTAGCTGGAAATATCGTGTAGCAAACAATTTAGGTAACAAAATATACATATGAATTATAAAAGCATCCGTCACATTGAGAAACTGGCTTTTAACATTTGCACTGCCAAACTTTTCATCCTGTGTTGCCAAATTTACTAAATTATATAAAATGTACTTTTAAAATTAATGCTCTCAGATGTCACTGATTATAGCAAACTTGGAGACTGCCAATGTCCCGGTTTCAGCTCACCCGAGCTGATGACACATCCGCCACAGTGTGACCTTTTGCAAAATATACCCTATTCCTGCCATGCTATTGATAACACAGTCATTGTCTTCAAACATCCTGAGGCACCGGGAACGGAAAACTGAAGCTTCACCTGGGGGCCAAGTACATGACTGAGAGTAATGTTCTAACTCAAAGTCAAATTACAAGCGCGTGCTGTGTATATATATATCCAAGCTCCAAAGTACCCAACGTACAAGGAGCACTCGAACGGCAACATGCTCATGAAGAGCCTTTATGGTATACAATCCGCCGGCACAACGATAACTTTAAGCAGTTCAATACGTTGGGTACTTTGGAGCTTGGATATATATATATATATATATATATATATATATATATATATTTTCTCACAAAAGTACAATAAGGCGATCACTCAGAGGTCTGCAAACACCAGTAGTTGATTTATTCTCGGTTACGCGTTTCGCCTGCACAGCAAGCTTGGTCACACAGTGATTCAGGGAAAGGGCAGTCAATACATACGAAATGTGAAAATCAAAGAAGGACCAAAAGGTAGAGGCCTTCCTACAACCAAAGTGGCATCCATTTTGTAATGTGTTGTTGTTGCACATAACTATAAATCAAAACAAACTTAAAGAGTTTATTCTGGCATCCATACAATTCCAAAGTGGGTCATGGGTCCTGCCCGTGCATAAAAGTTAAATCACTTTTTCAACAAAGAGACTAGGTGCGATCAAAAGTACATATTACATTAGAGACCCAACAAAGTACGGCAGCCATATTGTAACGTAGAGTTTTCATCATAGTATATACAGTTAAGCATTAATATCCTGCAATTGCAATATTCTCTGTATAAATTCTACTTTTTACCACACATAACGGCAATAGTGACATCTATTTACAGTCCTGGTGATTTCCCTATTTAAAAACTGAAATTCAATAGTAAATTAGAATGCTTTCACTCGGCACAGTGCCTAAGTGACCCTCTAATAAAGCCGTACTGTATAGTAAGGTGCCATATTGTATCCTTACTCATAATGTAGAGTCCGAAGAAAAGAAAAACCTAAAGAAAAACCTACAATAGACTATTTTGGCAGAAAGTGTCCATATGAACCATCTACCGACACCTAGCCTTTCCATTTCACCATGTATTCCGCCTTCCCCATTACATCAACACTACATCCAGTAGTCCACCAAGGAACAATTAAAAGTTATGTATATGTGAAAATTAAAAAATAATAAAGTTTTGTAACTAAAGCATGGACATAAGACTGAAGAGAAAAAGATAAACAAGTCTCTTATCTGTCTAGTCGAGCCCTCCACCATAACGATAGAAGAAAAGGGTAGGGGTGGATTTCAGTAGAGGTGTTTCTTAGATTCTGCCCCTTCCTTTTCTCCTGTGTAAAAAAAGAGAAAAAGAAACCATTAAAATCCATGAATATTCTCATACTAAAGATTAAAAACTTCTTTCAAAAACAGAAACAAGAGTTGCCAGGTGTGCAGTATTCACCATAAAGACATATATTACAACAGAAAGAATTATACTGTTCGTTATTCATGTAGATGAATACTTATTTCTTCATCTTGATTCAGCCCTTCCGGGTTTTTTGTTTGGAGGTTAATTATATGCCAAGATTCTTTTTTGCGCAATTGGAGGACTCTATTTCCCCCTCTCTGTGTGTGTTCGATCTGTTCTATAGCGAAGAACGTAAGAAGGGAACTGTTAGAGAGATGGTACTCAGTAAAGTGTCTGGCCACCGGGTAATGGGATCCTTGTTCGTAATTGCCCTCATATGTTCCAACACCCTTTTCTTTGTGGCTAAGGTGGTACTACCTACATATCTTTTCTTGCATGGGCATTCAAGAATATAGATGGTAAATATTGTGCCGCATGTGAGAAATTGTTTTATAGTTCTTTCTCCTGTTGGGGTAGAGTAACTTTTCCTCATAGAACTATTCCTACAAGCCTTACAATGGCCGCAGGGAAAGAAGCCTTGAAGGTTAATCTTTGTGTTCCTGCTAGTGTTAGTAATGTCCCCTTTCACTAAGAGATCTCTGAGATTTCTCCCTTTCCTGTAGGTAATCTGTGGTCTCTCCTGTACGGTGTTACCTATGATAGGGTCACTGGTTAAAATATTCCAGTTTTGGGTCAATATTTTGGAAATTGCCTTCGACTCCTTATTATACGTGAGAATCACTCTGGTTGTGGTGTCTTCCTCGGTGTTGGTTTTGTCTCTCAGTGTGTCCTCCCTTTCAACCTTGTTAATTTTATTTTTTGCTCTATTTAGGACCCAATCCGGATACCCTCTTTCTCTAAATCTTGTCATCATGTTCTCCTGTTCGTTTAAGAAACTTTCTTGTGTACTGCAGTTCTTTCTCGCTCTCAGCAGTTCACCAAATGGAATACTCCATTTAAGTGTTTCAGGGTGACTGCTGAGAGCGTGCAGGAGGCTGTTTCCTGCTGTTGGCTTCCTGTGGAGTCTAGTATTCATCCTATTGTCTAAGACCTCTACCACTACATCCAAGAATTCAATCTGTTTATTGCTGATGGTGTAAGTCAGCTTAAGGTTAAAGGTATTGTTGTTTAATTCTGTGATCATGTCAATGGCACTTTCCTCACTGTGCCGAGTGAAAGCATTCTAATTTACTATTGAATTTCAGTTTTTAAATAGGGAAATCACCAGGACTGTAAATAGATGTCACTATTGCCGTTATGTGTGGTAAAAAGTAGAATTTATACAGAGAATATTGCAATTGCAGGATATTAATGCTTAACTGTATATACTATGATGAAAACTCTACGTTACAATATGGCTGCCGTACTTTGTTGGGTCTCTAATGTAATATGTACTTTTGATCGCACCTAGTCTCTTTGTTGAAAAAGTGATTTAACTTTTATGCACGGGCAGGACCCATGACCCACTTTGGAATTGTATGGATGCCAGAATAAACTCTTTAAGTTTGTTTTGATTTATAGTTATGTGCAACAACAACACATTACAAAATGGATGCCACTTTGGTTGTAGGAAGGCCTCTACCTTTTGGTCCTTCTTTGATTTTCACATTTCGTATGTATTGACTGCCCTTTCCCCTGAATCACTGTGTGTGCTTGCTGTGCAGGCGAAACGCGTAACCGAGAATAAATCAACTACTGGTGTTTGCAGACCTCTGAGTGATCGCCTTATTGTACTTTTGTGAGAATTCGGACGTTTGGCGTGCTCCGCCAACTTTCGGTGATCCTCTGCAGAGGGCGGGGGAAGGCAGAAGGAGCCCTAACCCAGAAACAAAAAAAACAAACAAAAAAAAAAATATATATATATATACATACATATATACACATACATACATACATACATATACATACATACATACATACATACATACATACATATATATATATATATATATATATATATATATACACGCCACATCCGATTCCTCACACAAAGACCGGACACCGACACGGGGAGATTTCAGGAAATAAAACTTTTATTCCTCCATTACGCTGCGACGCGTTTCGGCATTCACTGCCTTGATCACACAGTATATATATATATTTCCACGAACTAAGCAGGCACTTCAGCTACCAAAATCGGAGAGCACACACGGATAAATTATTTTGCTGAATGCTTTAAAAAAAAATAATATATATATATATAGAGGACGAGGCAAGCCGCCCGAAGCAAAAAGAAACGTCCAACGAGACGGGGAGGCTGGAACAAGCGCGAGCAGCGCATCGCCACGTGTCACCAGGAGCAAACGGGGATCCAAACGCTAATGAGTGACAATCTGACCATTGTCAATCTGACTCCTAGAATCCTGACGGAAGTTGAAAAAACAGTCTTACAATTAGGGTTGACTTTCTGTCCGTCATAGGACTTCGAGTACGCTCAAACGAGGATTGACCTTTTCAAGTACACAAGAAAACTGAAACTTTATAAGTTTTTTAAAGCTCAAGGTCCAAGGAATCAAGCCAATCAAGTTCAAATAGGGGATGTGGGCTTGGACCTGTTAACTGGCCATGATCTGAGCACCTTAGCGATTTTGGAAGATTTACAGGAGGAAGGCACCTCCAACGATGGCGATGACATAAGGGAAGTGTTGTGTGTGCCACAAGAAAGCATGAGGAGTCCTTTCAGACCAATTTCTAAATTTATCCCCCAATTACCAAATGATGCTGTGGACATATTCACTGACCTGATGATAAAAGATCTCAAGGACTTGAGACTTAACGGAAAAGGAAGACAAGTGAGAAGCAACCTAACAAAACCACAAAGGATGGCATTGCAAAATTTACAGAAAGATAAAACAATAGTATGTAAACCTTCTGACAAAGGTGGTAATGTTGTGCTGCTGACAGTGGAGTACTACTGTGGGGAAGCCTTAAAACAGCTGCAGGACACATCAAATTACACACCCATTGCCATGAAAGTACACATCAAGAGTGTGTGTGAATATCGAGAATTGATCAACAAATGGAAAGAGAAAGGAATGTTAAGCGTTGAGGAACACAAATTTTTGAATTGTAAATATCCACGTATCCCGACGTTCTATCACCTCCCAAAAATACATAAGGACACCGTGAACCCGCCAGGTCGTCCAATTGTTTCTTCAAAGGGGAGTTTGACAGAAAATATGTCCATTTTTATTGATCACTTTTTGTTTGACTTTGTGGTGGAGCTGGCCTCTTATACCCAAGACACAAGACACTTTTTGAAACAAATTGAGGGGATAGCTTGGGAAGATAATTTTGTAATGATCACCTTGGATATCTCGAGTTTGTATACGAGTATAAATCATGCACATGGCCTAGAAGCCATAAGATATTTCCTGAATGGTCGCTCCCTCAAGTACACGGAGCACAACTTGATGCTGTTGGAATTTGTCAATTATTGTCTTAACAACAATATATTTCTCTTTCGGGAACAATTGTACAGACAGATTCGTGGCACGGCCATGGGCACCTGCTTCGCCCCCAGCTATGCGAATCTTTTTGTAGGCTGGTGGGAGAAGCGGGTGGCCTGGTCGGAGGCCAATGTCGAGTGGACCAACAGTTTGATTAGTTGGAACCGCTATATTGATGATCTGTTTATCATCTATAGTGGAACAGAAAGATCAGCTCAGGATTTTATCAACCAATTGAACATC
The DNA here is from genome assembly GCA_963921515.1 of Calotriton arnoldi. Taxonomy (NCBI): domain Eukaryota; kingdom Metazoa; phylum Chordata; class Amphibia; order Caudata; family Salamandridae; genus Calotriton; species Calotriton arnoldi. The sequence goes on from CAWUFW010000039.1 coordinate 3,119,380, forward strand.
AATGACTTGAATTTGAAATTTTCAGGAGAGATTAGTAGAACATCTGTTAATTTCTTAGACCTACGTCTTTGTATCCAATGGGAAACTTTGTACTACATTACATCGCAAGCCCACGGCTGGTAATTCAATCTTACATGCTGGCAGCTGCCACCTGGATAAATTAAAAAGCAACATCCCCTATGGGGAACTGCTAAGAATAAGAAGAAACTGTTCACAGGACTGTGACTTCCAGGTGGCTGCTGCCGAAAGCATGGCAAGATTCCATGTCAGAGGATACTCAGAAGTAACCCTAATGAATGCTAAGAAGAAGGTAGACACTAAATTGAGAGTAAATCTGATTAGTGGAGCATTCAATATGAGGAGGAAAAGGCCTGTTAAATATAACAATTCATTGAGTCAATGCAGAATGATTACTGATTTCTCCAATAATGCCAACGACATCAGAGACATAATGAGGAAGAATTGGCACATTCTCAAAGCTGATCTGATCTTAGGGGAAGAACTTTCTAAAGTTCCCCTACTTACCTTCAGGAGAAACAAGTCAGTTAAGGACCATCTGGTACAGAGCCACTTTGTACAAGACAAGAGACAATCATGCTTCTATTCTGCAAAAGGCTTTTTCCCATGCGGGAAATGTAAGGCCTGCAGATTCAGCCGTAAAGTATTAACTTACACTGTACCAGGGCTCAAGAATCCGAAAGTGATAGAGAAATTTATGAATTGCAACACCAGTCACACTGTATACTGTCTTGTATGTCCGTGTGGACTTTGGTACGTCGGTAGTACTATTCATCCGACCAAAATACGGATTCTTGAGCATCTCCGAGCTATTGCCTCCAAGGATAAAAATTATCCAGTGGCCAGACTTTTTGAGATTCATCATGCAAGTGACAGGGACCTGTTACGTTATTTTTGTCTGGACCACGCCCCCAATGACATAAGAGGGGGAGATAGAGAGTTAAGGCTAAGGAGACTAGAGTCGAGATATATCCTAGACCTACAATCGAAAATGCCCCACGGGCTGAACAGCGGAGAGGAGCTGGCAGTACATCTCTGACTCACAGTCGAGGAGGAGGACCGTAGATGTCAGCAATCTGAAATAGAATGGTACCTTTGTAAATATGTATATAGAAAGTCAGATAATGAAATATTGGTCACCTGGACTTTTCTTTTCTTTTGTTTATGTGTATATTAATTAGTATGATGGATGAGGCAGTAATTGAATTTAGCACCATTATCGACCTTGATCAAGTGAGGATAAGCTGATTATTGGCAGAATAACGAAAGTGTCCTCGATTCGCAAATCAATTATAAGTTGTGATGATATGTACATAGTTATATGCCCATCCAGGGCGTGACAGTATTTTGTGATCATGATTGAATTGATCACAATGATTATAAATTACAATTTTGTGTTTATTTTGATAAAATGTAGATATACTTGTACAGTGACACAAGCCCATTCAGGGCAGGATGATTTTTAAATTTAAATTTTGAATTTTGAATCAATGAAATCTATGAATTTGCGTTGTGGGACTGCAATAATGAGTATGGTATTGCATGTTCCAAGATGGCCGAAATGGTTTTCATAAGGTTGATTAGTCCTTTATTGATTTTGTTACCTCGCAACCACCAATGAATTAGTGATTGTATTTAATGGCGTGGTCTCCGGCTGCCGCTTTGTATTGAGGAAGGCAGTCGCCGAAAGGCGTCTTGTGTGTGTCCTGTGCCAATAAACTTGGTCAGAAAGTCCCCCGCGAGTGCTGTACTTTGTGTACACCGGAGCCGCGATATATATATATATATATATATATATATATATATATATATATATATATTATCTACTGGCGGTCGCCAGTAGATAGTTATAGTTAGAACCTATTTTCCATAGGAAATCTGCGACATTCTATTTGAAATAACTCTCTTGCCGGTTGACGTATCTTCGCAAAATTTTCAAACTTTGTGGGGCGCTCCGGTCCGCTCCTAACCTAAAAGTATCGGGGTGATTCGTCAAGCGGGGGCCGAGAAAAAAGGGGGGTCCCAAAACGCGTTTTCCCCATTCATTTTTCCATAGGAAACTTTAGACACGGCTACAGCCCGAACTGCTGAACGGAATTACACCAAATTTGGCAAAGAGGTAGTTCTTAGTTCAGAAAGAACCCTTTTGTTAAATGGTGTAAATCCGTTCAGTAGTTGCTGAGAAAATCAAAAGTAAAAGTACATATATATCTATGGCCGCGTCGGATTCGCGCACCCTCCCGATCACGAGCTGTCTGCTAATTGGCTGTCAACACTCCAAACCAGGAAGTGTTGGCAGCCATCTTGTTCCTCGGTAGAACCGAGGAACAAGAAAGCAGTAAAAAAGTGCGCAAAACGCACAAAGGGGGCAGGGTAGAAACACCCTGACCCCCTAGGTCTGCTCAGGGGTCCCACAAGGACCCCCTGGGCAAAAAGCATTTTTTTTTTTAAATCGGCAGGATGCGCTCAGGGTGCGCGGATCCTGCCGATAAAAATCGAAGCGCGGTCTCCGCGCTTCGATGTTAATTTGCCCCCGGGTGGGCCAAGTCCCGGGGGCATGCTGGGGAGTGTTTATTTTATGTATGGGGGCCTCTAAGGGCCCCCAAGCCCCGGGGACTGCCACCCCGGGGCTTTCTTTTAAAATGGTGCGGGAGGGCTCTGAGCCCTCCGCAGCCCCGGGGACCACCACCTCCCGGGGCTTCTTTTTTTTTTTTCCTGTGTGGGGGGCTCGAGCCTCCCACACGCCCGGGACTGCCACCTCCCGGGGCACTAACACATTTAAAATGGGGGTCCGTTTTGGACCCCGAAGCCCCGGGGACCACCACCTCCCCGGGGCTTCTTTTTTTTTTTTTATTTCCTGTGTGGGGGCTCGAGCCCCCACACGCCCGGAGACCGCCACCTCCCCGGGGCACTAACACATTTAAAATGGGGGTCCGTTTTGGACCCCGAAGCCCCGGGGACCACCACCTCCCGGGGCTGTGCTGATGTGGGGAGGGGGCCGCGCGGCCCCCTCCTGGAGCCTGTGGTGGCCCTGGGGACCGCCACCCCCAGGGCCGGCTCCTGCAGTGTCCCGGGTGCCTACCCCGGGACACTGCTGTTTGCAATGACAGGACGGGAGCCTCGCGGCTCCCGTCCTGTCATTGCAAACTGCTTGGATATTGGAAGAGAGAGCAGGAAACCTGCTCTCGCTTCCAATATCCAAAGACAATTGCTTTCCACACGGGGAGCAGCATGTTAGCTGCTCCCCGTGTGGAAAGCAATGCCGGCTCCCTTAGGACACGGGGAGCCGGCGGGACTGTGGGGGTTTGGGGACCCCCACAGTCCCCAACCAGAGGCCAGGCCCCGGGGGATGGGGTCCCCGGGGCAAGTAGTGGCTCGGGAGGGGGCCACGCGGCCCCCTCCCCAGAAATATTTTTTTTTCAAATTAAAAAAAAAAAAAGGGGTAAGGCCCTGGGGGATGGGGTCCCCAGGGCCCAAAAATAAGAAAAGGAAGGGGGGCCACACAGCCCCCTTCAGGAAAAAAAAAACGATCGGCCCGCAGGCCCCGCCCCTTCCTTCACCACTCTGCAAACGCGCCCCTGGCGCGTTTGCAGATGGGAAGTAATTCCCCTTGAATACTGGGGGTCCCTGGGGGCCAACTAGCCCACCAGGAACCTCCAGTATGCGCCAGAGGCTGCGTTGCAGAGAGGTGTACAGAGGCCACGCCCTTTAAACACCTCTCTGCAACACAGCTCTGTGGCGCTTTTTGGAGGTACATGGTGGGCTAGTTGGCCTCCAGGAACCCTCAGGATTCAAGGGACTTAATCCCCAACTTAAAACGCGCCACGGGGCGCGTTTGCACAGTGGTGAAGGGAGGGGCGGGGCTTCAGGTGACATGTGTGCAAACAGGCCCCGTGGCGCGTTTTAAGATGGGGAATTAAATCCCCTTCAATCCTGAGGGTCCCTGGGGGCCAACTAGCCCAACAGGGACATCCAGAAAGCGCCACAGAGCTGCGTTGCAGAGAGGTGTAAAAAGGGGTGTGGTCTCTGCAACGCAGCCCCCTGGCGCATACTGGATGTTCCTGGTGGGCTAGTTGGCCCCTAGGGACCCTCATGATTCAAGGGGACTTAATCCCCCAACTTAAAACGCGCCACGGGGCGCGTTTGCACAGATGTCACCTCAGGCCCCGCCCCCTACCTTCACCATTGTGCAAATATTCCTCTAAAATCTGCCGAACTACGAATTCGGATTTACTCACCTGTTATCAGGAGAGACCTCAGTGCTGCATCTTTCAGCCCAGTACTAATCCTGAAAAGTAATTTTAACCGTACTTACCAGTAACTTGAATTTCCTTCCATAGGATATCATTGCCTGCTTTGTGCTGAAAAAGTTTCTAAGTGTTGATTTTTGAAACATACAAATATTCCTCTAAAATCAGCCGAAATACAAATTCCGATTTACTCACCTGTTATCAGGAGAGACCTCAGTGCTGTATCTTTCAGCCCAGTACTGGTCCTGAAAAGTAATTTTAACCGTACTTACCAGTAACTTGAATTTCCTTCCATAGGCTAACATTGACTGGTTTCACTTGGAAATTCTTCTAAGTGTGGAGTTTTGGAACTTTAAAATATTCCTCTAAAATCAGCCGAAATACGAATTCCGATTTACTCACCTGTTATCAGGAGAGACCTCAGTGCTGCATCTTTTAGCCCAGCACTGACCCTGAAAAGTAATTTTAACCCTACTTACCAGTAACTTATATTTTCTTCCATAGGAATCCATTGTCTGGTTTTCAGCAGAAAAGTTTCAAAGTGTCGATTTTCACAAACTACAAATATTCCTTAAAAATCGCCTGTATGACTTAAACGCATTCTTTCAACTGTTTACAGGAGATGCACCAGTGCTGGATCCAGGATCCAACACTGAGTAAGAAAAAGTAACGATAACAGTTTTTACCTGCTAAGTGAATTTCCTTCCATAGGATAACATTGGTGATTCTATGAGAAAAAGTTTCAAAGTGTCAACTTTTAAAATACAATAATATTCCTTAAAAATCACTAATGTAACCAAAACGCTTTTACTCAACTGTTTACATGAGATGTCCCAGGACTGAATCTAGGATCCAGTCCTGTGGTTAGAAAAGTAATCCATAAAGTAACTAATTGCATTTAACTAGAAATTCACATTGAGCTGAATGTTGCATTGTGTTTAAAAATGTGTTGCCCATTGCAACAACTGTAACTACTGTACTTAAAAGTCTATTGCCTATGTGCAAAGTATTTAAACTAAAGTAATTCATTCTGAGAAAGTATTTTTTGTAATGTATAATGTAATTACAATGTAATTTAAAAAATAAAATATGTAAAAAAATTGTTTCTAAAAATGTAGTAAATCAGTATGAAAAAAATAAATATAACAATTAATACATTTAAAAATTGTCATTTACAAAACCTTTGAAATTCACTGAAAAAACCGTAGGTTTCAGACATGTTATAGTTAGGAATTAGCATTTAAAAAACCTTTGAAATTCACTGAAAAAACCATAGGTTTCAGATACGTTATAGTTAGAAATTAGCATTTAAAAAACCTTTGAAATTCACTGAAAAAACCATAGGTTTCAGGCACGTTATAGTTAGAAATTTGCATTTAAAAAACCTTAAAAATCACTGAAAAAACCATAAGGTTTTAGGGACAGTTATAGTTAGTTGGACATTGCACTCGTACAAAACCCGTGAAATTCCCCCGTTATAGTTAGTTCAGGTAACTATAACTCGCGCCCCGCAATGCACTGCTGATGACGTCACATATTACATCACTCATGACATGGTCAGTGACATCACTGATGACATCTCAAATGACATCACTGATGACATCACTGATGACATCATCCATGTGAGAATTTAATGCATCTTCTCACACCCTAATATAAGTTTTGAAACACCCACTCTAAATTACAGACTGCCATTCTCAAAACCATACACACTCCAATACCAATAAGTACATACCCACTCACTGATTCTTAGGTCTACACACACACATCTACTCACTCACCCGTAGAGTCACTCATACTTACAGTCACTCAGTACAGGACTATCATATGCACTCATACACCTATATAAACACTCACACAACGCAACTCATCCATAGAGGTACTCACACACCTAGTCAGTCATGCAAATAATTAATCACACTCCAATTTACTCACCTATACAGTTATTCACACCAGCTCACTTACTCATAAAAATACTAGCACATTCTTACGCTCCTATGCAATCACTGATGCAAGCACACACTCATCCATATAGCCACTCTCACAATCACACACTCTCACTTATAGCCATTTATATACTCCAACACACATATATACTGCCTTTCACATATGTAGTTACTCACACATGTACCACTGAGATATACATTCAATCACTAACACACCCATACACACACTCACCCACCCATACAGTCCATCACAGACGCACTCTTGAAACCATGCACCCAGTGAATCACCCACTCACACATCTATGCACAGAGTCACACTCACCCCACCCACACAAACACTGAGGCACCCATACAGATACTCAGAGAACCAATCCATAACCCATATAGACACTCATTTAGCTAGTCAGAAACCCATGCAGCTGCTTACACAACAACAGACAGACGGATACAGACATTCACACAGTTTAGTCACTCACCCATGCATCCAGTAAGATACGTTTAATCACTCACTTATAGACTCAGTCACGCACCTACTAAATCATCCATTCAGACACTTATACACCCACTCATTCTTCAATACGCCTTTCCCTATATATATTAAACATATTTAAACTTTACACAAACACACAGTCACTGGATGATGTCATCAGTGATGTCATCAGTGATGTCATCAGTGATGTCATTTGAGATGTCACCAGTGATGTCACTGACCATGTCATGAGTGATGTAATATGTGACGTCATCAGCAGTGCATTGCGGGGGCGCGAGTTATAGTTACCTGAACTAACTATAACGGGGGAATTTCACGGGTTTTGTACGAGTGCAATGTCCAACTAACTATAACTGTCCCTAAAACCTTATGGTTTTTTCAGTGATTTTTAAGGTTTTTTAAATGCAAATTTCTAACTATAACGTGCCTGAAACCTATGGTTTTTTCAGTGAATATATATATATATATATATATATATAATGCTCCCGATTCTCCCTTAGTTCCGCACTCGCAGGCAGGTGCTTGTTCCACGAGGGTGCCAATGTGGTATATCTCACAGCTCCAAAATTAATCCAGCACTCGCGAGGGGTACAAGTCAAAACTTTATTTGTCTTCCAAAGACGCTCAGACACGTTTCAGCAAAACTGCCTTTGTCAATGTTGGCCAGTGTGCCGCCATGCTCGCACTTATACTTCAATTTCAAATTCATTGAAAAAATCATTGAAAAAAACATTCATTGAGATGAACATAGGACTGCAAAATATCAGTGTTCTACTTTAGTGATATCGGGCGCCATCTTAAAACATTTCACGTGTATCGTAAACACAGACTCAACCAAGCAGTAACAGCAATATAATCTCTCTCCGTCATTACATTCCAGGTGCTAAATTAAATTCATATATTCAGTTATTCATGCGGTGCATTTCAATTCATTCTACCAACAGTTGAACCCTTCGAATCAATGATATTCCGCCCTTAATGGGCCTGCTCCACCTCAATTCAGTCACATATTTAATCATTCCGCCCTATATGGGCCTTAGTAAAAGGCAATTTACTGCACTGTTTGGTCATTCCTAACCTAGCTGTTTATTCCGCCCTATATGGGCCTAATTACAGATCTGTGTTTATCCATGTACTGGTGTACCCTAATCACTGCTCTACCCTAGTTCTGTTTATACGTCCTACTGTATCTTACTGTAAAACAACTGCCCAGCAAGGAGCTACAGGTGGATTGCTAGTTCTTCACTTTTATTCAAGCCATTTGGTGACTTCGTTAGCAAATCTATTATAAATCTAGATTCCAGTTGTCGAAGCCTCAACTCCCGGTTGCCCCCCATATATCCCGTGGGACATGGTCCAGACAAAAGTATTGCAATACATTTCTATTGCTATTATGGTACAGCTCGAAGTGTCTGGCTACTGGATACAAGCTGTCGCGATTTGCTATCGCTCTTAGATGCTCCAGTATCCGTATTTTCGTGGGATGAATTGTACTCCCCACATAGTGAAGTTTACAGGGGCATACCAGACAGTATACTGTGTAGGGAGTGTTACAATTCATGAGCTTCCTGATTTTCTTAGGCTCCTTCAAACCAGGGAGTTCATAAGTTAGGACCTTGCTACTGTTGGCACACGCCTTACACTTAAGGCAGGGATAGAATCCTCTTGTTGCTGATAATGACAGTTCTATAGATGGACGGGATAGGTGACTTTTCACTAGGGTGTCCCTAAGAGATCTGGATTTCCTAAATGTCATTGCTGGGAATCTGGGAATATCATTGCCTATAATAGGATCCGATCTTAGGATTCCCCAATGCATCTGTAGGATCTTTCTCACCCGATTAGCCTTATTCGAAAAATTGGTAATCATCCTGAATGAATTAGTGATGTCCTCCTCCCCCTTTTTTCTCTTGCCCTGTAGCAATTCCTTTCTATTTATACTGTTCACTCTTTGTTTTGCACCCTGTAGTGTACCCTCACTGTACCCCCTCACTCTGAATCTCTCCATGCATTCCTGAGCTGACTGCTGATAGTCCGAAGCCAGTGTTGTGTTCCTTTTTATGCGTAGCAGTTCCCCATATGGTATACTTTCCACTAATCTATGTGGATGACTACTCTTGGCATGGAGGACTGCATTCCCTGCCGTTGGCTTTCTATATAATGAGGTACATAGCTTGTTTTCACTGACAAAAACCTGTAAGTCTAGGAAGTTCACACTGGTGGGGCTAATCTCATAGGTGAATCTAAGATTGATGTCATTCTGATTGAGGGCTGCTATATAATCTTTAGCTGACTCTTCAGTCCCCCTCCACTATACACTATACACGGGTACCAGTTACATTAAACAAAGACATTGTTCATATTATTTTTGGTAAGCACTGGGATTAGTGACTTGCCGAGAATCACAGAACGATGAGCCAACGCCAGGACTCGAGACTGCTTCCCCCCAGCTCCAAAGTCGGTAGCTCTAGCCATTATGCCATAGCCTCGTCCACAAGAACTAAACCATTTTCAATATTATTTTGTTTACATCCTCTGCTGAGCTATACCGCGGCTGCAATGTTCAATAGATCCGAGGTACCGTGACTTCCGGCGTAAGCTTTATGGAATGGAAGGGCTTTTTGGTGTGAGGTTCGATAACGGAGTACAGCCACTGGTGACTTTTGAATCAAATACAAATATAGAACATTTGAATTGGAACTCGGGCTCAGCTAAGTTGAAAACACGAGATGCAAAAATTGCGCATTTATGAAGCAACCAATGTTAAAAAGAATGACTGCGTTATCAAAAATAAAAAAAACTGGAACAGGCAATACATATAAAAGTAAAACTACAAACGAACGCACACCGAAAGCCTATACTACCCTATGGATTAATTGAGATTGGCATTTAAGGATATATAATATCCAACGTCCTGGAAGCCCTGTGCAGGTGAAACCATGTTGAAGCTGTGTTCATGACACGGGACCAATTCAGCAAAACAAAGAGTGCAGCGAACAAACGAAAAACACAATCGCTGTGGAAGGGGACATGTAAGAGGGGCAGTCGCCTCAAAGTGAAAACCACACCCAAAGGCGGGCCAAAGAGCAGCATTTGACCAATAAGAACAAAGGAATGCAGAAAGGCATAAGAAGGAACAAATGGTAAGTGGTGGACGCGGTCTAAGTACACCGACCAGATACAGCATGCCTCACAGAGCAGCGCATGGGTGCTGCTAGGCTTGCCCTAAAAAGGGTGCTTTCAGGACCAAAAGCTACCTTTCTGCCAAATTTGGTGTATTTCTGTCCAACGGTTCGGGCTGTAGTCGTGACTAAAATCTCTATTGGAATTAACATGGGAAACACACTTTTTTTTAAAGCCCCCCCCTTTTTCTCAGAGGCAAAGAAGCTGTCAGGAGGCACACTGACAGTGCACCACCTCAGTGCACCCCCTGATGGCAGCCCTCTGGAGAGGGGAAAGGGGGTCCCATGTACTCACCAGACATCCCCTTGCAGGCAAGTGCAGTCACTCACTGCACCGTCCTGCAAGATGATCTCTAATCCGTCTTAAAAGTGCAGGCGAGCTGCCGCCTGCAAGCGAGTTGCCGCTTGCACTGTGAAATACGGAACATCTTCAAAGCACATGCTCCGTGTTTCACATGAATTCGCTGCCTTGGGGCAGTGCGAGTTCTCGGCTGCCCTGAGGGCAGAGAATTCATCCTAATACAGCTCATTTTCCTTGTTTGCGTCGGACGCACCTTTTAAAAGGTGCGCCCGGCACAAACTTGGAAAGTGCGCCGTATGTATGATACGGCCCCAGGAGTATCCGAGCAAATCTAGGATGTCTGATCACACTACATAATGTGCTATTGTCAATAGGAACTTCCTGAATCCCTCAGGCAGTGCAGAGCCTCTAACTGGCCTTGGTTCACAGATGAAGAGTTTGCTATTCAAGTCAAATACAACTTTATTTCGGCACAAGCCACAAAAGTGTACAATAAATAAGATAAAAAATACAATAATAAGCACTTTAAAAAGGAAGAAAATCACAAATGGCAGTGTAATATCTGTTAAAGACCACGAAACAGTACAGAAGTTTATCATATATAGACGACAAATATTTCAAATTTAAACACATAAAAAGGAATCACCAAAATGACCACACATCTGTAAAATCACAAAACTTCCATAACTTTTCTTTTTTTTTGCCCACATTAAACCCAGATAATTTGCGACTGCACAAGCATACAAGGGGCAAGAATAAACTCTTAGAATCCGCAGGGCAACATGGTGGCTAGAAGTGCCCAATTGTCTACAAATGGGTGCTAGCCATGTAGATCGAAACTGAGCATATTCAGGGAACACATGCAGGACGGACTGTTAAGGAGTTTTGACAGGCCACTCTGGGTTTTCGAGATCAGTAAATTATCATCGGCAAATAGGAGTATAGGTGTCTTAGCATTAGCTATAGAGGGAGCATCAGCTGGTACCTCAGAGAGGAAATGCACTATATCATTTATGTACAAAGAAAACAGAGTGGGGGCCTTGGCGAACACCTTTCAATACCGGGATCCTGTTGGTCAATTGGCCCTGGGTTCCCTATTGCACACAGGCAAATTTCTTATCATGTAGCTGCTTGAAAAAGGATAAAACGTCATGGGGCATATCCATCGCCTTAAGAACCTGCCACAGCCTGAGTCGAGGGACCAAGTCGAAAGCTGTTTTTAGATCGACAAAGGCAACCTATAAGTTCATTCAGTACAGTCTTCTAATAAATTATGATAAATCTAAAGACCTGATCGATAGTAGATGTTTTCACTTGGAACCTGGCTTGTAATGGACTTAGGGCCAGATGTACGACCATTCACTTTAGCGAGTCGCCAATTGCGCCAAATTGCGACTCGCTGAAGTGAATGTACAACAGTGTCTCAGACACTGTTTGCGATTCTCATTGGGGTCGCAAATTGCATGCCTCATCAATATTCATGAGGCAAGCGAAATTTGCGACCCCATTGAAAATGGCTAGCACTCACAGGGATGGTGGCCTGCTGGGGTCAGCAGACCACCATGTCTGTGACGACTGCTTTTTAATTAAAGCAGTATTTTTTTTTTTTAAATGCAGCCCGTTTTCCTTAAAGGAACACGGGATGCATTTAAAAAAAGAAAAATGAAACTTTTCAATTTCATTTTTTAAGGGCAGGTGGTGGTCCCTGGGACCCCTGCCTGCTCTTAAAAAATATTTTGGCACACACCCACAAAGGGGAAGGAGTCCCTTGGGGACCCCGTCCCGTTTTCGAGTGGTTTACCACCTACTTGAAGTAGGTGGTAAACTGTGAGTGTTTTGCGACCGCAAAACAATAGTACATGGCATTGAGACTCGCTATTAGGAAGGGCGCCCCTTCCTAATAGCGAGAGTCGCAAACGCTATTTTGCGAGTCAGTGACTCGCAAAATAGCGTTTGTACATACCTGCACCCTTTTTTTGCTGTCGCAAACAGGCTAATCTCCCGTTTGCGAACGCAAAAAAGGGTCGTACATCTGGCCCTCAAAATGTTCTCTGTAATCCAATGCTGGATTTTTACTAGCACCGTGGGGCAAAAAACTTTTTGTATACAATCAATTAGGTTAATGGGCCTTTAATTGACTGGAAGGCTCGTCACCCTTTTTGTTAACCGGTATTACCTCAGCACCCTGCCACAAATCTGGAATGGGAGCACCCACAGCAGAGGCGTTTGCAAGAGTTAATAAATATTCGGCCCAAAAGTCTATATCCTGTATAAGGACATCTACTGGTAGACCGTTAGGGTCCGGAGCACTGCCTCTCGTAAAGGTGGTCGTATGCCATTCAACAATCCCCTGAATTTACTGAAGCTCACAGGCACTTATTCATCCTTTACATTCGGGCTTATGTATGAAGACCTGCTAGAGAAGGACATTCTTCCTGTGCTTTGATGAACTGTGCTCTATCGTTGCCTCCCTCCTCCTTCAACATATCACAATTTAGGAACTTAAATGAGACTGGGCACTGCTACCTCTTATGTCTCACACAGTTCACCTCTGGTGGGATGGGAGCTTTGAGGATTCACCAGTAGATTTAGCAGTAGCTGGATGCATATGCTGTTCACTCTTTTTCAGCACAACACTTGAACCAGTGTTGTTCCCTCCAGAATGCTCCAGGTGAGTTGCCAGTAACCAGGCCAAGGTAAATTCTACCATCCCTATTTAAATGAGTTCATTGTCTTGATGGCAATATGCAGATAAATTATTTCTAACAAACACCCTCACAAGCACAAATGTATCATTGACTTGAAAAGGGATACGGGCAAGTGGAATTTTTCTCACCAGACTTTTACTGTCAAATACCATCCATTAGTAACCAAATTATCCCTCATTCATCATCATAAAATCTTTATTCGGTCAAATAAAGCGACCATAAAAGTACAGCATACATTACAAAATCAATTATAAATATTACACAAGTCATAGTGAGATAAAACATCATAAGATACAGAATAAAATGAATTAATGTGCAACATTAGCAAAAAACGCAGGCTCTTCAGTCAGGCCTCAAATGCCTAGATGCCAGGGCTGCAGATAAAAAACTCGATACAGTGAATAAAACATGTTCATTGGGGAGCAGTTGAAGGTACATAAGAGCAGGGTGGGATTCATTCAAATTCAGGGACCTCAGCAGTGGTAATAAGAACCTCTTTCTGTGCCAACTGTAATTGTTACAAAACAAGACAAAATGTAAGGTGTCTTGCAGAGACCTATTGTCAGAGTGCACCCAGCCCACAGTGGAGGCCAGTAAATGATTAATTTTATTAAAAAGAAACCTGGCCAAAAGAAATTGAGCATGCCTGCCGGTAACCTGTACCAAATCCTGCTCCATACCATAAACATACTTCAAAATCATGTGCACCCTCACTAAAGGTTTTGACAGCATCTTTATACCCTGTGAATCACGTGACCTAAGAGAGTGAGGGGTGAGAGAAGCATCTTCTCTCCCTAAGGCTGTGCATAATGACTTCATGTAAGCAATCCATGGGATTCTAGAAACACCGTCCTAGGCCAGACAGTCAGAGAGAATCAATCTGTTTAACTTGAGGTCCTGTCTGGTCCAGACTTTTACCCAGCAAAGTAAAAGTCTGATGACGACTAGGTCAGCAAGAAATCTTACTCCAAGCTCAGACCAAGAAATCTTACTACAAGCTCAGACCAACACCAAGAAATCTTACTCCAAGCTCAGACCAAGACAGTGTACATTGCAGTACCTGAATCAATTGTCTGAGAAATTTGTTTTCTACTGTTTGGATTGAGTCGGGCTTCACATATCCTCAGACCTCACTCCCAAAGCGGACTTGTGAGACACACTTTGCCACATAAATGTTTAGAAAGACCTGTGGAGACCATGAACCCAGCTTTTGAGCAAAGCAAGTCAAGGCCCCAATAGATTGATTCATCTCCGCCATTCTCCACTCCAGGGGGTGTTCCAGTTGTTCTTAGCATCAAACTGTACCCCTAGGTATGAAAAGGCTGAGACTTTACCCATTGGGGATTGTCCTTGTGCCCTTTCTTAAACACTGGAACTATCATCGCGGAGTACCAGGATTGCGGCACCCCATGATGTGCAGCAGCATTCAATACCTGAGCCAGTAATGGACATAGCTCCACATCCAGGCAAAAAAGGTCCGGAGGGATTCCATCAAGGCCCGCGCTTTATTTCTGGTAAAGCTGTTAATACCTGTAATGACCTCTTCTGGGGTAAAGACCATGGGGGCACCACCCTCCTCTCTAACTGTCACCCTCTCCACCTCAACCGTCTTACCAAAGTTGTACACCCCTGCAAAGTGGTCTGCCCACTGTTGCTTCAAGATGTGAGTGTAAATAACTGCTCCTGCCCCATCTCTGAAAAGGAGTTTGTTTCGCAACCTTCCAAAAAAGAGAGTGATCTCTAGATTCACTGGCATCAGTTAGCTCGCCCCAGGCTAAGGCCTGGAAAGTAGCCTTGCGATTACATACTGCCTGCTTGTGGGCCTGCCTACTGGCAACCACCTGACTCCTATCTCTGGGAACCTATTTTAAGGCTGACTTCAGAAGCCGCAAGCATTTAGAACAGTCCCTGTCAAACCACTTCGGATCTTGGGAGTTTGTTTGGATTAATGGGGATGTCAATAGTTTCTTTGCCTTATCTGCAATACCAATGAAGGCTTGCAGAATATCCATGTCAGTGGCAACAGCATCTAGACAGACTGCTATCTCATGCTGCACCTGAGAGAAGAGGGTCGTTTTAAAGATAGCCGGGTTAACCTGTGCCCAACTTATGCATCTACCTTGCTCCACAAGAACAAGACCACTATTCATCCCGTCCCCAGAACTCATAGCATCCCTATGACCTTCTAATTCCAAGGGTTGTAGTCGCTAAAGGGACTGCAAACAATCACAAAAATGACAATAAACAAAAATAAGGGAGACGAAATAAATATGAAATCTATAATAGAAGAACAGCCCCTCCCCTTGTATGTGGGAGCAACGCTGGGATTTGGTGAACAAATCAACTTTTCCAAGATGAACACCAGGTTATGGGAGGCTGTGATCTCACCTAGCTCCTTACCTTCCATGGAGTGATCAAAATGAAGCCCCTCTGTTACCGTGCATCTCGACCTGTGTACATCTGTTAACATTGGGCTGACACAACGATGGCAGTTGAAGTCCCCCACTAACACAGTTCTCCCCTGACCAAACATCCCACCCTGCTTCACCACGGCATTCAGGGTTAACCTTAGGCTATGAAGGCTAGAGACCTCTCCTTGATGTCCTGTGTCATTGTAGAAATTAACTAAAAATAGGAGGGGACCACCCGGGAGAAATAACTTTAACCCCTGTTTTACCATCATCTTTTTATCCAGATTAACAGCCTGCCCAAGAAGATCTAATGTCAGAAATATGATCATGCCCCTCCTGGCCCTGCCCGAGGCTGTATGCAGCGCGGGCAGAAAATATGTTTTATACCCTTACAGAAAAAATCTATTGTTCACTTTCCAGGGTTCATGTGAACAAATGATCTGAAAGGATGTTATAAACTCCACTCAGAGAGGATCAGAAAATGTGGCTGAAAGCCCTGCAATGTTCCAAGATACAATTTTCAGGTCCTTTTGGTTCCGAACAGGGGTAACCACATCAGCATATCAACCAGGGGGGCGACAGAGGGGGAGTAGTAACTTCCTGACCCATATTAGGCTTAGAAGAAGAAGACGAAGATGGGGGTGGGGGGATAGGAGCTCATCAGTCACACATTTCAAGCCTACTCAGAAGGGCAAAACAATTTGTCAAGTTTACCCAGCCAGGCTGCCCTATCCTCGGTCAGACACGCCCATGGGAGCCCTGTATCTTCCAGTCTAGGAATCCGTGAGGGCGACAGACCTTCTCAGGTTTATAGGAAAACCCTAAGGGAGCAGGACAATGCCTTGATGGTCTGGGGGCTTGTAGGACGTTAGTAAGGCTAAAATGTGTGCCACTGTCCCAGGGTTGTTAAAATTGACCACTACACAATCCCCAGGCCAAGGTTTACGGTCTCTGCCCACCCAGCTGACTCTACGGGCCATGATGATAGCATCAAAAACACCCCCCCTCACTGAACGCGCTTCTGGAACCAATGGGTCACTTTAATTTTTTAGCTCCTGGTATGACTCCGAAGAGGAGCTAGATATGTGTGAAACATTCCCCAGACATATTACATAAAGTCATGGGTATCCACAGAGTACTGGGGGCGATATGACGCCAAGGGGATGTGGGAGCTCTCAGCCACCATCATGGCTGGTGACGGGGCCCCCCTCGATGGCGTCCCTACCCCCCTTCCAGGCTCTTGACGGGGGAACCAAACCACCTTGAGAATGGCTGGTGTCTCCCGGGGCGTGAACAGCTGCATCAGTGTGTGCTGGGGCAGAGGACTACTTAGCCTGATGCACCCTCAATCCTTGAGTTATGGATAAGATTTCAGCCTTTCTGGTTTCGATTATATTTAACCTTGGCGGATTTAGATCTTAGTTGGCCGACAACACCTCCATGAGTTTGGTGATCAGGTCCCTGCTATATGGGCAAATCCCCCTTCCCCCCCACTTGAAAGATCAAATTGGAGTCAGTCTGGGACATCCCTGAACGGGTGAGGTGCCCTGGGTCCAGGCTTTCCTTCCTTCTCCTCGGGTCCTGGGTCAGGCAGGTAGAACCTCGGTGGGCTGGGGCCAAGGGAGGGCCTCCAAACCCTCAACCACTAACGCACTGGTGGCTATCATAGGATCCTCCTGCCCCCTCCTCACCCCTGGCCCCCTCGACTGGGGTTCCCTCCTCGCTAGAGGTCACCCCTAAAAAGGGGTGGCTTGAGGGAGAATCTACAGGGCTGCTCCTTGTTAGCGACATCCTTCTTTCCACTAACTCAATTTCTTTGGCAACTACTGAGACAGCCTGGATCAAAAAGCCTTCCATGGTGGTAACTTGCGGGGTGTGGATGCTTTTACAGTGGTAGCTTTTCTCTTTCCCATAGTGGGATGCTCCAGAAACGACTCTCAACATAGATAACAGCCAATAAAAAAGCAAAATATCAGTAATGCAATCCACTGCCCCACCGCAGTCCTAGAGTCCATTTAAGTGATCCCCCCACTGTCCAGCAGAAAGCTCACTACCGAGTTTTTAAGATTGTTTCTCCCAGCCCACGTGTCCAGGGCCAGTCTGCTCTTTTCCCAGGCGATCTATATACTCTGCACGGCTAGACCATGGCAGTGTACCCTCCAGGTCAGGAGAACCACATGTCCCTAATAACCAATCCCATCTGGACAGACTCATAATGCCGGGAGATAGACCAAGGGGAGTGACCTGCCTCTTCGTGGCACTGACGGGTGCAGGATGGGCCTGCCCTTGGCCCGGGCTTTGCCCGGGTGCAGTCCATGTGTGTCCCGCGCTACATAGCGCAGTGCACTTTAAGTAGCGCTGGTGATCCAGTTCAGATGATGAGGAGCAAGGGGATTGTGGGACACGTAGTCAGTTGTCAGTGGCGGCGGCAAAACCCACTGCGGCTCTCCCCCACAGGTGCTAGCAAACAAGTGTCCTTCCATAAAGCAGTGCAGGGCAGGTTCTCATTAATCCTCCAGTGAGCAGACAGCAGTGGATAGGCTCGCTCCCAAGCAGAATGCCATCAAATGCAGCCCCCTCTCTGCGGGAGCGCTATGAGCTTTAAGTAGAGCTGGTGTTCCGTCTCAGGTGATGAGGAGCAAGGGCATTGTGGGACACGTAGTCAGTCCCCAGCAGCAGAAAAACCCACGGTTGCTCTCCCCCACAGGTACTAGCAAACAACTGTTCTTCTGTAGGGTAGTGCAGGGCAGGTGCTCATTAAACACCCAGTGAGCAGACAGCAATAGAAAGGCTTGCCCCCAAGCAGAATGCCATCAAATACAGCCCCCTTGCTCCAATAGCGCGATGTGCTTCAAATAGCTCTGGTGATCCGTCTCAGGTGATGAGAAGCAAGGAGATTGTGGGACACATAGTCAGTCCCCAGCAGCGGTGGCAAAACCAGCAGAATGCCATCAAATGCAGCCCCCCTCATTCTGTTTTTTTTGTCTAGTATAAGTCTAATGAACTATAATGACACTAGTTCTTGAGTCTTATTTCCCAAAGCAGTCGTCTGCCGTATAAGCACTGTATAAGTACAGTTGAGTTTTTCTGGGCACCTGGAAGAAAACTTTGAGGTCCTCTGTTCACATGTCTTTGGTAATAATGACCACTTCATAAGGCAAATCCTAGGGGGGTCTTGGGTCATATCAAACTTTAGTTTGAATTGCTGTACACCTGCTCTTTGAGTAATTCTTAATATTGCCATTGTCTTCACCGTCTAATTAGTCCTGGTGCTTGGCATTCCCGTGATTGGGCTCTGAATGCATTGAGCTCGATCCCTAGGGTCATGATTCAATGGGTTCTCCTTGTCCTTGGATCCCTGGCATCCCAGAAAATACATTGTGGAGTTCTAGTTGGGCTCGTTGGAATGTTTGTCCAACTTACTTATTTGCCTGTGCCATTTTGCCCAGTAACATTTTTCTGGATAGGCCTGTGTATCCCCTTTCTGAATAAGTGAGGCTACTGTCACCTGAAATAAGCTATCTAGTGATGTATGGCAACAGCAATGATTTGCTAGGCCATGACCCCAGGTCTTTTTATCCACACAACTGTAGAAAGACTGCTTGTTGGCTCTCCACAGTAACCTAATCATTCACCTTCGAAAAGTGTGGGACCTTGATTTCATCATGCCAGGTACATGCATGAACAATTTATGCTTATATATTATGTGTAGCTCAAGGATGACTGGTGAATGGGTGGATCCTTTTGAAGCCAGTATATTCTCCGCTAGATGGTGATTTCCTTCATGAAGGATAGCTATGTCCACCATGGATATACCAGTGTGTATTTATGCATTCCTGGTTTTCCTCTCAAATGTTGTTGCAAACAAGGATAAGGGACTAACCGATCTCTTCAGAACAGATCTCCCCAGCCCACAGAGAAGCAAGTTGTGTTGTTGATGTCTCTTATGGCAGTGTGGAGGGATGCTGGACTGTGTCAGAGCCCAATTCACATAGCATTGGAAACTAGTCTGAACCTGACCTGGCTGGGCACTCTTGGCACCCAAGCCTGTGAAATCTGGACAGAAACAAAAAGATGCATTGCTCCAGGATTGGAAAGTGTTCACATTTTATAAGAAGGTGTCAAGTTTTTCCTCATCCAATGCAGTTGTAGGGTCAACCACGGTGAGATTGAAGGACACTATGTATTCGATTTGAGGTGAAAGGTTAGCCTTCCCAGCCAAGAACTCAAAGGAGATGATTTTGGTCCCTTACAATTGGGAGTACTAGAGGCTCAGTGGGGACCAACCTCAACCCTGAATTGAGGATCATTGCAGTCTGACCAGCATCAAAAGATGCAATGTACAGTCACAAAGTGCTGACATTGGACCAAGCAGGTTTCTTTATCTAGCTGTTATTCAGGTAGATGGGATGCTAGACCACTGTCAAAGCATCATGGTCAGCTGTGAATAAAAGAACAAATGTCAGAACATGGAGAGAGTGGCCTCAAAAGCAAACTTACTACTCACCTCTCTTGCACTTGCAGAAATAGTTTGTTATGGCAGCCCATCTTTAGTCTCAAGAGAGAATTTCAAGGAACTCACTCAGCTCCACAATCTGGAAGCACGAATAGTGGCAGGGTCCATACTGTTCTTTATCCAATAGAGATGTATCAAGCAGGAGTAAGATTCAGATATATTTCCAAGTTCTTGCACTTGGGGAGCAGTCCTCTCCCAATCTAATCAATATCAATTAATTTCACAAACGTTCAACTAACAAGTTTGAAGAAGGATTTTGCTCTTCATTGGGGTTTCTTGGAAGGGCACCTTCTGCTCACTTTCCAGAATTCATTATGGTGGCCACTATGTGGATTTAGCCTGGTACAACCTTTGGCTGTATGGTACAACACCTTGTGAATTCCCTCCAGATGGTGCTGCAACAAAGAAACATTAGAGTAAGAAGCAGTGGGGGGTAGGAATGTCTTTGCTGCCCTCTATTTTTAAAAATGTTACAAGCATATCAATATTGAGGATCAGCTATGGGTAATCCTAATGGCAGGTGCTCACAAAGCATTTAACCTGTGACCAGAAGCCAAACTTTCCAAGCAAAATAGTGAAAATTATCCTTATAATGTTTGCGAACATTAAAACACCCAAACAAATATTCAGGAACAGGCCAATGGAATAACATTACCCACGAAGTCTACTAATCCTGGGTTCTGCTACTGCACCCAAAAATGTATACCTGCTTCCAACAACCAGGATCTGTGCAGACGGAGCTGAGGGGAAACACTGCATCGACACTACAGGGTGTTAAGATCTGACTGTCATGTTTTGCCTCTCCCAAAAAATGCTTCTTGCTGCTCTTCAATGGCTCCAGGTAGTCATTGGGTCAATTTCTATTATTCACCACTCCTTACACAGACATGCCCTGACCTGTATTCAGAACAGAGTGAGTTTCAATACCCCTGCAAGACTTCTTAGGTTGTCTTCTGCCTCCTTGCTCACTATTCCAAGATTTAACAAAGCTTAGTAAGTTGCAGCACCTTCTCTGTTTCTGCCCATGCCCTTATAAACTTGCTTTCTTAAGTCTCTACCACATAGTCGCTATTACTAGGTGCGGGCAGAGAGCTCCGCTCCGCCCGCGGAGTGTGCGGAGATTTGCCTACTCCACGTTCCGCGGAGAACGCGGAGTACTCAAATCTCTGCACACTCCGCAGCGGAGCGGAGTTGACCAGCCCCCTGCCTCCACCCCCCCTATTAAGAATTAATTAAAAATACATTAAAGGTAAAAGAAAAAAAACTTACCTTGACTGCGGCGTCCCCGGGCTGCCCTCCTCCTCTTCCTCGCCGTTTCAGGGTGATCTGCGCATGCGCGCGCGCCCACGCATGCGCATTCCTTGCGAGAAATGCGCAAGCACGCACGCATAGATCACCCTGAGACAGCGAGGAAGAGGAGGAGGGCAGCCCGGTGACGCCGCAGTCAAGGTAAGTCTTTTTTCTTTTACCTTTAATGTATTTTTAATTAATTCTTAATAGGGGGGTAGAGGCGGGTGGCGGAGCGGAGTTCCACGGAGTTTGTTCCCAACTCCGTGGACCTCCGCGTAGTCCCGCTCCGCCAGCTCCGCCCAGGGTTAGCTATTACTGCCTTCTATAAAACTCTTTATACAAGGATTTTAAGAGGGTCTTTTATGCTGTGATGGTTACATTTTCTCACAAAGTGCCAAGAAACTCTCTGGTCTAAGAGTTGAATAAAACCCCAATAACATAGCATAACATTTTACATGATCCTTGCCACTGCAGAAGCAAATTAACAATTTCAAGGGTGAGTTTGTGGGTTTTATCTACTAACCACCTCTCGTCGCTGACAATACACTAAACGATCCTCCCGTACTGACTCTGTCTCCTTTCCATTCCACTCCCCCTCTCGCTACTACCCCTCCAGAACCCAACCTTCCCCCCCTGAAACAAAAAAACTTTGCATCTTGGACTAATTTCCATCCCGTGACTGAATTTGAAGTCTCTAACATCATAACCAAACTTAAACCTTCCTCACACACCAAAGACCCGATCCCTTCCAGTCTTATCCAGAATCTCAAACACATCATTGCCCCTTACTGGACCAACATCATCAACACCTCCTTCTCCACAGGTTGTGTCCCGGACTCACTTCAACTCGGTCAAATCACGCCTATCCCTAAAAATCCCACCTCTGACCCAAATGACCTGAACAACCTCCGCCCTATCTCTAACCTACCTCTTCTTTCCAAAGCCCTGGAAAAATGTGCTCTGCACAACTAGATAAACACATTAACAACTTCAACCTTCTAGACCCCTTGCAATCCGGTTTCAGAAAAGGCTGCAGCACGGAAACCGCCATGCTTAACATAAGCGATGACATCCACTCTTCCCTTGACAACGGTGAATCCAGCCTTCTCATTCTCCTTGACCTCTTGGCTGCCTTTGATATAGTCAACCACAACTCCCTTCTCAACTCACTCAAGTCCCGCTTTGGCCTTAACGGTCAGGTCCTTAAATGGTTCACCTCATTTCTCCAACACAGAACTCAACAAGTCAAAATGAACGACTGTCTATCCAACCCTTCTCCGGTGTCCCTAGGCGTTCCCCAAGGCTCTATTCTCTCCCCCTCACTCTTTAACCTCTTTATGGAACCTCTTACCCTCATCCTGAAACAAGCAGGAATCAACTATCACCTCTATGCTGACGACACACAACTGTACTATAAGATTAGGTCTCACGCTGATGTACTTCATCTTAACCACACCTTAAACAAGATCCAACACTGGTTCCACTCCAACCATCTCAAACTCAACCCCAAGAAAACTGAAATCATCCTCTTCTCCCCTAAAAACAACGGACTCCCCATCCAATCCTGGATCTCTGACCTCAATGCACTCAACTGCTCGCTCTCTTTGTCAAACTCAGTGAAATCTCTCGGTTTTACCGTCGACAAAAATCTAACCCTCAATGATCACCTAAAGAACTCTGCTAAAGGAGCTCTCTTCATTCTCCGTCACCTGAAGAAAATCAAACCCTTCATCCCACCTGAAGACTTCAAATGGGTCGTCCAATCCCTGGTACTCTCAAAAATTGACTATGGGAATGCTATCCTCACAGGAACCCCCAAAGTCCACCTAGCCCCACTCAGATCTGTGCACCACCTAGCAGCCAGGCTCATCACTGGCTATAAACGTTTCGACCACATCTCCCCAGCCCTGAAAGCTCTCAACTCGCTTCCCGCTGAAGGTAGATCCTCCTACAAGACAGCATGCATCACGCATAAAGCTCTACACCAGAATGCCCCGCTGTACCTCACAAAAAAACTTTAAAAAGCAGGCAGCTCCAGAACGATGAGGAGCACAAACACTTTCCTCCTCATCCCCCCCTTAGTCAAAAAGAAAACCACTCAATCTCGCTCCTTCTCTGGAAACGCTCCGATCATCTGGAATGCCCTTCCAAAGGAACTGCGTTGCAACCCCTCCTACATTGCCTTAAAAAAGACCTTAAACTGCACCTCCTCGACAAATACTGGGGTCCTTAATCAGACCTTTGACCTCCTCCGACCCTACCCTCCTCTACTTCACTCCCTCCCCTCCCCTTCACCTCTCCCCTCCCCCGCCTATCTCCCCCATCCTACTCCCACCCCCCTTCCCTCCTCCCTCTGTAAACCCCTTCCGACTGACCATCCCCCCTTCTCCCAACCTGCTTTTCCCCCGCCTTTCCTCGTTCGAAATTTCTGCATCTCCCACAGCTCAGCCCTTAATCTCTTCCTCCCCCAGCCTCTTTGTATGTAAATGTATCTGCTCTTGCCATGTCTCTGTTTATTAGATCTCATCGGAACGTTTTTGTTTTTATTTATTGTTTATATTGTGTTTTGTTTTTGAGCAACTCTTGTAATCTTGTTTTTCACACATGTAAAGCGCTCTGATACCTCCGGGTCTAGCCAGCGCTATATAAAACCTTTCAAATAAAAATAAAATAAATAAATAAAATAAACATGATTAGGAAGCCCAAGATGAAAGCTGCCCTCCCAAGCACCCTTATGGGCAGATTGACTAGTTTCATGCGCAGTGCAGCAGCCACAAATGCTGTGCTATGTGAGAAGGAGAGAGCAGGAGAGTGCCATAGTTACAGAAATATGGCACTCTCCTCCCCTCTGCCTTGCGCCGGCGCAGAAATATGCTACTGTGCGCCACAGACACCCCTTTGCACTATAATGCAAGGGTGTCACTTTAAGTCTAGCATAAGATTTGTACTGGAAGAAAACCGTTCCAGTACAAAATACTATGCTTAGACTAACTTGAAACCTTTTCCCAGTTTGTTTGTGTGCTGTACAGTGCAGCACGCATACAAAGTCGGGAAAGAAAGGAGACAACGCATTTCTCCTTCATAGCGCCTATTTCAAATGGGCGCTATTTTCTCATGCTAAACCCTGTCTACTTTTTAAGTAAATAGGGTTTAGCATCAGAAACCTTGGGTGGTTGCATGGGAATGCCCATGCACCACCCATGATATGTCCCCTTGTTGCTAAGTAATGCAAAGCAGCGCTATGCGCTGCTTTGTGCTTCTTTGAGTGTTTTCCAGCACTAAACAAGTTTAGCGCTGGAAAGCAAATTAGTAAAAGAAAAGAATTTCCGTTGTTTTGCATCACTTTTCTGACACAAACATGGCGTTAAATCTTAGTAAAAAGACCCCCTTATGTTCTTTCATAGCTGACTTAAGTAGTCATGATGTAGCTCAAACAAGATGGTGTCACAGTTAAAACGTGATACAGTATACCACAGTAATCATAGTTGCAATAAAGGTAAAAATGCAGTTGCAACTCTGGTCTACAACCTAACATACTACATTGTAATTGTAATTGCATTTATATAGCGCTTACTGCCCCTGACGAGGCGTCAAAGCATTTTTTCGGCGAGTAGCACGCTACTCCGGAACCCATAAAGGATTAGTGTTGAGTTAGTATAGTGAAATATGAAAGTAATTTGAGTGGTGGATAGGTTAGTCAGTTATTTGGATTCAGAAGGATAGCGGAGGGATACAAGAGGGAAAAAGGTTTGCATTTATATAGCGCTTGTTACCCCTAATGGGGTGTTAAATCGCTTTTTTCGGCGAGTAGCACGCTACTCCGGAACCCATAAAGGATTAGTGGTGAATTAGTATAGTGAAATATGAAAGTAGTTTGAGTGGTGGATATTAGTCAGTTATTTGGATTGAGAAGGATAGCGGAGGGATAGAAGAGGGAAAAAAGGTTAACATTTATATAGCGCTTGTCACCCCTAATGGGGTGTTGAAGCACTTTCTTGGTGAGTAGCACGCTACTCCGGAACCCATAAGGATTAGTGGTGAATTAGTATAGTGAAATATGAAAGTAATTTGAGTGGTGGATATTAGTCAGTTATTTGGATTGAGAAGGATAGAAGAGGGAAAAAAGGTTTGCATTTATGTAGCGCTTGTTACCCCTAATGGGGTGTTGAAGCATTTTCTTGGCGAGTAGCACGCTACTCCGGAACCCATAAGGATTAGTGGTGAATTAGTATAGTGAAATATAAAAGTAATTTGAGTGGTGGATATTAATCAGTTATTTTGACTGAGAAGGATAGCGGAGGGATAGAAGAGGGACAAAGGTTTGCATATATATATATATATATATACATATATATATATATAGAGCGCTTGTTACCCCTAATGGGGTGTTGACGCGCTTTTTTCGGCGAGTAACACGCTACTCCGGAACCCATAAAGGATTAGTGGTGAATTAGTATATATGTAAGTCCGTTTTTATATAGCGCAGCTACTCACCCTTACGGGTCTCAAGGCGCTGGGGGCCGTAGTGGAAATTAAGTGAGCTATTGCCCAGAGTCACATGGTGCTGAGCTGCCGCCGGAGCCGGGGATCGAACCGTGAACCCTGTGCTCCGAAGTCAGCTGCCCTGGCCGCTGCACCACACCTCTCCAGTATAGTGAAACATGAAATGTGAGAAGTGGACATGTTAGTCTGTTATTTCGATTGAAAAGGATAGTGGAGAGATAGAAAAGTGAAGGCTTTAGACTTCTTTTTTTTCGGAGGTCATAGCAGTAGTGGGAGGGTTGGGATGAGTAAAATGGGATGTAGAGGGGAAGAGTCAGAGGGAAGAGTTTAGAAAGGCTTGTTTTGGGGGATCAGTATAGTAAAACGAGGTGTCAGGTGGTGCAAGGAGGGGTAGAGTAGGGGAGAGTCTAGAAATGGCTATTTTGGGGATCATAGTAGTGGTATGGGGTTTGGGATGAATGAGAGAGTGGAGGTAGTGGATATATTGATAGAGCTATAGGGTGAGAAATAGTGTAGTGCATATAAGATTATTATTTTTTTTATGAGGAAAGTAATAAATATATAGATCCAAGTACATGGAAGGTATATAGATGCATAAAGGAAGTAAGTATAAGTAGATTAAAGATGCATTTGATAAACTCTAGGTTTGAAGTGTTGTACTTAAAAATGTATTTATTTATTTTTTTAAAGACATAATTATTCTACATGTTAATACAAAGCAATACACATACATAGGTACATATCTATAGTACAAATAAATGCTTATATACAGAGGGATATGCTGTATATTTATGTTTGCTTATGGTGCTTATGTGGGGAAGAGCCAATTCTTGAGTAGTTTTCTGAAGATAAGGTGATTGTCGGTGGATCTTATGTTGGGGAGTAAAGAGTTCTATATTTTGGCTGCTTGAACAGAGGAGGATGTGCCACCCATGGTTTTTTTCTGGTATCTTGGGATTTTGAGACGAGGTGCCACTCTAGAGCGGAGGTTCCTATGATGAATGTGTTTGGTGATTTTATTCCTGATGAAGAGCAGTCCCATTCCATGTATGGCTTTGTGGGTGATACAAAGCAGCTTGAACGTGGATCTTCTGGCAACCGGTAACCAATGCAGGGCTTTCAAGGCAGGGGAGATGTGGTCTTGCGGTTTGATATGCAAGAGTAGTCTGGCAGCCGAGTTCTGAATCCGTTGTAGTCTTTTCATATTCGTTAGAGGTGATCCGTGGTAGAGGCTATTGGCGTAATCGAGTTTGGACAGAACAAGGGAGATGGTAGCTTGGACCTTGTGTGGTAATCCCAAATGGGGGAAGATTTGTTGCAGAGTTTTTATAGTGACAAAGCTTGATCTTGCTAGTTTGTCTACTTGGGCATTCATCGATAGCTTGGAGTCCATGGTCATTCCGAGGTTTCTTACTTCCTTCGATACTTTAGGCGGTGATCCCAGTTCATTAGGCCAGGCGGCAAGTGGGTCATAATGTTTCCAATTGCCACAAGTGAGTATTTCCATTTTGGAAGTATTCAATTTGAGATGGCTCCAAGTCATCCATTGATCCACGGCTCTGAGACAACTGAAAATTGGCAAGTTTCCAATGTCTTTAGGGCATTCCAGTTGAAGGAGTATTAGCGTGTCATCTGCATAGTTATAGCACAAGAGTTGAAATTGATTGATCAGTACCGGTAATGACTTCATGTAGATGTTGAAAAGCATGGGCGAGATGATAGAGCCTTGAGGGACCCCAGCTTTTGTGGAGTACGGTTTGGACGAGAAAGGTGGGGTATGGATGACATTAGTTTTGTTTTGAAGATGGGACGTGATCCAGTCTAAAGAAGTTCCCTCTATGCCTGCTTCGTAGAGTCTTTGTTTTAGAGTGTCATGGTCAACCGTGTCAAGAGGTTCAAGAGGAGTAGTGCAGCAACCCTGTTGCGGTCAACTGTGTTCTTCAGGTCATCCCAGATGGCAAGGAGGGCTGATTCTGTGCCTCTTCCCGGACGAAATCCTGTTTGGAAGTCTGAAAGTATGGCATTCTCTTCAATGAATTGTGACATCTGGGTGAACGCTGCTCTTTCTATCAGTTTGCCCAGGAAAGGTCCATTAGTAATTGGTCTGTAGTTGTCAGGGTTCAGCGGGTCCAAGTTTGTTTTCTTCAGTAAAGGGCGTATGTATGACTTTTTTGAGTTCTTCTGGAAATATTCCGGTAGTTAAGGAATCGTTGATGATTTTTCTTACTGGAGTGGCAGCTGAGGTTGTTAGAAGAATACTCTTGAAGGTTTGTGGTGGACATGGGTCAGAAGGGCTGCCGGCAGGCCTGCTTGTTTGACCAGGTCCATAAATTCATCGTGTGAGATGTGTTGGAAGGAACGGAGAGGCTGAGTTAGAGTATTCTTGGATTTTTGTTTTGTAAAAGGGTTAGTGCTTGTGCTTTGTCTCTGTTTTAAGTACAAGTCCAACGTGTCTTCTTTGTCCGTGTAATGATTTGCCAGTTTGTCAGTGAAATCTTGAGTAACGGGATGAGTTCCTTCTAGGCAATTTGGTTTACGAAATTCATTGAGTATTTTATAGAATTCTTTATTTGCACATTTAGCATTTTGAATTTTGTCTGAATAGTACTTTTTCTTTGCTTTTTTGATAGCTGACTTGTATAACCTGTTAATATTCTGTAGGTGAAGTTTGTCTTGTTTGTTTTTTGTTTAGAGCCAGGCACGTTGAAGCTTTCTAATATGTAGTTTTATGTCTTTTATCTCTGTATTTCTCCAAGGTGCTTGTTTTCTTTTGTTCTGTTGTGTGGTTTTGAGTGGTATCAGGATATCAAAAGCTTCCTCTAGCCACTCATATAGTTCTTTAGCAGAATTTATTGTTTCCAGATCTGTACTGGATGTTAGTTGTGTTTCTAAGTGTTCCAAATTGAGTTTGTTCAACGGTCCATAGGTGGATGCACGTAAGCTTGTTTTTGGTGAGTCACTTATGTTGTTTTATGTTTGAAAGCAAGCAAATGGTGGTCTGACCATGTGACTGGAGTTATATAGCTTGAAAGGTAACTAGTTCGGTATTAGCAAAAATGACATCTAGGATATGTCCAGCGATGTGTGTGGGTTTGTGGACAATCTGATGCAGGTTCAGTGCGTCTAGGCCAGTGATTATTGTTTTCGGATGGGTCATATTGGGTTTGTCAAACCAAATGTTGAGGTCACCCAGAACGCATAGGTTGGAGTGTCTTGTTATCAGGTTTGAAACTGTGTCTAGAAGTGCGTCTGGGAAATGTCGCCTTGCTTGGTGGAGGTCTCTAAAGGAGCAGGAAGTTACAGGAGGAAGACGGTGTAGGATTGCATCTTGTTAGAGGAGACTCACAATTCTTTATGGAGATGTTGTCAACTTTAGTGATATGTAATGTTTGCTTGAACACAACAGCTAGACCACCTCCTTTTTTGCCTATACGATTTTGGGTGATCGTTTGATAGCCTAGAGGAATGGCTTCATGCAGGACTGGAGCCATATCATCTCCCAACCATGATTAAGTTATGAATAGTATGTCTGGTTTTGCATCGGTGAGAAGGTTGTAGATGTGATGTTTGTTTTTAGAGAGCGATCGAGCATTTATTAGTAGACAGTTTAGAGAATGTGTTTTGCTGACAGTGAGACTTTGTTTTGTAGAAGAGTGATCAGTATTGTATGGGTTAGTAGCAGGTGTGTTTTTAGTGCTGGTATTAGCTGTATGAGGATAGCAATTGTGCAGCTGTTCTGTAATGTGTTCCTTGTCTAGCAGGCTAAGAAGGCATTTTGATGGGTCTGCATGCGTAGGCGGGGGGGACGGTGTTTGAGAGTGAGTTGGTGTGCTGTGTTGTTTTTGTGATGTAACCTTGTTGTGCAGTAGACATGGAGAAGCAAAGTTGTGATGTGTGGCACGTTGTCTATAATGTTTGCGTATGTTTAGGGCGGAAGGTGTATGAGTCAGTGGTGGTGGTTCAGCATGTGGGTCATGTAGTAAGGTTCTAAATTGTCCAATGGATAAGAGGCGGTTGGAAGAGAGTTGCTGTGTTGTTGTATGTGTGTTAGGTGTGGTGGAAGAGAGAAAGCTTGGCAAAGGTGGGAGTATGATTGCATTTTGTGACTGTAAGTATTATGAGGTGTTGTGTTTGCGCTATTTTGTTGCTGATGTGCATGATATGTTTTGTTTTGAGGAGTAGTGAAAAGAGGTGCTGATGTATTGGTATTATCGGATGGATTTGTTTGTATAGTATTGTTTGTGAGTGGGAGTTGTAAGGTAAAGGGGGCGGTGATGTGTTTGTGAGTAGAGTGTATGTTGTGTGTAGGAGGGCATGAAGTGGATTTAACACTGTTTGTTTTAGACCAGTTTGCTGCAAGAGTTAAAATGTGTGGTGCTGTGGCATGTAAGTGTTGTGTTGTTGCGTTATTGTGGTAGAAAGAAGAGGAGGTTGTTGGTTGGCCGAATGATGGAAGGCTGAGTATGGGTTTGTTAATGATAAAAGGGGGTCTGGTAGGAGTAATTAAAGTGGGGAGTGTGTGTCTGGATGGGTTGTAGTTACGTATGGTATGGATTTTGGTTGTGTTAGTGATGAGTGGATTGGTTAGTGGTATAGGATAGGGTTGTGTACTGTTTGTAGGTGATGGTGGAAATGTGTGGTAGCTGGGATAGAAGGGTATATAGATGTGGTTTGTGTGGTTTTGTAGTGTATGCTGGTACATTGATTTGTGCATAGGGTTTGTTTGTAGTAAGTGTGTGGTGTACATTTGGTGTGAGTCTGTTTCTCTGTTTGTGGATGTGGATGGTGTAGGGTGGGTATTACTGAATGGGAAAAATGGGCAGCATTTCTGGCCCTAGTCCCGACCAGTCTCGAACAGGCTCAAACAGGCAACTGCCCTTGTCTTCTCCACCCTTAGCCTCGACGCCCGGGCTGAGACGCCCTAAGCCCTGGCCTTTTATAGCCCTTGTAGTCAGGTGACCCCTTCAGCCAATGGGAACCCTAGCCCTAACACTATCCAATCAAAACACTAGCCCTAATATCTAGAACCAATAGGAGACCAGGACCTTACAACTAATCTTATCCCTAGTCCAAGCACTCAATCAGATTCAAAAACCCTAAACTCTACCTCCAATAGAGGCCCTAGCCATAGTCCCAAACCTAATCCCAGCAACCAATGACACAGGAAGCCCTAGTCCCTACTTTCAATAGAAATCCTAACCCGAGTCTTAGTCCCACACCTAATCCAGCAACCAATCACATAAGAAGCCCTAATTGCTGCTTCCAATAGAAAGCCTAACCCTAGCCCTAGTCCCAACCCTACTCCCAGCAACCAATCACACAGGAAGCCCTAGTCCCTACTTCCAATAGAAATCCTAACCCTAGCCATAGTCCCAACCCTACATTGATTGAGTCACAGACCCAGAAACCAATCAGAACCCTCAAATACCCAACCAATGAGAACACTAACCCTAATCCAATAGAAACACCAGATACAACCACCAATCAGTGGATACATGCTGCTCAAAATTACTAACTGATGCTGAAGGCTTTTTCTGTAAAAAGAGCAGATGATGAACGGATTGCTGAACAAATCAAACATTCACTCCCAGTCACAGATCTAGGTTAAATGCATCGTTTTTTTGCTCGCCATACCATTCCAGTTCGGATCCAGCCATATGCAAACCATTCTTGACCCTGTTCCCCATGGGGACAGTACAGCCCGAACTGCCAAGCCATGTCCTCCCTGGACTAGAAACAAGTATCCTGGGACCGGTTTCGGGGTTTCAACCCTCATCAGCCAGGCTAGCTTGAATCTGGTGGCATAGCAAGCACAGGAACCACGTCTGGACATACCCTTCCCACTTAGGGCAACAAATGAAAAATGATCAGATGATGGAAGGAATGCTGGACAATTCAAACATTCACCCCCAGTCACAGATCTGAAGGCTTTTTCTGGTCACAATGTTTTTAAAATCACCATTGCCCTGCCAAAATCAGTACCTCCTAAATTCATGTTTGTGATTGCTTTCCAATCGTGATAATTAGGAAAAACACATAGTGCAAATAAAGCAACCTGTATGTGTGATAAATTAAATCCTGTTTGTATCATATTCGTACACCCCTATGCATTAGTGTTATTATTTGTACATTTAACAAAGAATGTACTAGTGTAGATGCTTTTACAGTGGAATTTTTTTACTTTTCTTTCATTTGTGTTTTATATAGCGCTGGCTAGATCCAAGGGTATCAGAGCTCTTTACATATTTTGAGAGGAAGCTTACAAGTACATAACGAAAATCAATTGGGTTAAAACAGTCATACAGGTAAACAAGTGATGAAGTCCACAGTAAGGATACAGTAGTATATATACAGTAGTATATAGCAATCAATCATTTGGGTAAAGATAGAGGGATAAAGGGAAGAGGTTCGAATCTGCATAGTCAGTAAGATTAGGTCTCTTTGACGGAAAAAAATTTCAAAGAGGTTTTGGGTCTTTAGGAGACGTAAATCAACTAGTGATTGTTGTTAAAGTAGTTGTAGAGTAGTAGAGATTTGAGGTCCCACTTAAAGCACGAAAAGGAGGGGTTGTGGCGTAGGTCCTCAGGGAGTGCGTTCCAAATCTTGGGGGCATTTCCAGAGAAGTAGCGTGTCTGCGATGATTTCTTTTTAAGTTTAGTAGGTATGAGCATCCAATGGTTTTTAATATGTTTGCTAATTTTCATGGTTCACATAGTCCAGAAGGCCATGATGCTCAAGGTTGCACATTTGCACATCTCCTAGAAGCGCAACCTCGCTTTCGAACAAGTGGAAGCGGCATTACAGGAGAATGATTAGCCTAAAACTGTATGTAAGAATGATATCTTCTCCTCAAGGGTGTTCAGTGCATCCTCAGGGAGATCTTGCCATCTGCCCTTTGGATACGTTTTTGTTGAAAGTAACAAGTTTTTGTCACAGTTTTTTTGAAAACACATTTTATTTCAATTTCCAATATGTGCATTTTACTTACATGTACTGCAGGTATTATTAAAGCTAAACTTGTGTGCCTAAAGTACAGTTTTCGTTAACATATACAGTTTTTGCATGTTTTCAACCGTTTACAGGGATATAGGTTTAGTCATTGGTTTCTAGGATATGATATTGCAACCATTTAATCAGCCTTCAGCTATGTGTAGTGATTGTTGCAACATGCATAACAACACTTGCCAACTCCCTCCATACCCCTTCCCGGTCCAACAATTGCCAATCCATTGTTTAAGTTTTTGTAACACAGTTAAGCTCTATTGACTTGTACTGAGATAACAGCATACATATATATAGGTCTACAATTCTATGTATTTAAGCACTATGCTTAAACTGACTTTTTTCTAGCATGAGCCCTTGTCATTTGAAATGAGAATTATCTTTTATTCTTTTGTTGTGCTTCTTGCTGTTTTGCATTAAACACTAGTTGGACTTTTGGCTTCCAGTGTGTTTTATTTTTAACATATGTAAAGAGAGAAAGATTCTCTCTATAATAAGGTGCCTCACTGTTTACTGTTAAATGTTACAGGAAAAGGAAAAATCGCTAGGACTCTAGATTTGGGGTTAGGGTTGCTTTATCCACTGAAACTTGGATCCTATGTAATCCAAATGTGCTAAGAACAAGGGTCAATGGCTCTGCATCCATGGTGGTAGGTCTTATTATCACAGTTGGCAGAAACAGGTCTGACCCTTGGGGAATATTTGGGTGTGGGCAAGCGGGCTAAAAAGGCAGAACAACATTAAGCCTCATCCTCCAAACGATGGACAAGCAAACATGGTGGTGGACTTCTCAACAGCATGGCAGACTCAAGGGACCTCCGTGTCTTAGCAACACATCTTTCAGTACCCAAGCCACTGAGGCTAGTAGTGGGCATGTTGCCATCATCTGGACTGAGATTAATGAGAAAGTACAAAAGTGATTAAAATAAAGCACATATTGGTATAGGAAGGGATTGTGCTCTCTAGGCAAGTAATTTACTTAGCTCATCTGCAGGTGCAGATGAATGTTGAACTGCTCTTTCAGGCTCTGGGGAGGGGTTGAGAGGGCTTCTTGTGACTCTGTGTTCACATCTTTGGAGTACTTGAGCTGGCTGGGTGCAAGGTCATCAACAGTATAGGCCAGTAGAGCTTTGGCAGTGACTCTGACTTAATCCTAACCTTGATGTAATGAGCAGCATGCAGCTCCATGCTTAGGAAGCACCACAGCAAGGTCCACACCAGTCTGTGTCAATGGATAGTTTTCACTAGCAGGAGTGAGGCCCGTGTTTATATGATCAGGCCTTGGCAGTTGAGCAGCAGTGTACATTGCCATTCTGGGCCAATGCAGTCTCAAAGTTGGGAAATCCAACCAGCTGTTTGGGTACAGTTTCATTCCTCAGTAAGGATGACAGGTCTTTGTTCTCTCAGAATGCACTGTGGAGAAGGTGCCCACGTGGTACCAGACAGGTACATTCCCAAAGGGTCTGCTCTAGCAGGAAATATTGCATATTCTCTTTGGGCATGCACTGGGGACAAATAGCAAGGGGAAGGGAGATGCGGGGTTGGCTGCCTCGATTAGTGTCAGTAGTAGCCATCCTCCATCATATAGCCACTATTCATACAAAAAGATTGTTGTGCTATCTAATAGTAACCATAGTGACAGGTGCACGGCAGGTGATTGTGATTCTGTTTCTCTTTACTCTTGTTAGGATTATCGCTGTCCTAATAGCAAATGTATTCCAGAAGCTTGCAGGAATTGTCATTAAATAAAGGAATAATCACAAAGGGATGTTGTTTACCAAGAGGCATTTACATAATTTACATGGGAGGCTATATGGCATCACTCTTGGGTGCAATTACTCAGAAGTGCAACACCCACTGGGCTGAAAGCGTTGCAGCCCCTCAGAAGTGCTGTGGACTGACTGATCCCCGGCTCAGCACCATGTGACTCTGGGCAATAGCTCACTTAATTTCCACGACGGCCCCCAGCGCCTTGAGACCCGTAAGGGTGAGTAGTTCGCGCTTTACAAATACGGATTTAGATTTTTTTTTTTTTTTTTTTTTAGATTTAGACTGGGGCTGCTGGCCAGATATCTAGTTCCAGGAAAGTATCAAACAAGCCATTCTAAAGACTTGGCAGGCTCTGTCGTGTAGTTCCTATATTACCCATACAGGACCTGTGCGTTCGGATAACATAAACTGTGGGTTTGGTGGCAGACGGATTCTGAGCACCCCCACCGAGAAATGTTAGCCTGTTTGCATAAGCTAGCTCACAGTGCCACTAGTGTCTCCTCTTATCGAGGAGACAATAGTTTCTGGCAACCTTAGAAAATGACAACCCTGATCCCTCAAGATCGTGGAAACAATGTACTACATTTCGCTCATTCACTCGTGCTCACTTATCTTGTCTCAGAGATACACAGAATAAACAGCCTGGGCGTTTCAATAAGGGTTTATTGAACAGTCGTTATTCTGGTGTAGAATATATGAGCTGCAACAACCATTAGACAGTAGCAGAGATATATGATTAGCAGTATTATGAATATAAATGGATAGTACAGTTCTACCATCTTGTATTACGCATGAATAAATACATGAATATAAAATGCATTGATAAAAGAAAGCGCGTACTCCTACGATGCCTATCTAGATGTACCTAACTGTACCTAGCATGTGAGTAGGTGTGGAGCCAAGAATCCCTCTAGGATTTAGTCGAACCCCATTACCTGAAGTGAGAATGTAGGAGCCCCTCTTGGTCTTGAGCTGGACACCACGCGAGGGATGTTTAGACCACTGTCAGCTGGAGCGTCTGCATGCAGGAGCCTCAGCGTCTCTGGTCAGTGTGTCGGCCTGGAAGTCTCGGTTCCCTCTCTCTAACACTAGCAAGAGGTGCCATATTTATACAGAAAGTATCTAGGGCTCCTTTGTCCGTTGTTGCTTGTATTAGCCATTGTTGGATTTGAGGATGACGTATGGGATGAACCGTGTACGTAGATGTGGGGAGGAAGGTGTTGTAGCCCCAGCCTGGTTTCTAAAAACCCTTATGAATATCCATTCATACTGTGTGAGTCTATGGATGGAGTTATTGGACTCTATTGTTCAGGAGAAACCCTCCTTCTGCACCCAGGACTAGAACTAGGTAAAGGTTCAATCCTAAAAAGGCTTGTTACAGTGTAGTGTAGAGGAGGTAATGTAGGTGAAGGGGTATGATGTTACCCGGGCCTATGTTAGGGTACCTATATGAAACATAACCGCTCAAGAAGCAGGTATATATGTTTATATTTTTCTTTTTATCTACATCCCCCGCCAGTCACCCGCCGAGCCTAATCACTAAATTTGCAGGATAATAGCAAAGATAAGGGTACTGACAGTTCCTGTCCCAACCTCCTTTGCAGTACCTCCCTTGCCTTGGCATTGGTTTTAACAATGGAAAATGCTTTGGATGTTCCTCTGCTGAAAAAAAATCTTCAGGTGACTCAAAACTTCTTAGCAATTTCTGGTGTATCTCTTTGATGTATTTTCTGTCTAATATCCTTGAAAAATGAGTCAACCACCAAATTCATCGAAAGTAATCCACTCCTTGTCCATGTACAAGCTGGTTTACATCCTCTCCATGGGATGGAAGTATTACTCTGTGCTCCATCAGATGAGTTGTGCCTGATTCTTGATCAAATAGATATAGCGGATATGATACTACCTCCTAGTGCGGCATTTGACACTGTTTCCTATTTGGAGCTTATTGATCAACAGAAACAAATTGAATTTCAAGGTAGGCTGCTGGTGTGGCTCACCTGTTTTCTTCCTGAGAGGTCCCAAACAGTCTACATCCCCCATTTCAGTTAGGTTCTAAACTTCTGTCTTATGAATTTGCCTCAGCGCTCATCTCCAAGGCCCACACTGTTCAATCTTTATTTTACTCAGTTAGCCTTACTCATCTGATCCTTTGGTTTGTCACTGATGTCTTACGTAGTTGATACCCAAATAATTGTTTTCTTCTGCAATAATCTTGGCTATGCCAAAGAGCTATTTCACAATTCACTGCTAGCAGTTGCTTCCTGGGTGAAGACTAATTCATTAAAACTTAAAAGCAACAAAACAGAGGTCCTCTTTTTCAGTGGGCCTCGTGCCATACGGTGCTGTCTTTGGTGGCCGCTGGAGCTGAGCCTATCACCTCCCGACTGAGTCAGAAAAAATGTCTTTGATTCCTTTTCAAACATCTTCTCTCTTTCTCTGAACAGATCAATCATGTTTCATCAACGTGCATGTACAACATCCATATGCAACGCAAAATCATCCCTCTTCACCCCATTCACTGTTGTAAAACTGTTGCACAGTCAATTGTCTTCTCACTACTAGATTATGGAAATGTTATTTATCCTGGGCTTCCTACCTATTGTATTTGTTCACCTTACATGACTCAGAATAGTACTACGCTCATTAGCAGAAGCTGCCCCCTCGCTCTGCACTACCTTCTCACTTTACTGCTTTCTATTGGGTTTGGGTTGCCAAATACTCTATCTTAAAACTATTGTGCATTTGTCATTGTGTGCTCCATTAAAAGGCCCTCTCTTTCTTCCTCACTCATTAAGTTCCTTCCAGAGCATTGCACTATGTATCAGTAAGGCGCCTGTGCCTTATTATAATTAGGAGCACATTTTGAAGGCCGATCCTTCTTTCTGGCTGAAATTAATTGAACTCTGTCCGTCCTCAGCTTTAGTGTAACCCCAATCTTCTGTCCTTCTGGAAAAATTCCAACTTAGCTTTTCCACATTAGCGTAGTCTTTACTTCTCCTTTAGTTATCCTTTAGTTATCCTTTAGTGCCAGGATGCCCTCTTAGGGTAGCAGCCTCTTTTCAAATTAATTTAATTTATCTCATTCAAAAGGACGACAACTAAACAAATGTGCTTAAACTGCACGATTTGCTGCAATTGTCCAAAACGTCCTGGAGGGAAGGTGAGGAATACCAAATATCTTGTAAAAATATTTTGAAGGCGTATTACATTGAGATTAAAGCAGCCGACTCAGTGTGTTTTACAGTGCATCATAATTGTAGTAACTTGGTCCAGACAGATTGTAGTATTTCAAGAGTATTTATTGTACAAGTTACATGTCCAGATGTTCAGTCCAGGACTAGCCCCACCAGGATCAGCCA
This sequence comes from Calotriton arnoldi, assembly GCA_963921515.1. Classification (NCBI taxonomy): domain Eukaryota; kingdom Metazoa; phylum Chordata; class Amphibia; order Caudata; family Salamandridae; genus Calotriton; species Calotriton arnoldi. The sequence continues at coordinate 3,157,129 of CAWUFW010000039.1, forward strand.
GCATGCTGCTCAGCCCTTCTCCAACTGTAGTCTCTCACCCCAACATTCCACATTACATCATTCTAGGAAGAACTCACTGGCAGAGCATGAACACATTGAAACCAGGATACAACATATCCTCCTTTCTTCCAAAAGAAAACAGAAAAGAACACTATCACAGATGAAGAGAAAAAGAGAAAAGCAGAAACAAGATGCAGAAGCTAGATGAACGAAAGAGAGAACCAAAAAGAGACAAGAAGAGCAGTGAGAGATACAATGGAAATATGAAAACAGATAAACATAATAAAATACCCATCCTCCTTTCTTTATATAACCAAAGAGGAGAAAGAGTGGAAGGAGAAACCATCAATGACTACCACCTGCACACCTACTGGCCAGACAGGTATGCGAGGAGGCAATTCAGAGCAGGAGGAAACAAGAAGACAGAGAAGAAGAGAAATACAAATGATTACACTTACTTCTCCATCACATTAGAAAACTAAATCAAAATAGAGAACAAGACTGGGCTATAGTGTTGACAATAAAACATGAAACCTAATAAACAAACGCCCAGTGTAACATAGACCATACACTATGAAAATGGGACTGGAACCCAAACCATACACCCAAAAAGGGTAACAACTCGTTTGTGCAGGGGTAACCTCGAGAGAAGGTACACAGTTGCAATAAAGAAACACTCACACTGTAAAACGTGCACCATGTAATGAAGATAAGGGACAGTGTGAGACACTAGCCCAGGACTAGCCCCACCAGGAGCAGCCAGCATGCTGCTCAGCCCTTCTCCAACTGTAGTCTCTCACCCCAACATTCCACATTACATCATTCTAGGAAGAACTCACTGGCAGAGCATGAACACATTGAAACCAGGATACAACAATATGCCACTAACTGTCCAAGAAAGAGGATCTACAGCCTGGAATAACACATTATGGGGAAGATTTACAGTTTTCCTCACAAAAGTGATGCACACCTGCCCAAAATGTTCTTTTTTAATTACTTTCCAGCACAAAAAATATTTTGTGCTGAAGAGTTGCCTGCAAATAACGCAAAGCAGCGCTTTGCGCTGCTTTGCGTTAATCTGTGAAAAGGGGGCGATCCATGGGTAGGTCATAGGCATTCTCATGCAACTAACCATGGTTTGTTTTTGATGCAAAACCCTATCTACTGACAATAGTAGAGAGGTTTTTGCATCAAAAAATGCCACTTGAAAGCAGGCTTAAAAAAAGAAATGCTTTTACTTCTTCTAAGTTTTCCCACGTTGCATGTGTGCTGCACTGTTCAGTACACATCCAACGTCTGAAAAGTTTTAAAATTAGTGTAAGTATAGCATTCTGTACTGAAAGGGTATAGTTCCAGAAGTTATCTTGCTCACCCCCACCCCACCAGGTATTTTTGAGTCAGACTCTGGATTGGCTCTGCCTCCATTGTTTGAAGTGTTATTCCCTCGAGAAGTTTGGGTCTAGATGTGCTGCTGCACACCAAATTGAGGAAAATGCAGCCCACAGCTAGGACCTAAAAAACACATGCCAATAGGCGCTCAAGATATCAGTTTACGTTCTCCCCTCAAATTTTGCCACAAAGGTATACATACAGGGGAACATCAAAGAGTAAAGAAACAAGGGTAGAGCCAGGACAGCTGTACAGGTATAGGTTATGTGGGATACTTTGTGGGTACGGTGCATTCTCAAAATAGAACAATTTTCCTTTTGATATAAGGAAGTAAAGCAACCAACCAATTATAAGGTCTTCAGAAAAGGCCTAAATATACATCTTTTTAAATGATCAGTCTGCTACATCCGAAATACTGTATTCTCTCCCGTGAGATGACTATTGTTTGAGACGAGAGGATTCATATTGTAAACTACATAAAAGTGAGTACTCGCTCAGCGCCTGACATCAACTAGTAATAAAGCAAGAGATGAATGATTTCCAGACTGCTCCTTTTGAATATGCTTATGACTAAAAACTGCCTGTGGCCCTTTTCAGGAACGAACTAAAAACATTGGTATAAACAATCTATTCAGATAGTTTCCTGATGAGTATTTTCTCAGTTAGTTGTCAAATGACCACCACTTTCATCGTTCACCTTCCTATATTCTTCCTTTAAGCCTCAGCGCATGTGCTTGCTGTTGCTTTGTCATAACGTTTGTTGCCGTGCTAGTCCTAGAAGGCATTTTGCATGTGTTGTGAACATGAAAAAGGGACATCCGTGGTCCTTGAAGCTGATCCACTGCATAGCAACAAATCTTTCAAACTACATATGCACAGTGGTCAGGCATGTGTACTACTGGGCTCCGCAGTCTGGAACGCTGAAAACCTGTCCCTGATAAGGGCGGAACCAAACATCAACATTTCATGAAATTGCTCAAAACAAAACTGTTCAGACAATGGCAGAAACTGAATAATATTGGATCAGGGATTCTCCTAGTATGGTACTCTTAACATGATACTTTGAGTGCTGTTGATTTTTCTAATGTATAAGCTGTACTATATAGCGGCGCTGAAATTCAAAAATCTGTGACTTCTTTCAGCAAGGTAAGGTCCTTGAGGTGATTATGGACTCTAATCGCTCCCTTTTACAGCTGTGTATTTCAGGTAACTAAAAGCACCTTCTCCTCCATGAGGATTTTGTGCTGCATCTTCCTTCAAGTGGGGTTCTTCCACTAGATTCAAGCTACATCCCTTAAGTTTTACTCAGCTCAGAGTTCGATGATTGTCTATATGTAGGGATACAGCCATCCTTGAAAACAGACTTCAACCTATCCACTACTCTGCTGCTGCATCTCCGAAGCCTTGCTCACATCAAGCAGCCCTTCAAGGTCTTCACTTGCTCCCCTTAGTAATGTGCATCTCTTTCAAGACTCTAGGCAGTACATGCAGAGCCATTCTTGGATTGTTCCTGATCTCTCAAGAGCACAAGCTCAAGATTTACCACACAAGAAGGAATAACAAACAAAGACTGGCGTCACTTATGGGCATTCCAAGGTCTAGTAAATCTCACTTCTGTGGGGTCTGTTTTGCTTTAAAAATCACCAATCTGTGGAAATTCCTTCCATGGTGAATCAGAAAGCTCTCAAGTCACCAAATTCTGGACAGGAAGAAAGACTTTGTTCCCTGCTACCGTTTGACACTCACACCTCTGCTAATGGTCTCGCTCTCTACACAAGGAAAATCCAAATGTTTCAAGCATAATCGGCTCTTTCCAAAGTAAATATATTGGATGTAATATAGCACAAAGTTAAAAACAGCCGCTCCCCTTGGTTCTAAGAGGACACATGTGAAAGATACCAGACAGCAATATCTTAGAGTAAATCAATTGAACATCCACAGTATAAGGCCCCAGGGCACACAGAAGTCCTCAAATATGGAACAAGCAACTTAGAAATAATCAAATGGGCATCCAAAATATGAAGCCCCAGGACGCACAATAGTCCTCAAATTTGGAACAACCAGCTCTGTAATAACGCACAGGTCCTATACGGCATGGTAACCGGCAACAGTGTATATTTGGACTGTTTGTACTGGACGATCTAAATAGGTGACGTCGTACACCAATGGATTTTTGGAGCAATTTCGGTTATATCCGTTCTTTTGAATTTTGAGTGAGCCCTGACGAAGTTCCCGTGGCACTAGGGAACGAAACGCGCTGGCTGTGTGCCGGTTTTAAAACAAACTACGTCAATAAAAAGAAGATATTTTGGATAACGTATGTCTCCTGACTGACTTCAATCAGAGTGCACCTTCCTTTCTTGTGGACTTTCTCTAATGACTGACATCCCCCAGCAGCGGATGACGGGAGTAGCTGCACTTGTGCGGGATATATGAAACTGGTGGAATTTAAGTGCTTGACCTTGGTCAGCTGCTGTGTGCTCTTCTGTCTTATGTAATCAATGTCAGACTTCCAGGATAATCAGAGACTACGTAAACTTGCTCCAATTAGACCTGCTGTATACATTCCTTATATGGGTTTCCTGGAAAGCTGGCCTGGGTCCAACCCTAATGGACTTGCGTTGGACAGGCCGGTTCCCTCCTGTATAACTGTGCGCTTGGGAGAATGGATGAGTTCTCATTACCAATAAGAGCAAGGCACAGATGCGGTAAACTGCTTTCTTGAAACTAGGCTTAGACTCCGCTGGGGAAGCAGCACTGCAGATCTGCATTCATTAGGCCGGGTTTTGCATTCATTAGCCTTTCGTCATCGCACCGCTCCACGACTCCCTGCACGTGTTAGATTTCTCAGCTGTCCCAGACTGCCCCCATGATGCCCCTTTCACGAGACACCGGGCGATAAGCAGATTCTGGGACTTGCCAGTAAACTTGGAGCCATGGCCCAAGATGCCAGCCCCTCGCCCCGCCCCTGTCTCTCGAGCCTGCCCGGGGTGGAATTCCACAGCTATGGTGCATAGCCATAAAATGCTCTGCAATTATTAATGCTCCTGGTTTCTTAACAGCGCCGAATGCAGAGGGACCCCCGTCGCCGTGGCCATTATTACAGAATTATCTCCAATGGAAGAATGTAATATATGATGTAATGGTTTTAGTGCCCCTTACGAATAACAAAAGCGTCTTCTTTCTCAACCCTAGCGCTTTAAAGAAATTCCCAGATGTACATAGTGCTTAAGGCAGATAAACGTTCCTTCCAACCGCCCTCCGTTTATACGTTTATAATACACAGGATCACTCACTGATCAATATAATGACCTAGAACTAGAACCATCTGCCCTCGTCACTAACATTGGGAATATGTGTTAAAATGTCATTATTTCCAGTGACTGGGATTGAGATCATTGCGTAAGCAGACTAATGACTTTGACACCACTTGGGTGAAGAAACGCTATATGAAACTAATAAAATAAATATTTCAGTCAGACCAACACGTGCCGTACTGTATGTTCGCAGCAGCATTTCAACAGAAAAGCAACAACACGATTAAAAATACAGACCAAAAAAGTCGGTAATTTATTTTTCCTAGATGTTGTAACAGTACATGTGTCTTACACCCTGCCATTCGGAACGGTCTTCGTTGCATATGAAGAAGCGGACTGCCCAGGGTTACACATAATGCCAGTGGTGTGTCAGGACTCGAAAGCATTTTGTCCAGAAATAGGCTTAAAACTACTTCAGAATAAGGAATGGGTGTAAATCGGTGCCGTGGTATGTTTGAATTGCCTCTGTGTTTATAGCTATATCGTTCCTTTTGCTAACTGACTGCACAGAACAGACTTGGGTTAAAAGGACAAAAAAAGAATCACTTAAAATGATCTCGCGAATTAGCTCAACAAATCCACTCTAGGGATCTATGGAAATAAAATTTTAAAAAGTGGATGGAGACATGTATATGTTGCGTGAGACGTGAGTCACAAGAAGACACGCAACAAATTACCTCAGCACAGAAAGACACAGACACAACAACCTGGACAATGTTTAATAGAATTAAAGTTAGCTATTGTGCGCCGGGGTTTACACTACTTCAGTTAGGGCCTGGGGGAGATCCGTCCCTTGTTTTCTAAAAATGCAGCCCCCCAGGCCACGCCCCTATGTCTCTGTCTTACCACCCATTGGCTCGGATTTGGGGGATAATGAGTTTATTGGATAACGAGGGGAAAGCTGTTCTGTCATCCCGAACAACTACTTAAATAACAGAGATGTGTTTTTGTAACCACAGTTAGCGTGCTGGAGAAGGATATACTGGTTCTGTGGGGGCTGCCATCAAACAGTGGAATAGAAACTGGGAAAGATTTCACAGCAATGAAAAACACCAAACTTTTCATCCTCACCACCCTTGGGGTGTTCTGTACCACATTCACTGCATCAGCCTGGTAGGATTTGCACAGAAGCCTAAGATTATACGTTATAAAAATATTTTATGCCATCTGCCGATATTAATCATTTATATTTGCTCTCTTTTTCAGGTCCGTGAACAACTTCCTAATGACGGGCCCAAAGGTAAATAGGGAGATTTTCTTTATATCAAAAGTTATTGCTGTAACTGACAGTATGTTTTTTTTAAAACGTGTTACAAGTACATTTTAAGTTACTGTGTAATTATTGTATAGAGAGAGGGACCCCCGCCCCCCACATCACAAAAAGGCATTAGAATAAAAAATCATTAGTGAAAAAAATTGTTATAGGGTTGACTTTTTTACAAAAAAAATATAACTGCGGGGAAAACCGTGCATGAGAATGCAACTTGTCTCCGTTTGTGTTCAAGGCGTATTTGACGTATTCCACCAGCGTGGCGGTGGGAGCGCAGCACGGCATCGAAGAATGCAAGTTCCAGTTCGCCTGGGAGCGGTGGAACTGCCCCGAGAGCGCCCTTCAGCTGTCCACCCACAACGGACTTCGCAGCGGTAAGGTGTTGTCCGTCCCCGGGCCTCTTTGCGTCTACCGTGCAGAGAGCAGGGTGCCCCAATGGCACTTCAGTTAGCGATGGCTACCGTCAGAAGGGTTTCTACCATCTTGCTTGTCGTTTTCCTTAAATATAGATATGTCAAAGTAATTCACGGGTGCACTATTTAACCATGTGGCGATATTAACTCTGCCTCACTAGAGCTCTCAAAAGGAGATATTAAATGAAAGGGCCTTGCTTTGACAGTTTGTTCTAATATTTCTTGTTGCATTACATAGCTTTTACGCTGGTAGGATAGCGCACTGGGCGGATGCATCTGCTCCAGAAATCTGCATTTAATTAGAAGGCGACAGATGACACTCCCAACAGCAATTTCTCAGCATTTTGAACTTCTGGGGTTGATAAATGACTAATAATGAGTCCTGTAATGCAAAAACTGTCCTTGAAATAGCTAGGCATACTCTAAACAGTAAAGTCAGGCGCTATATTAATAAAGGGCGTTATTAATTGCAAAATGGCAAACTGTTATTAGCGATGTACATTAGATTACGGGTCAATAGTGTGTTGGCCATTGTCTAACGCCGCTACGTTTTACGGGGCTTGTGCTCGAGCGCCGGTGCGCGCAGCATCCTCCCAGTGCAGCTCGTGACTGATGGCCCTTTCCCCAGTACGCATCGTCCCGGGTTCCGCTATTGGCAGAGCCGAGTCAATATTTGCCATCTTGTCCCCAAGACAGAAGTTGTTCGTCTCTGTGTGAGAAGTGACCCCGAGGGTGGAAGGGTTCTCCGTTTGGTTTCATAGAAATAACGTCTCATCTCATTCCTCTCCGTGCAGCTACCAAGGAAACGTCCTTCGTGCACGCCATCAGCTCGGCGGGGGTCATGTACACGCTGACCAGGAACTGCAGCATGGGGGACTTCGACAACTGCGGCTGCGACGACTCCAGGAACGGGCGCATCGGTGAGTTCACCTCCCTCGGAGGCCTGCGCACAGCTGCTCACTCTGGTTCTGGACCACAAACCGAGTCCCGTTCTTTAGAGGCCCGGGCGGGCGCCTCTATGCAGGGCTGGGCGAGGGTGTGCAGATGTTGTCCTCCCACAAAATGCGCACACAAGCCAACAGACTCCCCTCAGAAGTAGGGCTTACTTTCCAGGGTGTCATTTTTGTCAGTGAAAAGTACTCGAGATAGCAGCAGAGCCAAGTTCCTCTCACAGCATTCCCGGGATCCGTGTAAGCAGAATTACGCATCCAACCCAACAGCAATTGGTGTATCAATTGGGCGGATGTTTTCTAGAAAAAATAGAGGGCTGTGTTGCAAAGGGCAGAGAGTGAATCGGGGTGAAGAGTGACTAAGCAAGTGGGGACCTGGAGTGAGAAACAAGGGGAGGGAGGCTGGGACTTTCTCTGATGTGTACCTGTCCTGCAGTACTCGAAGCCCAGCACTGCTTCCGGTGTATGCTTCTAGCGCGTGGGCCATCACCCAACACGTCACTTGTGCAATGGCCGCACCATGTGAGGCCCAGTGCAAGGCCTGCAGCGTGCAAGGCCCCAACACAGTCTAATGTAATTCATACAGTGTAACGGTCATTACTGGCTCATAGGCTGCAGTACGCGAACTTCATCACTGCCTCTGGTGTGTCTGCAGCATATGTGGACAAGCAGTGTTATTGGTGTGTATGCACCGTGTCTCCCTCATCACCGGCCTCTGATACGTGCAGTGTTTATGGTTGGTCCGTCGCTGCTTCTGGTATGATGCCCGTACCGCGTGAAGCTCGTCACTGTCTCTGCATGCCTGCACTGTTTAAGGACCGGCACTGACACTGGGTAACACTTGTTCGTCTTTTTTTGTGGTGCATGCCTGCAGTGTTTATGGGCCCCTACTGCCTCAGGTGTGATACCTGTACTACGCAAGGCTCACCACGGTCTCTGGTGAATACCTGCAGTGTTTAAGGACCGCCACTCTCTGGTGCAATACTGACAGCTTGAGGAGAACGCCAGCCGCAGCGTGAGTTCGGGTACACAGGGTGGTCGGGGACACCGCACTCGCGGGGGAGGTTATTAGGGCTGCTTTGCAAGCGCATCTCCTTCGCAGCCACTCACCGAACCGAATCAGACTAGCCATGGTGGCAAAGACTCCCGAAACTCTTCCATCCAAGTGAGGGTCCCCGAAAAAACTATCCGATAAGTTGGGAGAAAATAATTATTGCTACCAAACGCGCTTTCGTGCCTTTGAAACAAAATACATGACTTCGACGTGTGATGTGATAACTGGTTGGGTTTACAAAGTAGTTATATGAATTATTAGCAGTGTGTACCTCCTGACATGTCCGCTGTGTCTCGTTGCCTTAGGTGGGCGAGGATGGGTCTGGGGAGGCTGCAGTGATAACGTGGAATTCGGAGAGCGGATCTCCAAGCTGTTCGTTGACGCCTTAGAGACAGGCCAGGACTCCAGGGCTCTGATGAACCTGCACAACAACGAGGCAGGCAGGCTGGTAAGTATACATTCTGATGTCAATGAAAAAATGATTTACTTCATGTACATGCGGATTAAACGTGTCATGGTTGTATAGCGAGCCGTTAGTCGTGTTGCATAGCTCTATGTAAGAAGTACACTTCTGAAGGCCGCAGGGCCGAATCCTAGCAGGGCTGGCTTAACCTGTCAACCTTCCGATGTCAGTACTGTGAGCATCGATGACTGACAGGAACATAGACTATTAAATGTCTATGTAAGTAGTGCAATTACCACTAGGGGAGAACAGCACTACTGCCAGAGGAATTTCGGATTCTGTTAGATCCGAGGGGGGGATGAATGTTTCATTGGTAGAACTGAGAACGCTCACAAAGCAACTCTTAACACCGCGTTGTGAATACGTTCAAAATAAATATTCCCACCTCTAAACGTAATTACCATATCTGCTCTTCTCTTTATGCCCCGTTTATGTTTCTCTGCAATGCCTGGTTAAAATGCCTAGATACATTCATAAAGCACTTGGAATGTATTTTCTCTTAAGAAAAAAAAACGGAAAGTAAAAAAAAAAGGCAGAACTGGTTTCAATGAGCAACAAACGTCAACGTTTTGAGACGCTCTGGTGAAAATACAAATTTGTTAGTTACGCATCCGCAGATGCGGAAGTGCAGGGTATGTGGTGGACCATCAATGGGATAAGCCTCCGAGTCTGAGCTCACTGACATAAGAGTCGCTAAATTTCTTTCTAAGCTCTTCCAACAGTAGCTGATAACGGAACTGGAGCACAAAAAGCTTAAACGATTTGTTCAAGATCATACAAAGTGACCATCCACTGAGGAAGCTAGGATTAGAACTAGACCGCCTTTGCCCTCAGTTGACAATGCAGCCACTCGACCTCAACCGCCCATAACAAAAGTAGCTGCGGATTCTACTGAATCGTCTTATCTTGTAAATTGGATTTCTCACTTTCACAGGGATTAAAGGCAATGGTATCTCGTCTTCTTACCATTCTCACGCCTTTTACTTGGTCTCTGAGAAGGGCTTCGTACCATGTTAACCACACAATACTGTATGAACTAGTAGTAAAGACTAAAAAAAACTTCTCTCGTTCCTTTTTTTGAAGGCTGTAAAATCAACTATGAAGCGGACCTGCAAATGCCACGGGGTGTCCGGAAGCTGTAGCATTCAGACCTGCTGGCTGCAGCTGGCAGAGTTTAGAGAAATTGGGAATTATCTGAAGATAAAACACGACCAGTCCCTGAAGCTTGAGATGGACAAGCGAAGAATGCGCGCAGGGAACAGCGCAGACAACCGCGGGGCCATAGCCGAGGCCTTCAGCTCGCTGGTGGCCACCGAGCTCATCTTCCTCGAAGACTCGCCGGACTACTGCGTGAGAAACGCGAGCCTCGGGCTGCACGGCACGGAGGGGCGGGAGTGCCTGCAGAGCGGCAAGAACCTGTCCCAGTGGGAGAAGCGGAGCTGCCGGCGGCTCTGCACCGAGTGCGGCCTGAGGGTGGAGGAGAAAAGGACTGAGACCGTCAGCAGCTGCAACTGCAAGTTCCACTGGTGCTGCACTGTCAAATGCGAACAGTGCCGCCAGGTGGTCACCAAGCATTACTGCGCACGGAGAGAGCGGGACCAATCACCGAACAGCAACCGACGGAAACATAGGCCGCACAGCCGATAATGTGCACGAGCCATAGAAAGAGGACTATATGGGGACAGAGGACATAACAGAGACATGCCTTGACAAATGGTTTTCAAAAACCCCTACCCATTGTCTTACTTGCCTGTTATTGTTTACAATCACTTATTTATGTCTAGCAAAAGAGAAGTTTAAGGAAAACATGCTCATACCTTTGTAAAGAGATGGGTCATGATTGTAAATTAACTGTAAATATAGTTTATTATAAAACACATGCACTTTCTCCTGTGAATGGATTTTTCACTGCAGTGATATGTTTTGGCATAACCACCGTGCTTTACAATGTATTTTGTTAGATCTATCCGCAGTTTTGTTTACTAGTTAGTATTTAAATACATATTTTGTTTATATTCTATTGGATTGTGCAGTCATGTTATGTCACAATGTTACATTTGAAGGTGATATTTTCAGTGACACAATAGTTTTTATATTTTACACGTTTTCACATGTTTACAGATACATGAATGACCTTAAATTATAAGACAAATACTAAAGCAGTACAGTTTAAAACAGAGTTCCCCATCTTTTTTTTCGGAAGAACAGTGTGCATTTCGAGCCACATGACATAACCAGACCATATGCAGCAAGTCAGATTTGTAGCACAAAACTATGTAAAAGTTATGCATCTTTTTGTGTATTATCCAAAACCATATTCATAAATTTTACTAAATAACATTTTGAATCGTCTTCTGTATTTTTATTTATTTACAACAGAACTTCTCAGTCTTTAATGTGTAATAAGAATGTCGAACTGCAATCCTCTAGTCGCAATCGTGAGTGTTGCAATGTATCCAAGACGTTGTGCAGCCAAGACTATTCTCTGGTTTTCAATTCTGGGGAAAACATTTTTGGCTGATGAAATCCTGAGTCTCTTGTCTGAATCGAGAGTGTTAGTATGCAAAAAGTTGCATGGGCAAGAATGCTCACTTGACTTCTGTCCATGGGAAGGTTACCATCTGTTCAGGGTGATCATTGACAGTTACAGTTTTTAGCCTTAAAATATGGAGGTTGTGAAAAGGTGGGAAAAAAGTGTCTTAGTTTTCAGTTGGAGCAATGCTGCTTCTTATGGGTATTTTGGTGTTGTTTACAAAACCAATGAATAGCATTGTCAAGGCAATATGTATAGTTTTAAGGTTTTCAGCTACTGTGGCATTGAGAAGGTGGAAATTCTAATGTAACTAGATGAGGAAATGATTTGTGCCCATGCTGCATCTGAACTCTGTAACTGCAGGTATTTTCCCTGCTACTGAAACTGCTTTCCCTAGTCATAGTTCAGTAGTATGCCTGCTACAGTTACTGCAATTGTGCGGTCACTCTCTATGCTCATTTGCAAGATATTAGTCTTATTTGCTCTCGCTCAGAACTGAGCTCAGTTGGTATACTCACTCTTCGCATTTTGTTTCTCTTGCTAAGCTGTGTTGCAAATTATTATTTCATTTTCATTATTTGTCTGGTTTGAAAAGAAAATCACTATTGCAGCAATAGTTAAACCGTAATGTAAAACTGTCCAGGTTTCTGCCACATAACATATGGCAACCCTATTTCTTAGTATCAACAGGCTTCAGTAACACCTCAAAGGATGCTTAAAAAGCCTTTGTAAGTGCTGGCGCAGAAATATATTTCTCTTAAATCAGTTCAACTCTTAATTTACAAAGGTTGTCTCCAACTCCACGCCTTGTTCTTCTTCAGATCAACTGTATCTTTGCCACCATTTTAGAATGGAGCATTAAGCCAACATCAAAATATATACACCACTTATTATGTTCAGTCAATAATAAGAGTTTAGAATAATTTAAAAACCTTTATTCATCGTTTAAAGTTTAGTATTTGGTTTCTTTATTCAAGTTAAAAATTTGATCTGTTTACAGAAATATCAAGAAAAATAATGGTTAGCAACAATTAAAGATATTACAGCGTGTTCCATACAGGAAATATTAACTACGTCCCTATTCTACTCTAGCAGTTCCTAACCTTCCAGAACCCATAAAGAGTCCTTTACAGAAAAGAGTGAGATTTTAAGGAGCAAGTAATATAGGACTAGAATTTAGTTGAACTCCTCATGAAGAGTAGTTCTGGAAACTTCTCAGAGTCTCCTATCTTGATTCAGAAGTTAGTCACAGTAGTAGCTGTTATCCTAAAGGAATTTAGGAATCACCATCAGCAGTAGCTCACATTAAATATGTCAAAAAGCCAGGAAAAGGGTCAGTCACAGAGCAAATAGCCTGGATCAGTCTGGGCAGCATAAAGCTCTCAGAGCGTGCTCTAAGGAAAAGTGTTGGAAGAGCTCTCTCCCCAATATCTCTGAACTATACTAACTCGGAACACATATATAAAACACAAAACATATGTATCCATCCTTGTCAGTGTGAGGTCATCTCAGTCCAATGAAAAAGGATCATCTGATGGTCTTCTACATCTTTATTCATTCCCACGGTAAACGTACGAAGTCTGCAAAGCATGATCTGCAAACAGTCTACTTAGTTGTAAATATTCATGCGCATTAGATTCACTCTGAGTTCCCATAAGAACCTTGCAGTTCACACTATTAGTTATTCAGAACTCCACTGCGTGACAATGAACTAGTCTAAAGCAGAAACATTCTAGTTGTCGCTTCTACGGAATTGAGTCATAAGCTTCACATTTTCCTGCATACACTATTGTTTTAATATACTATTGGTATTCATCATTGTGAATATGTAGCAGCTAAAATGTATCCAAATACAATTAGAATATGTAGCTTAGGAAAGAACAAAATACATTTTTAAAATCACCATATTCTACCAAGATGACATGTCTAATGAAATAGAGCGTGAATTATTCAATTGATACTGCACCGTTCAGCATCTTGCTACAAGCATTTATTTATTTAATAAAATTGCAATAAAGGCGATGCTGAGAATAGAGAAATTAATGAGGCCTAGTCGAGCTTGACGGTGTCAATACAGTAGAAAGGGGTGCTGCTACAACAAATCATGCTACATGTTAAATTGCATGTTTAAGAAAAGGCACATTTTTCTTTTTGTTCCATTCTTTAGGCATTCTTATGTTAATATTTTCACAAGTTAAGACACATATTTAAAGCTAAAAATTTCCACTCTCACAATCCCTCCATCTGATGGTTTCTCTTAACCATCTCCCTAGTTTGTTTGCCAGGTGAGTCTGTTTCAAAGGGCACTCTCATCATCAGTTGAATGTTGTCTTTCTTTTTACACCTCTAAATTTCAGAGTAGCAAGTCATGAGAAGATATTGCAGAGAAGACATGAATACTGCAGATGGAGAGCATTTGTCTATTCTGACCATACACGCAATAACATTTTTAAATATTTTACTTACGGTGTAGTAAATGAATGAAACGCATTGCAATTTGCCAAGTAACAATGTGCTACTTTGACTCCTAGATTCCACTACTACTTCTGTACCTAGTAATTATGAAACACCGTATTCTTGCATTATAAAACATTGGGCCATTTCCCAAAAATGAAAATCAACACTCGTAGTAGGACACCTACAAATGGGTGCAGACTTACTGTGTTTGCAGTACACAAACATCGAAAAGTACAACACTTGGAAAGTTGCACTGGTCGGATATTTTAAAGCGCACTAATGGGAATGTCATGACATTTTACACGTTATTTCCCCTGTGTAGAAATGAACATACAGTACATTTCACTTTTGTCAATGGCAGGTCAGCTGCGCAATTTCACATTTTCTTCTTTCATGAGGAAGATATTTTTACTCATGGAGAAATGCTCTCACCTACATCCCTGCTTGACATGGGTCGTTTGATTTCCCTTCACAGCATGAAAGATGATTTACTTCTGCCTATTGCTGGAGAAAATCTCCAACCATTGCCAGAGTCAGAAATGATCAGAAAAGAGTTTGCGATTGCCACAAACTCAGAAGGTTATGCTTGTTCACAACACAAACCGTTCATTCATCCACTTACTCTACTCCTCTTGCGTGGTGTTTATTACTGTGTAATTGTACACAGTTGTGGCATACAAATAAGCAATAGTAAATGCATTTATGCCTCCTAGATATTAGTTTGTGGCTACCTGTTTGACCTTAATCTACTCATTATTAGCTGTTGTATACAGATGAAGTGGCTTTGTGAATTTGGTCCGTTTTGTATTGATTTGCAGCCTGTGCCCTTGTCCCTTGAAACAGGGTAGGGGGAAAGCATTCGGTTTTAAAGCTCCAACGTACATTCATAGAGTAGGCTGGAAAATGTGTGGCCTCTGAATTACCTCATAATGAAATAGCATCAACATATTTTTAAAAAGCTAGCAATATTTCAGTGGTAAATTTAGCGCTTGCAAATGCCACGTCATAAAGCACAGATACTTAGAGGTCCTTGAGTCTTCAAAGTGCAGTTGTAACTACTCCATCCAAATAAACAGGTGGCTAGCAGTTGTCATCCACAAAATTACAATGAGGTTAAAATATGTGGATATACGTGCTGGACACACCTGATAACAATACACTGCCTTGTACGTATCTGGGGTGATGGTTGCCTCAACATGCTGCAACCCTGGTGTCACTATAAATGACCAGTCTGACCAACGATAATACTGTAAAATATGTAGGTAACACAGGTGCAGTATTACTACCCACTGTAGCACATTCCTTACACATTCACCAGTAGTGCTGAATTTTAGCTGATGGATGGAGGTTGTGGGCATCAGCATATTTTTTGGGCTCCTGGACTACTTTTTCATCTACAGACTTTTACCCAGAGCAAGAGTGAGAAGGCAGAAAAGAAAGAAAGAAGTAGGAAGAAAAAATAGGAAAACAGTGACAAAGGGAGACATTACAGGATGAAAAAGACACCACAAGAGTGAGATAAAGAGACAGGAAGTGTAGGATGGCAGAAGAAAGAAATGTGGGATGGAGTCAAGACTAAGCAACCTTATACATTCGCCCATTTATTTATTTTTTTGCAAATTAAGCACTGTCTTTGTACTGGTTAGACAGAAAACTGTACATGCGGGGTGTTACTGGGCCTCAAAATTGCTGTAGCGGGTATAGCCAGACCAGGACATTTTCCACATAACTAGTAACATATTCATAATAGGCTATGACGACACAAATAGTAGCCAACATAGGGTTCACCTGAGAGCTGTACATTACCTGAATTTAAGCACCCTTCCAGTTCTGATACGGTCTTTATTTCTGATTTAGTACACAAATGAGCACTATTAATCCATCATTGCATGAAATAACATGCTCGTTGATCCTAGGCACGTGAAAATACTATTATGAATTTCAAAGGAAAGTACTCATGACATGTCTGACAAGCATAGCATGTGAGGTATCATGGGATAGAGATGGAAAGCATATTCTCTGTACTTGGACCCTTAGGAATGCTTCCGTTTTGCAGAAGGGACACGGGCATATAGCAAAAAGACGGAAACCTTTGCGGTTATTACACAGAAAAATGCACCCCAACATGTACATACATCATTTAAAGGGCATTTTAGCACTACAGTAGCTCAAGGCACTTAGGAAGTCTGGGACATCGGCCCCAAGTAATTTTGCTTACATCTTAAATTATTTATTTAGTTATTGTCTTATAGATCGCAAACCCCACCCAAGGCTGTTTCAGAGCACTGTACAGAGGAGAGGTGCAAGAGCACAAGGCAAAAGTCAACCATGTGTTGTTGATTGGTGTATAAAAGAACATATTGTTTACAGTATAACATTGGTTAATAGATACAGAGGTTTACAGTACATGGAATGCATACATATTTCACGATGGTTAAATACATATTTAGTGGAAGGTAACGTGGTTTCCAAAAAACAGTTTCATCTTTATTGTATTAGTCTGCCCGTTTTAGTTCATTCTGTATGCTCTGTCTCTAGTTTCAAGCACTTTTTGGTCCAGTCCCGATATGAGAATCTATCAGTGCTCATGGCTGAAATGAGTAGGTCGAGCTTCATACCATATCACACCTCCTGCCTGTCCTTTGGGACTCAGGTCATCTTCGTGTTTGCTAGAAAGAGAGGGCGCATGCTGTGTCAGAGGGATCAGGCAGGCTGTAACCCCCTTTCCAAGGGCCTCGGAGAAATTGCGTCACACATTTTCTACGCTGGGAAGACGACTCCGTACATGCCCAAGCTCTATTTTAGGCGGGGCCTCCCTATTTTGTCCGCAAAAAATGGCTTTCTTTATTTTACCTTATACAGATAAACAACTTGTCTTCTGTGGCGACCTTAGTTTGTTAATTGTGTTCAATGCATTGCAATGCAAAAGTGAGTTGGAACCCTCAGTCAAATGATACAGTAAAAGCTCTGCAACATTAGTCTATCTCTGAAAACTATTTTTGACCCATGTCACGTATCGACCCTGATATATTTCTATTTGCCTCTTATAAATCCACGTGGTGAGCACAGGAAATGCATTTACAGCTTTCGATATGACCTGGACAGTGAGGGGAGGTCAGCATTTCCTTAAGCTTCACACCTAGGAAGCCTTTCTGTCGCCAAGCTAATTTTATTTAAACAATGAACACACTTTGATGTGGCTGCAATCTGCACTTGTTGTGATATTCATTATCCTAAGGAACAAGGTTGGCCGTTTGAACTTGAGCACTTGAGGAAAAGCTGTGAATAGGTTAGTCTGCGCCCTGCTGCTACGTATACACCACCCGATGCTACGCATTCCGAAGGGGCATCCATTGCTAATCCCTTTCAAGCGTGTATTCCGAACACCTCACGGCTGTTAGTGGCATGCCCCCATTGTCATTCACCGTCCCCCTACACTTCCCCAGTGTGTTACCAAACAAAGGCCCGGGCCCTCCCCTTTCACAGAACTGCGTGCCTACGGCAGTGCGCCCCGAGCTTTCGTTGTGAGTGTTACACGCAGACTCAGGTTTGCTACCAGTGTAGTACCAGAAAGGGAACCCCGGGTCCCTGACAGCCGTTTGGGCAGCGAAATGCAGGAACATCAAGGCCGGATAGGGCGCTAAGCCCTTTACGCCTCGGTGCCACTGCTCCCGCTGCACTACTGATCGCCACGCCCCTGCTTATTACCGCTGGAATAGATTACTTTAAAGAGGCGGCCTAAAGGGAACTTGTCAATGGATATATACATTTTGGAACCCCCTGGAAAGGCAGGGCATATGCAGATCGACTGAGAGCTCTCTAGTTAGGTCAAACGAAGAGGCATAAAGGGATTTGATAAAATAAATACAATTTAAGTGTTTTATCTCATGAAGAATGACATTTGAGGAGGCTGTTATCTGAACAGGTATTTCAGGCAAACAGCACTGTGGATACGAATCCGTTTCGTATCAGTAAACAGGAAACGTGGCTACAAATTAGTTGCAACTAATCTGACTGGTCTGTCTGGTATTGTTTACTTCTGACACATTTAGACGCCGAACTATGGAAAATGACAGCCCAGTAGGCAATGTTAAAATGACAGAGATAGGTTGGTTCTAGGCGCCATCCTTGTTAATTAGTAGGCGCAATGTGCACTTGCTGTCAATGTAGCTACTGAATCAGAAAGTGGGATATTTTAAAGTTCTTTCAGTCCTTTACTCAACTGTCAGAAACAAGCATTTAAATCTGCTGCTACTTGCAAACCCTCAGCCAAGGCTTTTTTCGCACATGGGATGTTCTTTCCATGATAGCAAAAGTTGGCAGTGCCTTGGCAACGCATCTAGGACGCTTGAGTGCATGCAGGGCACTATCCTGCCCAAGGCCCACTCATATAGACTCATCTCTCTGCCAGGAGGGACTAGTAGCACTAGGCATGAACGTTTGGGGTTTTACTTCGGTTTAAATTGTCAGAAGACTTTTCCTGGTGCAAAAGGAGTGGTTTGCTGTCTTCTATTTCCACCAAAACACTTAGGCCCATATCTGGGTTTAAAGAAGACAGTCTATATCTGTCTGTTCATTCCTCTGGGAGCCCCACAAAGGCACATGTAGTCAGGACATACAATGCCCGGGCCCCATAAGTTCTACTAATAAGTATAGCCGTTGTCTATGAGTTCAATTTAGAAATGGTTTTGAAGACCAGTCTTGCTTGCTGACAGCAGACCACTGTAGGGGCTTCATGTTGAGGGGCACATATACAAAGGGCGACCGGTTTGGTAAACCCATTTCTCGCTGGCACTGAGCTCCACGGACCTGTTCATCCCGAACATATGAGGCCTGGCAATGCATAATCATTTGGAGTCAGTGTGCAGACTCCTGCCCCCCCCCCCCTCCTTATCTTTAAATGTTTGAAAGAGTTTCTTGGTTAAATATGGAATATGGAGGTATTCTCAAGTACTCATAAACAACAAAGCAGCATAAATGTGAAATCTATTAGAACATGTTTCGTGTCGTTGAAGACAGACAGGATGATGGTTGTATATCAACGTTTATGTTATTCAATATATGAATACTTTTTTTGTTGAGTTTTATATAGTGCAAACTCAACCCGAAACATTAGCACCAGTTACCTTACAGGACACATTCATTTTGTTAGGCACAGGGAGATAAAGTGATTTGCCCACAATCACAGGATGTAGAGTGTCCCTGCCAAGAGTCGAACCCGGTTCCCTAGCTTCGAGGGCGGCTGCTCTAGCCATTAGGCCACATCCTCTCCCCATTCCTTTTTTGTACATTAGAGCATTGTCATTTTTAGGGATATACTGACTATTCCCTATTCCTTCTAGTATACATAGGAAATGCATATTTTAAGCATTTCAAATGTGTGATCTGCAGTAGTGTAATTTTACTTGCATGTGTCTCTTGGCCGGATATCCTTGACGTGAATGGTGCATGAAGACATTCCTCTGTCACCCACAAACCTGAAGATACAGTTGGACACGCTGAGTAGGCAAACCTACAAATCCGAGAAGAGGTAGCTTCACAACATAGCCATGAGAAACATGTCTTGCTTTTGGAGATCTTGCACATAGATCTTTTGCCACTAGTCCAACTAAAAGGGCAAGGCCTTCACTTCCAGGATGAAAGAGGACACCCTTAATTTCCAAGTGATACATTCATACTCTGGTTGGGGCATTTCCATTATGTTTACACCTGTTTTGTTAACTCTGTAGTGGCCCTCAAGCTTTGTAAGGTAAGAAGTACTAAGTGATTCCTGCGACAGCCAAATGGCCGAACAGAGTCTGAGATTTTGGAGTTCGCTGATAGCCCATCACTTTTTTTTATCGCAGAAAATTGCCCATCTTCCTTGCTCCCTTGGTCATGCTATACTTCTTGCTTCATTTGCATTGAGTCCTGTCTTTCTGCCCGACTCGAACATCAACCGGCTCCATCACCGCATTGTGACCTGCCAGCACTGCATCGAGCACGCCTCACCCTACAACGCAATCCTTGGTCTCACCGACTACGTCAACGAGCCCCTGCCTGCACCGAGCCGTGAGGACACCGCACGCTGCAATGCCTCCATCTCACCTCGCAACCGCAACGGTTGCATCGACTGACTCGCATCGCTGTGTTGGCCGCAACAAGAAAGGTACTGTCTCTGAGTCTGTCGACGCTTTAGCTAACCCGTATCGACGCGGTTGACTGGAATTGTTAGACTCTGTCGTACTCAGTATCGCGGTAGCCTCGGATGGAGCTACCGAGTTGGAGGAACTGTATTTACACGTTTTTCCTGCAATGTAAATGTTATTTTGCACAGTAACCATTTTTAAGAGTATTGTATGTTGGAACTTTTGTCGTTTTTGGTCTTGTTGGTTTAGATAAAGTTTGCTTATTTTTCTAAACTGGTGTGGTGTCCATTTGTAGTGTTTTCACTCTGTTACTGTATGCATGCACAAATGCTTTACACACTGCCTCTGAGATAAGCCTATCTGTTCGTGCCAAGCTACCAAGGGGGTGAGCAGGGTTTATTTTAGAAGTGTATCCCCCTTACCCTGACTAGGAAGAAGGGTCCCTACTTGGAGAAAGGTGCAAACCTCTGCCAACTAGAGACCCCCATTTATTAAAAAAAAAAATTGTTTTATTGAACATGACAGGTCAAAAATAACAATTACCATGTAAGCAAAGCAGTAATTACATCACAAGACCCCCATTTCTAACATTGGTGGCAGCGGTGGGATCTGGACTTGTGTTTGTGTCTTACATATAGTGATTGGTGTACACTACTAGTAGAGTGCAGACCATTAAGGGACCACGTACTGTTTTTTTCTGTTTTCTGGTGTCCTCCTGGAAGTATTTTTGATACTGAGACTCTGGTTAGTTGTTGCACCTGTGAAGTCTTGAGAAAATGGAACTTGACTTCTGGCACATGTTCATCTACACAATGAGGCAGCTACTTGTGTTCTGCAAGGAAAGGGGGCTGCCTGTAAAGAGAAGGTCCAGAGAGGGTCTAGAGGCAGCCCAATTTCAGTATGAGCTGCCCCGCTGGGGGCCAACAGTACCAGTTGAGTCTGAGGAGGAGGGCTTCCCTGAAAGTGAGGGAGGAACAGAAAAGGATGACTGGCTTCTAGCTTGTGAGCAGAAGCTGAGAGAGCTTGATGAGGAGCTCGAAAGGGCTGAGGCCAAGAGGGCCTTAACACAAGAAGAAGAAATGTGTGTAGCTCAGGAAGTGAGCTTGGCTGGGTTGGAGGTGGAGTCCAGCTCAGATGGTGGCAGCAACAAGTTGTTATTTAGTGCTGAGGGAACAGTACACACACCCAGAGATGTGGCACCTGACTTGAAGGAGGGGGTTGACATACACCAGGGGATTCAGGTTTATGAGGTTGCTCCAGTGGTGTGCAGTGTACCTGAAGTGGATTGGGGAACTGGCACAGGGGATCATATTTCTAGTGGTGGGAGGGACACTCTACTGACTCTGGATGAGAGGTGCAGGGAGAGGGGTTCCCCCATGGTTGAAGTCCTGGCATGTGAGTATGGAGACCACCCAGAAGAGTGTGGGTTGAGTGACAGAGACAGTCAGACACTGTCTTGCCAGTCTCAGGAGAGTGATGTGGTGTACTTGTGCGAGGCGCTGGATGGTGAGGCAAAGGGTAGCTTGGTTAACATTTGTGTGGGGCTGTGTGATTCAAATGGCGGAGAGCATATTTTAAGTCCCTGTTTTCCAGAGCTATGCCAACACCTGGTGGAGTGTGAATTCTCTGACCCCAGGGAGCTCACACTGGAGGCAGACCTTTTTGTGGATTCCAGAGGGTCTGAAGAAGCATCTGGGGGTGATCCTGAAGGAGGTGGCTAAGATTTTCCCCAACCAAGTGAGGTAGGAGAAGGGTGTGGTGGCCCAGATAGGTCCCAGAGTAATGGGAGGGGTGTAGGGTCCTGTCCTGTCTCAGAGGAGAAGGAGTGGGCGTGGGCTGTGTCCCGAGGTGCCCAAAACCCAGTCTCAAGGCCTGGTTGGTTCCATGAGGGAACACCAGGAGGGGGGGTCTGGTCTGTACCGGGAGGCCATCTCCTGAGGGGGATCCCAAGGTGTCGGTTGAGCTGGGGAGACTGTTGTAACCAGCATTCCACCAGCTCTGGTATCTGGCAGCACCTCCCCAGTAGGGAGAGGTCATGAGTCCAGAGAGAGGGGTGAGATGGGGATGCAGTCCCAATTGGAAGCACCAGTGGGTCAGGGGTTGCCAGCTCTGAGGTCAGAAGCACCCCAGGACTGACCCTGGTGAGGCCACTTCTGGCTTGGGGGGGGGTCTTCATGCTCTGTCAGGTGGACAGGAGGCTGGAGACCTGCGCCAGGCAGACTCTTACACAACTTCAGAGGAGTGTGTTTCTCTTGGGGGTGGGGGTGTTGGTGTACTCCCCCAGAAGTCCTAGGTTGCCAGGCACAGGTCCAGCCTAAGGGTACAGACCCTGGGTTCGGGGCGAGGTTCAGGGTGTCCCCCCTGACCTGGAGGAAGGGGCGACTGCTAACAGTGCCCCTACCGGTTTATCTTTTGGGGGCACCGCTCCAGGTGGGAGGGTGCAGGGCCACAGTAGGGGGGCCAGGGAGAGGGCTGCCTCGCCCCTGACCCCTGCCCAGTCGAAGGGTACAGACCCTAGGCAGGGATCCCAGTTGTATGATAGAACCCCTGAACTGGTGGGCGAATTGTGCAGGACACCTGTCACAGGTGCCTTGACAATTCTGGAAGGGGATACCGCTCCAGGTGGGAGGGTGTGGAGCCCCAAGGAGGAGGGCTTGGTGTGGTAGAGCCCACCCTAGTCCCCTTTCCAGTCTCAGGGTACAGACCCTGGACTGGAGGGTCAGTGTCGGGATTTCATCTCTGACCTGACAGGAGGGAGAGTGGACAAATGATGCCCGGCACCTGGGGCTACTGCCCCTCACTCTCTGACGCCACAGAGGTTGGAGAACCATGAAAGGCCTGGGGCCTGGCTCTCATTACTGACAGCTGTCCATGGCCACTGTGGCTTGCTGACCTGGTGGACAGAGTTTCCCCTGGGAGGGGGACATGAGTCACAACTCGGGGGTGGACTGGGCCACACCACTGTGTTGGCCATGTGGGTACTGTATGTCTGTTGGGACATACCTGTGAGCAAGCTACGGTTAGGTGCTGCACAGATGGTGTCCACAGGTGAGGAGGAGGGTTCCCATGGGTTAGCCTAGTGGGCCCTGAGAGTATGGACAGAGGGATCTAAATGGGTTCAGATTGGTGTAGAACTGGAATATGCCCCTGCAGATGCGGGCCAAGGTCCATGTTCTATCGCCCCAAGCAGGGAAGCCCATCAAGGTATTGATTAGTCTACCCTGGCTTCAGGTTGGAAGGGGGTTGTGTTGGACTTGGCCCTTTTGCAGGGTAATCCCAGAACTGTTTGCCTTCCTCCTATATTTTTTCTGACCTGTTGTTGGTGGTTTTATGACTCTGGGCACTTTATTACTGCTGATCGGTGCTAAAGTGCATATGCTCTTCCTGTAAATTGTGTTTATGGATTAGTTATTCCATGATTGGCATATTTGGTTTACTAGTCAGTCCCTAGTACAGTGCACTGTGTGTGCCCAGGGCCTGTAAATCAAATGCTGCTAGTGGGCTTGCAGCACTGATTGTGCCACCCACATAAACAGCCTGTAAATGTAACTCAGGCCTGCCATGGCAGAGCCTGTGGGCAGTCTAGGTCTGCCATGTCAACTTGGCAAGTGCACCCACTTGTCAGGCCCTAACCTTCCCTTTTCTTACATGTTAATCACCCCTAAGGTAGGCCCAAGGTACCCCTGTGGGCAGGGTGCAGTGTATGTGAAAGGTGGGACATGCCCTGATGTGTGTGGCATGTCCTGATAGTGAAATACTGCCAATTTCGTTTTTCACTATTGTAAGGCTATCTGTTCCCATATGATAGAATGGGGGGTTTGCTTATAACATCTTATAAGCATAACTGCCCCTGGGAACCAGATAGGAAAATAAAGTTAAGTATGCCTGAACTCAGAATGTTAAAATCCATCTTTTAGTGAGGGTGATTTTTACATTCTGTGTTTGAAAATACCACTTTTAGAAAGTAGGTATTTTCTTGCTTAGCCATCCAGTGTGCCTCTGCTAGGATGTGTATTGACTGTCTGGCTTTGGAGTGACGGGAGCTGGGGATGTGCAGTGGCTCTAGAGAGTCTGGATGAGTCAGCTATAGGCTGAATAGGCCTGACCTGCATTTGGAGTGGTGGGGGGAGTAGCACCTGCACCTGAATAGGGCTTTGTCTGCCTTCCACAATGATGGCTCCGCCCCCCTGTGGTGTGTCAGGAGCCAGGGCTCACACTGACAATGGAGGTTGTTGTGCACTTGTAAAGTGCCCCCCAGAACTGGTTTGGACTGGACTCAGAGCCCTGGGCCAGGAGAGAACAAAGAGATTTACTGTATAAAAAGAGGGGCCCAGACCCCAGACTTTGAGATCACTGCTGAACTAACGAACCTGCCAGGAAGAAGGACCGGGAAAGCTGGAGGAGGAGTACTGCCCCTGTGCTGTGTGCGATTGGGGTTGGCCTGCAGTGGCTGTTTCTGCCAAGGAGAGGAACTGTGTGTGCATCCTGCTTGAGAAAGTATCTCTAAGGGCTTGAAGTGGAGCTTGCCCCTGTTCAAGAGGTCTCAGGAATAGCAAAGACCTCACCAAGCTTCTGGGCACCGTCTCTGGAACTGCTGGTTTCAGTTGCCACAGAAGAAAAGGGTAACCGACTCTGTCACCAAGTCTGTCGCAGGAATCTGTGTCCTGAAGGCCCCGTAAAGAGTACCGCCTCATTTCGCAACCCAACCCTGGTCTCACGGACTCCGTCAACAAGCCTCTGCTTGCACCCCGTCCTGTGGGCATCGCACTCCGCACCGCTTCGCTACACACTGCACTGACGTCATCGATTCCGTCACTGCCCGATTCGAACATCAACCGGCTCTGTCACCGAATCGTGACCTGCCAGCACCGCATCGAGCACGCCTCACCCTGCAACGCAAGCCTTGGTCTCACCGACTCCGTCAACGAGCGGCTGCCTGCACCGAGCCGTGAGGACACCACATGCTGCAACGCTTTCATCTCACCTTGCAACCGCGACGGTTGCCCCGACCGACTCGCATCGGCGTGTTGGCCGCAACAAGAAAAGTACTGTCTCCTAGTCTGTTGACGCTTTAGCTAACCCGTATCGACGCTGTTGGCTGGAATTGTTAGACTCTGTTGTACTCAATAGCGCGGTAGCCCTGGACGGAGCTACCGAGTTGGAGGAACTGTATTCTCATGTTTTTCCTGCAATTTAAAGGTTACTTTGCATAGTAACTATTTTTAAGAGTTTTGTATGTTGGATTTTTTGTCGTTTTTGGTCTTGTTGGTTTAGATAAAGTTTGCTTATTTTTCTAAACTGGTGTGGTGTCCATTTGTAGTGTTTTCACTGTGCTACTGTATGCATGCACAAATGCTTTACACACTGCCTCTGGGATAAGCCTATCTGCTCGTGCCAAGCTACCAAGAGGGTGAGCAGGGGTTATTTTAGAAGTGTATCCCCCTTACCCTGACTAGGAAGAAGGGCCCCTACTTGGACAAAGGTGCAAACCCCTGCCAACTAGAGACCCCCATTTCTAACAACCACACACCCAGATTACAATTTGTAATCCGGCGGGAGGTCAACTTTGGTGGTGTGGGAGCGGGGCGGTCGTGTGGCGCCCCACACCAACACTGCCAAAGTTGTAATCAAGCACTTACTATATCTCCCTCGGGATTCCACTTTAATGTCAATTCTTCTTAGCAGTTTTCAATACGATCAACTACAGTATTTTGATAAACAGCCTTTCAATTTATGGCATCACAGCAGGTCCCTAGATTGGTGTGTTTTATTCTTGGTAACACAAATGGTAACTACGGGGTACCCCAGGGCTTTATTCACTCCCCGCTTTTGTTTAATAAATGTGTGAAGCAATTGGTCAACTTGATCAGACACTTTGGATTTTGCTTTTTTGTTGGATATGCAGTTGATACGTAGCTGATTTCCTGCTTAACTGATGTCCAGTCTGACCACATTGTTTTCAAATATGTCTATGCAAGTTAACTTTGGATGGACAAAAACTGGAAGAAAGAAATATGGAGAAAACCAAAGTCCTTATTATAGACAGAAATATGCCTGCATGACCTTATCAAATCTGGCTATTTTGTGTGGCCCTACCCAGCCCTTTCTCACAGTGTACACAATTTGATCCTTACCTTAAAATACAATCCCAAGTATCAGCTGTAATTTCTTCCAGTTCCTTTCAGATGTGAAGGATCAAACTCTTCTTGCCCTATATAACAGTTGAAGGAAAACAGAGCAGATATTTCTGGCCTCATTGGTTCCAGGAATGATTACTGTGATCCTCTACCTGGGCATAAATAAATCCCTTCTGCAATTTTGTCAATCAACCCAGCAGCAAGGCTCGTCACTTCTTCCCCCCACTATGCTGGCGCAAAGCCCATCCTAACCCAGCTACACTTTCTTCCCATTAAGAAAATAATTAACTTTAGAACCCTCTGTCTGGCACATACATGTGTAGGTGGCCAAGAACCTCTTCTTTTCTACTTCAAAAGTCACAAGATACTTTCCTTCTCAATGCCTTTGATCCTATGACCACCATATTTTGAAGGTTCTAGCGCTTCATAAATCGTCTTATGGTGGCAGAACAATCTTCAAACTTGCTCAGAGACTTTGGAATTCCTTACCTTTAATTATCAAAAAGACAACCTCACACAAGAAAGAAGAAGCTTACGACACTACTTTTTGCTGAATGAGATGTCATATGCTGCTACCTAGGGACAGGCACAAAGAGACCTTTTGGTGTATGAGCGATTTACAAATGCAGACTAACATAACATAACATAACATAAATAACATAACATACCATAACAACATAATATAACATAACATCACATAACATGGCATAAAATAAGGGCTTACTTTCCCTGTATATCTTATTATACTGTCTAAAACATTTGACTAAAAATGGTGAATTAAGGAACAAAGAACAAACCAATGTAATAACACTACTGAATCCTTACATTGTAAGCAATAATTTCAGTGTTTGTGGTATGAAATCTAACCTATTGTTATAAAAAGATACTACACATTTTAAATTGTCTGGGCCATTACCAGTATAATAACAAATGACCCTTAATCCAGTTACCCTCATTAACCTCAATTAATTTGAAATCACAGACTTGATTTCATTCTTTAATGAAGAATTAGAGACCCCTTTTTGAAAATCCTGTCTTTTTTAATACCCGCTGCAAAAATTCCGCATTTTACTAGATGAATACAGAATAGCAGATTTTAGTTACTCTTGCCATTTAGTAACATTTTCTTGAAAGATGCTATCACTCACCATTGGTGTTAAGTGTACTGTTCACATAACTATCTGAATCTGAAATCCCTCAAAATGTATAAGAGTTCCCTTGAAATACCATATCAAAGGCATTTAGCAGCTTATGGATCCTCCTGGCAGTCCCATCTCTCAACCAAATAAGCTCATGGGAAGAAAATATTTGTCTCAGGTCTTTGGGCCGAGATTGGGCCCAGATTCTCTTCAGATAGCTTCATCTAATAGAAACAAAACATGGAACATGACTGGTGGCACAGAACACTACACATATGATACAAATATTGTGCTATGCCCAAGAGAGGATTGCCTCCATATATACTGGGAGATTTATTGAATCTGAATGCTTTTTTCAGTGCAGGATCTGGCTGACTCGCACCTACAATTAATTTAACCACTTAGCTATCCCTAACTAACTTTACTTAAATTATATGTCTTGTTTGTACCAAATAAGTTTTTTCAGAAATTCTCCATCCATGAACTGCAGCATCAAGTTTTAGAAGGATTTCAGTGACATGATGAGTACAGTGGACTGGCTCAATTGACATAGCACAGCATGAACTCTGAATTCCTTCCTCTTTTGTGAGGTTTACCCTGAGCATACTTATCAGAAGCAATGTCTCTGTCTGTCATGTGAGCCTTGATATCTTCATGGTGTTTTCATACAGCAATTACAAGTCCAATGAACATGGTCTATTGAAACATAAACCCATCCCACTAAACCATAACGACAAAAACACAATAAGAGTTCAATGCTGGTTTTGATGCACAACATTGAAACGCTACTCACAAAGACTAGAGGACAGAGAGACACATACATTCAAGCACCACCTTGACATAGTGTGCTACATGTACTCGTGTGCTACCCCATCTCGTCAGGGAAATGAAACACTTCATAACAACCGATGAATATGTGTGCCTGGCAGGCAGACATATCACAATCATAGTACCCAAAGGGGGTGGTAAGGAGGTATTCCTGCAGTTTCAAACTAGGTGGAGGTATCCCGGATCTGTTATTCCTTATGCTGTGGATAAGGCAATTGAAGAGTATGATTATGGTTTGGGTTAGAGTTTGTGTTAGGGTCAGCGGTAAAATTACATTTTAGGTTAGTATATGTGTTAGAGTTTAGTTCAGAGTGAAAAGTTAAATTAAAGAGGGACATTTCGGTTAACATTAGAATGAGTGTCATGGTTAGACATATGGCTATGTTTTTGATTATGGCAACGATTAAGTGTTAGAATACTGGTTAGAGTCAATGTAGGTTAGTTTTAGGATTGGGATTAGGGTGAGTTTGTGAAGGGGGCAAATACATTTTAGTTGCAGAAGCAGTTTCAAGTTATTTAAATAAAACCCAGCATTGGTAAAGCCAATAGGTCTCACCTTTTGATAGGGTTGCCTGACACTTTGTGCCCAATTACGACTTTGGTGGTGCGGCTCCGGGACCACCCTGCCACTGCACTGCCAAAGCTGTGGTAGAACCACCCGCCAGATTAGTAGTTTCTTTCTCTCTGGTGGTCTTTGATGTTCCCACGGCGGTGCCCTGAAAATGGGTACCGCAATGCTAACGCCAAAAACAGTTCCTGCAAGTCATGGACTGTAAAGTCCATGGCGTGCAGGAACTGATGTGCATGCACATAGGGAGGCACATGTTTTGTCCCCCTGTGTGCATCCAAAGGGTGTGAGGCACCAGGGGGCCCTGCAGGGCCCCCTTTGTTTCCTCTCCGCTACGGTTTTCACAGTGGAATCGCATGAAAGCAGTGGCAGAGAGGAAACTTGTAATATGCTTGGTGGGACCACAGTGGTTCCAACAAGCATATTCATGCCTCTTGACCATCGCAGCACCACTAGAGAACGGCGGTTTGCTGGTGGCTGCGGCGGGGCTGTAGTGGTCCGACCACCCGAGTCTTAATCGGGCGGTCGGGAGACAGCCACTGCCATGTCCTGCGAGTTTGGCAGTCCGTGGACCACCAGACTCGTAATCGGGGCCTTAGTCTTCACCTGTGCTTTTTTACCACGCTGTTCTGCACTGACAGAAGAAAAAAATGCTTGTTCGCTGACTCAGTCTCAGAAAAGCCAAAAACAAGCTGCCACAGTATGATGACATTATATATAGAACCACGCATGTTCATAGATGTTGTGGAATATAAAATTTGTACAGCGCAGCATACACCCACTGGTCTCTTGGAACAGCAACAAGGTGAAAAATAAGTGCGGGTAGTGGCTGAATAAATACACTGATTAATATATGAACAAAAAAGTGAAAGAAAGCATAACTGTAAAGACGATGCTGCTGTATGGATATACGTCATGACAAAATAAGGGCTTGGTTCAATAATACAGCTCAACGCATTCTTTATGGCACAGTATCTCTCAGGTGTGAACAATAATATGTTTCACTTTGTTTCATGCTTTTGATCTTATACTAGGCAGTTGCATAAAGAGGTACTAGAAATGATGATCCTGAATTGGATTGGCAACGTTCCTCTTAAATACTGTATTTGTCTAATGCCCTCAATTTTACATTGGATATGATGCTATGTATTGTCTTGCAAAACGTAATAAAACGTTAAGGAATAAAAAATACTGCATTTGTGTAATACGCTGCCGAACTCCACTTTTGTTGTGCATGGCTTATTTCTTTGCCTTTAGTTTTACACTCACTTGCTTCAGTACATTTATGTTCGTGCATTTTAACATTGCTATTGTCCTACATCTATATATTTCTGTGTATTGGATTTTACCAGAACTTCGTTGTTGGAGTAAAAAAAATCTTTAATTATACTAGCAAAATCAAGTAACTCACCATCAGATTACGTGTTAAAAACAGAAGAGTCTCCAAAACCATGTAGAACTATAATAATCTAAAGACATAACTTAAAGACAGAAGGATGAATTAAATAGAATAAAAAAGGATAAACATGGAATGAATAAAGTAGTGGCAAAGAAACGTATTGACCCACCAGTCCTGGTACTGAATTGCTTTTCTTTTTAGGTAGATGTTCATTTGTTTGTTATCAAGCAAAAGGTGGTCACTGAAAGTGTATGAAATCCAGTGACTGAAGTGGACTGACCCATTGACTATGCTGTATTCTGTAATGGGCGGAAGCAAAACATGAATGACAGTTTAACAGACAAATGGATAAAGAGAGGCGGCCCAAAGCCCATCTATGTATGCATAGTTGTGCGTGTGTATATATATATATATATATATATATATATATATATCACCAGACTTTCTCCTCCCAAAAGAGCAGAGGACACAGCGGGGTACGTATGGTTGCTTTATTTAAAAAAACTGGACGGCATGACCGGTTTCGGCTGTGCGCCTTTCTCAAATGCCACAGTTCAGTGCTGAGTCACCTGGCAAAGTCTCAATAAGCTTCTCCTTTCCCAATGGTGGAAGGCTCACCTGCGCCGCTTAAGTCTGCAGGACGTTGCATCAGCCAAATGTTGAGACTGCATGCCCCATAATGCAGCGTGTTGGTTCATACCGCGTTGCAGGAGATGAACTCAGCGAAAATACTGGCGATAAAACAACCTTGGGTCCCCAACTTCCAGCTGACCCAATACACAGGAACCAAGGCTGAGGGTGTAAGGACAGTGCCAGCACCTATCCAAGCAGTCTTGGACCGCCATTTGGCAGCAGCATCTCGATCCCTGAAGTATGGGCGGCGGGTCGCAATCATCCGATTCCTCGGTACAGAAATTGCAGTTGCTCATGTTCATGCGACCTCAAAGTGGAAGGGTCCTCTGTTGCGCACCACGAGCTGTGCGCTACATGTATCACCAGACTTTCTCCTCCCAAAAGAGCAGAGGACACAGCGGGGTACGTATGGTTGCTTTATTTAAAAAAACTGGACGGCATGACCGGTTTCGGCTGTGCGCCTTTCTCAAATGCCACAGTTCAGTGCTGAGTCACCTGGCAAAGTCTCAATAAGCTCCTCCTTTCCCAATGGTGGAAGGCTCACCTGCGCCGCTTAAGTCTGCAGGACGTTGCATCAGCCAAATGTTGAGACTGCATGCCCCATAATGCAGCGTGTTGGTTCATACCGCGTTGCAGGAGATGAACTCAGCGAAAATACTGGCGATAAAACAACCTTGGGTCCCCAACTTCCAGCTGACCCAATACACAGGAACCAAGGCTGAGGGTGTAAGGACAGTGCCAGCACCTATCCAAGCAGTCTTGGACCGCCATTTGGCAGCAGCATCTCGATCCCTGAAGTATGGGCGGCGGGTCGCAATCATCCGATTCCTCGGTACAGAAATTGCAGTTGCTCATGTTCATGCGACCTCAAAGTGGAAGGGTCCTCTGTTGCGCACCACGAGCTGTGCGCTACATGTATCACCAGACTTTCTCCTCCCAAAAGAGCAGAGGACACAGCGGGGTACGTATGGTTGCTTTATTTAAAAAAACTGGATGGCATGACCGGTTTCGGCTGTGCGCCTTTCTCAAATGCCACAGTTCAGTGCTGAGTCACCTGGCAAAGTCTCAATAAGCTCCTCCTTTCCCAATGGTGGAAGGCTCACCTGCGCCGCTTAAGTCTGCAGGACGTTGCATCAGCCAAATGTTGAGACTGCATGCCCCATAATGCAGCGTGTTGGTTCATACCGCGTTGCAGGAGATGAACTCAGCGAAAATACTGGCGATAAAACAACCTTGGGTCCCCAACTTCCAGCTGACCCAATACACAGGAACCAAGGCTGAGGGTGTAAGGACAGTGCCAGCACCTATCCAAGCAGTCTTGGACCGCCATTTGGCAGCAGCATCTCGATCCCTGAAGTATGGGCGGCGGGTCGCAATCATCCGATTCCTCGGTACAGAAATTGCAGTTGCTCATGTTCATGCGACCTCAAAGTGGAAAGGTCCTCTGTTGCGCACCACGAGCTGTGCGCTACATGTATCACCAGACTTTCTCCTCCCAATATATATATATTTTTTTTTTTTATATAACAAAAGGCTAACAAGACATCAAATGCTGTCTCTAAACCAGAAAGGAAAAATATCTCTAGTCCATACTTAATGTAAAGTTTGCTGTTTCCATCAAAAAGTGGTCTGTGAGTAGACATCATATTGTGGGCAGAGGTGCTAGCTGTCCCTATAATGATGGGCGTTCCCACGCAACTCCCAAGGTTTTTGATACACTCCCAGATTTTCCAAACCTGGTAAGTCTGGGAATGCACCATAAAAAAACGCCTCCCAAGGAGAGGCATAATGAGGAGAAATATGTTTATTTCTCATAGTTTTTTTCTTCTTTCTATGTGTGCTGCATTCCATGGAACACATAGAAAGAGGAAAACACCTCTCTGGATTGTTTTTGTGCAGGAAGGTGCCCCCTCCTGCACAAAAACAATCCTGCCTACAACACAGGCACCCTTGCACCATGGTGTAAGGGTACCTGCGTTGGCGCTAGGCTGCCAAAACAGCACCAGCACATGGGGAAGGACAAGAATGCGCCGTATTCGATAAATATGTCACATTCCTGCCCTTTCCCTGTGACGCAGGGCAGTGCAGCAAGTTGACTTGCTGCGCTGCCCGGTATTCAGACAAAATATCGAGTTGTAAATATTGTGATGCACAAATATTGTGTGCAAAAATATGGTTGACAAGAGTATCAATTTTAAGGTAATATCGATGTTAAAAATATCTATGTTGTTAATATCGTCTACAAAAATATAGATGTTAATAATATCGTTTTTTAATTATTTTGTATGCATTTTAGTATATATTTTTATTGTATACCATATAAATTGTTTGTATAATTATTGTTCATGTTTTATAATATAGTTTGTTAATTTTTAGTTGTTGTTTTAATTGTATTTAATAGTTTATTGTTATTTTTAGTGTTGTAGCATGTTTTGTGGGGTTTAAAGGGGTACAGGGTGGGAAGTAAATTAATGATAATTAATGTTTAATAATATCAATTATTTAATTGATAATTAATTATGTTAACTGTGTAATAACTATTTTTTATTTTGTTAAGTTTTAGGTGCAGATTGTGGGGTTTGTAGGGGTATTATCATTAATTAATAATACATTTTTAGTTACTATTAATTATACAATTGATAATTAATTATGCAAATTGTGCAAATATTTAAAATGTTTATTTACATTTTTGGGGTGGGTGTTGTTTCTTAGGGGTATAGGATGTAAAGGAAATTAATTATAATAATTAATGTTAATTATTAATAATTATTTGATTGATAATGAATTATGTAAATTGTGTAATTATGATATTTTTAAAGTTATATATTAGGTGCTGTTATATTCCCGGGTTAGGCCCATGTAGCGAAGCAGCTTATTTTTTACATTGTCCTCACAATAACATTTCAGCCGTGAACCTTTGCACATATCTGTGTATGCGACTATGTTGGATTAGTTTCTCCGAAACTAAACTTGTTTACACATCTAGCATCGCACAACATTATCACAATGCCCTGAACATCATGTACAAGGTCTCTTTTTGCACTATGTACAAATGTCACCTCTATCTTCATCCACTGATCAACAGGGCTATCTACATATCCATAACATCACTAATCTACATGCACATCACAAGGCTGCTTTCTATTATAAAAGATGAGCATCCTGATAGATTAGTAGAGGAGGCACTTCAGCTGACACGAGGGTCCCTGCATGCTGAGACTTCACCATGCAGTGGTCTGACATCTCGTGAGGGGTGTCCAGTTCGTGACCAAGATGGGGTCCTTCATTCTCTCCCATCAGGTAATGGGGTTGGATCGTCCCTTGGGGGGATTCTTGGCTCCACACCTACACACACTCTAGGTACACTTAGAGTAGTGTTCGCATAGTAGGAGTACGCTCGATTGCTACCTTTTTCAATATGTCTGCATATATACACTGTTTTAGCACCATGGTAGAACTATGTCTACTATTTGCGCTTTTGGTGCTCATAATCACTTTTATCTGCTTCTTTCTATTAATCATTGCAGCACACGTATTTTATATAAGAATAACGTTGGTTCAATAAATATATTGAAAACGTCCCACTGTGTATTCTTTGTATACCTCTCTGAGAATGAGTGATTGAGCGAAAGGTTCTGTACTGTTTCCACAATCCCTGAGGGGTCAGGGTTGTCATGTTCAGTGGTTGCGCTAAACCATTCGCTCCCTGATAATATTGGAGGGACTTACGGTGGCACTGTGAGCTAGCTGGTCTATAGGCCAACCTATCCTGTGGGGGAGTCCGGAATCAGCGTAGGCACCAAGCCCCTAGTTTACATTGTCCAACAAATGCGCAGATCCTATGGATTAGTAGGAACTACACAACATGGTGCCCAACGTTGTTTGGGTTCTTATTTAATTGTCAATCTGAGTAGTTCAGTCGTGCTTTCTCAGAGACCACTACTCACATTTAAACCGGAGACGTCCGAAGGGAAGGGAAATAAATCTGCCTCATCTGAGTAGGTACACCCTATGGTTATTCAAGCGTGGAGGATTAAAAGATTCCCGCATTGTGCATACCATATCTCAATAAATTCATTTTATAAAAAAAACTTTTCTTTAACAATGACCGAACAAGCTGAGGACATTGAGAAGCAGGTAGTTGCTCTAAACCATGGGTACTCACAAACTTTCTCTCGGGGGCCAAATTTACAGTGTGGTTTGTGGCCAAGGGCCGCACCGGTGGGGGCAAGGTCAGTGGGGGAGGGGGGCGGGGCTAGAGCAAAAAAACAAACTATGACCATGAGGTTGAACACAGGCCCCTGCAGCAGACGCCTTCGTCCACTGAACCACCAGACCCGGCATACACACATCTCTCTCTCTCTCTATCTATCTCTCTCTCTCTCTCTCGCTCTGTCTCCCTCCCTCTCTCTATCTCTCCCTCCCTCTCTCTCTCCGGCTCCCTCTCCCTCCCTCCCTCTCTCCTTCTGTCTCACTCACTGTTTGTCTCTCTCTCTGTCTCCCTCCCTCTCTGTCTCCCTCCCTCTCTCTCTGTCTCTCTCTCTCTCTGTCTCCCTCCCTTTCCCTCCCTCTGTCTCCCTCCATCTGTCTCCCTCCCTCTGTCTCCCTCCCTCTGTCTCCCTCCCTCTGTCTCCCTCCCTCTGTCTCCCTCCGTCTGTCTCCCTCCCTCTGTCTCCCTCCCTCTGTCTCCTTCCCTCTGTCTCCCTCTATCTGTCTCCCTCCCTCTGTCTCCCTCTATCTGTCTCCCTCCCTCTGTCTCCCTCTATCTGTCTCCCTCCCTCTGTCTGTCTCCCTCTCTCCCTCTGTCTCCCTCTGTCTGTCTCCCTCCCCATACCTCTGTCTGTCTCCATCTCTGTCTCCCTCCCTCTGTCTCCCTCTCTGTCTCCCTCTCTCTCTGTCTCCCTCTCTCTGTCTCCCTCTCTCTCTGTCTCCCTCTCCCTCTGTCTCCCTCTCCCTCTGTCTCCTCTCCCTCTGTCTGTCTCTCCCTCTGTCTGTCTCCCTCCCTCTGTCTCCCTCCCTCCGTCTGTCTCCCTCCCTCCGTCTGTCTCCCTCCCTCCCTCCGTCTGTCTCCCTCTGTCTGTCTCCCTCTCCCTCTCCCTCCCTCTCCCTCCCCCAGACTCCCTCCCTCTGTCTCCCTCTGCCTCCCTCTGTCTCCCTCTCTCTGTCTCCCTCTGTCTCCCTCCCTCTGTCTCCCTCCCTCTGTCTCTCTCCCTCTGTCACCCTCCCTCTGTCTCTCTCCCTGTCACCCTCTCTCTGTCACCCTCTCTCACCTCACCCCGCGTGTGTGTCAGCCGGGGCTGAGACAGCTTCCCGGGAACACACACAGCCGCACCCGAGTACTTCACAGGTCTTTAAAAGACCCTTCACTTGTTAATGAGGCTTTGTTGTATTTTACCTCTTCTTAGCGCCCCTGCATCTCCACTCAGAGTGGAGATGCAGGGCGCTAAGAAGAGGTAAAATACAACAAAGCCTCATTAACAAGTGAATGGTCTTTAAAGAATCGCCCGGCCCCCATAGAGCAGAGTCTCTCAGAGTCCGCGCTGCGGTGTTTGCTGACACTTTAAAAAAACAGGTTCGATGTCTGCAAGGTTCGCGGGCCGCCAAGGAAGGCTTGCCGGGCCGCTGGTGGCCCGCGGGCCGTACTATGAGTACCCGTGCTCTAAACATTACAGAAAATTGCACACAGGCAGTTACTATGAAATTACTACAACATGGCCTCCCGGCAACGGGTGGAGATGTTATCTCAGGGTTGAGACACACAATGCATTCAGAACATACATATTCTACTCTTGGGGTAAATTCCCACCTGCAGATGCGCATACACAGTTGTTTCACACTTACATTGAAGATGAACCACCTGAAGAATATTTTCCATACGTAGACATAGAAGCCCCATTAACTTACCAAGAGCATATTCATCGGTTTAAATGCACCCTACCCCATACCACAGAACACGTTAGACTCGGTCTGCTCAGTAAAAAAGGAGTGACCTGTCCGGCTTTAGCTTCTTATACACCGCATCCAGACATTGCTACTTTACCAGCAGCAGGAATGCGCACACTTTATATAGATTTAGTAAACATTTACAGGAATCTTACACAATACATAATGAGAACATTGACAGGACAACCTGCGAGGGCTGCCCAGGCTGCACAACCTCAATTGGTTACTTCGGGTATCAGTCCCCAAACGCTGAACGCCGTTACAGGAAAGACTCCCACCAGTTGTGAGCAAATCCCATTCCGGATAGCACAGAAAACAGCTCAGCTTGAAGCAGTTTTTCCCCATATGGGCCTGCAGGAGAAACACAAAATATTAACAATTTGCTCGCCAATGGGGATGGCTCCCCCGATGGAACACTGTGCCACTTGGGGTACAATCTTAGCTGCCTTTTATACCACAACTCATGGTACCCCTTCAATAGCGGTTATACCATCTGTAATGAAACAAATACAGAATGAGTACGGGGCAGAGCCTGCCCAGGACCTGGGGTTGAAACTAATGGGCAATTTTGCCCAAGTATCTGCAATTATGTTAAGTAACATAAAAGGGGAGACAGCAGCAGTGGCTCCACGCCAGCGCCTGAGGGAATACACTCTTTCAAAGCCGGAGCGAAAATTGCCTAAGATTATCGAAGAAACATATGCTTCACTAGATAATCTGGGAGCCAGACCTGGGAAACCAATAGTTAAAGGAATTCTGAAAAGGATAACTCTAAGCAAGCACTTGATTCTTCCAAGAAGAAATGGAATAACAAACAAAAAGATAAACAAAATAAAACACAGTCACTGGGTGGGTCGCCTCAACAGGAACACACTGAGAGAAAATACAACTTAAGAAACCGTGACAATAATAGAAAGCCTGACAGGTATCAAGATACTGATACACGTTCCTCTCATTCCTTTCAGGAGCCATTCGATAAACATTTGGAGAGAGACGGGCGGTAAAAGCACAGATCGGAAGAGCGAGTCAAGTCGAAAAGGGAGACACATCTCACTTCAGAATACATCATTAAACATGAAGACAAACAAAAGACTCCTAAACCTCAATTTAAAAAGAAGAAGGTATCCGGGTTCAAAATTAGAAATGCCCAGGCTACTGAGGACTCTGCTTCTGAACGGGGAATGGGCAGTGACGATGCTGGGCAGCGGGATAGAAGTCACAATAGCTCCCTGGAACCTGATGGATTATCTGGTGGCAGTAGCTCTGAGTGAGCATATCACAGTGGAAACACCTGATACAAGGGTAAGTGTTCCACATCGTTTATACAAAATAATGCTCCAAATAGAGGAGGACATACCGAGGCAAGTGAAGGGTCTCTTTTGGGAGAACCTGACATATGGTTACGACATTCTTTTGGCTGAAAAAGATTGGCCGCCGGTGTTCGTAATGGAGTGCCCAATGGGGAAAGACGTAATTTTACCTACCTTCACTGACCTTGTACCAGAATCAGTTAAAAATTAATACGCACAGGAGTGGGCATTAGCGCTAGCTCCTGCACTTTACCGAAACCATGTTGGGTGAGATGATGAGTCACCTCATCACGAAATCCCATTAAATCCATTCCTCAACCACAGAGACAATACCCAATAAAACATGAAGCAAAGAAACAAGTCAGGGAGATCCTAGATCAACTTAAGTACCAGGGTGTAAGAGAGAATTGCACCTCATCTATGAATAATCCCTTGTTTCCCGTAATGAAAGCCGATAATTCATACCATCTAGTCTTAGACTACAGACTTTAAAATGCTTCCACATGCACATTTGCAGTACAAAATGCACATGGTGCCGCACTAATGAATAACTGTGCGGGAAAAATACAAAACATCACTAGATATGTCAAATGGATTTTTCTGCCCAAATATAGCGCCTGGGAGCAGATATTTGACAGCATTCTCAGCGTTAGGTTCCAACGCCAATTTTGTCGATTACCACAGGGATATAAGAATAGCCCTGGACTGTTTTCAGCCAGAGTAACAGAGTTATCTCAAAATTTTGATGAGGAGGGATTGTCCTATGTAGATGATATTTATCTGCCGAACAATGAATTAATGGAACACCTGGCTAGAGTGAACCACATAATTCCAGGGTTTGCTCATCTGGGTTACAAATTCAATTTAAAAAAATTAAATCAAAATGTGTGCTGCTCCAACCTCAAACTACTCTGAAAAGACTACAATCCATTTTAGGATTTTTGAATTTTGGCAGAGCATACATTTTGGATTATGCATAAAAGGTAAAAACTTTCTACGACTTAAGTAGACCTGATTTTTCAGTGCATCAATGGACAGAGGAACCTACAGATATTTTACGTGCAGTGCAAGCTGATATGATAGCTTGTAAACATTTACACATGCATGTCAACACAACTAACCTGGTGATCCGTGGAGTCACTGGACCAACCGGGTACACCTATATCACTTTCAATTAAGGTGATACAGTACCTATTGCATATAAATCACAATCTGTATGCAAATGCTGAAATGCGTTTTGCAACCACTGAAAAATTACTCACAGCGATGCAGGGGAAATGCATAATTGTTGTGACCCCGGTGCCGACCTTAGAGGCGGTCACCAAAGCAAGCGTTCCAAATGCAAAAGCTTTACATCTAAGATGGATTTAATGGGCCAACTCTTTCACTGAAACGGATGTAGATTACAGTTTTGACTGTACATTACAAAAACAAGCATTTCTGCAGTTCGAACAAGAATATCCTCTGCTGAATTAAATTATGCCTCTAGATTGATATGAATGCATCATTTATATTGATGGTTCTGCCCAGCATTCTGTAGGAATGAAACAGCAACATTCTGTGGCATGTGCAATTGTTAAAGGGCGCATGCATGATGGAAAGTTACGTCCTGGGAAAACACACACTCAGTCCCTAGGGGACTGTACAGCGCAGCTGGCGGAACTCAAAGCCCTGATACTGGCACAACAAAATACAGATTGTGAATTTCCCACACTTATTGTGTGTGATTAATTTTACTGTGTCCAGTCCTATAATGAATATTTACACTATTGGGTCCAGAATGGATTTAGAGATTATAAAGGTTGCACAGTAAAGCACAAAATGCTTTGCGAACAGGTGGCAAAGCTGAAAGAAGGCCTGCCACTGGATCATGTTATTCATTCATTGAGACATCAATGTGTTGGTGTTCAATTTGAAGGGAATTCCATGGCGGATGAAACAGCCAAGGCAAGAGTTCGTACTGCTGTCTTTGCTGCAATAACTCGCTCGAGTACGAGGATAGACGGAACAACTGCGGTAGCAGTTAATGCCATGCGCAACAGAACAAC
The DNA here is from genome assembly GCA_963921515.1 of Calotriton arnoldi. NCBI lineage: Eukaryota > Metazoa > Chordata > Amphibia > Caudata > Salamandridae > Calotriton > Calotriton arnoldi. The sequence goes on from CAWUFW010000039.1 coordinate 3,197,108, forward strand.
ACTGCCAAAAGGTTTTCCACTCAAGTACTCCTACAAATTAGATGCACAAAATATTCCGTATGTTCAGATTCCAGGAGTGGGGGATAGAGTAATGCCAACCATTGATCGCAGATTAGGACTGATACTAGCTGCACATGATAGTTTGGGTTCAGCTCACACAGGGGTTTCGGCTACAGTATCATTACCAAAGCATCACTGTTGGTGGCTAGGTCTTACCAAAAAGACCAAGAACTTTGTACTTAAATGCGACATCTGCCAGCAGATTAAAGATTCCTCCATAGCACGTCCAGCACAGGCACCTCTATTGATCTCAGACAAGCCTTTGGCTTGTGTTTATTTGGATCACTGCTGCCCCTACAATCAGATGGGCCTACAAGTACATCTTGGTGGCAGTAGATTCATGCTCCAGATTCCTGTGGGTTTGGCCACATCGCTCGGCTGACGCTCAAACTGTTATAAAGGATTTGCGAGTCTTCATCGGGACATACGCAATTGGCACACTACATTCCGACCAGGATTTGGCTTTTAGCTCTCTGGCTTACAAAGAAGCCATGGGAAGTTTGGGTGTGGCCTTGCGGTATTGCTCCCTCTACCATCCCAAGGTAAATTCGGTGGTTGAGAGGAAAAACAGTGACTTAAAGCAGTGCTTAACAGCAAGGGTATTAGGCTCGGGTGTCAGTTGGGCTAATCACCTATATGGGGTCCAGAGGGCACTTAACAACATGCCAAGAAAATGCCTAGGGGATCATACACCTTATGAACTTCTGTTTGGTGTGAGAATGTCGGTACCAGACCTTGAAAGTGTCAGCACAGTAGTGACTGAAAGACCATTTGACATCAATGAACGTTTGGCTGTTTTACAGGAAGTCAATGAATTCTGGGCTGTACAAAAGCAATGTCCAAGTAAAACACACCACCGCTGGGCAAGTGAAGGTGGTCCCAGCAAGACCTTCCTGGGTCCCGAAGATTGGGGACCTGGTCAGAGAAAAAATTGTGGACAAGAAAGAATTTGGGCCATCTTACAGAGCACCTGTACCTTTCCTGGCTGTCGAAGGTACTAGAACCATACTTCTTCTGCCCCTTGCTGGTCGCAGAGACAAGAGGTTTGTCTCTGATCAAACCACATTATGTGGCCAATTCTCAACAGTAGGCGACGTGGGCTCCTGAGTAGCCGCTGCACTCCTCTCGCTACAGTACAGGAAGTTCAGATAGAAGCTTTAATAATGACAGAAGATTCCACTCTCCAAAGAGAAGCTGAAAACAACAATGAAATGATACTTCTCCCTGTCGAAACAACTACAACTGTACAATCAACAAGTACAGAAATCTTAATTCGAAAAATTGACAACATCTATGTGAATATTCCACAGATCGAGTAATCTTCCAGTTCCACAAAACCTGATGAGCTGCCAAAAATAGACCAGACGGGGTCTGGCTACTTCGTGCATTATGACAACTTCTCATCGGATTCAAGTGAACCAGAGCTGCCACCACCGCCCCTCCCTTTCAAGCTACGCATGTATGCTTTCTACCTTGGCTAGAAAAGACTTACTTCACTCCACCTTGGTTACATCTCTGGATTGCAATTGGGTTACTTTTCTTGGTACTTTGGATTGGTTTGGTGACTGTCTTTTTCATACTTCAGAATGGACACTATCTCCCAGAACGCTCCGCAGTACAACTCGTGAACTTGGTTCTAAAACCACATGCATCATCACATCGTGAACTAAGAGACCTGTCCCTGTTGAACATTACAGCAGTTCCAGTTCCTGAAGGAATAGTTTGGAACAGGGTATCGTATGATGCGTATGGTCCTACTGAACATTTGCAAATTCCTTATTTGTTTAAAATTTCCTGAAATGATGTCATCACCTCTAGTACTTTCTCTGATGATTGGGACATTGAAACTGTGCATAATTTGCCTGCAGATCTAGAGCAATCAGCTGCATTTGTAATGATGAATTATATGATGGTACATCTAATTATGGAGACATGTTCTGTTACCAACATTATGGTCTCCATTTTTTACACAAAGCTAGTATCCCACCTACTGTTTATAATTACGCACAATGGGAACACTTCCCAACACCCGAAAGGTAGTTCAAAGACATTTGCACAAAAGTTTGCTTATTTTTCAGGTTTTGAAACATCCGGCTCAGCATCGTATCATTATAGGCTTGCACCTACACCTGCAAAGAAAAACATGCTGACAAACACCAAGCTGATATACTCTGCTTCCTTTATTTCCCAACTATCTATTCAGGGTTCGACTTTTGTAAAAACACCATAGACACAAAATCTGTCTGGGGGACAAAAGATTGGCATGTTCAGGGAACAGAGGCCTTATTTAGAGCATGCCTCATACCACATCAAATAATTTTCCTGAACAAAACACTGCAACAAACTTCTTGTCTTGGTATGGCAAAAATGAAGGATTTGAACACACTGCATATTCCTGCATTCTCACGCTTCGAGTATTGGCAGCACTTAACACACTTCAGTGAGGCTACACTAGATACCATGATATGTAATGGTTCTTTCAATTCATCAGACCCCTATTTGAAGGGATCATTGGTTTGGCCGACAGACACAAATAGGTGTCAATCTAGATTCCTGGGTAACACCAAAGGGTTTAGGATTAATAGGCCTGATCAGAGATTCAACACTTTCCCAAGTGAAGCAACACTTGTCCCTTCTTTCTGATGACATGGATCTCTGGGATTTTTTATTAGGTTCTCATAACCCACGTCAAAAGCGACTCTTGTACAGAATATACAATGAGCTGTGGAGGACTTCTCAACAGGAAGCTGCTGAGAGATTGCACGAGATCAACAGGGTTAATTTTGAAAAGGCTTTGGCTGTGGTTGACAATGGTACGACCACATTATAATCTAGAATTCATTCACTGGGTAACCTAGTGTCTTCTGCAATTGACATAATACAAGAAGACATTTCTATTTTCCAACATGGACAGTCACAATTATGGTCCATCGTAATACTGAGCTGGACATTACAAACATTACTTTCTGGCCACGTGCCATGGCGTTACATCAATAGTACTAGTCTGTTCTCTGAATATGATCTTACGGATAGACAGATAGTAATGGCATGCAGAGATGCAAAGTATACTATGTTGCACATTGAAAAATTAGACCAATTAACTTTCACCGTGGCTGAGACAACATCCACAGACTGGATAATCCATGGTTACATCACCCTGCCGGTCACGACTTTCCTGTTCCAATATTGCCTCCAATACCAACAGGTAGGCAGATATAAAGCACTAGGGGAAGGTTGTGTGCATGAGTATTGGGAATTACCGTTCAGGTTGAGATGCAGGAATGGGGACACTGAAGTTTTCCTTAGTGGTTCCTACTGTGAGGATGCTTTAAGTGGGTCCTTGGCTTGCAAAGACATTTCTCTCCATGGGGCATGCAATGCTTCGGTAGCAAACTTGTCTTGTTATCTAAAGGGTTCTCCAGCTGCTGTGATTCATCCAGTGTTCAAGCTGCTCTCGAATGGGAGCTATTTGATGCTGAACGATCAAGGTTGCTGCGGAATGGAACCGGGCATTGTTTATCTAGTGACGGTTAATTCCATAGTGACTTGTTGCAGACAAGTACTGTTTCCACCTGCCCGCACAGTTAGGGAGGCAACGCTATGGCCTTCAATAAATGTTTCCAACATGCAGTTTGATTCTTTGAGCAAACTGAAAGCCATGCTTTTTCAAAAGGATGTGGCCTTAACTTCCGCCACGGAGACGTTTGATCTCCAGGTTGCAAGGTCCTCGTCTGAGATACAGACACTACTTCATACTAACTTCCAGTTGCATTTTGGGGTGCTGGTCCACCATATCTTTAACATGTCTGAGACGAAAGGAATAGTGCACTTTTTAAAATGTATCGACTCTGAACTAGTTAGCACCTTTCAGACGATTTTCAGAGTTATACCATCTTTCATACACTCCGTGTTGGGAAGCATTTTTGGAGGGCTCCCGCTTGTCCTGCTACTTGTGGCAAGAATCCTGATTTACATTTTTCTGCTCCGCAATGGACATCCCAGTTCAAACCAGAATGGATACAGCAATGCTTGTGCTGCGTTGCCGTGAGCGCATGGTACACAGCTTCGGCACGCCTCAGCTTCGAGAACTGAACAAGCACTGGTTCTTATCCTTCAGGCCTGTCTGGCTTGACTGCATACAACCTGTCTCCCGCTGTCTGCTTTGCAGCCATGAATGCGTCCTGGATATATGTCTCGGATCACAATTGGTTGTGCCACCGGACACTGAAGTACTGATGGACCCCTTAAAGGCCCATGTGTATTGTTGTCCCCAGCGCATTCCATTGATAATGAATGCATTCTTAGATCCACCTTGGGATGCTTCAACTCCTAGTGATGTGAACAGCGGCTCTGCAGAACACTTATGTGCTACAACACCTCCCTCAGCGGCTGCTGCGGGAATTGGATGGAATCACCTTTGCCCCATAAAACTGCTACAAGGTGTGCCTCTGGAAACGTCGTCTGCGTTTGTAGGCAAGTGCGATGTTGCGTCTACCACTCGGAACGCATAAACAATTGACTTTTTCTGTGTGGGAACAATTTGGCCTGTTTTTTAAAACGAAATGAACCACAACAGCTTTTGCTTTCTTTTCTAGCTCCGTGGCTTTCTGAGTGCTTGAGATTTCAAATGGTATAATGACTTAAAGGCTTTTAAATGAATATTTTAAAGGGAAACTCGCTTTTAGATGTTTTTAAGAGTAGTTTTTAACATTTTTAAATGTTCTGCTGCCCTTTTAGATGGCTTTTATATATTGACCATTAGTATGAGGAGTGGATGTTATATTCCCGGGTTAGGCCCATATAGCGAAGCAGATTATTTCTTTCATTGTCCTCACAATGACATTTCAGCCGTGAACTTTTGCACATATTTACGTACGCGACAATGTTGGATTCGTTTCTCTGAAACTAAACTTGTTTACACATCTAGCTTCGCACAACATTATCACAATGCCCTGAGTATCATGTACAAGGGCTCTTTTTGCACTATGTACAAATATCATCTCCATCTTTATCCACGGGTCGACAGGGCTATCTACATATCCATAACATCACTAATCTATATGCATATCGCAAGGCTGCTTTCTATTATAAAAGATGAGCCGCCCGATAGATTAGTAGAGGAGGCACTTCAGCTGACACAGAGGGTCCCTGCATGCTGAGACTTCACCACTCAGTGGTCTGACATCTTGTGAGGGGTGTCCAGTTCGTGACCAAGACGGGGTCCTTCATCCTCTCCCATCAGGTAATGGGGTTGGATCATCCCTTGGGAGGAGTCTTGGCGCCACACCTACACACACTCTAGGTACACTTAGGGGGATATTCACAAGAACGTGTGCTAAATATCTCCAAAAAATGTTAACGAAACTTTACACATCGCAGCCCATCGCAGGAAAATAACCCTGTGTTAACCTGGAATTCACAACACGGCGGTACCATGCGATAGTTCCCCGAAAACGCGGCCAATGTCTGCGATACAACAACCGCGACCGTGATAAAAACACATACCTCAACGCGAAAAAACATGCGAGGGGCCCAAGCGTGATGAGGAAATCAGCGATAAGCAGCGCCAGGCCTGCAATACACACATGGCAGGCAGGAAAAACCACTATAAAAGTAGAAAAAACACACAAACACAAAATGACCAACACCCAAGCACCATGGAGGCAGCCGGAGCAGGCACAGAGGACGAGTGCAACCCCACAAGCACCCCGGACGACCAGCCTGGGACCTCGGGGAAAGGGAAGGGCAAGGACAAGAAGAAGAGGAAGACGAAGTTCAGTCCGTAGGAAAACAGGATCCTGGTCACGGAGGTGATGGAACACCATCAACAACTGTTCGTCACCTCCAATGTGTCATTGGGCACCAGAAATGGAATATGGCGGGACATCGTGGACAAGGTGAATGCCGTCGGAGAGCACAAGAGGTCAATGGACGAGGTCAAGAGGCGATGGATTGACATCAAGCGCAAGACCAATGAGAAACTCGCAGCCAACCAGAAGGCAGCAATGCAGACTGGAGGTGGGAGCCCAGCGCCACAGCAGGAGCTGGATGACATGGAGGATCTGGTGTCGACAGTCATCAGTGTGGAGACCGTGGCAGGAGTCGGGGGACCGGACACTGCTCGACAGGACACAACACAACCGCAACAGGGTGAGTGCCCACCAGGTACTGGGGGGACGGGGGGAGATGGCCACAATGGCACACATGCACAATCAAGCAGAGCACAGTGCACACCCACAATGACTCTGGATCATGGCCCTGATCCACAGACTGTCACAATGTACAATGCCATGCTGTCTGAATGTGAACCTGTACCATGCGGCTACATACATGCGGACACATTGTAATACACCAACTCCCCTTCACATTGCAGGGGCACCGTCAACACCTCCTGCAGAGCAGTCCCAGCCACTCTTCACTGATGACGAGGAGGACACCACCAGCATCGACACCCAAGCCCTCCAAGACATCATTGAACTCAACTGCCAATCACCTCCAGGACCAGGGCAGCCCAGCTGCATCGAGGAGACCCCACCCACTCCACAGCCCACCCAGCAGGAGGCACCCACAGCCCCGGCAGTCTCCCAAGACCCACAGGAACAACACATGGCCTTCCAACACCGTGTGCTGGAGGGCCAGAGGGAGACGGCTGAGCAGGTGCGGGTGGGGTTCGACCTCATGGCTACCAAACTGGACGCCATCCATGGGTATCTAGGTCCCATCAGGGACCAGCTCCAGTCCCTAACGGACACCCACGGCCCGCTCCATGGTCTCCAACGAGCCCTGACTGGCATCGCTGGAGTCCTGACTCGGAGACAAGAACACCTGTCCGCTCAGAGGGGCTACAGCGATCCCAGCCATGAGCTGGCACACATGCGGAAGCTCATGGAGGACATGGTGCGGATGGAGGCGGAAAGGTTGGCAGCCACCGCTGCACATCAGCGAAATGTAGCTGGGATGTACCATGCCCTGCATGTCCTCATCATGGCATTGCTGCCACAAGGTGTGGCGCAGATGAATGCTGCTGCCCCCACACCATCCACATCTCCACCCCCTGGTGTGTCAGCGCCTCCCAGTGCGGCAGGCATATCCACTCCGGCACCTGATGTGTCACTGTCACACAGTGCGGCCGAAAATCCTCCTCCGGCCCCTGATGTGTCAGTGGCACACAGTGCCGCAGCCGGTACTGCAACACCCACAGGTGGGGCAGAGCACACATCTGAGGATGAGGACGTGGATGGGCTTGAGTTCAGGAGGAGGCACTAGCAGTCATGTCCGCCACCTTGCCTGTTTCTGCTTGGTGCCGCACATGGCCCCATGACCTTCCACTGACCCCTGATACACTCCGCTGCACTCACCTTGGACCGCGACATGGACTGCCATATCCTGTTTGATGACTAATGACACGCCGACCAGACTGCAGACTGTACCCTTCCTCTTCCGCAGTACTTGTCATCCCCGGATGGACTCTGGCTGGCCCTCCACGGGCCCATATTGTGTGGTGTGCTTGGCATGGCCCTGTACCGCTCCAGCTGCAAAACTCCACTGGATGTGCAATAAACATCCAGAAACGCACTGCTGTGTCATGTCTTTCATCATTCATGTATGAATGTGTGGATGAATGTAGGGACAGTGATTTCCCTCACGTCAATGATGCTCATCTAGTGGGATGCCAGTCACAATGTGCTACATTGTCTATTGTGTTCCGCTTGCCGTGGACACTACAACAGGGACACACGCATTAGTCACTCCCTTGTCCGGACATGGACTGAACCACGCCCAAAGGCCCCGAGTCATTGTTGCAAGCCCTGCGCTGGTCCGGCGTACGCCAGGCCAGACCACTCCGCTTACGCTCCGAGGGGGGGCCCACATAGCTACATGTCGCAGGCGTACACGCTGGTGGTATGCAGTTCACTGGTCTAGTTGTCAGCATGTCACGGCCACTCCCTGAGGGCAGGTCTGCACACACACCACACCCATCTGGCACAGGCGTCACAGGCCATGTGACCCCGCAAATATAAGGGGCCGACGACGTCATATTCCCCACTGCCGGTGGTGACTGGATGACGGATGCTCGACGGTTCTCAATCATAAAGGGCCCATGAGTTGTGGCGCACAGGGTTTGTCGCACCCGAGGCCTTGCGCCCGTCACGGGCCTACCACTACGTGGCGCTGACTGGGGTTGCACAGGGTTAGTGGCACCCGAGGCCTTGCGCCCGTCACGGGCCTACCACTACGTGGCGCTGACTGGGGTTGCACAGGGTTAGTGGCACCCGAGGCCTTGCGCCCGTCACGGGCCTACCACTACGTGGCGCTGACTGGGATTGCACAGGGTTAGTGGCACCCAAGGCCTTGCGCCCGTCACGGGCCTACCACTACGTGGCGCTGACTGGGGTTGCACAGGGTTAGTGGCACCCGAGGCCTTGCGCCCATCACGGGCCTACCACTACGTGGCGCTGACTGGGGTTGCACAGGGTTAGTGGCACCGGAATAGCTGAGCGGGTGTGCAGCCTGCGATGATGACGTGTGCACTGATTTGGTCTCTGCCATTGATGCCTCAGGACTCAGCGTCATGTGTGGGACCTGCTGGGCCGCGGGGCGGGTCCGCATGATGTGGACCATGCCATGATAGCGGGACCGGGGCCTGGAGCTTGCACGGGCACGTGGTGTGCCCACTGGTGGACACACTGTTGGCGGCATGTGAGCAGTGGGCCCGGGGTGCGCAAGTGCGGACAGCCAGCGCTGGCCGGCGGGAGTGGGTAGGGTGCGGCCTCATGCGTGCGCAGGTACGGACAGGCGTTGTCGTGTGCTGTGTGATGGACTCTGCCATGATTGACTCTGGCCTTGATTACCGATTGCAGACCTGGTGGCTTGCAGTGTATCCCGGCACGTGGTTGGAGACACACCGGTGGCAGCAGGTGAACAGTGGGGCCTGGGTGCGCAGGGGCGGTGGTGTCTCTCTCTCTCTCCTTTCCTTCCCTCTCTCTCACACTCTCTCTCTCTCCCTTCCTTCCCTCTCACTCACTCTCTCTCTCCCTTCCTTCCTTCACTCTCTCTCTCACTCTCTCTCCTTTCCTTCCCTCTCCCGTTTTTTTCGTGTGTTTTTGCACGGGAACGCCTACTCTGCATCTCATTAGGGTTAGTTGGTGGTGTCACCCGTGGAGGTAAAGTTTGGGGCAGTTATCGCGGGAATTCTGGGGATGTCTGCAGTTTGCACCCGCTTGTGAATGGGGTGTTGAATCTATCTCCACTTTGGATGCGTTAAGGTGGGGATAAATCGGCGGTAGGTCCTTGTGAATATGTCCCTTAGAGTAGGGTTTGCATAGTAGGAGTACGCTCGATTACTACCTTGTTTTATATGCCTGCATATATACACTGTTTTAGCACCATGGTAAAACTATATCTACTATTTACGCTTTTGATGCTTATAATCACTTTTATCTGCTTCTGCCTATTAATCATTGCAGCACACGTATTTTGTGCAAGAATAACGTTGGTTCAATAAATATATTGAAAACGTCCCACTGTGTATTCTTTGCAGACCTCTCTAAGAATAAGTGAGCACGAGTGATTGAGGGAAAGGTTCTGTACTGTTTCCACGATCCCTGAGGGGTCAGGGTTGTCATGATCAGTGGTTGTCAGAAACCATTCGCTCCCTGATAATTTTGGAGGGGCTTACGGTGGCACTGTGAGCTACGTGGTCTATAGGCCAACATATCCTGCGGGGGAGTCCGGAATCAGTCTAGGCACCAAGCCCCTAGTTTATGTTGTCCAACAAATACGTAGATCATACGGGTTCGTAGGAACTACATGACAGTGCGGGTTGTTGGGTTTGTAGGGGTAAAGGGCAGGAAGTTAATTAAATATAATGAATTTATTATTAGTTAATTGTCATTAATTGTTTCATTGATAAATAATTATGTAAATAATATTTTTTTATTTATATATTAGGTGCGCGTTGTTTCATTTATAGGGATAAAGGGTGGGAAGTTAATTGAATATAATTATTTTATTATTAGTTAATTATTTCTAATTGTTAAATTGATAATTAAATATATAAAATTTCTAATTACTATAATTTTTAAAGATATATTGTTTAGTTTTGTGAGGTATAGGGTAGGAAGTTATGTAAGTTATAATAAATGTAAGAAAACATTTCTTTTCTTTTTAAATCTGTTATTTATTATGTTATGTGATAATTGTGTTACGCTTTTTAATTGTAAATTACATTATATTTGTTTATTGTTATGATTGTTAGAATATAGTGTGGTATTTTAACTATAATATTTGTTTTGATTCACAATATTTATTAAACATTGTAATAAATATGTAATTAAAAATATATATATATATTTATATGTGTGCATCTATATATATATATATGAAATATACATATTTAAATATAATATTATATATATATATATTATCTACTGGCGGTCGCCAGTAGATAGTTATAGTTAGGACCTATTTTCCATAGGAAATCAGTGACATTTTATTTGAAATAACTCTTGCGTCGGTTGACGAATCTTCGCGAAATTTTCAAACTTTATGGCCCGCTCCGGTCCGCTCCTACCCTGAAAGTTTCAGGGTGATTCGTCAAGCGGGGGCCGAGAAAAAGGGGGTCCCAAAACGTGTTTTCCCCATTCATTTTCCCATAGGAAACTTTAGCCACGGCTACAGCTCGAACTGCTGAACGGAATTACACCAAATTTGGCAAAGAGGTAGTTCTTGGTTCAGAAACAACCCTTTTAGTTAAATGGTGTAAATCCGTTCAGTAGTTCCTGTGAAAATCAAAAGGAAAATCACATATATATCTATGGCCGCGTCGGATTCGCGCACCCTCCCGATCACGAGCTGCATGCTAATTGGCTGTCAACACTCCAAATCAGGAAGTGTTGGCAGCCATTTTATCCTCGGTAGAACCGAGGGACAGAAACAAGTGCGCAAAGCGCAAAAAGGGGGCAGGGTAGAAACACCCTGACCCCTAGGTCTGCTCAGGGGTCCCACAAGGACCCCCTGGGCAGAAAAAAGCATTTTTTAAAAAAAAATCGGCGGGATGCGCTTAGGGTGCGCGGATCCCGCCGATAAAAATCGAGCGCGGTCTCCGCGCTCGAATGTATTTTGCCCCCGGGTGGCCCAAGTCCCGGGGGCATGCGAGGGTGGGTTTATGTTTTATATGGGGGCCTCTAAGGCCTCCAAGCCCCGGGACCACCACCCCCGGGGCTTTATAAAAAAATGGTGCGGGAGGGCTCTCCTGCCCTCCCGCAGCCCCGGGGACCGCCACCCCCGGGGCTTCTTTTTTTAAAATTTAATAACGTGTGGGGTGGCTCCAGACCCCCCACACGCCCCGGGGACCACCACCTCCCCGGGGCACTTAGAAAATAAATGTGGGGGTCCGTTACGGACCCCCAGAGCCCTGGGGACCACCACCTCCCGGGGCTGTGCAATTCAAGGGAGGGGGCCGCGCGGCCCCCTCCTGGAGCCCTTGATGGCCCTGGGCACCGCCACCCCCAGGGCCGGCTCCTGCAGTGTCCCGGGGTGCCTACCCCGGGACACTGTAGTTTGCTATGGCAGGGCGGGAGCCTCGCGGCTCCCGTCCTGCCATAGCAAACTGCTTTGGATATTGGAAGAGAGAGCAGGAAACCTGCTCTCTCTTCCAAAATTCAAAGCAGATTGCTTTTCCACACGGGGAGCTGCATCTTAGCGGCTCCCCATTTGGAAAAGCAATGCCGGCTCCCAAGGGACGCGGGGAGCCAGCGGGACAGTGGGGGGATTGGGGACCCCCCCACAGTCCCCAACGGAGAGGGCCAGCCCCGGGGATGGGGTCCCCAGGGCAAGTAGTGGCCCGGGAGGAGGCCACGCGGCCCCCCTCCCCAAAAATAAAAAGAAAAACAGAGAAAAAAAAACGGAAAGGCCGGCCCCGGGGCCTCAAATGGCCTGAGGAGGGGGCCACGCAGCCCCCTCCAAATATTTAAAATTTAAAAAAGAGGGCATGCCCCGGGGATGGGGTCCCCGGGGCCAATATAGGCCCAGGGAGGCGGGCCACGCGGCCCCCTTCCCGTTTTATTTTAATTAAAAAAATAATGAAAATCCTCATGCCCCGGGGGATGGGGTCCCCGGGGCCAAAAGAGGCCAAGGGAAGGGGGGCCACGCAGCCCCCCTCCCATACAAAACTTTTTAAAAAAAATAAATAAAAAAGACCGGCATCGTGCCCCGCCCCCACCCTGCAGCAGCCTGCAAACGCATCCCCTGGCGCGTTTGCAGATGGGGAACGAATTCCCCTTGAATACTGGGGGTCCCTGGGGGCCAACTAGCCCACCAGGAACCTCCAGTATGCGCCAGGGGGCTGCGTTGCAGAGAGGTGTACAGAGGCCACACCCCTTTTTACACCTCTCTGCAACGCAGCTCTGTGGCGCTTTTTGGAGGTACATGGTGGGCTAGTTGGACTCCAGGGACCCTCAGGATTCAAGGGGACTTAATCCCCCAACTTAAAATGCGCCACGGGACGCGTTTGCACAGTGGTGAAGGGAGGGGCGGGGCTTCAGGTGACATGTGTGCAAACAGGCCCCGTGGCGCATTTTTAGATGGGGAATTAAATCCTCTTCAATCCTGAGGGTCCTGGGGCCAACTAGCCCACCAGGAACCTCCAGTAAGCGCCACGGAGCTGCGTTGCAAAGTGTTGTAAAAAGGGGCGTGGCCTCTGTACACCTCTCTGCAACGCAGCCCCTGGCGCATACTGGAGGTTCCTGGTGGGCTAGTTGGCCCCTAGGGACCCTCAGGATTGAGGAGGAATTAATTCTCCAACTTAAAACGCGCCACAGGGCGTGTTTGCAGACATGTCACTTCAGGCCCCACCCCCTTCCTTCACCATTGTGCAAATATTCCTCTAATATCAGCCGAACTACGAATTCCGATTTACTCACCTGTTATCAGGAGAGACCTCAGTGCTGCATCTTTGAGTCCAGTACTGATCCTGAAAAGTAATTTTAACCGTACTTACCAGTAACTTGAATTTCCTTCCATAGGATATCATTGCCTGCTTTTTGCTGAAAAAGTTTCTGTGTCGATTTTTGAAACATACAAATATTCCTCTAAAATCAGCAGAACTACGAATTCCGATTTACTCACCTGTTATCAGGAGAGAACCCAGTGCTGCATCTTTTAGCCCAGCACTGACCCTGAAAAGTAATTCTAACCGTACTTACCAGTAACTTGAATTTCCTTCCATAGGCTAACATTGACTGGTTTCACTTGGAAATTCTTCTAAGTGTGGAGTTTTGGAACTTAATAATATTCCTCTAAAATCAGCCGAACTACGAATTCCGATTTACTCACCTGTTATCAGGAGAGACCTCAGTGCTGCATCTTTGAGCCCAGTACAGATCCTGAAAAGTAATTCTAACCGTACTTACCAGTAACTTGAATTTCCTTCCATAGGCTAACATTGACTGGTTTCACTTGGAAATTCTTCTAAGTGTGGAGTTTTGGAACTTTATAATATTCCTCTAAAATCAGCCGAACTACGAATTCTGATTTACTCACCTGTTATCAGGAGAGACCTCAGTGCTGCATCTTTCAGCCCAGTACTGATCCTGAAAAGTAATTTTAACCGTACTTACCAGTAACTTGAATTTCCTTCCATAGGATATCATTGCCTGCTTTTTGCTGAAAAAGTTTCTAAGTGTCGATTTTTGTAACATACAAATATTCCTCTAAAATCAGCCGAACTACGAATTCCGATTTACTCACCTGTTATCAGGAGAGACCTCAGTGCTGCATCTTTGAGTCCAGTACTGATCCTTTAAAGTAATTTTAACCGTACTTACCAGTAACTTGAATTTCCTTCCATAGGCTAACATTGAGTGGTTTCTCTTGGAAATTCTTCTAAGTGTGGAGTTTTGGAACTTTATAATATTCCTCTAAAATCAGCCGAACTACGAATTCCGATTTACTCACCTGTTATCAGGAGAGAACCCAGTGCTGCATCTTTTAGCCCAGCATTGACCCTGAAAAGTAATTCTAACCGTACTTACCAGTAACTTGTATTTCCCTCCATAAGAATCCATTGTCTGGTTTTCAGCAGAAAAGTTTCAAAGTGTCAATTTTTACAAACTACAAATATTCCTTAAAAATCGCCTGTATGACTTAAACGCATTCTTTCAACTGTTTACAGGAGATGCACCAGTGCTGGATCCAGGATCCACCACTGAGTAAGAAAAAGTAACGATAACACTACTTACCTGCTAAGTGAATTTCCTCCCATAGGATAACATTGGTGATTCTATGTGAAGAAGTTTCGAAGTGTCAACTTTTAAAATACAATAATATTCCTTAAAAATCACTACTGTAACCAAAACGCTTTTACTCAACTGTTTACAGGAGATGTCCCAGGACTGAATCTAGGATCCAGTCCTGTGGTTAGAAAAGTAATCCATAAAGTAACTAATTGCATTTAACTAGAAATTCACATAGAGCTCAATGTTGCATTGTGTTTGAAATTGTGTTGCCCATTGCAACAACTGTAACTACTGTACTTAAAAGTCTATTGCCTATTTGCAAAGTATTTAAACTAAAGTAATTCATTCTGAGAAAGTATATTTTGTAATGTAATGTATAATGTAATTACAATGTAATTTTAAAAATAAAATATGTAAAAATAAATAGTTTACAAAAATATAGTAAATCAGTATCAAAAAAATAAATATAACAATTAATACATTTAAAAATTGTCATTTACAAAACTTTTGAAATTCACTGGAAAAAACCATAGGTTTCAGACATGTTATAGTTAGGAATTAGAATTTAAAAAACCTTTGAAATTCACTGAAAAACCATAGGTTTCAGGCACGTTATAGTTAGAAATTAGCATTTAAAAAACCTTACAAATTCACTGAAAAAACCATAGGTTTTAGGGACAGTTATAGTTAGTTGGACATTGCACTCGTAGAAAACACGTGAAATTCCCCCGTTATAGTTAGTTCAGGTAACTATAACTCGCGTCCCCGCAATGCACTGCTGATGACGTCACATATTACATCACTCATGACATGGTCAGTGACATCACTGATGACATCACTGATGACATCTCAAATGACATCACTGATGACATCACCCAGTGACTGTGTGTTTCTGTAAAGTTTAAATATGCTTAATATATATAGGGAAAGGCGTATTGAAGAATGAGTGGGTGTATAAGTGTCTGAATGGATGATTTAGTACGTGAGTGACTGACTCTACAAGTGAGTGATTAAACGTATCTTACTGAATGCATGGGTTAGTGACTAAACTGTGTGAATGTCTGTATCCGTCTGTTTGTTGGTGTGTAAGTGGATGCATGGATTTGCGAATAGCTACATGAGTGTCTATATGGGTTATTGATTGGTTCTCTGAGTATCTGTATGGCTGCCTGAGTGTTTGTGTGGGTGGGGTGTGTGTGACTCTGTACATAGATGTGTGAGTGGGTGATTCACTGGGTGCATGATTTCAAGAGTGAATCTGTGATGGACTGCTTGGGTGGGTGAGTGTGTGTAAGAGTGTGTTAGTGAGTGAATGTATGTCCCAGTGGTACATGTGTGAGTAACTACGTATGTGAAAGGCAGTATATATGTGTGTTGGAGTATATAAATACCTATAAGCGAGAGTGTGTGATTGTGATAGTGACTGTATGGATGAGTGTGTGCTTGTATCAGAGATTGTATAAGAGCGTAAGAATGTGCTAGTATTTGTATGAGTAAGTGAGCTGGTGTGTGTATAACTGTATAGGTGAGTAAATGGGAGTGTGATTAATTTTTTGCATGACTGACTAGGTGTGTGAGTACCTCTATGGATGAGTGGCGGTGTGTGAGTGTTTATATAGGTGTATGAGTGCATATGATAGTCCTGTACTGAGTGACTGTAAGTATGAGTGACTGTACGGGTGAGTGAGTAGATGTGTGTGTGTAGACCTAAGAATCAGTGAGTGGGTATGTAGTTATTGGTATTGGAGTGTGTATGGTTTTGAGAATGGCAGTCTGTAATTTAGAGTGGGTGTATCAAAAGTTATATTAGGGTGTGAGAAGATGCATGAAATTATCACATGGATGATGTCATCAGTGATGTCATCAGTGATGTCATTTGAGATGTCATCAGTGATGTCATCAGTGATGTCACTGACCATGTCATGAGTGATGTAATATGTGACGTCATCAGCAGTGCATTGCGGGGGCGCGAGTTATAGTTACCTGAACTAACTAAAACGGGGGAATTTCACGGGTTTTCTACGAGTGCAATGTCCAACTAACTATAACTGTCCCTAAAACCTATGGTTTTTTCAGTGAATATATATATATATATATATATATATATATATATATATATATATATAATATTATATTTAATTATGTATATTTCTTGTTTAATTTAGTTGTTACAACATTTTATTTAGACTGGAGTGGGAATAGAAAATGTTACGACTCTGCAATCCAATGCTTTCTCTACTGTTGCACAGACTGGTGTGGGAATAGTACATTTTACCCCTCCTGAGTCCAACCCTTTCCGTGCTGTTGCACAGACAGGAGTGGAAATAGTCAATTTTTCCCCTCCGCAATCCAACACTTTCTCTACTGTTGCACAGACTGTAGAGGGAATAGTAATTTGTACCCCTCCTAAATCCAACACTTTCCCTACTGTTGCCCAAACTGGAGTGGGCATAGTAAATTGGTACCCCTCCGCAATCCAACTCTTTCCATACTGTTGCATAGATTGGAGTGGGAATAGTATTTTCTACGCCCTCCTGAGTCCAACGCTTTCCCTACTGTTGCATAGACTGAAGAGGGAATAGCAAATTTTACCCCTCTTGAGTCCAACGCTTTCCCTACTGTTGCACAGATTGGAGTGGGAATAGTAATTTTTACCCCTCCTGAGTCCAACGCTTTCCCTACTGTTGCATAAACTGGAGTGGGAATAGTAAATTTTACCCCTCCGTAATCCAACACTTTCCATACTGTTGCACTGACTGGAGTCAGAATAGTAATCTCTACGCCCTCCTGAGTCCAACTCTTACCCTACTGTTGCACAGACTGAAGAGGGAATAGTATATTTTACCCCTCCTGAGTCCAACACTTTCCCTACTGTTGCACAGATTGGAGTGGGAATAGTCATTTTTACCCCTCCTGAGTCCAACGCTTTCCCTACTGTTGCATAGACTGGAGTGGAAATAGTAAATCTCATCCTTCCTGAGTCCAAACCTTTCCCTATTGCAGAGATTGGAGTTATGTTATGTTATTGACATTTCTAGAGCGCGACTGTTACCCGGAGGTGTCCTGGCGGAGTGGGAATAGCATGTGCATTATTCCTACAGTTTTAAAGTTCTGTTCATATTGATTACATTTATATTATTTTGATGTTTCATGTATTTAAAATTATATTCTTTTTATTTAGTAATGTTTTTTATATGAATATATTTTTAGTAAAATGTAATTTTTTATAGTGTTAAGTTTTTTATGTGTAATTAAATTGTTCTGTTTTTTTAAATGCTGACAGTTTATTTGTTGTTGTTTTTAATTTTATATATATATGGTTTTTTTAAGTTTAGAAATTTTTGGGGAAATTCTAATAATATAAATTTCAATTATCATTTTAATAATAGTTTTAAATATATATATGTTTAAATAAAGGTAACACAGATTTATATGAGTTTTTTTAAAATAAGTATAACATTCATATATATTTTTAAATATATTTAATTTTAATTATATTCCTATTAAATATTGATATATTTAATGTTTATTACTATTAATTATATAGATGTTAAAAACAATATTTTTGTCTTCGATATTAGTGTATAACAATATAGTTTTTAAAATATTTTTGTTATTTACATTATAAGTATAGGATAACAATATTTTGGTCTTCGATATTTTTGACTCGATATTTATATACCACGGTATTTGTGGGTTCGATATTTTGTCAGTGAACCGTGCTGCCCTGCGCCACAAAAGCAGTAAATATGCCCCAAAGTTACGAGTGCAAAAGTTCATAAAACACAAGGATTATGATCTTCCCACACTAAGCATTGCCGAATTGCTTGTAAAATATACATACAGACTATTAGACCCTCAATTTTTTTGAAGAGATGTCAAGTTAGTCCAAATTAGGAGTGAATCATTCATTGAGATCTGTTTTCTTTGCATTTAGTTATTTGTGCTGTTCCATACGCAGCTGTCAATAATGCTGCAGGTGCAGTGGTACTGGTGCCCAGTGGTATCAGGCGCCGAATGGACTCCAAAATAGCTTTTTACTTCTAAAGCAAGGGATGAAGGGTCCATTTTATTTGGTTCCATTAGGGCCCATTGCACCTTGGCTGCAGGTAGGTCTTTTGCCATTACAAATTGAGCACATCATGGGGGCGTGGCTTCGCCGTGCTGCAAATGGCCGCTTGCTAGAGGGGCTCTGCCAGCCGGACCCATTTATCCTTTCAAATCTACATCCTCCGGAGGGAATCGGGCAAGACAAGACAACGATTCCACGCTAGAAACAAACCGTGTCTGAGTTTCGCTGCCAGCTGGGGACATAGAAGCAGCAGGCACATGAACAAACGAAGCGTGGGGAGGCCTCACGCGTGGCAAGTGATGGGCCGCGGCAGCGCTAAGGCCTGATCTGCGGATACTGAGAACCACTGCGGTATCCCCCCACTAATGCCGGTCGATGTATAGCAGTGTAAGCTGCACGACGTTTGGGAAGCTGCCAGGAAGTGCACAGCTGCTGCTCTGACCTGCATCGTTGCTCGTGCCACACAGCCGCCGGGGCTGACGGATGCCTGGGCCGGCCCAGACGTGCTGAGACTCTCCAGAGCGGCTCTCCACCGGCTGAAAAGCGGAGGCTGGCGCCACATTCGTAACCTGTGTGAAGCGGAGTGGCACCTGAGCTGACTGGCCCCTTAAGAGCAGCGGTGCCTCACGCACAGGAACTACGTGAGTACTCTGGTGTGCCTGGGGAGCGCTCGGCCTTGTGGGTGGCCCACTGGTTCTCCCCGCGGGCTGTGTGATGTGGGGAAGTGCCACACTGGTGCCGGGGTGAGCCGGGGGGCTAACTGGCGGGGTCCGGGGGGCCACAAGTGAGTGCGTGGTCGGTGTGGGGGTGGGGCTAAATCTGGCCAGGCTGCTGCATGGTTGGTTGGGCCCCCCAGGGCGCTAGCATTGCGGGCATGTCTAGGGGCGGCCGAGCGGCCGGGCTGTGAGCCCTGGGGAGGACACCTGCTGCCCAATACACCCCCTTAGAGTGAGTGTGTAGCATGGGGGCCAGTGCTGCATCTACAGAGATGTCAAGCCAAGCCGTTTGTCCGGGCAAGGGTCAATCTGCACACAAGACAGTCATCTCTTCTCCCCCTAAGGCTTATGACAAGCAACTCTACTGTCCCCGGGGATTGAAGGCTATAACCAACTCCCACGGGCTACTTAACAGTTCCTACCGCACTATATTGCAACTAAAGACCACCAGGCAATATGGGGAAAAATGATCCCAGGCAATCCAAGCTACCATTTAAAAATAAGCGCCTAACTCGCACAACAGACACCTGCTCCGAGCCTGACACAGAATCAACTGCCAGGGACAGCGGGGAGAAACAAGATGATGATTTGCGCACCATACTGCTGGATGTTCGCTCCAGCATAAAAAATAGAGAATAAAATTTATGTACTTACCTCCAGACTAGATAGGGTTAAAAAGCAATTCGACTCTCACGAGGCTCGCCTGGATAAACTGGAAAATAGATCCTCAGATGCACATGACTTCCAAGTTGAGTCGAGAGAGCACATCCTACAAATGGGAAAAGTCCTCGCAGTAATAAAGGCCAAAAATGAAGATTTAGAGGTGCGCTACTGGCGCAATAATCTGAGAATTACCGGCTTGCCTGAGACAACTGCCATACCAAAAATGGAACCCTATATTGAAACATTGCTGCGAGACCTGTTTGGCTCGGTGCTGTCTCCCGTGCTGATCGTAGAGCGCGCACACTGCTAATTGGGGCCTAAACCGCCTGTGGGAGCTGATCCGTGGCCTATAATAGCATGACTATTTAATTACCGGGATGCAGTGCTGAGGGCGGACAGGGACCAAGGCCCCATTAACCACCAGGGTAATACCTTCTCCTTCTTCCCAGACTACACCCCACTGGTGCAGGCTGCCCGCAAAGAGTTCTTGCCGACAAAGCGCATCCTACAGCGGGCCTCGATCCAGTATGCCATGCTCTACCCAGCAAAGCTAAAAATCATACATGATGGGCAACCTCACTTCTTCACCGAAGCCAAAGCGGCATTAAAATTCACCAAGCACATAAGCGCCTGAAAGCAGTCCCCCCGTTCTTCTCAGCAAGCCGGATCCGAGCAGGCACTAAGTGACAATGACTAAAGACACTATAATCTGTCTACCGGCGCTTCTCCAAGCTGAGATGTGCTACCAGTAGATATGTCTTGCCAATAGTCCTCATAAATGTGTGCACGTTATTCGCCAGAGGGAGATAGGTCACTTGTAAACCTAATCTACCTGCAGCTCAGTTGTTTAAAGATTCCGTGAACTCTTAACATGACCCGGCCACCCTGCCACAAGGTAGGGTCGTATGCCGGCGACCCAGGCCCCACTGGGAGAACTCCCATGTTTCTTGATGTTTGTTTGTACGGTAAATACAGGGAGGGGGACGGGTAATGTAACACAACCTAGTTGGGGGGTTGGTGTGGGTGGGGGATGAGACAGGGTAGTTATTAAGTTCTTGGGGTGGGGGGAGTTAACTTCGCCACAATCGGCTGCGATAGACCACAAGTCAGTGAATCCAAGCAAGATATACAGTTTAAACTATAGTTTATGTCAAAGTGATTATGCACCTCAGAGATTAAATGTCCATCCCATTGTGTACGGCAATGCAGCGAGCAGCTCTCCATACAACACAGCAACAGGTACATGACTGAGGTAAAGTTCCTCACCTGGAACATAAGAGGACTGAATGACTTCAGGAAAGCCAGGCTAATGCACTCATATCTAATCAGGCGTAAAATTGATATATGCTTGTTATAAGAAACACACCTGAAGGTGGGGGCAGACCCGAAACTAAACAACAGACACTGGGGCGCGGCACACTCCGCGCCATACTCCAATTACGCCAGGGGAGTGACAATATTGATAAGGCGGGGGTCTGGTTGGACAACCTCTCACACACTAATAGACCCAGAAGGGCGCTACGTTATTCTAAGAGGCACACTGATGACAACCCAGGTGACGCTGGTCACTATCTACGGTCCTAACATAGACGACCCCAGCTTCTTCGCCACCGTATGGTCTAAAGTCGTATTGCTGGGCAGCGACACAGTAATATGGGGCGGCGATTTCAATACAACCCAGCAGGACACATTGCATAGAGTGGGAACTGCCTGCAAAATGTATCCCAGAGCCACCCAGCAAATGCTCTCTTTTATACATGAAAACGGACTGATCGACATATGGCACCATTGGCACCCGTACACTAGAGAGGGCACATGCGTCACATCGCATCACAACCCTTGGTCCAGATTGGACTATTGGCTAGTCTTGGGCGATGTTGTGACATCGGCTACGGACATTAGACACTTGCCATGCACACTATCCGATCATACCCCAGTATTGCTAAGCTGGAATGTACCACAAACTCTGCCCCGTGCGTATAGCTGGCGTCTCCCCCCACATGCCCTACAAAACACAGCCTTCAGAGAGGAGATACGTAGTGAACTTGCCCAATACTTCTCTATCAACGAAGGGTCGGTAGATTCCCCGTCCACACTTTGGAAAGCCTTTAAGGCAGTAATAAGGGGAACGTGTTTTGCTAAGCAATCTGGGGTCCTAAAGTCAATCAGTCAGACATTGGTAAAGTTAGAGCAGGACATCCGCGAAACCGAACTCCTATTTTATCAATCAGGAGTATCTGCACATCTTGCAACACTGAGAGGGAAAATTTCCGAATTTGGTGAAGAAGCAGAGAGAGAAACGCCCTTCCTGAGCAAAAATGCTAGAGCCCGGCACTACGGGGAGGGTGACTGGCCAGGCAGAGCTTTAGCAAATACACTTAGGCAGCCATCGTCCTCAGCCTACATAACTGAACTTTTGGATGTGGATTCCCCCCACTTAGAGGCCAGTCGGCCACGCACGCACGCCTCACCAACTTCTACTCCTCTCTCTACACAGACACACAGGTCCACACACACCCCCACCCTGGGCTACAAACATATTTGGATTCCATTGAGTTGGTTTGGCTCAGCGAGGCCCACCGGGCCTACCTGGATGAACCTTTTTCCACTGAGGATATTATACAGGTCATACGTAGTATGCCTGGAGAAAAGGCCACGGGTCTAGATGGACTGACGACTTCATTTTATAAGACCTATGCGGCCGAGCTTGCACCCCACCTCCTAGCAGTCTATCAAGAATCTCTGGATCGCGGTTCCCTGCAGCCCACAATGAAAGAAGCGGTGATCATATCTCTCCTGAAGCCAGACAAGCCAGACAATCTATTCGACTCATACCGCCCCCTCTCGCTAATTAATGTCAACGCCAAAATTCTCACCAAGTTGATTGCCAACAGGTTGCAACCACTCCTGCCGCTCATTGCCAGACCGGATCAGTCTGGATTCATACCCGGTAGATCTACAGCGCACAATCTGCGCTCCTTTTTCTCTGTTCTACATCAGCTCGATCCACAACTACCGGCCCTCGCAGACTTTCTTGACGCTACAAAAGCGTTTGATTCATTGGAGTGGCTATACCTGTTCACCATATTGTCCAGGATGGGTCTCAGTCCTAACTTCATCAAACTGATCCGTCTGCTCTATACCGAGCCCACGACGAGACTAAAAGCAAATGGGCTACTGTCGGACCCCTTCTCAATAACACGGGGCACCAGGCAGGGATGCCCTCTCTCGCCGCTGCTGTTTGCGGTGGCCATGGAGCCACTAGCAGCCAGAATACGCCAACACCATACGGCAAGGGGGCTTGGGTTCACAGACAGAGGCTTAATAATATAAATGTACGCGGACGACATCACGCTATACATCCATAAGCCAGATGAGAATCTTAATCCGGTGTTGAGGGAGGTTCTCCAGTTCGGTGGCATGTCTGGTGTAAATGTGAATTGGGCCAAATTGTCGCTTTTGCCCCTGACCGTTGCCCCACTTAGGACGGAACTGGAGTTTCCGCTGACCTGGGCAGATGGATCAGTGAAATATCTGGGCATATGGCTCAGCAGAGACACACAAGAAATATGACATATGGACTATGGCCGCCTACTGGAGTGGCTGGAGCGTAAGACAGCAATCTGGTCCATGTTACCACTGTCTCTGGCGGGCAGAATAGCCATAACCAAAATGATAGTCTTGCCCAAGCTCTTATATTTATTCACAAACGTAGCAAACCCCCCTCACACAAGCATTCTTCAAAACCCTCCGCTCCATGATGACCGCCCTGGTATGGGCTGGGAAACAGCAGCAAGCTAATTGGGAACTACTGACACAGCCGCTTTCGCGTGGTGGGCTGGGTGCACCAGACTTCGAACTATACGCACTGTGCGCACAAGCGCAATATCTCCACTATTGGGTGCACCCGATCCCATTTCAGCCGCATGTGGCGGGTGAGAAGGACGTGGCGGGCCCCACTCCACTGCAGGTAGCTTTATATCAACCATATCACAGAACACACGGGGAGGTGAACACTGTTGAGATGTTGCGATGGGCTTGGGAGGGTCTAAGGAAACGTACCGGGACCCCGTCGCTCTATGCGCCCTCCATTCCACTGGCGTACCACCCACTCATCCCCCCTTTACAAGATAGAGGGCCTAAACCCACTAGGTGATTTATACCCAAGTGGTTCATTTCTAGAGAGGCCCAACAATTCGGGGGATGCTCCAACGTCCATTCTAGAAATGCTCCTACACTACCAACTCAGAGCCATATGCAAAACACTACATAGCTAGTTTCCAGCGGCCCCAGCCACACTGACACCATTAGAAAATGTATTAACCATCTCTTCACCTCGCAAGCTAATTACAAGGTTTATAATTCAACGCAAACAACCGCAATTCTCACCACAGCTTGTGCGCTGGAGCAGTGGCGGGCGGATCGAGGCGCGTCCCCCACGGAAGACCAGATGAACTACTGCTGCTCCCAGCTCAGGCACCTATCACCGAACTACAAACTGAGGCTCATTCATTTTAAATTTTTACACAGGTTGCACCGTACACCCTTACAGTTGCACAAAATGGGATTGCGACCGAATGCGAACTGTTGGAAATGTAAACAAGAACAAACAACTTTCCTGCATTTAGCATGGTCCTGCTCCCCATATCCTGATACTGGGAGAGAGTATATGTGATCATACATGAAGTCACGGGATTCAGACTGCAGTGCACACCGCTAGTTGCTTTATTGGGGCATGTCGGGGAGGTCCCCCCTGGAGCGGGTCGACTCACAGCTATGATGTTATTGCTCGCTAAACACAGCTTAGCGATACACTGGGGTGCTAACATGATCCCTAAAATAAACACCTGGATACATGACATCACATACTGTCAAGAACAGCTGGCGGCCTTCTGGGACCTAATGCCACTAGCGCCTCGACCGAAAGATATTTGGGAGCCATTCATGGCATGGGCCAGGGAGAAGAATATGACACTGTCAGACACCCCCCAAGGCGCATTAGATACATAACCATCAGTGCTTCTAAGTCTGACGATGAAGCCCTTTTCTCTAGACATAGAAGCCTTTTGTAAGTTGTAAGTTACATTCACCTACAGCGCGTCTATATGCAAGACTACACAAGCAAATGCCTAGTGCGCTGCCTGGGTAACCTGTAAGATATTTTAATGTTGCCTAGATGTACTGTTTTGCTGCTTTTGTAAACGCGTACACTGTGATATTGTCTTTACATTGCATGACAATTCCTTTACAGCGGATTCGTAACAAACTGTAACATTGTTTAAGCTCTGGTCTATAAAAAGACATGACATGCCTTGTTGTGCACTGTCACACGCAGTACTGTAATTTAAACATGGCTTGTAATGTTTTATTCATGTTTACAAAACAATGAACAAATAAAAGAAAAAAACAAATTCAGCACAGCATACGAGAAACAAATAAGCTGGGACTGCCTGAGCTTAGAGATACAGAACACATGACAGCAAAGGTTTCTTTCTCTGCCGAAACAGCCTCTTAGCAAAGAGCCACTGCGGGCCTGCTATGGGCGCAGGAAAGTCCCACTGCTGCAAAATACGGGCCTCATATACAGGAGGCCTGCACCACTGGAGCGTCACTTTTTGTGACGTTCCGGTGGCGCAGGCCTCTCAATTATATCAATGAGGCAACGCAAAGCTACCCTGCATGGCTTTGCATGGCCTCATAGATATGGAGTAAGGCAAGGAGGCCAGTGCACTGCCCTGCATCTAAAGAGAAGGGCAGGAATGCGCCGTATCTATGAGATATGGCGCATTCCTGTCCTCTTACACTGCACTGGAGCACAAATGGCTGCCTAGCGCCAATGCAGGGACCCTTGCACCGTGGCACAAGGGTGTCTGCAATGAAATCAGGTTGTTTTTGTGCAGGAAGTGACACTTTCCCTCGCAAAAACAACCATTACGCCACACCTGGGGAGGTGCAGTGTTTTGACTTATTCCCAGATTTACGCTGTGGAACACCCACCGCAGTGCCCATGGCACGCCTCCCAGATGCAATGTGAGGAACGCAGTGACTTCCGCTGCATTGCCTTAAACCATATCTACGAGGCCATGAAAATCCATGTAGGGTGGCTTTCCGTGGCCTCGTAGATATGGGTCTGCACTGTGCGCTGTTGGAACGTCAAAAATAGTGACATTGCTTTGGCACACAGGGCTTGAAAATAGGCCCTGAGTACCGGCACTTTTTTATTTTGAGAGGGAGAGTACCTGCACTTCTCAATAAAAACGTAATACTTTTAATTTGAGAGTACTGGCACTTCTCAGAAACAAGCAGGTACTCTGGTACAGAGCACCTGCACTTTTAATTTTCCCATTTCAAATACTGAAGGAGACATTCCATGGGCGTTGCAGTGAGTTTTCCCATGCAGTGCCCATGGCTTTTGACAGATTCCCAGATTTACAAGGATCTATAAACCTGGGAATGCGTCTAAACTATGCACCTCCCCAGGGAAGGCGTAACGAGGAGAAATAACTTTATTTCTCCTTATTATTTCCTCTTTCTATGTGTGCTGCATCCTGCGGCACACTTCGAAAGAGGAAAATGCCTCCATTGATTGTTTTTGTGCAGGAAGGTGTCCCTGCCTGCACAGAAACAATTGTGCCAACAATGCAGACACGCTAGCACCATGGTGCAAGGGTGCCTGCATTGGCGCTAGGCACCAATTTGTGCGCTGGCAGAAAGGACAGGAAAGCGCCATATTTCATTAATACAGCACATTCCTGCCCTTTCCTTTTGAAGCAGGGCAGTGCAGCAACAAGACTACGCGCTACCCGACGCAAAAAAATTGTAAATGAAGCACTACGAGCGGTACAGATGGGATTATCAATCCCTCGTGAATATGAAACGCCATGTCAGGTTTCACAGACATGGCTGTCACGAACAATGCACACTACCAGTCCTGTAGTATGTAAAACCAGGGGCATATTTACAAGACCCTTGCGCCGCAGGAGTCTCACTTTTTTGGACGCTCCAGTGGCACACAGTGCAGGCCCACATCTACAAGGCCATGCAAAGCCACTGTGCGTGGCTTTTCATGGCCTTGTAGATACGGTGTAGGCCACGCAGCGCAAGTCGCTGCGTGGCCTTACATTGCGGCAGGGAGGTGTGCCATCGATGTTGCTGTGGGTGTTCCCACGCAACACCCATTGATTTTGACACTGCCCCAGATTTACAACATAGCGTGAATCTGGGGCAGTGCCAAAAACTTACGCCTACAAAGAGCAGGCGCAATGTTCACATTTTGTTAATCTTTTTATCCTCTTTCCACATGTGCTGCATTGTGCAGTACACATAAAAAGAGGAAAACACCTCTCGTCATTGTTTTTGTGCAGGAAGGTGCCCCTTCCTGCACAAAAACAATCATGTCACCAACACAGACACCCTTGCACCATGGTGCAAGGGTGCCCGCGTTAGCACACGGCTGCAATTTTTGCGCCGGCGCTGACTGAAACGACAGTAATGCATCGTTTCTTGTAAATACGGTGCATTTATGGGGCTTATTTACAAGTCCCTTGCGCCACATTTGCGTCATTTTTAACATGGGAAAAAAGACGTACGGGTGGCGCAAGGGGCTTGTAAATAAGCCCCTATGTCCTTTCGAATTGGCGTAGGCAGCACAGCAAAATGACTCGCGGCACTGCCCTACGCCAATTCCTTTTAAATATGCCCCCCAGTATTGTATTTAAGTGCTCGTCGGCGCTAAAATGTTGTTTCATCAGTCACCCTGACAGGGCCAAGAGTTTCCTTTACATGACTCAGCAAGGTGCCTTTTCATGCCCAGTGTAACCCACCAGGCAGCGTGTTTACCGGGACCCTTAAAAACAGGAGGAGCGAGCCCTGGCCACTCCTTGCGTTTCTAAACAAAAGCAGCCCGTTCTTTTCACTTGCAGAACAGGCGGCTAGCATCTGCACTTCTAAAGCTGCGGTTACTTACATACACGTTGCCGCGAGAGCCTTCAAAGGTTTTTTTCTTAGCACAGTTAAGCACAAACAATGAAATGCTATGACCTATGAATAGAAACTGGAGATAAGTGCTGCTCGGCGATGTGCATACCGGGTTGCAATGTTTGTTCTACTTTTACCAAATTATTTATGCGTGTGGAATATATTGTGTTCGTTTTAGCGTGCCGTCATTCACGTTTTAGATTTTTCCCCCTCACATTCTGCTTACTTGTCATACAATAAGACGCACCCAATTAATTCATCGGTCCGAGTAAAAGGCTGGTCTGGTTTGCCCTTGAAACAAGCATCCATAAACTGACAGACGTGTGCTTGGCTACGTGCGTTTGCTCAGAAAACACCGAGTTGCAGAGGAATTGAACGAGAACAGCTGGAAGTGTCTCGAGGGCAGTTTATCTCTCCAGAATAGGGCGATTTCCCTTGCTGTTTACGTTTCAGTCAGTGATACTACACAAGCAGCTGTTTACATATTGTTGTGAACACAATGCAGCTAGACTTTGTTCACACATTTGTAATTGCATTTATTTGGTGGAAGGGTAATTAGGTAGAGCTCAAACTACTAATAGGAGAAACCCCTCTTTCTGAGGGCTAGCTCAAGTGCTTACAGAGAAAATATTTATTTAAAAAACAAAGGACATTTCTATCACGTCACAGTATCGGGGACAATAAGCATGCATTTAACGCATTTATAAGGATTTTCGAAAACAAAATCGGGAAAACAAGTATTTTGAAAAGTAGTGCTATATTTATGCGCCCTTTATTAGGTTATAATCTAATTACGTGCCTTTATGAAAAATACTTCGACAGCAATCGACTCAGAAGAGATGAAGCCATGATGCTTTTTTAGTGGAAAGAGAGATGTCACCTCAACTTCAGTACAGTATGTAACTACTATAGCTGCCTCTGTAATACACACACATCTCTCTCTCTCTCTCTCTATATATATATTCACTGAAAAAACCATAGGTTTTAGGGACAGTTATAGTTAGTTGGACATTTCACTCGTACAAAACCATAGAAATTCCCCCGTTATAGTTAGTTCAGCTAACTATAACTCGCGCCCCCGCAATGCACTGCTGATGACGTCACATATTACATCACTCATGACATGGTCAGTGACATCACTGATGACATCACTGATGACATCTCAAATGACATCACTGATGACATCATCCAGTGACTGTGTGTTTCTGTAAAGTTTAAATATGTTTAATATATATAGGGAAAGGCGTATTGAAGAATGAGTGGGTGTATAAGTGTCTGAATGGATGATTTAGTACATGAGTGACTGACTCTACAAGTGAGTGATTAAATGTATCTTACTGAATGCATGGGTTAGTGACTAAACTGTGTGAATGTCTGTATCCGTCTGTCTGTTGGTTTGTAAGCGGCTGCATGGCTTTCTGAATAGCTACATGAGTGTCTACATGGGTTATTGATTGATTGTCTGAGTATCTGTATGGGTGCCTGAGTGTTTGTGTGGGTGGGGTGTGTGTGACTCTGTGCATAGATGTGTGAGTTGGTGATTCACTGGGTGCATGGTTTCAAGAGTGCATCTGTGATGGACTGTATGGGTGGGAGAGTGTGTGTATGGGTGTGTTAGTGATTGAATGTATATCTCAGTGGTACATGTGTGAGTAACTACATATGTGAAAGGCAGTATATATGTGTGTTGGAGTATATAAATGGCTATAAGTGAGAGTGTGTGATTGTGAGAGTGGCTGTATGGATGAGTGTGTACTTGTATCAGTGATTGTATAAGAGCGTAAGAATGTGCTAGTATTTGTATGAGTAAGTGAGCTGGTGTGTGTATAACTGTATAGGTGAGTAAATGGGTGTGTGATTAAGTTTTTGCATGACTGACTAGGTGTGTGAGTACCTCTATGGATGAGTGGCGGTGTGTGAGTGTTTATATAGATGTATGAGTGCATATGATAGTCCTGTACTGAGTGACTAAGTATGAGTGACTGTACGGGTGAGTGAGTGGATGTGTGTGTAGACCTAAGAATCAGTGAGTGGGTATGTAGTTTTTGGTGTTGGAGTGTCTATGGTTTTGAGAATGGCAGTCTGTAATTTAGAGTGGGTGTATCAAAAGTTATATTAGGGTGTGAGAAGATGCATGAAATTATCACATGGATGATGTCATCAGTGATGTCATTTGAGATGTCATCAGTGATGTCATCAGTGATGTCACTGACCATGTCATGAGTGATGTAATATGTGACGTCATCAGCAGTGCATTGCGGGCGCGAGTTATAGTTAGCTGAACTAACTATAACGGGGGAATTTCTATGGTTTTGTACGAGTGAAATGTCCAACTAACTATAACTGTCCCTAAAACCTATGGTTTTTTCAGTGAATTTCAAAGGTTTTTTAAATGCTAATTTCTAACTATAACGTGTCTGAAACCTATGGTTTTTTCAGTGAATTTCAAAGGTTTTTTAAATGCTAATTTCTAACTATAACGTGCCTGAAACCTATGATTTTTTAAGTGAATTTCAAAGGTTTTTTTAAATGCTAGTTTCTAACAATGCCTACAGAGGTAGGACATGTGAAGAAAGAAGAAAAAACGCACGGAAAGAAGCAAAAGATGTGCAGAAAGAACCAACAGAGGAGCAGAAAGAGGCCTTGTTGCAAAATCATCCTGTGCCCACAACTTTTTCAGACGGGTACTGGTGGTAACTGACTCTGACTAACCAGAGCCAGTGCTATGCTAAAAGACACTTAGAATACAGTGAAAACACCTACATACACTAGGGAATACTATGCGTTGGGGTACCCCTGTGATTAGCATGACCTCCTCTGCAAGTCCCTAGTACATAATAGGGCAGGGGGATTAATACTACCTCTTAAAACGCGCTACAGGGCGCGTTTGCACAGTGGTGAAGGGAGGGGGGCCTGAGGTGACATGCACCCTGTGGCGCGTTTTAAGTTGCGGGATTAAGTCCCCTTGAATTCTGAGGGTCCCTGGGGCCCAACTAGCCCCCAGGTACCTACAGTTAGGACCACAGAGCTGAGTTGCAGAGAGGCGTTCCGAGGCCACGCACCTTTTTCACCTCTCTGCAACGCAACTCTGTTGTGCTTACTGAAGGTACCTGGTGGGCTAGTTGGCCCCCAGGGTCCCTCAGGATTCAAAGGGAATTCATTCCCCAACTTAAAACGCACCACAGGGTGTGTTTGCGCACATGTCACCTGAGGCCCCGCCCCTCCCTTCACCACTGTGCAAACGCGCCCGTGGTGCGTTTTAAGTTGGGGGATTAGGTCACCTTGAATCCTGAGGGTCCCTGGGGCCCAACTAGCCCACTAGGTACTTCCAGTAAGCACCACAGGCCTGCGTTGCAACGCCTGTAACAAATTGTGCAGTTGTGTTTAGGTAGTGAAGAGGGTCGTGCTGGGGGTAGTGTTTTAGGGTTTAGGGTAGTGCAGTGGTGTTTGTGTAGTGTAGGGGGTCATGCTGGGGGTAGATTTAGGGTTTAGGGTAGTGCAGTGGTGTTTGGGTAGTGTATGGAGTCGTGCTGGGGGAGTGTTTTAGGGTTTAGGGTAGTGCAGTGGTGTTTGGGTAGTGTAGGGGGTCGTGCTGGGGGTAGTGTTTTAGGGTTTAGGGTAGTGCAGTGGTGTTTGGGTAGTGTAGGGGGTCGTGCTGGGGGTAGTGATTTAGGGTAGTGCAGTGGTGTTTGGGTAGTGTAGGGGGTAATGCTGGGGGTAGTGTTTTAGGGTTTAGGGTAGTGCAGTGGTGTTTGGGTAGTGTAGGGGTACTGCTGGGGGTAGTTTTTAGGGTTTAGGGTAGTGCAGTGGTGTTTGGGTAGTGTAGTGGTTCGTGCTGGGGTAGTTTTTTAGGGTTTAGGGTAGTGCAGTGGTGTTTGTGTAGTGTAGGGGGTAGTGTTTTAGGGTTTAGGGTAGTGCAGTGGTGTTTGTGTAGTGTAGGAGGTCGTGTTTTAGGGTTTAGGGTAGTGCAGTGGTCTTTGGGTAGTGTAGGGAGTCGTGCGGGGGTAGTGTTTTAGGGTTTAGGGTAGTGTAGGGGTCATGCGGGGGTAGTGTTTTAGGGATTAGGGTAGTGCATTGGTGTTTGGGTAGTGTAGGGGGTCATGCGGGGGGTAGTGTTTTAGGGTTTAGGGCAGTGCAGTGGTGTTTGGGTAGTGTAGGGGGTCGTGCTGGGGGAGTGTTTTAGGGTTTAGGGCAGTGTAGTGGTGTTCGGGTAGTGTAGGGGGTCGTGCTGGGGGAGTGTTTTAGGGTTTAGGGCAGTGCAGTGGTGTTTGGGTAGTGTAGGGGGTCGTGCTGGGGGTAGTATTTTAGGGTTTAGGGTAGTGCATATGTGTTTGGGTAGTGTAGGGGGTCGTGCTGGGGGTAGTGTCTAGGGTTTAGGGCAGTGCAGTGGTGTTTGGGCAGTGTAGGGGGTAATGCTGGGGGTGGTGTTTTAGGGTTTAGGGCAGTGCAGTGGTGTTCGGGCAGTGTAGGGGGTCGTGCTGGGGGTGGTGTTTCAGGGTTTAGGGCAGTGCAGTGGTGTTCGGGCAGTGTAGGGGGTGGTGTTTCAGGGTTTAGGGCAGTGCAGTGGTGTTTGGGCAGTGTAGGGGGTCGTGCAGGGGGTGGTGTTTCAGGGTTTAGGGCAGTGGTGTTCGGGCAGTGTAGGGGGTCGTGCTGGGGGTGGTGTTTCAGGGTTTGGGGCAGTGCAGTGGTGTTCGAGCAGTAAAGGGGGTCGTGCTGGGGGTGGTGTTTCAGGGTTTAGGGCAGTGCAGTGGTGTTCGGGTAGTGTAGGGGGCGGTGCAGGGGGTGGTGTTTCAGGGTTTAGGGCAGTGCAGTGGTGTTCGGGCAGTGTAGGGGGTGGTGCAGGGGGTGGTGTTTCAGGGTTTAGGGCAGTGCAGTGGTGTTCGGGCAGTGTAGGGGGTCATGAAAGGGGTGGTGTTTCAGGGTTTAGGGCAGTGCAGTGGTGTTTGGGCAGTGTAGGGGGTCATGCTGGGGCTGGTGTTTCAGGGTTTAGGGCAGTACAGTTGTGTTCGGGCAGTGTAGGTGGTCGTGCTGGGGCTGGTGTTTCAGGGTTTAGGGCAGTGCAGTGGTGTTCGGGCAGTGTAGGGGGTCATGCTGGGGCTGGTGTTTCAGGGTTTAGGGCAGTGCAGTGGTGTTCGGGAAGTGTAGGGGGTCTTGCTGGGGCTGGTGTTTCAGGGTTTAGGGCAGTGCAGTGGTGTTTGGGCAGTGTAGGGGGTCGTGCTGGGGGTGGTGTTTCAGGGTTTAGGGCAGTGCAGTGGTGTTCGGGCAGTGTAGGGGGTCGTGCTGGGGCTAGTGTTTCAGGATTTAGGGCATAGCAATGGTGTTCAGGGAGTGTAGGGGGTTTTGCTGGAGGTGGTGTTTCAGGGTTTAGGGCAGTGCAGTGGTGTTCGTGCAGTGTAGGGGGTGGTGTTTCAGGGTTTAGGGCAGTGGTGTTCAGGCAGTGTAGGGGGTCTTGCTGGGGTTGATGTTTCAGGGTTTCGGGCAGTGCAGGGGTGTTCGGGCAGTGTAGGGGGTCGTGCTGGGGGTGGTGTTTCAGGGTTTAGGGCAGTGCAGTGGTGTTCCGGCAGTGTAGGAGGTCGTGCAGGGGGTGGTGTTTCAGGCTTTAGGGCAGTGCAGTGGTGTTCGGGCAGTGTAGGGGGTCGTGCTGGGGGTAGTGTTTCAGGGTTTAGGGTAGTGCAGTGGTGTTCGGGCAGTGTAGGGTGTCGTGCTGAGGGGTGGTGTTTCAGGGTTTAGGGCAGTGCAGTGGTGTTCGGGCAGTGTAGGGGGTCGTGCAGGGGGTGGTGTTTCAGGGTTTAGGGCAGTGCAGTGGTGTTTGGGCAGTGTAGGGGGTCGTGCAGGGGGTGGTGTTTCAGGGTTTAGGGCAGTGCAGTGGTGTTCGGCCAGTGTAGGTGGTCTTGCTGGGGGTGGTGTCTCAGGCTTTAGTGCAGTGGTGTTCGGGCAGTGTAGGGGGTCTTGCTGGGGGTGGTGTTTCAAGGTTTAGGGCAGTGCAGTGGTGTTCGGGCAGTGTAGGGGGTCTTGCTGGGGCTGGTGTTTCAGGGTTTAGGGCAGTGCAGTGGTGTTCGGGCAGTGTAGGGGGTCGTGCTGGGGCTGGTGTTTGAGGGTTTAGGGTAGTGCAGTGGTGTTCGGGCAGTGTAGTGGGTCGTGCTGGGGCTGGTGTTTGAGGGTTTAGGGCAGTGCAGTGGTTTTCGGACAGTGTAGGCGGTCGTGCTGGGGCTGGTGTTTCAGGGTTTAGGGCAGTGCAGTGGTGTTCGGGCAGTGTACGGGGTTGTGCTGGGGCTGGTGTTTCAGGGTTTAGGGCAGTGCAGTGGTGTTCGGGCAGTGTAGGCGGTCGTGCTGGGGGTGGTGTTTCAGGGTTTAGGGCAGTGCAGTGGTGTTCGGGCAGTGTAGGGGGTCGTGCTGGGGCTGGTGTTTCATGGTTTAGGGCAGTGCAGCGGTGTTCGGGCAGTGTAGGGGGTCGTGCTGGGGGTGGTGTTTCAGGGTTTAGGGCAGTGCAGTGGTGTTCGGGCAGTGTAGGGGGTCATGCTGGGGGTGGTGTTTCAGGGTTTAGGGCAGTGCAGTGGTGTTCGGGCAGTGTAGGGGCTCTTGCTGGGGGTGGTGTTTCAGGGTTTAGGGCAGTGGTGTTCGGGCAGTGTAGGGGGTCTTGCTGGGGGTGATGTTTCAGGGTTTAGGGCAGTGCAGTGGTGTTCGGGCAGTGTAGGGGGTCTTGCTGGGGGTAGTGTTTTGGGGTTTAGGGCAGTGCAGTGGTGTTCGTGCAGTGTAGGGGGTCGTGCTGGGGGTGGTGTTTCAGGGTTTAGGGCAGTGCAGTAGTGTTCGGGCAGTGTAGGTGATCGTGCAGGGGGTGGTGTTTCAGGGTTTAGGGCAGTGCAGTGGTGTTCGGGCAGGGTAGGGGGTCGTGCTGGGGGTGGTGTTTCAGGGTTTAGGGCAGTGCAGTGGTGTTCGGGCAGTGTAGGGGGTCGTGCAGGGGGTGGTGTTTCAGGGTTTAGGGCAGTGCAGTGGTGTTCGGGCAGTGTAGGGGTCGTGCTGGGGCTGGTGTTTCAGGGTTTAGGGCAGTGCAGTGGTGTTCGGGCAGTGTAGGGGATCTTGCTGGGGGTGGTGTTTCAGAGTTTAGGGCAGTGGTTTTCGGGCAGTGTAGGGGGTCTTGCTGGGGGTGATGTTTCAGGGTTTAGGGCAGTGCAGTGGTGTTCGGGCAGTGTAGGGGGTCTTGCTGGGGGTAGTGTTTCAGGGTTTAGGGCAGTGCAGTGGTGTTCGTGCAGTGTAGGGGGTCGTGCCGGGGATGGTGTTTCAGGGTTTAGGGAAGTGCAGTAGTGTTCGGGCAGTGTAGGGGTCGAGCAGGGGGTGGTGTTTCAGGGTTTAGGGCAGTGCAGTGGTGTTCGGGCAGTGTAGGGGGTCGTGCTGGGGGTGGTGTTTCAGGGTTTAGGGCAGTGCAGTGGTGTTCGGGCAGTGTAGGGGGTCGTGCTGGGGGTGGTGTTTCAGGGTTTAGGGCAGTGGTGTTCGGGCAGTGTAGGGGGTCTTGCTGGGGGTGATGTTTCAGGGTTTAGGGCAGTGCAGTGGTGTTCGGGCAGTGTAGGAGGTCTTGCTGGGGGTAGTGTTTCAGGGTTTAGGGCAGTGCAGTGGTGTTCGGGCAGTGTAGGGTGCGTGCTGGGGTGGTGTTTCAGGGTTTAGGGCAGTGCAGTGGTGTTCGGGCAGTGTAGGGGGTCGTGAAGGGGTGGTGTTTCAGGGTTTAGGGCAGTGCAGTGGTGTTCGGGCAGTGTAGGGGGTCGTGCTAGGGTTGGTGTTTCAGGGTTTAGGGCAGTGCAGTGGTGTTCGGGCAGTGTAGGAGGTCGTGCAGGGGCTGGTGTTTCAGGGTTTAGGGCAGTGCAGTGGTGTTCGGGCAGTGTAGGGGGTCGTGCTGGGGGTAGTGTTTTAGGGTTTAGGGTAGTGCAGTGGTGTTTGTGTAGTGTAGGGGGTCATGTTTTAGGGTAGTGCTGTGGTGTTTGGGTAGTGTAGGGGGTCGTGCTGGGGGTAGTGTTTTAGGGTTTAAGGTAGTGCAGTGGTGTTTGTGTAGTGTAGGGGTCGTGCTGGGGGTAGTGTTTTAGGGTTTAGGGTAGTGCAGTGGTGCTTGTGTAGTGTAGGGGGTCGTGCTGGGGGTAGTGTTTTAGGGTTTAGGGTAGTGCAGTGGTGTTTGTGTAGTGTAGGGGGTCATGTTTTAGGGTAGTGCAGTGGTGTTTGGGTAGTGTAGGGGTCGTACTGGGGGTAGTGTTTTAGGATTTAGGTTAGTGCAGTGGTGTTGGGGTAGTGTTTTAGGGTTTAGGGTAGTGCAGTGGTGTTTGTGTAGTGTAGGGGGTCATGCTGGGGGTAGTGTTTTAGGGTTTAGGATAGTGCAGTGGTGCTTGTGTAGTGTAGGGGGTCGTGCTGGGGGTAGTGTTTTAGGGTTTAGGGTAGTGCAATGGTGTTTTTGTAGTGGAGGGGGTCATGTTTTAAGATGCAACGCTCCAATACCTGACCAGTCTGCACTACATAAAACTGCAAAAAAACTAAAAATAAAAAGTGTTTTGCACACTTTTGTCATTGGGCTATATGTGGGCTACATCTGGGTAATATTTGTGCTACATTTGGGCTCTTTTTTCACTGGTGGCCATCTTGGAAGACTTCTTTGTTATGAAGTTTCCTAATTTCCTCATTTACTGCAGTCTCCTCAGTAGGAAATGCTTTCAGTTTTTTACTTTGATTCCATCAAGAAGGCATTCAGATGTGTCACACATTTGCCATAAATTCAGAATGTTAGCACTCTAGTTGTTCATTAGATCACTGTAGTAAAGCTATGGCTCACCAAGGAGTTAACTGGAAGTCTACTGCTGGTATTGAAAGTGATTGTTTCAGTCTGCATGTCAGAATTTTCTAATGAAATAGAAGAGGATTTGAGATCTCACTTAAAACATGCACTAAATTTTCTTTTTGCAGCACTAACCATAATTTCTATGGCAAAATGAACCCCCTCATTTTGTTCCTTTTTAAATTAAATGTTTTAAGTGTTACCAGTTTATTCAATCAAGATGGCTTCAGGTGTGCCATACTTTTGTCATAAGTAAGACTGTTAGCGCTCTAGTTGTTCTTTAGAACACTCTGGGAAGCTGCAGTAGAACACAAAGGCATCAACTGACAGGCTGCTCCTGTTGAAATATAACAGGAAGATATTTGAGATCACACTTGAAACATGTCCTAATTTTTCTTTCTACAGCACTAACCATAATTACTATGACAAAATGAACCCCATCATTTTGTTCCTTCTTAAATTAAATGTTTTAAGTGTTACCAGTTTATTCCAATCAAGATGGCTTCAGGTGTGCCATACTTTTGTCATAAGTAAGACTGTTAGCGCTCTAGTTGTTCTTTAGAACACTCTGGGAAGCTGCAGTAGAACACAAAGGCATCCACTGACAGGCTGCTCCTGTTGAAATATAACAGGAAGATATTTGAGATCACACTTGAAACATGTCCTAATTTTTCTTTCCAGAGCACTAACCATAATTTCTATGACAAGATGAACCCCATCATTTTGTTCCTTTTTAAATTAAATGTTTTAAGTGTTACCAGTTTATTCCAATCAAGATGGCTTCAGGTGTGCCATACTTTTGTCATAAGTAAGGCTGTTAGCACTCTAGTTGTTCTTTAGAACACTCTGGGAAGCTGCAGTAGAACACAAAGGAATCAACTGACAGTCTCTGCCCTTGTTGGATGTACATGTTTTACTGAGAATGTCAGACTTCATTCTCACATGACTGAGAAAGATAATGTGAATTTACAGAAAATATGCTCTCATTTTAGCTTCTGGAGCACCTTCCAAAACTGTATGGGACAAGCATGTGAAAATAGTTTTCTCTCAAACATGATTCATGATATCCCAGCAGAAGGTTTTTCACAGGGTAAAATCACCTTAGAACACACCACAATTCCTGAAATTAGTATAGTACCATAAACAAATGAATTCTAATGTAACTAAAGTCTGTTATCACCCTCTATAGTTCTCCTTTTGGTAACCCTCAAAATCTTCGATTCACTACAATGCATTTCAATGGGGTACTATCATTTATATTGGTCCCAAGATGGCTGCCAGCAATTCCAGGATGAAGTGCTGACAGCCAATCAGATCTCACGATGACATGTGTGGTTAGGCTCCGCCCAGATATATATGTGTTTTTACTTTTGATTTTCTCAGCAACTACTGAACGGATTTACACCATTTAACAAAAGGGTTCTTTCTGAACCAAGAACTACATCTTTGCCAAATTTGGTGTAATTCCGTTCAGCAGTTCGGGCTGTAGCCTTGCATAAAGTTTCCTATGGGAATTGATTTTTGACTCTTATTTTTTTAATTTCTCCGCAACTACTGAACGGATTTACACCATTTAACAAAAAGGGTTCTTTCTGAACCAAGAACTACCTCTTTGCCAAATTTTGTGTAATTCCGTTAAGCAGTTCGGGCTGTAGCCGTGGCTAAAGTTTCCTATGGGAAAATGAATGGGGAAAACACGTTTTGGGACCCCCCTTTTTTCTCGGCCCCCGCTTGACAAATCACCCCGAAACTTTCAGGGTAGGAGCGGACCGGAGCGGGCCATAAAGTTTGAAAATTTCGCGAAGATTCGTCAACCGACGCAAGAGGTATTTCAAATAGAATGTTGCGGATTTCCTATGGA
This sequence comes from Calotriton arnoldi, assembly GCA_963921515.1. Classification (NCBI taxonomy): domain Eukaryota; kingdom Metazoa; phylum Chordata; class Amphibia; order Caudata; family Salamandridae; genus Calotriton; species Calotriton arnoldi. The sequence goes on from CAWUFW010000039.1 coordinate 3,235,503, forward strand.
AAATAGGTCCTAACTATAACTATCTACTGGCGACCGCCAGTAGATAATATATATATATATACACACACATATGTGTATAAATATATATATTTATATATATATATAGGCACATATATTTGTATATCTATATATCTATATATATATATATGTATATATCTATATATATATATATATATATATATATATATATATGTATTTATATATATATATATATCTATATATATATATATATAGATATATATATATATATATATATAGATATATATATATATATACATATATATATATATATATATATACATATATCTAGAGAGAGAGAGAGTCTTCGCCGTTTTAGCCTTTGGGTTTTTTCAGTGAATTTCTAGTTTTGTTTAATGTAAAGTAATATTTAATTACCATACATTAATCCAAATGCTGCTGCACATGGGGTTGCAGGGTTAGCGCAGAACCTGGTCTGTGGTTAGGTCTTTTGGCCAATCCCTCGCATGCAACATATTCCAGGGGGAGGGGGGCACACAGCCACCCTCCCCACTTATTTTGGTCCTGGGGAAACCATCCAGCGGGCCCGGCACCATATTTTACGGGGAGGTGGGCACACTGCTGCCTTTTTCAGACCGATTTTGGCCACGGGGACCTCATCCCCCGGGGCCTGGCATATTTTGTGGGGGAGGGGGCATATGTCTCCCTCCCTGGGCCAGTTTTGGCCCTGGGGGGCCAATTCTCCGGGGCCCAGTACAATTTTTTAGGAGGGAGGGATATGCGGCCTTTTCTCTGGGCCCTAGTGACCCCATCCCTTGGGCCCACCTCTAAATTTACACAGGAGGGGGCAGGCAGCCTCCGCTCCGGGATGTAGAGAATGAATGAGCAACGGCGGATCTGAGTAACCGCACCTCCCTGCTTTATTCCTTTTCTTGTTTAAGAAATTGTAATGGATAGTATGATTGGGTGTGCACATACAGCTCCTGCACCTGCCGTTGTTGGATGCCAGCTGCCAAGCAGAGAGAAAACTGTGAAAATAGTGGAGCGGTGCACTACCAAAGAGTTTTCTTCAATAAATCCAAATGTTCATTTTCTATAGTGGTTTATCAATCCTTTATTTTCAATATCAAAATGTGCAAATTCAGCCAACGCGTTTCGTTCATACATAAAATGAACTTCTTCAGGGCAAATGGTGATGTGAAGAAGACGCAGGAACACAGAGGCAATGAAGAGCCCTTGATCTGAGATATTTCAAATTCCTGCTGTCGACCATCAAGTATTTAAATTTTAAAGGCTACCATGATAAGTGCCTGATGGTTGTATCTCTGGGGACACAGTCCTCTTATTATCGTCCGGTCTGCCGACCGGACGATAATAACAGGACTGTGTCCCCAGAGATACAACCATCAGGCACTTATCATGGTAGCCTTTAAAATTTAAATACTTGTGCGTCGACAGCAGGAATTTGAAATATCTCAGATCAAGGGCTCTTCATTGCCTCTGTGTTCCTGCGTCTTCTTCACATCACCATTTGCCCTGAAGAAGTTCATTTTATGTATGAACGAAACGCGTTGGCTGGAATTTGCACATTTTGATATTGAAAATAAAGGATTGATAAACCACTATAGAAAATGAACATTTGGATTTATTGAAGAAAACTCTTTGGTAGTGCACCGCTCCACTATTTTCACAGCCTCCGCTCCGGGCTGATTTCACCCCAGGGAACCGCATCTCCCGAGACCCGGTCATATTCTAAAGGGCAGTGGGGCATGCAGCCCACCTCCCCAGGCCAAATTGACCCCAGGTGGCCCCATTCCCAGGGGTCCGGACAATGTCCAAAGGAGGGGGGGAGGCCATGTGGCCCCCCCCTCCCCAGGCCGATTTCGACTCCCGGGACCCCTTCCCGTGGCCCGGCCAGCAAAGGGTAGGTGGCCTGGTGCCCACTCAGGGCACCCACCACAGTATGGTTGGGGGCCACGGGGGAAACCCTAAGGCCCCCAAGGCCCCAGTTGGCACCCTGCCTCCAGCAGGAGCTGGGTGTACTCTCGCCAATTATAACTACAATGGGGTAACCCTGTGTCCCTCAGAACCTGGGTGTATATATAGAAAGCTACAATGGTCCTGTCGGGGTCAACAATCACTTTACATAAAAAGAGTGAATCAAAGATGTAAACAAATTAAACATTGTACAGAATCAGAAAGAGGTCAAATTATTTTAAGAAAATAACATGTACGTTACATGTAGTTGGAACACAACAACACCGACTATTGAATGTTTGGGAACTTCTTATTTTATATGATTTCAAGGTATATACACACAAATTGATGGAGGCTGTCAAGTGAATAAGTTTACAGGTGACATGTAATAAAGTGACTTAAGGTGCTCAGTGAAAGTGGTGCAGTGGATATCATATATACAACGTGAGAGTATGTACAGTTTAACAAGAAGATTAAATACAAGATGGTCAGGATGAGGAAGAACAATGTCTCTGGTGGGCATCACTTTTGCTTGCTAATTTGAGCCAAGAGACTTGTGAAAAGCTGAACCATATATTCGTCGACGTTTCGACCCAGATGATGCACTATTTAAAGGTCATGGCGGGTCTTCTTCAGGACAGGGGGGATGGCAGATGACAGCCTGAAAGCATTAAAGGGAGTATTCATCATTGTGTTCCAACTGAACTAAACTGCGCTAATTATGCGACATGGTTCTGGATGATATGCGCAGATAATGGTGTTCCGTATCAATAGTGAGTACTGGGTAGTTAGTTTGAGGTGCCCAAAGGTGCTGAATGCGGGCCCCAGGGGCTCAAAGGATCTAATCCTGTGGTTGGAATTATGGAGGAGTCACGGATGTGCCAATCTCCAGTAAGAGACAGCAACAATACTTAAGAGGTAAAGTCTATTGTGTGCTCAATTAGAATACCCAGGTGCGTGTTGCTAGTTTGGTAGGAACTAATCCTGTGGTTGGAATTATGGAGGAGTCACGGATGTGGCAATCTCCAGTGAGTGACAGCAACGATACTTAAGAGGTAAAATTATTACGTGCTCAATTAAAATACCCAGGTGCGTGTTGCTATTTGGGTCGAAGAAGTCAGGGAAAAACGGGCTCACCAGCAAGGGTTAGTGACGTTACTCAAGAGCGGAGTCTTTGAGTTGCGGCCAGCGAACACTTTAAGTTCAAGTGGTCTGGATAGCTCTGCAGGTAAAAATATATATACGAAGATGTTAACAAAACTTGGTGCAATGCGAACCTGGTGAGGGCAAGACACAGTGGACTGACTGAGCCTTACCTAGTAATCAGTTGCGGGTTGGCCGTTTGAAGAAAATCGGCCGCCGCGGGGGGCGGTTTAGAATCCGATCCCAACTGCTAGCTAGTTATCAATCTTGAAAAAACGTGAAGAAATTGGGCGGTGAACTTCGGTCAATATCAAATACGCGCTCTGGATCTGAGATGCACTCAAAAGGGGCAGTGATCCCGATTACCTGGCACGGAGTACTAATCACGCAGCAGTCTGGTGGTCGACTGTCCAGGGTGTGAATAAGTACTCGAACCAGCCGCGCGTACAGGGTAAAGCGCACGTAGTTAGTGTGCGTTACCCCAGGCAACTGCTTTGTGATGTGCGAGACGTCAAACCGAATGGACCAATGAGAGGGGGGGTGTGTGCACTTTGACAGCGTGCACGCCATGAACAAGTGCTGACATCTGTGGCGTCTTGTGGAGAAATGACTGACGGCATGTAAATTACGAGCGGTGACGCTTGGAACTAAGCGATACAAAAGGGGATGATGGACGGAACGTTTGAGCCAATCAAACACTCACCCCCAGTCAACTGATCTGGGTTTAATCCATCATCATTCTTTAGCTCACTCCACCACCCCAGTTCAGACATGGCCATATGCTAATCAGTGTGACCCTGTGCCTCATGGGAACAGTCCAGCCCGAACTGCCAAGCCATGTCTTCCCTGGACCGGAAACAAGCATCCTAGGACCGGTTTCTTGCATTCCAGCCGTCATCAGCCAGGCTTGCTTGAATCCAGTGGCAAAGTGAGCAAGGGACCCACGTCTGGGCATACCCCCGCCAACTTAGGGCGAACAAAGCGATACAAAAGGGGATGATGGACGGAACGTTTGAGCCAATCAAACACTCACCCCCAGTCAACTGATCTGGGTTTAATCCATCATCATTCTTTAGCTCACTCCACCACCCCAGTTCAGACATGGCCATATGCAAATCAGTCTGACCCTGTGCCTCATGGGAACAGTCCAGCCCGAACTGCCAAGCCATGTCTTCCCTGGACCGGAAACAAGCATCCTAGGACCGGTTTCTGGCATTCCAGCCGTCATCAGCCAGGCTTGCTTGAATCCAGTGGCAAAGTGAGCAAGGGACCCACGTCTGGGCATACCCCCGCCAACTTAGGGCGAACAAAGCGATACAAAAGGGGATGATGGACGGAACGTTTGAGCCAATCAAACACTCACCCCCAGTCAACTGATCAGGGTTTAATCCATCATCATTCTTTAGCTCACTCCACCACCCCAGTTCAGACATGGCCATATGCAAATCAGTCTGACCCTGTGCCTCATGGGAACAGTCCAGCCCGAACTGCCAAGCCATGTCTTCCCTGGACCGGAAACAAGCATCCTAGGACCGGTTTCTGGCATTCCAGCCGTCATCAGCCAGGCTTGCTTGAATCCAGTGGCAAAGTGAGCAAGGGACCCACGTCTGGGCATACCCCCGCCAACTTAGGGCGAACAAAGCGATACAAAAGGGGATGATGGACGGAACGTTTGAGCCAATCAAACACTCACCCCCAGTCAACTGATCTGGGTTTAATCCATCATCATTCTTTAGCTCACTCCACCACCCCAGTTCAGACATGGCCATATGCAAATCAGTCTGACCCTGTGCCTCATGGGAACAGTCCAGCCCGAACTGCCAAGCCATGTCTTCCCTGGACCGGAAACAAGCATCCTAGGACCGGTTTCTGGCATTCCAGCCGTCATCAGCCAGGCTTGCTTGAATCCAGTGGCAAAGTGAGCAAGGGACCCACGTCTGGGCATACCCCCGCCAACTTAGGGCGATCAAAGCGATACAAAAGGGGATGATGGACGGAACGTTTGAGCCAATCAAACACTCACCCCCAGTCAACTGATCTGGGTTTAATCCATCATCATTCTTTAGCTCACTCCACCACCCCAGTTCAGACATGGCCATATGCTAATCAGTGTGACCCTGTGCCTCATGGGAACAGTCCAGCCCGAACTGCCAAGCCATGTCTTCCCTGGACCGGAAACAAGCATCCTAGGACCGGTTTCTTGCATTCCAGCCGTCATCAGCCAGGCTTGCTTGAATCCAGTGGCAAAGTGAGCAAGGGACCCACGTCTGGGCATACCCCCGCCAACTTAGGGCGAACAAAGCGATACAAAAGGGGATGATGGACCGGAACGCTTGAGCCAATCAAACACTCACCCCCAGTCAACTGATCTGGGTTTAATCCATCATCATTCTTTAGCTCACTCCACCACCCCAGTTCAGACATGGCCATATGCAAATCAGTCTGACCCTGTGCCTCATGGGAACAGTCCAGCCCGAACTGCCAAGCCATGTCTTCCCTGGACCGGAAACAAGCATCCTAGGACCGGTTTCTGGCATTCCAGCCGTCATCAGCCAGGCTTGCTTGAATCCAGTGGCAAAGTGAGCAAGGGACCCACGTCTGGGCATACCCCCGCCAACTTAGGGCGAACAAAGCGATACAAAAGGGATGATGGACGGAACGTTTGAGCCAATCAAACACTCACCCCCAGTCAACTGATCAGGGTTTAATCCATCATCATTCTTTAGCTCACTCCACCACCCCAGTTCAGACATGGCCATATGCAAATCAGTCTGACCCTGTGCCTCATGGGAACAGTCCAGCCCGAACTGCCAAGCCATGTCTTCCCTGGACCGGAAACAAGCATCCTAGGACCGGTTTCTGGCATTCCAGCCGTCATCAGCCAGGCTTGCTTGAATCCAGTGGCAAAGTGAGCAAGGGACCCACGTCTGGGCATACCCCCGCCAACTTAGGGCGAACAAAGCGATACAAAAGGGGATGATGGACGGAACGTTTGAGCCAATCAAACACTCACCCCCAGTCAACTGATCTGGGTTTAATCCATCATCATTCTTTAGCTCACTCCACCACCCCAGTTCAGACATGGCCATATGCAAATCAGTCTGACCCTGTGCCTCATGGGAACAGTCCAGCCCGAACTGCCAAGCCATGTCTTCCCTGGACCGGAAACAAGCATCCTAGGACCGGTTTCTGGCATTCCAGCCGTCATCAGCCAGGCTTGCTTGAATCCAGTGGCAAAGTGAGCAAGGGACCCACGTCTGGGCATACCCCCGCCAACTTAGGGCGATCAAAGCGATACAAAAGGGGATGATGGACGGAACGTTTGAGCCAATCAAACACTCACCCCCAGTCAACTGATCTGGGTTTAATCCATCATCATTCTTTAGCTCACTCCACCACCCCAGTTCAGACATGGCCATATGCAAATCAGTCTGACCCTGTGCCTCATGGGAACAGTCCAGCCCGAACTGCCAAGCCATGTCTTCCCTGGACCGGAAACAAGCATCCTAGGACCGGTTTCTGGCATTCCAGCCGTCATCAGCCAGGCTTGCTTGAATCCAGTGGCAAAGTGAGCAAGGGACCCACGTCTGGGCATACCCCCACCAACTTAGGGCGAACAAAGCGATACAAAAGGGGATGATGGACGCAACGTTTGAGCCAATCAAACACTCACCCCCAGTCAACTGATCTGGGTTTAATCCATCATCATTCTTTAGCTCACTCCACCACCCCAGTTCAGACATGGCCATATGCAAATCAGTCTGACCCTGTGCCTCATGGGAACAGTCCAGCCCGAACTGCCAAGCCATGTCTTCCCTGGACCGGAAACAAGCATCCTAGGACCGGTTTCTGGCATTCCAGCCGTCATCAGCCAGGCTTGCTTGAATCCAGTGGCAAAGTGAGCAAGGGACCCACGTCTGGGCATACCCCCGCCAACTTAGGGCGAACAAAGCGATACAAAAGGGGATGATGGACGGAACGTTTGAGCCAATCAAACACTCACCCCCAGTCAACTGATCTGGGTTTAATCCATCATCATTCTTTAGCTCACTCCACCACCCCAGTTCAGACATGGCCATATGCAAATCAGTCTGACCCTGTGCCTCATGGGAACAGTCCAGCCCGAACTGCCAAGCCATGTCTTCCCTGGACCGGAAACAAGCATCCTAGGACCGGTTTCTGGCATTCCAGCCGTCATCAGCCAGGCTTGCTTGAATCCAGTGGCAAAGTGAGCAAGGGACCCACGTCTGGGCATACCCCCGCCAACTTAGGGCGAACAAAGCGATACAAAAGGGGATGATGGACGGAACGTTTGAGCCAATCAAACACTCACCCCCAGTCAACTGATCTGCGTCATCGTGTTTCGGGAAGATCATGCATATGCAAGTTGTTAAGGCATATCAAGGGCGCATTTGTATACATTTGATCAGCATTGTAAAATTCATTTAGCAGGCAGTTCATACAGAATTGTGCATGTCAATATACACGGTATTCATACATAAAATCGGTGTATGGAAAATGCTTATGCAGATAGCCAGTATGGCAAGTGAAACTTGGTTGTTCATAGGACAACGTGATTTTATATAGTTAAGACATTGATATACTTGCTCATAGCACAAATTAGAGAATAATATAGAAACAGGAGTGAGGGGAAGCTAACAGGCTCAACAGGACAAGTGTTTACAAGGTTACAGTGGGGTGCCAGTCCCTAATGCAGTATGTTGTGGCGTGACACTCTCATTCTTTCACAGTTGGCCCATTTGTTTCAAGGTCTCCTCCTGTTAATTTAGTCCTTCGTCAACAGTGTGAAGAACGTGAATCCACTTGCACTCCTTGAAGCTCAATGATGTAGTGATTGCGCCACCCCTGGGGTGTGCACGTATCTTTTACACCACCCACCATTTTAGGCTTTCTGGTGTGTGATCGAATGAAACGCAATGTTCAACTAGGGGCGCCCCTTGTACTCTGCATCTAACCCTACTCATGTGCTGTAGAACTCTGTCCTTAACCTTTTGTGTGGTTTGTCCTATGTATAACATGTTGCAGGGGCATTTGATTGCATATATAACATTGCTGCTGTTGCAATTTGTGTGCACGGGAAGATTATAAGTTCTGCTTTGGTGTGTGAATGATGCGCCTTCCACTGTTTGTGAGCAGGCCTTGCAGTGGCCACACTTGTGGTGTCCGGTCATCGGGGGCAGTCCCAGCATATTCCTTATATCTGGGGGTGTAGGGGTTTCCAGGTAGGCTTTTACCATGTTTTCCTTTATGTTCCTTCCTCTCTTGAAGGCAAAGATGGGATCCTCAGTTGTGCCAAGTTCACTGGAGACTAAGCTCCAATATTTTTTCACAATCTTTTTGATCTCATTACTTCTTGAGTTGAACGTGGTGACGCAGACAATGTTATCCCGCCCTGTTGTTGGTGGTTTGACTTCAAGGAGGGAGTCTCGGGGACAGTACCAAGCTCGTTTCTTCGCTCGTTTGAGCAACCCAAGGGGGTATCCTCTTTCCCTGAGACGGTTTGTCAGGGTCTCACTTTCTTTAAAGAAGTCAGTCCTCCGGGTGCAGTTTCTCCTCAACCTAAGAAATTGCCCGTAGAGCAAGTTGTCTCTCAGGCTCCTTGGATGATGTGAATCATACTTGAGCAAGGTGTTTCTTTCTGTAGGCTTTCTGTTGAGGTCCGTGAATAATAACCCTTCCTCCACTCCAAAGGTCAAGTCCAAGAAGTTGATGTTTTGGTTACGGTAAGACATTGTGAACTGGATGTCGCTGGATCTGCTGTTTAGCCAATCTTTGAAATCAATCAAGCGTGATTCAGTGCCAGACCATATCATCAGCACGTCATCTATATACCGCTTACATGCAGCGATATGGTCAGTGAAGGGGTGGTGGGGTTGTAGAGGTGTTCATCCTCATACGAGTCCATGAAAAGGTTTGCTAGGCTGGGAGCAAACTCAGCCCCCATTGCGACCCCCTTGCATTGGTAGTAATATTGGTTCCTGAAGACAAAGTCATTCTTTGTCATTGCAATATCCAGTAATGATACCAAGAATCCAATTGGGATCCAATGTGGTCTGGGGCGTTTTTCCAGGGTTTCTTTGGTCACTTCCAGTGCCCTCATCTGTGGTATGCTAGTGTACAGTGAAGACACATCGAGGGTCACCAAAAGCTGGGTGTCGGTGTCAAAGGGTTGACCTTCCAATAGCTGAATGACGTGCATCGTGTCTCTTATAAACAATTTGGTTTTCATAACGCAAGGTTGAAGGAAGTTGTCGATATACTGGTTGAGGGGTTCCAGGCAAAGGTGAGTGCCCCATATGTGTAGTCTCTGGGGGTTCAAGGGTTTGGGGCATAGAGTTGGCAGTCTGCTCAAGCCAAAGGTCTGTGGATCCAAGATCAGTGTCACTGGGGTCTATGATTTGTGTCTGTGGCCCAGAGGACATGTCAACTACCATCTGTATGTTTGTCTGCGTGTTTGGATCTCGCCGTGCGATTCCGGTTGGTAGAACCTCACTCGTGAGTTGCCCCTTTGGTTGTTCCTGCCCCTGTTCCATCCTCTTTGACGCTCCCAGTTCTGCTCTGTACCCCCCACCCCTCTGTTGGAGCTGCGATTGCCTGTTGGTTGTCCTGGTACCTTTGTCCCTGATTCCCTTGACGGCTAGTGGAGGGTCTGTTTGAATCCATGTCAGAACCGCTACCAAAGGAGGAGTCCGAGAAGGTCGCAAACCTCCTAGGTCCTTGTCTACTCCTATTTGTAAAAAACCCTTGGCTATCCTGCTGATAGAACTCGTCTGCCAGATAGGGTAAGTGACCTTCTTATCGTAATTTCTTACGTCTTTTGTTAATTTAGCCAACTTTCTATTCAGTGTCACTGTGTTGAACTCAGCTAGTGTTTTCTCAGCTCGTTCCAGTGCTTCCTTCGCGTTAGTCAAAGCTCTATCTTCAATGATGTCTTTTTTAATCTCCGCTATTTCTAATGTCAATTTCCTTATATGGCCTGGTATTGCCGAGTCCCCTGCCTTGACATGATCAGTAAAACACTGTCCCCAAAACTCTCCCCCACGAAGCATCAGTAATAATATCCAACACCAGTTCTTTGGATTAGGGGTCGTGTATCCCCGGCCGTATTTATTACAAATTAATAAAAACACATTATTAATAATTCATAATCAAAACAAATTTTTGAACATATACGCAGAAAACCCAAAACACATCCAATTACATTTAGCAATACAGAGATTGATACATTTTTAATGGCTTACTTTAACAAGAGTCTAATACAAAGCCATACCTAACCTAAAACTGGAATATGTACATTTTGTTTTCTGCGTATCCTGGATGAGCCTACGTGCAAGGTCATGACTGTTCCCAACTAGTTACCAGGTCCCCCTTTACTGAAGTGACCTTGCGCAGGAGGCCCGTGTGCCCACCAGATTCCGTGGGTGCCCCCCACGCCCTTCCATCGTACCTCCCAGGGGCTGATGTTGTGCCAGGTTGGCGCCCAATGCGCCTGCGCAGGTGTTGGCCCAAGCGGCCTACCGGAAGCGGGACTTCCTACCCCTGTACCCTTCAGCCTACCGGCCATAAGTGCCCCCTGGAGTGTGATGAGGGACCACTGTCCCCCCCCCCCCAGGCGTCCCTGTTAAACAATGGGATGCCTACTAAGAGAAGTAAATATTTTCTAGCAATCATGACCTTACCGCCACAGGCCAGCATAGTTGACCGACTATCTGGCCCCCCCATCCGCTACCGGCCCCGAGGTCATGCCCTGTGACTCGCCGCTACCAGCCAGGCTAGCATATTCTCTAAGAATATTTCATTATCCAGTTTAGAGAGGTGGACCCCGTCCTGCAAATAACAATGTTCTCCCAGGATGCACCCATGTGGAATTGTCCTGAGTTTTGGAGTCCTGAAAAGCCTATCGATCCTGTTATTGATCCTCTTTACAGAGTGATTCAAAGCCCAGACAGACTCCCCCCCGCCATTGGAGCCTCGGGATCATGTGAGACCATACTAAGGTCGCTAGGGTACACTGCTTGGCCAACCATCCTACTTCTGTGATTAGAGCCTCCACTACCCCCTTTCTGCCCATGTGGACCAAATCATTCCCTCCTAGATGTATTATTATTGCAGCGGGTGTCCCCGGGGACCTAAGTAACAAAGGACCAATGAGCGTCTGGAACTGTCCCAGTCTCAAACCCCCTTGACCATGCATTGATACGTTCCAACCCGCCTGGCGGGCCCTGTCCGCGAAATTGCCTGTGAAAAATTGTTGCTTCAACCTGTTTATATATGAATGTCCTTTGATCCAGACTTCTCTGCGGCCCGGCCCCCCGGCGGGTACCTGGAGCGGGCAGGGCGCATTTGACACGGTATTGATGACAAGTTCCCCCCCGCGGGACAGGATGTGGAAACTGCAGAGAAATGGAAACAAGGACAACGTTAGCGATGATACTTAAAGCAGATGCAACCGCACATAGTGCTTGTAGCAGTCCGAAGACCAACGCCCTATTCTTTGGACATCTTGACCAGTTAGTCCCCGGGCCATGGCTTCTGTGGCTGCCCCAATCCTGAAAGAATGGGTCCCAAAGTTGGAGTCGTTTAAGCCTGCTGCACCCAAAGCTAGAGCAAGGACCCTCCCGAACTGAAACTTTGTAAGGGGGGGAACTGTCCTGGTGTATCAATAGGGGCCCACCTGCGCCCTGTAGCCTGCAGGCCATATATGACTCCAGGTTGCCCACTGGACAACATGGGCTCCCTGGCGCTCTCTGCAGGATAACATGATCCCTCCTCCCATTCTGGTCCATTTTTAGGTCTCGCTGAGCCAGCGCATGCTCTGCTCTGTGAGAAATTTAGTGAGTGGCTTTTAGAAAGTGCTACCAGAGGCTTTTGCTGGCCTCAAGCTTACGTTCACGCGAGCGTGCACGCGCGCAGCTGCTATGTGGGTTTCTGTCAAGGCTCATTAAGCCTTGCGTGCCTGCTCTCTGCTCTCACTACCCCCTCCCTTCTCCCCCTCCATCATCGTCAGTTACCGGGCTACAGCTTGCTCTCTTTCCTTCTATGCTCCTCCACCCCCTGCTCTTTGCTCTCACTACTCCCTCCCTTCTACTACCCCCTCCCTTCTCCCTCTCCCTCCTCGTCACTTACTGGGCTACAACTTGTTTAAATTTCCTGTTCATATTCCCTGCTCGTAGCTCAAAGCGCCGCCACGCACCCGCCGGTTGTCCGTGTTGCCTTTAGCCCCTCCCTCCCCTTCTTATGCTGTCCAAATTGAAAATTTCCCTGCTCCCCTCCCTTTGTCACCTTGAAGCGTGTCAGTGCCTCAGGCAAGCTGAACATGAGGTGACATTACTGCATTAGGGAGGCCGGGTGCTTTTAGTGCATGGCGTAAAACTTGTAGGTACACGGGCGCCACAATTTCATTTTAAAACTCACCTAGTGCTTTTTCTGTTGTCATTACTTACTCAACCCCCCCCCCATCGTTGCTTGAACGTACCACCCGCCCCTCCCCTCATTTCTGCTTGTTTCACTTCCTTCCGTCCGGGACAACAAGACCCTCTCCGGTAAAGCTAAACTACATGGAGGTCCACTACTCGGTTCCCAAAACATTGAGGTAATTACACGCCTCTTTAATCCATTAAAGTGACACGTTTTATTAATTGTACATAGATATACCCCTGCCTTGGTGTTTTTTTTGGCCCGTGTCTGTGTATGCATTTGTAAGGTAAATAAACCGCATGCGTGCTCGCACTACAAATGCACAATCGAGTGAACACATAGGCTTCCTTCTTTCATACATTGCAGGTCTCCGCATCTTTTGTTTCATGTCTGACGGTAAACATGCCAGGTTGTAATAAGACATGCTGTTTGGAGTGCCACAGGCCCCTCAGGTTTTTAATAGTATTTTCAAAATATTGCTTCAAAGAAATGCTATTTAAAGTTGCTTAGTAATTTTATTTTAGCAAACCTTTTTCCTAGTTGCAGTTTTTGTGTGCACATTTACTTTTCAAACCAGACAATAAACAATTTTGCTATCTTGCTTATGTATACATTTTCATATAATGTAGGAGCATTCTGGTAACATTAGGACTAGCATGCGTGAATTCAATTTTGCAAACGTGTATACAGTTTTTATACTGTAGCCACAGTCAGAAATGCACGTGGCGCTTTCAGTTCGTTGCATAAAATCCCAGCAGAAGTGAAGATTTTCGTACAAAGCAGGGTGTGTACAGCTTGGCAATCTTCACAATGTTAGCACTTTTGCAAGAAATACAGTGCGATGGTGAGAAAACATTTTTTGCCCATTCCTAGTCTCTGACTACTTGCTGCTTCGGCATCATTGCTTTTGCACAAACCCCTACCTCTCTCAATGGTCCCACATTCTTGAGTTGCTGTGCCCACCTGCAATTTTTGCCCTCTCATGTTATCTTCACAACAAAAGCCCCCAAAACTTATGATACGCCACAAATTATTTTTAACACATCACTGCACGCTTCCTTAATGTTCTAAATGGAATACTGCTGTGTTTCAAACATCTTACATATATGTGTATCTTGTCAGCACTTTTCAAAGGACAGCTAATCATTGTGTGTCTAATTAGAAATAATTAGCAAAGGCTGGAATGAGTTTACGCAGTACAGTAATCTGTCAAACAGCTGACTTTAAAGCATCAGTGTGCCTCAAATGGTGACTACTTTTAAAATTCAATTAGCTTGCCGTATAGGTGGTAGTGTTGCAGTTCACACAAAGCTGGCCCCAGTCTTTAACCATCAGCCATAGCCATCCTATGTTATTCTCTCTATCTTTGTTGTTTTCACTTAATGAACGCCTTCTTTCTTGGTCAGTCATTTCCATCTCTTCTTTTCACTATTTTCTCTTCCAATTTCCTTCTATTAATATCTGCTTCTCTTATTTTCCTTTCTTTATCATGTTTCTCGCTGGCATTCTTTCCTTTCTCTCTCGCTTCCTCAATTTTCCTCTTTTTTTCTCTGAACAGTCTCTCTCCCTCTATATATATTTCCTTTTCGCAGTCTCAAGAGCAAATGGAAACAAGCATTGGCATAGCCAATAGGTCTCGCTTTTGGGACCTTATAAGTATTTAGTTATGCAGCACAATATCCTTGGTACAACAACATCAACTGTTGCATGGCGAAACACTTATAAGGTCCCAAAGGCGAGACCTATTGGCTATGCCAATGCTTGTTGATCTGGGAATTGATAGGGATATTGAACCTGCCTGCCTTTGAACATGGGCAAATTGCATCCCCCCTGCCAGTCCTTTTTGTTACGTGACACCAGCTCTCCCACCCTGAAAGCGCCGTAGAAGGCGAGGGAAAAAGCACACCTGAATAACTGGACCTCATTGCTGGAGCTACATATTTTTTCTAACGCCGCCATGATGGCTGTGAGTCCCTCAATGCTGATCGGGTGTCTAACGTCTGGCTACGTGCCCTGCAACCGTTGCCAACCCTTCAGAGCCCTTTGGACCAAGAATTTGTCCGTGGGATCCCGATGCCCCATCATTTTTGCAAAAAATGCCACTGCGGTCATGTGGCGCTTTGCGCAAGCCACCGACCGCCCTCCGTCCCTTAGTTCCCTTAAGTAGATAAGATGGATGCTGGATTGTGCCAAGTTTTTTCCCAATCCTGCCCTAGGGATCCGCAGTATGCGGTAAATGCCCCCTCATAGGCCCGCCTAGTCCAGGGCGCTAAGCTAGCTACCACGAGGTCTGGTAAGTTGGCGCGCCAAGCTGCCACAGATGCTCCGGAAAAGGTGTGGGACAGTCTGCTGCTTCCAGATGATGAGACCTGAAAACCTGCATCTTGAAACGAGACAATGCAACAGCCGCGTGGTTGAGAATGCCCGGGACATGCCTAGTTCTAAACAGCACATTTAGCTTCATACATTGCAGTACAATTTCCTTAAGCAGGCGAAGCAACATTTTACATTTTGCAGACTGCAGGTTGATGCACTCCACCACTGCCATGTTGTCTGACCAGAAAACAACTGACTGATTACGGAACTGTTGCAGCCAGATTGTCACAGCCACCAAAATGGGAAATAGCTCCAGAAATGAAATGTTACTTGTGACACCACTGTCGACCCACCAATTGGGCCAATGCCCTGCCGTCCAATGGGGACCCAGGATGGCTCCAAACCCCTCACTCCCTGCTGCGTCTGTGATCAGCCCAAGCTCTGGACTGGACCTGGCTGGGCTGGGCCACACTACCGCGCCATTGAAGTCACGCAGAAATGCCATCCAAATTCGCATATCCTGCTTAACCTTGCTGGACAACCGAGTGTGGTGATGCTTGTCTTTTAGCCCTGACATTGCTTGGGCAATGGAACGCGAAAAGGGGCGGGCCATAGGGATAATTCTTAAGGCAAAGTTGAGCATGCCCACCGTTTTTTCCCAATCCTGCCCTATGGATCCGCAGTATGCGGTAAATGCCCCCTCATAGGCCCGCCTAGTCCAGGGCGCTAAGCTAGCTACCACGAGGTCTGGTAAGTTGGGGCGCCAAGCTGCCACAGATGCTCCGGAAAAGGTGTGGGACAGTCCGCTGCTTCCAGATGATGAGACCTGAAAACCTGCATCTTGAAACGAGACAATGCAACAGCCGCGTGGTTGAGAATGCCCGGGACATGCCTAGTTCTAAACAGCACATTTAGCTTCATACATTGCAGTACAATTTCCTTAAGCAGGCGAAGCAACATTTTACATTTTGCAGACTGCAGGTTGATGCACTCCACCACTGCCATGTTGTCTGACCAGAAAACAACTGACTGATTACGGAACTGTTGCAGCCAGATTGTCACAGCCACCAAAATGGGAAATAGCTCCAGAAATGAAATGTTACTTGTGACACCACTGTCGACCCACCAATTGGGCCAATGCCCTGCCGTCCAATGGGGACCCAGGATGGCTCCAAACCCCTCACTCCCTGCTGCGTCTGTCATCAGCCCAAGCTCTGGACTGGACCTGGCTGGGCTGGGCCACACTACCGCGCCATTGAAGTCACGCAGAAATGCCATCCAAATCCGCATATCCTGCTTAACCTTGCTGGACAACCGAGTGTGGTGATGCTTGTCTTTTAGCCCTGACATTGCTTGGGCAATGGAACGCGAAAAGGGGCGGGCCATAGGGATAATTCTTAAGGCAAAGTTGAGCATGCCCACCGTTTTTTGTAACTGGTGTAAAGTAACTTTTTCTTTTTGCAAACAGTCTGATAATGCCAGCGAGAAACCTTTTACCTTGCTCAATGGTAAGCGTGACACACCCTCAACCAGTGCTTTAAATGGGCCGGTAATCACCGGTACTGAGTACCGGCACTTCTTAAATTTACAGAGCAGAGTACCGGCACTTCTCCACTGTCAAGGAGAGTACCGGTACTCAGGGTCGGATTAATAAGGTGGGCACTGGACTTGTGCCCGAGGGCCAGCTGCGTGCCGTTTGTTTGGCAGCATGTTGGATGTTGCCGTATGTACTATACGGCTGTGGCAAGCAGCGCGATGGGGCCTGAACGGCCTATTGGAGGCCTGCGCAGGGGCAAGAGGGCCTCTGCTCCCTTCCTACCCAGATGGAGGCTCTCCTTGTCCTCATCACCCGGCTGCCAGGCATCGATGCTGGATCCGTGGAGGAACACAGGTACAAAGGGCCATTTTCACCCCTTGGCCTCCCGCTGGAGTCTGACTGTCTTTCTCATGACTCACTTGTCCCTGCGATTCCACCCCTCCCGCTGGGACATTGAGTCCATGATGGGCGGGGATGAGGTGGTGAAGATGGCTTAAGCAGCCTCCCTGGTGCCCAGGTGAGTTGGGAGGAGGTCAACTGACCTTCCCATTGGAGGCCACTATTGGTCTTCCCCTGACCTGTACCCTGCTGGACTCTGCACGCGCTCGGGACCCTGCAGTGTTCACTGCCTGCCAGTGCAAGTTCTCCAGCCGTGGGGCCTTCTGCCGAGGGGAGAGGAGGGAAAATGGGGGTGAGTGAAGGTGAAGAGTGAGGGGGAAGGAGCAGAGAGTTTAAAGTAGGAAAAGGTAGAGAGGCAGAAGGGGTAAGCGCAGACAGAGATATGGAAGACATCCAGACGGTTATGGAAAGAGGTAGAGAGGCGCGGAGAGGGCAGATTAAAAATAGAAAGAGTGATGAGAGAGAGTGATAGGATACAATTGGGGTAACGAGAGTGGGACAGAAATAGCTACTAACGGGAGAGAGGTGAGTGTGGGAGGGATCTCGAGCTTAGAGATGTGAAAACAGAGAGTTTGTGTTTGAGAGGAACAGAATCAGGAGGTATTTGAAAAGAAATGCGCGGAATGCTCGTTTGTGTGTAGACTTGAATATTTAAGGATTGCGCCAAATGCAGCCAAATAGGAACATTAGAAATATTATGATATTAAGAAGCTGCAAATATTACAAAACAAGAAAACATGAACATTTGGTGTTTCACCTTCATTTTGTATAACGAGTTAACTAACACATTTTGTTTGGATTGATACATTTCTCACGTTTTGTTCTGTTGCGCAACCAGTGTAAGTGCTAGAGTCTCTCTCCTCCTAGAGCACATTGATTATTAGCCTGAAAGTGCTAAAAGTACTGTTGATGGCTTGGCTCATTCAGGGTTTTAGCTGTTAATCTGCACATATGGAAAGTTTGAGACCATTATCCAGGGAAATGCAAGGCCAAATGAATACTCAATAGAAGTTTTTGTATCATCATGTCTCACTCTGCCTCTAACCCCGCCCACTAGCCACGCCCCTTGCTCAATTTAATGAGTACCTGCACTTATTTTTTCCCATTTAAAGCACTGCCCTCAATAGAATCAAGTTCAATGCCCAAGAATTCAATTTTTGTTGCTGGCCCGACTGTCTTACCCTGCGCCAGGGGGACCCCTAGTTCCCCCATCAGTGTGCAAAATGTTTCCAATGCCATGCTACACTCTTGTGACTGTGGTGCACCTAGCAGCAAGAAGTCATCCAAGTAGTGCAATACCCAGTGGTGCCCTGAGACTTGCCTAAAAACCCATTCCAAAAAGGAGCTGAATTTCTCAAAATATTAGCAAGAGACAGAGCACCCCATTGGCATGCACTTGTCCATGTAGAACTTCCCTTCCAACTGAAAACCCAGTAGGTGGAAATCTTGTGGATGCACAGGTAATAACCGAAATGCAGATTCAATGTCAGACTTTGCTAATAAGGTGCCTGGGCCAAGCGACCGCAGCATAGCAATCGCCTGGTCCAATGATGCGTATCTCACGGAGCACAGGGCTCCATCAATGGCCTCATTCAAGGACTGGCCCCTGGGAGCAGACAGGTTATGGATGAGGCGGAAATCCCCTGGATCCTTTTTGGGTACTACCCCCAGTGGTGAGCAGACAAAATTATCCAAAGGCATTGAGTCAAACGGACCTGCCAATCTCCCCAAACGCAGTTCTTTCAGTACTTTTTCTCTTGCCACAGATATGTTGTCCCTCACTGACTGCTGATTGCGGCAGTAAGACACCCCTGAGTAACCAGGGGCTGGGATCCGGAAGCCGTCCCTAAAACCTTCCAACAAAATCTGGGCTGTGCTTGGGCAAGAATGCTTATTCAACCAGGGTATCAGGGCCATAATGTCAGTAGGTGAGTGCGCCTTCCCAAACAAATAAACCTCATTCTTGTTTCTTGGTTCCCTTGTCTTTTGATTTTTTAAAACACTTAGACTCTGGGTGTGAGGAGAGGCCACAGAATGAGCAGGCATGCTTGAACTTACAGGAACCACTGGGTCTGGTGCATGTCTTTCTGTTGAAATCCCAACATGCTCCCTTCTTGCTGCCCCCCCTGCTTTGGGGTGTACCTGACCGAAAGGACTGCACTTTTGGCACGTCCTTGCTTTGGTAATTCATGTGTCTTAACCACAAAATCATATCCACCTGGTCCCCTGTGAGAGCTGGATCAGATGCCTTTACCCTTCTAAAAGCTTTGTCATATTCCTTCCAGCACATCCCACCATACTCATCATGTGCACATGTAATTCTGTTCTGTTAGCACACCAATTCTGTGCTTAGCCCTGGAAATTTCTCTATCATTACCGCATGGGAGTTCCCAAATGCCTTTATCCAATTAATCAGTGTTTCTTCACCTTTTTTCTAGTCGGCCAATTGGCCCAGTCCCTTGGGTGAGCCCATTCCCTTAATTTCTTGGCCTCCTCCCTCTCATCTTTGTCTCCCAACAAGGAAAACATGTTTACATATTCGCCCTTCCATATCTGCTCTTTTACATCCTGCGCAATGTGCCTAGCCAGACGCTCTCTGTTGGAGCGCACATTCCCCAAACCTAAACTTGGCAGCAATTGTACTGTACCTGCCGATGTGCCCGCTTGCATCTTGGCGTCTTCAGGTCCCGCAGCTGTGGCCTTCTTTGGGGGTCCTGAGTCATTTGCGGTGCTCCCTGCCTTTTTGAGAACCTCAACTGGTGGCGGCACCACCTGTGCTGCTTTCTCTACTCGCGCTACCAAGTTCCTTGCCTCCTCTAAGGCATTACCCTCAGCTGACAGGACCCCACTACCTGTAGACGGAATCACTGCCCCTGCTTTTGCCAGCCATGGTAGCAATGCTGCTAGGTTCGCCACTATGTCCTGCTGACCTGGTGCTAGATTGGGAGCTGCTGCAACTAAAGGCTGTGCTGGGATCTCATTAGCATTTGGTGGAGTCGCCGCCCCTGCCTGGACCCCATGTACTGGGAGTGCAGGCCCCGGGATGGCTGGTACTGATGGCACTGGTGCCTAAGGACCCGGGATGGCAGGTATGATTGGCACTGGTATGGCTATTGGTACTGGGACCACTGACACTGTGATGGCTGGCCCTACCGGCTCTGTGGCTCGTGGCAGGGTTGGTACTAGCGGTACTAATACTGGCCCCGCGGGGATCTCTGGGACAGCCTCTCCCTTCCCATGCTTTTGCCTAGATTTCCGGGGTACTGGAGGAAAAGCTGCCCTGGGTGCCACACCAGAGCGCCTGGGCTTGTCCTCGGTGTCCTCTTACCCGTCTACCCTTCTGGTTAGCTCTGCCACTGTTTGATTCAGATCGCTCATGGAGCGCATCATGTTCGCCATCCACTCTTCCATCCTCGATGGAACCTGCCCCCTTTTTGCTTTTGGCGCCATCACTTAGCTAAAAAATGTCACTTGTTCACTGCAACAAACCCTCAGTGCTCACCCACACTTTGCAAACCACTAGCACTTGTTTGCCTATGCACTAGCACTTGTTTGCCTATGAGCCCAAGCAACACCTCCCCTATGCGTCAATACACACCAATGTTAGCACTGACCCAAAACACTGCTACCCAATTCGTATAGTCAACAACCCTCAGTGTTCACCCACACTTCGCAAACCACTAGTAGCAGAGTGCCAATGCAAAAAACATCAATGTAATTTGAGCTACAAATGCCCCCTGCAAAATTACCCCTTGGCCCAACAGCTCTATTTGTATGCAAAATGATTCCCACCAAACACCCCCTTACCTCCCTATAATGGCAGGACCCCAACCGCAGCTGAAGCCAGAGCCCCTCCCACACATTCAAGAATGTGGGGCAGGTGAGGATATCCTCCAACCCACGTGGCTCCCGGTCTGTGCTTGCCGGTCCCGGTCCGCCAAAAGGAAGGCGAAGGGTGCTGCTGCCACAGATGTCTCCAGACGCCAGCTCTAAATCCTTGTTTCTGAGCCAGTGCGTGGAGAAAATCACAAGGGGTTAAATCCTTATCCCCTGCCGCGTGGGACAGAGGCGTGAATGAGCAGGTAAAACCGCAGAGAATCTTTTCGTCCACTTCCCCCTGCTGTTCTTGCCTGTACCGCACTGCTACCACCTGCATACACGGGGGGAAAAAAGAAAGACAATTCGCACGGAGGCTCCCTGTAGTCCTCCACAAGCTGGTCGGGCGGGCCTTGTTCTCTGGCAGAGCGGCGGAGAAGGAAGAGGGTCTCTCGCCGCTCTGCTGTGGCTTTTAAAGGGGTCCTAGCCCCCAAGCCGGCTAGAACTGGTCCCAGCGAGATCCAGGACCGTTCGTATTGCGTTTGCCCCGGAAGCACTTGAACTGCTTCCGGGGCAACCCCCTCTCAGCCAATGGGCGAGGGCGGGGAGGGCGGGACCCCCGCGCATCATCAGCGCGGGTCCCGCCTCCCCCACCCTCGCCGGGAAAGTACACCGGGGACCGTCACAACCGCCATATTGGCAGCGTAACCGAGTTCCCAGTGTCGCCTGTGGACGTACTCAATTGCGGTTTCAATACCCAGCACCATCCAGTGCCTGGAGCAGTTGTTCGCAACAAAACTAAAGTACTCTCTGAACTTTGGGACGTCTATAAAAATAGCGGGCTCATTTCTGACTTGCAGGCCTTTCGGGATTATATTAGCCTGTAAATATTTGGTCAACACATGGCCATGAAGGCGTGAACGAATCAATTTCTTTTCGAGCCTCTCAAGTTTTGCTAGTTTGTCATTCAGGGTGGCATCAAGTGATACAGTGTTGGGACCCAGTAGAAAGGTTGAGTCACCCTGTTCCTGGATCAGTTTGGCAATATATTCTTCACTGTAGGCCAGGGTTTCGTTTTCTGACATACTTTGAATTATATTGGCTTGTAACAACGAATGAGAGTAAAAAGAACCTCGCAGGTATACCCCTGCACTAGTTAATTATAACTACAATGGGGTAACCCTGTGTCCCTCAGAACCTGGGTGTATATATAGAACGCTACAATGGTCCTGTCGGGGTCAACAATCACTTTACATAAAAAGAGTGAATCAGAGATGTAAACAAATTAAACATTGTACAGAATCAGAAAAGAGGTCAAATTATTTTAAGAACATAACATGTACGTTACATGTAGTTGGAACACAACAACACCGACTATTGAATGTTTGGGAACTTCTTATTTTATATGATTTCAAGGTATATACACACAAATAGATGGAGGCTGTCAAGTGAATAAGTTTACAGGTGACATGTAATAAAGTGACTTAAGGTGCTCAGTGAAAGTGGTGCAGTGGATAGCATATATACAACGTGAGAGTATGTACAGTTTAACAAGAAGATTAAATACAAGATGGTCAGGATGAGGAAGAACAATGTCTCTGGTGGGCAGCACTTTTGCTTGCTAATTTGAGCCAAGAGACTTGTGAAAAGCTGAACCATATATTCGTCGACGTTTCGACCCAGATGATGCACTATTTAAAGGTCATGGCGGGTCTTCTTCAGGACAGGGGGGGTGGCAGATGACAGCCTGAAAGCATTAAAGGGAGTATTCATCATTGTGTTCCAACTGAACTAAACCGCGCTAATTATGTGACATGGTTCTGGATGATACGCGCAGTTAATGATGTTCCGTATCAATAGTGAGTAACGGGTAGTTAGTTTGAGGTGCCCAAAGGTGCTGAATGCGGGCCCCAGGGGCTCAAAGGATCTAATCCTGTGGTTGGAATTATGGAGGAGTCACGGATGTGCTAATCTCCAGTAAGAGACAGCAACGATACTTAAGAGGTAAAGTATATTGTGTGCTCAATTAGAATACCCAGGTGCGTGTTACTAGTTGGGTAGGAACTAATCCTGTGGTTGGAATTATGGAGGAGTCACGGATGTGGCAATCTCCAGTGAGTGACAGCAACGATACTTAAGAGGTAAAATTATTACGTGCTCAATTAAAATACCCAGGTGCGTGTTGCTATTTGGGTAGGAAAAGTCAGGGAAAAACGGGCTCACCAGCAAGGGTTAGTGACGTTACTCAAGAGCGGAGTCTTTGAGTTGCGGCCAGCGAAAACCTTAAGTTCAAGTGGTCTGGATAGATCTACAGGTAAAAATATATATAAGAAGATGTTAACAAAACTTGGTGCAATGCGAACCTGGTGAGGGCAAGACACAGTGGACTGACTGAGCCTTACCTAGTAATCAGTTGCGGGTTGGCCGTTTGAAGAAAATCGGCCACGCAGGGGTTTTTAGAATCCGATCCCAACTGCTAGCCAGTTATCAATCCTGAAAAAACGTGAAGAAATTGGGCGGTGAACTTCGGTCAATATCAAAGACGCGCTCTGGATCTGAGATGCGCTCAAAAGGGGCAGTGATCCCGCTTACTTGGCACGGAGTACTAATCACGCAGCAGTCTGGTGGTCGACTGTCCAGGGTGCGAATAAGTACTCAAACTGGCCGAGCGTACAGGGTAAAGCGCACGTAGTTAGTGTGCGTTACCCCTGGCAACTGCTTAGTGATGTGCGAGACGTCAAACCGAATGGACCAATGAGAGGGGGGGTGTGTGCACTTTGACAGCGTGCACGCCATGAACAAGTGCGGCCGCTGACAGCAGCTAGATGCTGTCTGTGGCGTCTTGTGGAGAAATGACTGACGGCATGTAAATTACGAGTGATGACGCTTGGAACTAAGCGTCACCGTGTTTCGGGATGATCATGCATATGCAAGTCGTTAAGGCATATAAAGAGCGTATTTGTATACATTTGATCAGCATTGTAAAAATCATTAACAGACAGTTCATACATGATATTATAAAGACTATACGAGCGTTGACGCTTGGAAATGAGCGTCATCGTGTTTCAGGATGATCACGCATATGCAAGTTGTATTCGTATACATTTGATCAGCATTGTAAAATTCATTTAGCAGGCAGTTCATACAGGATTGTGCATGTCAATATACACGGTATTCATACATAAAATCGGTGTATGGAAAATGCTTATGCAGATAGCCAGTATGGTAAGTATAACTTGGTTGCTCATAGGACAACGTGATTTTATATAGTTAAGACATTGATATACTTGCTCATAACACAAATTAGAGAATAATATAGAAACAGGAGTGAGGGGAAGCTAACAGGCTCAGTAGGACAAGCGTTTGCAAGGTTACAGTGGGGTGCCAGTCCCTAATGCAGTATGTTATGGTGTGACACTCTCATTCTTTCACAGTTGGCCCATTTGTTTCAAGGTCTCCTCCTGTTCATTTAGTCCTTCGTCAACAGTGTTAAGAATGTGAATACACTTGCACTCCTTGAAGCTCAATGATGTAGTGATTGCGCCACCCCTGGGGTGTGCATGTATCTTTTCCACCACCCACCATTTTAGGCTTTCTGGTGTGTGATCGAATGAAACGCAATGTTCAACTAGGGGCGCCCCTTGTACTCTGCATCTAACCCTGCTCATGTGCTGTAGAACTCTGGCCTTAACCTTTTGTGTGGTTTGTCCTATGTATAACATGTAGCAGGGGCATTTGATTGCATGTATAACATTGCAGCTGTTGCAATTCGTGTGCACGGGAAGATTATAAGTTCTGCTTTGGTGTGTGAATGATGCGCCTTCCACTGTTTGTGAGCAGGCCTTGCAGTGGCCACACTTGTGGTGTTCGGTCATCGGGGGCAGTCCCAGCATATTCCTTATATCTGGGGGTGTAGGGGGTTCCAGGTAGGCTTTTACCATGTTGTCCTTTATGTTCCTTCCTCTCTTGAAGGCAAAGATGGGATCCTCAGTTGTGCCAACTTCACTGGAGACTAAGCTTCAATATTTTTTCACAATCTTTTTGATCTCATTACTTCTTGAGTTGAACGTGGTGACGCAGACAATGTTATCCCGCCCTGTTGTTGGTGGTTTGACTTCAAGGAGGGAGTCTCGGGGACAGTACCAAGCTCGTTTCTTCGCTCGTTTGAGCAACCCAAGGGGGTATCCTCTTTCCCTGAGATGGTTTGTCAGGGTCTCAGTTTCTTTAAAGAAGTCAGTCCTCCGGGTGCAGTTTCTCCTCAGCCTAAGAAATTGCCCGTATTGATACGGAACACCATTAACTGCGCGTATCATCCAGAACCATGTCGCATAATTAGCGCGGTTTAGTTCAGTTGGAACACAATGATGAATACTCCCTTTAATGCTTTCAGGCTGTCATCTGCTACCCCCCCTGTCCTGAAGAAGACCCGCCATGACCTTTAAATAGTGCATCATCTGGGTCGAAACGTCGACGAATATATGGTTCAGCTTGTATTTAATCTTCTTGTTAAACTGTACATACTCTTACGTTGTATATATGATATCCACTGCACCACTTTCACTGAGCACCTTAAGTCACTTTATTACATGTCACCTGTAAACTTATTCACTTGACAGCCTCCATCAATTTGTGTGTATATACCTTGAAATCATATAAAATAAGAAGTTCCCAAACATTCAATAGTCGGTGTTGTTGTGTTCCAACTACATGTAACGTACATGTTATGTTCTTAAAATAATTTGACCTCTTTTCTGATTCTGTACAATGTTTAATTTGTTTACATCTCTGATTCACTCTTTTTATGTAAAGTGATTGTTGACCCCGACAGGACCATTGTAGCTTTCTATATATACACCCAGGTTCTGAGGGACACAGGGTTACCCCATTGTAGTTATAATTAACTAGTGCAGGGGTATACCTGCGAGGGTTCTTTTTACTCTCATTCGTTGTTACAAGCCAATATAATTCAAAGTATGTCAGAAAACGAAACCCTGGCCTACAGTGAAGAATATATTGCCAAACTGATCCAGGAACAGGGTGACTCAACCTTTCTACTGTGTCCCAACACTGTATCACTTGATGCCACCCTGAATGACAAACTAGCAAAACTTGAGAGGCTCGAAAAGAAATTGATTCGTTCACGCCTTCATGGCCATGTGTTGACCAAATATTTACAGGCTAGTATAATCCCGAAAGGCCTGCAAGTCAGAAATGAGCCCGCTATTTTTATAGACGTCCCAAAGTTCAGCGAGGGCTTTAGTTTTGTTGCGAACAACTGCTCCAGGCACTGGATGGTGCTAGGTATTGAAACCGCAATTGAGTACGTAAGGAAATTGACATTAGAAATAGCGGAGATTAAAAAAAACATCATTGAAGATAGAGCTTTGACTAACGCGAAGGAAGCACTGGAACGAGCTGAGAAAACGCTAGCTGAGTTCAACACAGTGACACTGAATAGGAAGTTGGCTAAATTAACAAAAGACATAAGAAATTACGATAAGAAGGTCACTTACCCCTATCTGGCAGACGAGTACTATCAGCAGGATAGCCAAGGGTTTTTTACAAATAGGAGTAGACAAGGACCTAGGAGGTTTGCGACCTTCTCGGACTCCTCCTTTGGTAGCGGTTCTGACACGGATTCAGACAGATCCTCCACTAGCCGTCAAGGGAATCAAGGACAAAGGTACCAGGACAACCAACATTTTTTAGGGGAAGGTAATCGCAGATCCAACAGAGGGGCGGGGGCACAGAGCAGAACTGGGAGCGTCAAAGAGGATGAAACAGGGGCAGGAAAAACCAAAGGGGCAACTCACGAGTGAGGTTCTACCAACCGGAATCGCACGGCTAGATCCAAACATGCAGACAAACATACAGATGGTAGTTGACATGTCCTCTGGGCCACAGACACAAATCAAAGACCCCAGTGACACTGATCTTGGATCCACAGACCTTTGGCTTGAGCAGACTTTCAACTCTATGCCCCAAACCCTTGAACCCCCAGAGACTACACATACGGGGCACTCACCTTTGCCTGGAACCGCTCAACCAGTATATCGACAACTTCCTTCAACCTTGCGTTATGAAAACCAAATCGTTTATAAGAGACACGATGCACGTCATTCAGCTATTGGAAGGTCAACCCTTTGACACCGACACCCAGCTTTTGGTGATCCTCGATGTGTCTTCACTGTTTACTAGCATACCACAAATGAGGGCACTGGAAGTGACCAAAGAAACCCTGGAAAAACGCCCCAGACCACATTGGATCCCAACTGGATTCTTGGTATCATTACTGGATATTGCAATGACAAAGAATTACTTTGTCTTCAGGAACCAATATTACTACCAATGCAAGGGCGTCGCAATGGGGGCTGGGTTTGCTCCCAGCCTAGCAAACCTTTTCATGGACTCGTATGAGGATGAACACCTCTACAACCCCACCAACCCCTTCATTGACCATATCGCTAGATGGAAGTGGTATATAGATGACGTGCTGATGATATGGTCTGGCACTGAATCACGCTTGATTGATTTAAAAGATTGGCTAAACAGCAGATCCAGCGACATCCAGTTCACGATGTCTTACAGTAACCAAAACATCAACTTCTTGGACTTGACCTTTGGAGTAGAGGAAGGGTTATTATTCACGGACCTCTACAGAAAGCCTACAGAAAGAAACACCTTGCTCAAGTATGATTCACATCATCCAAGGAGCCTGAGAGACAACTTGCCCTATGGGCAATTTCTTAGGCTGAGGAGAAACTGCACCCGGAGGACTGACTTCTTTAAAGAAACTGAGACCCTGACAAACCGTCTCAGGGAAAGAGGATACCCCCTTGGGTTGCTCAAACGAGCGAAGAAACGAGCTTGGTACTGTCCCCGAGACTCCCTCCTTGAAGTCAAACCACCAACAACAGGGCGGGATAACATTGTCTGTGTCACCACGTTCAACTCAAGAAGTAATGAGATCAAAAAGATTGTGAAAAAATATTGGAGCTTAGTCTCCAGTGTACTTGGCATAACTGAGGATCCCATCTTTGCCTTCAAGAGAGGAAGGAACATAAAGGACAACGTGGTAAAAGCCTACCGGGAACCCCCTACACCCCCAGATATAAGGAATATGCTGGGACTGCCCCTGATGACCGGACACCACAAGTGTGGCCACTGCAAGGCCTGCTCACAAACAGTGGAAGGCGCATCATTCACACACCAAAGCAGAACTTATAATCTTCCCGTGCACACGAATTGCAACAGCAGCAATGTTATACATGCAATCAAATGCCCCTGCGACATATTATACATAGGACACACCACACAAAAGGTTAAGGCCAGAGTTCTGCAGCACATGAGCAGGGTGAGATGCAGAGTACAAGGGGCGCCCCTAGTTGAACATTGCGTTTCATTCGATCACACACCAGAAAGCCTAAAATGGTGGGTGGTGGAAAAGATACGTGCGCACCCCAGGGGTGGCGCAATCACTACATCATTGAGCTTCAAGGAGTGCAAGTGGATTCACGTTCTTAACACTGTTGACGAAGGACTAAATGAACAGGAGGAGATCTTGAAACAAATGGGCCAACTGTGAAAGAATGAGAGTGTCACACCACAACATACTGCATTAGGGACTGGCACCCCACTGTAACCTTGCAAACGCTTGTCCTACTGAGCCTGTTAGCTTCCCCTCACTCCTGTTTCGATATTATTCTCTAATTTGTGTTATGAGCAAGTATATCAATGTCTTAACTATATAAAATCACGTTGTCCTATGAACAAACAAGTTTTACTTACCATACTGGCTATCTGCATAAGCATTTTCCATACACCGATTTTATGTATGAATACCGTGTATATTGACATGCACAATCCTGTATGAACTGCCTGCTAAATTAATTTTACAATGCTGATCAAATGTATACGAATACAACTTGCATATGCGTGATCATCCTGAAACACGATGACGCTCATTTTCAAGCGTCACCGCTCGTATAGTCTTTATAATATCATGTATGAACTGCCTGTTAATGATTTTTACAATGCTGGTCAAAATGTATACAAATACGCCCTTGATATGCCTTAACAACTTGCATATGCATGATCATCCCGAAACACGATGGCGCTTAGTTCCAAGTGCCACCGCTCGCAATTTACATGCCGGCAGTCATTTCTCCACAAGACTCCACAGACAGCATCTAGCTGCTATCGGTGACCGCACTTGTTCATGGCGTGCACGCTGTCAAAGTGCACCCCCCCCTCTCATTGGTCCATTCGGTTTGACGTCTCGCACGTCACTAAGCAGTTGCCAGGGGTAACGCACACTAACTACGTGCGCTTTACCCTGTACGCGCGGCCGGTTCAAGTACTTATTCGCTCCCTGGACAGCCGACCGCCAGGCTGCTGCGTGATTAGTACTCCGTGCCAGGTAAGCGGGATCACTGCCCCTTTTGAGCGCATCCCAGATCCAGAGCGCGTATTTGATATTGACCCTAAGTTCACCGCCCAATTTCTTCACGTTTTTCAGGATTGATAACTGGCTAGTAGTTGGAATCGGATTCTAAAACCCCCCCGCGGCGGCCGATTTTCTTCAAACGGCCAACCTGCAACTGATTACTAGGTAAGGCTCAGTCAGTCCACTGTGTCTTGCCCTCACCAGGTTCGCATTGCACAAAGTTTTGTTAACATCTTCGTATATATATTTTTACTTGTAGATCTATCCAGACCACTTGAACTCAAAGTTTTCGCTGGGCGAAACTGAAAGACTCCGCTCTTGAGTAACGTCACTAACCCTTGCTGGTGAGCCCGTTTTTCCCTGACTTCTCCTACCCAAATAGCAACACGCACCTGGGTATTTTAATTGAGCACGTAATATTTTTACCTCTTAAGTATCGTTGCTGTCACTCACTGGAGATTGCCACATCCGTGACTCCTCCATAATTCCAACCACAGGATTAGTTCCTACCCAACTAGCAACACGCACCTGGGTATTCTAATTGAGCACACAATAGACTTTACCTCTTAAGTATCGTTGCTGTCTCTTACTGGAGATTGGCACATCCGTGACTCCTCCATATTTCCAACCACAGGATTAGATCCTTTGAGCCCCTGGGGCCGCATTCAGCACCCTTGGGCACCTCAAACTAACTACCCATTACTCACTATTGATACGGAACACCATTAACTGCGCGTATCATCCAGAACCATGTCGCATAATTAGTGCGGTTTAGTTCAGTTGGAACACAATGATGAATACTCTGTTTAATGCATTCAGGCTGTCATCTGCCACCCCCCTGTCCTGAAGAAGACCGGCCATGACCTTTAAATAGTGCATCATCTGGGTCGAAACATCGATGAATATATGGTTCAGCTTTTCACAAGTCTCTTGGCTCAAATTAGCAAGCAAAAGTGCTGCCCACCAGAGGCATTGTTTTTCCTCATCCTGACCATCTTGTATTTAATTTTCTTGTTAAATTGTACATACTCTCACGTTGTATATATGATATCCACTGCACCACTTTCACTGAGCACCTTAACTCACTTTATTACATGTCACCTGTAAACTTATTCACTTGACAGCCTCCATCAATTTGTGTGTATATACCTTGAAATCATATAAAATAAGAAGTTCCCAAACATTCAATAGTCGGTGTTGTTGTGTTCCAACTACATGTAACGTACATGTTATTTTCTTAAAATAATTTGACCTCTTTTCTGATTCTGTACAATGTTTAATGGGTGTACTCTCGCCAGCAGGGAGCTACTAAAAATGCTGCTCCCTGTGGACAGGAGCAATGTTTTTAACTGTTCAGGCTGGCAGGGAAGCAGATGAAAAGTTCACTCCCAAGGGAAGGAACATTTTTCATGTCTTGAAGCAGAGTCCCAAAAACATAAAAAATAAAGAAAAGGGGGCAGGGTAGGAATACCCTGATCCCCTAGGAGTGGTAGAGGGGTCCAACAGGGACCTCGCCAGGGTTTAAAAGCATTTTTAAAAATGCTATTTTGCAGTGAATTCGTGGGTAGATCCGCAGTAAAATTGACAAAAAAAGATGCACGTTCTTCTGGGTTTCATTTTTAGGAAGCCCCCAGGTGGACCAAATTCTGGGGACATGCAAAAAAAGGAGGGAGCGCATGGTGCCCCTTCCTAGAGTTTAGAAAACGCCAGGGACCATCACCTCCCTGGGGTATTACTGATAAATTATGCTGGGGGCCACACGGACCCCCACTGCCCAGGGGAGCGTCACCTCCCCGGGTCTTATTTAATTATCAATGAAGGGGCCTCTTGGACCCCCTTTGCCCCAGGGACAGTCACCTCCTTTATGTTTGAAGAATGCTGGGGGGCTGCGTGGACCCCCTGCAACCCTGGGGGGCTGCCACCTCCCCGGGGTTTGACTTTTAATTAATGTGGGGGCCGCACAGACCCCCCGCAGCCCGCACCTCCCTTGGGCTTTTGCCAATGTGAGCCCCAGGGACCATCACCTCCCTGGGGCAAATTGTAAGAAAGGAGAGGAGCGAACATGATCCTGGGGAATGGCACCCCCCAGGGCCAGCTCTAGGTATGTCCCTGGGTGCCCATCCCTGGGACAGAGCTGTTTGCTATGGCTTGGTGGGAGCTTTACTGCTCCCGCCAAGCCATAGCAAACTGTGCTCTGCTTCTAGTAAACAAGAGCAGAAAAAATCCTCTAGCTTGCTTGAAGCGGAGCACCTCCCTCTCTGTCAAAGCAATGCCGGCTAAAGGCAGGAGGCGGGCAGCTGGCAGGAACTGTGGGGGCCTTCAGCTTCCCTCTGCAGTCCCCATCAGTTAAGAGTGGGTGCCCAGGTTGGGACCAGGGCACCCACATCAGAAGCCAGGCCCCGGGGATGGGGTGCCCGGGCCAAAATGAGCCCGGGAGGGGGGGCTGCACAGTCCCACCCCCCTTGTTTAAAAACCGGCCCGGGAGAGGGGTCTTTAATTCATTATAAAAACCAATTGTTTTTTTTAAAAAAAGACCGGCCCCAGGGGATGGGGGCCCCCGGGTCCAAATTGGCCCGGGCAAGGGGGGCCACGAGGCCCCTCTTCCCTAATAAGAGAGAAAGAACTTGAAAAAAAAGAGACAGACCGGCAAGTCAATTGTGGCCCTGCCCCCTTTCACCACCACTCTGCAAACGTGCCTCCTGGCATTCTACTAGTTGGGGACAAAGTACCCTTGCATGCTGAGGGTCCTTGGGGGCCAACAACCCCTCCTGATACCTCCAGTATGTCCCACACAGCGAGACTGCTGAGAGGTCTTTGGAGGTCACACTCTCTTTCTCTACCACTCTGCAAACGCACCTCCTGGCGCACTGCTAGTTGGGGGATGAAGCCCCCTTGGGTCCTGGGGGGCCAACTACCCCTCCTGTTACCTCTAGTAAGTCCCAAACAGCAGGATTGCTGAGAGTTCAACAGAGGCCACGCCCCCTTTCTCCACCATTCTGCAAATGCGCCTACTGGTGCACTACTGGTTGTGGGAGGAAGTTCCATTGGCTGTTGAGGGCCCTTGGGGCCAACAAGCCCTTCTGTTACCTCCAGTAAGTTCCACACAGTGGGATATCTGAGAGGTCTTCGGAGGCCATGCCCCCTTTCTCCACCACTCTACAAACAGGCTTCCTGGCACATTACTGGTTGGGGAATAAAGTCCCCTTAGATGCTGAGGGTCTTTGGGGGCCAAGAACCCCTCCTGTCATCTCCAGTAAGTCCCACACAGAGCGATTGCTGAGAGCTGGTTGGATGCCCCGCCCCTCATCTCCAACACTCTGCAAATGCACCTCCTGACGCACTACTGGTTGGAGGATGAAGTCCTGTTGGATGCCTAGGGTCCTTCGGGCCAAGAAGCCCTCCTGTTACCTCCAGTAAGTCAGACACAGTGGGATTCCGGAGAGCTGGACGGAGGCTCTGACCCCTTTCTCCACCACTCTACAAATGCGACTACTAGTTAAAAAACCATAGACATTCACATGAAAAAAACAAAGGTCACAGGGACGTTATAGTTAGGAAATTGAATTTTAAAAAAAACTTAGAAATTCACTGAAAAAAAACAAAGGTTGCAGGGACATTATAGTTACTCTCAGATTTATCTTGTGCAAAACCATAGAAATTCAGCAGTTACAGATATCTGAGCTAACTATAACTTACGCCCCCAATGCACTGCTTATGACCTCTCATATTTAATCACTCATGACATTTTCAGTGACATCACTGATGACATCACTGATGACATCATCCACAGAACCACTGACACTCCCACTCACACCCCCATACAACCTCTTGTATACTCTTGTATACCCACTCACACACCCACACAACCACTCACATACACATTCACAGACCCATACCACTACTCATGCATTCACTTACTCCTCCATAGACCAACTCACATGCCCACTCACTCAGTCATACAGCAACTCACACACCCAATCACTCACCCATACAGCTACTCATACAGCCCCATACTCACCCACACAGCTACTATAAATCCACTTATTCACCTATACAGTCTCTCACATACCCATTCACTCAGCCATACAGCCTCTCAGCACAGTCATTCACTCACCCATACAACCAATCACACACTCACTCATACACCCACACAACCACTTACATACCCATTCACACATCCATATAAGTACTCACACATCCGCTTACTCACCCATATAGCCATTCAGACACATACTCGCCAATACAGCCACTCACACACCAACTCACTTAACCAAACTCCCACCCAAATAGCCACTCACTCACCCACACAGCACACTTACACACCTAGTCACTCACTCATACAGCCATTCAGACACCCACTCATTCACCCATACAGTTAATCACACACCCACTCACCAACCCATACAGCCACTGACACACCCACTCACTCACCAATACACTCACAGAGCCACCCACACAGTAACTCACATACCCACTTATACACCCATACATCCACTCACACACCCACAGATATAGCCACTCAGACACCCACTCACACATGGATACACACTGTCACTCACATACATGTTAAAAGTAGTATCACTCATTAGTAGTACACCTAGTATACTAATTAAACTCTTGTAGTAGCTTAGTATATATATTTAACACTCATGAATTCTTAGAAACCACTTACACTCATTGGATGATGTCATCAGTGATGTAATCAGTGATGTAATTTGAGAAGTCATCCATGATGTCATCAATGATATCACTGACCATGCAATGAGTGACATAATATGTGAGGTCATAAGCAGTGCACTGAAGGGGTGCAAGTTATAGTTAGCTCAGATAACTGTAACTGCTGAATTTCTATGGTTTTGCACGAAATAAATCTGAGCGTAACTGTAATGTCCCTGTAACCTTTGATTTTTTTCAGTGAATTTCTAAGTTTTACATTTTTTTTATTTTACTAAATATAACGTCCCTGTAACCTTTGGCTTTTAAGTGAATTTCTAAGGTTTTTCAAATTCTATTTCTAGGTTTTAAAAAAAAATTAGTAATAGCGTTTGCAGAGTAGTGGAGAAAGGGGGCAGGGCCTCCATCCAGCTCTCAGGAATCCGGCGGTGTCTGACTTACTGGAGGTAACAGGAGAGCTTCTCGGCTCCCAAGGACCCTCTGCATCCAACAGGACTTAATACCCCAACCAGTAGTGTGCCAGGAGGTGCATTTGCAGTGTGGTGGAGAAAAGGGGTGGGGCCTCCGACCAGCTCTCAGCAATTGTGCTGTGGTTTTGTACGAGTGAAATTTGAGTGTAACTATAATGTCCCTGTAACCTTTGTTTTTTTCAGTGAATATATATGTATATATTATCTACTGGCGGTCGCCAGTAGATAGTTATAGTTAGGACCTATTTTCCATAGGAAATCCGCAACATTCTATTTGAAATAACTTTGGCGCCGGTTGACGAATCTTCGCGACATTCTCAAAACTTATGGCCCGCTCCGGTCCGCTCCTATCCTGAAAGTTTCGGGGTGATTCGTCAAGCGGGGGCCGAGAAAAAAGGGGGGTCCCAAAACATGTTTTCCCCATGCAATTTTCCATAGGAACCTTTCATCGCAGCTACAGCCCGAACTGCTGAACGGAATTACACCAAATTTGGCAAAAAGGTAGCCCTTGGTTCAGGGTCGTGCCTTTTGCTTAATTGGTGTAAATCCGTTCAATAGTTCCTGAGAAAATCAAAAGTAAAATCACATATATATCTATGGCCGCGTAGGGTCCGCGTACCCTCCCGATCACGAGCTGCATGCTAATTGGCTGTCAAGTGGCTGTCAACACTCCAAAACAGGGCCTGTGGAGGCCCTGGGGACCGCCACCCCCCAGGGCCAGCTCCTGCAGTGTCCCGGGGTGCCAACCCCCGGGACACTGCTGTTTGCAATGGCAGGACGGGAGCCTCGCGGCTCCCGTCCTGTCATTGCAAACTTGCTTTGCTTCATTGAAGCGAGAGCAGGGAAACCTGCTCTCGCTTCAATGAAGCAAGCAGATTGCTTTCCATAAGGGGAGCTGCATGTCAGCAGCTCCCCTTATGGAAAAGCAATGCCGGCTCCCGCAGGCCGCGGGGAGCCGGCAGGACCGTGCGGGGATTGGTGACCCCCCCACGGTCCCCAACGAGTGGCCAGGCCCCGGGGATGGGGTCCCCGGGGCCATTAGTGGCCTGGGAGGGGGGCCACACAGCCCCCCACCCCATAAATAAATTAAAAAGAAACGTAAAGGCTGGCCCCGGGGGATGGGGTCCCCGGGGCCTTAAATGGCCTGAGGAGGGGGCCACGCAGCCCCCTCCAAATATATATATATTTTTTTAAAAAGAGGGCATGCCCCGGGGGATGGGGTCCCCGGGGCCAATAGAGGCCCAGGGAAGGGGGGCCACGCGGCCCCCTTCCCGTTTAAAAAAATAAATAAAATAATAATAAAAAGTAAATCCTCAGGCCCCGGGGATGAGGTCCCCGGGCCAAAAG
Source organism: Calotriton arnoldi (assembly GCA_963921515.1). Lineage (NCBI taxonomy): Eukaryota > Metazoa > Chordata > Amphibia > Caudata > Salamandridae > Calotriton > Calotriton arnoldi. Next base: position 3,271,045 of record CAWUFW010000039.1, read on the forward strand.
TGGCCGAGGGAAGGGGGCCACACAGCCCCCTCCCATAGAAAAAAAAAAAAAAAAAAGACCGGCATCGTGCCGGAGGCCCCGCCCTCCCTGCAGCAGTCTGCAAACGCGCCCCTGGCGCGTTGTAAGAAGGGAAAGTAATTCCCTTGAATACTGGGGGTCCCTGGGGGCCAACAAGCCCACCAGAAACCTCCAGTATGCGCCAGAAGCTGCGTTGCAGAGAGGTGTACAGAGGCCACGCCCCTTTTACACCTCTCTGCAACGCAGCTCTGTGGCGCTTTTGGAGGTACATGGTGGGCTAGTTGGACTCCAGGGACCCTCAGTATTCAAGGGGACTTAATCCCCCAACTTAAAACGCGCCACGGGGCGCGTTTGCACGGTGGTGAAGGGAGGGGGCGGAGCTTCAGGTGACATGTGTGCAAACAGGCCCCGTGGCGTGTTTTAAGATGGGGAATTAAATCCTCTTCAATCCTGAGCGTCCCTGGGGGCCAACTAGCCCACCAGGTACGTCCAGAAAGCGCCACAGAGCTGCGTTGCAGAGAGGTGTAAAAAGGGGCGTGGCCTCTGAACACCTCTCTGCAACGCAGCTCCTTGGCGCATACTGGAGGTACAGTGTGTGCTAGTTGGACCCCAGGGACCCTCATGATTCAAGGGGACTTAATCCCCCAACTTAAAACGCGCCACGGGCGCGTTTGCACAGTGGTGAAGGGAGGGGCGGGGCTTGAGGTGACATGTGTGCAAACAGGCCCCGTGGCGTGTTTTAAGTTGGGGATTAAGTCCCCTTCAATCCTGAGGGTCCCTGGAGTCCAACTAGCCCACCAGGTACCTTCAGTAAGCTCAACAGAGTTGCGTTGCAGAGAGGTGAAAAAAGGTGCGTGGCCTTGGAACGCCTCTCTGCAACTCAGCTCTGTGGTCCTAACTGTAGGTACCTGGGGGGCTAGTTGGGCCCCAGGGACATTCAGGATTCAAGGGGCCTTAATCCCGCAACTTAAAACATGCCACGGGGCGCGTTTGCACACATGTCGCCTCAGGCCCCCCCTCCCTTCACCACTGTGCAAACGCGCCTTGTAGCGCGTTTTAAGAGGTAGTTTTAATCCCCCTGCCCTATTATGTACTAGGGACTTACAGAGGAGGTCATGCTAATCACAGGGGTACCCCAACGCATAGTGTTCCCTAGTGTATGTAGGTGTTTTCACTGTATTCTAAGTGTGTTTTAGCATAGCACTGGCTCTGGTTAGTCAGAGTCAGTTACCACCAGTACACGTCGGAAAAAGTTGTGGGCACAGGATGATTTTGGAACAAGGCCTCTTTCTGCTCCTCTGTTGGTTCTTTCTGCACATCTTTTGCTTCTTCCTGCACTTTTCTTCGTCTTTGTGGACTTCTGTTGCTTCTTTCTGCATTTCTTTTGCTTCTTTCTGTGCGTTTTTTCTTCTTTCTTCACATGTCCTACCTCTGTAGGCATAGTTAGAAACTAGCATTTAAAAAACCTTTGAAATTCACTGAAAAAACCATATGTTTCAGGCACGTTATAGTTAGAAATTAGCATTTAAAAAACCTTTGAAATTCACTGAAAAAACCATAGGTTTTAGGGACAGTTATAGTTAGTTGGACATTTCACTCGTACAAAACCCGTGAAATTCCCCCGTTATAGTTAGTTCAGCTAACTATAACTCGCGCCCCCGCAATGCACTGCTGATGACGTCACATGAGTAATGTAATATGTGACGTCATCAGCAGTGCATTGCGGGCGCGAGTTATAGTTAGCTGAACTAACTATAACGGGGAATTTCACGGGTTTTGTACGAGTGAAATGTCCAACTAACTATAACTGTCCCTAAAACCTATGGTTTTTTCAGTGAATATATATATATATATATATATCAAGACAGCTCCGGCTGTCGAAACGCGTTACCTTGTGTAAATAAACCCCACTGCGGCACTTCTGAGAGCGCAGACATTCTTTTCATTTATGTGGTTAAACTGACGGCTTGCTCCGCCGCCTTTCCGCGCCACCTGCCTTGGGCCAGGGATCCTAGCAGGAGCGTCTGCTGTGTTGAATATATACATATATATATATATTATATATATATATTACCTACTGGCAGTTGCCAGTAGGGAGTTATGGTTAGGACCTAGTTTCTATAAAAAGCGTTTTTTGTTTTGCCAATAACTTTGGCACCGTTTGACCAATCTTTACGAATTTTTCAAAAGTTGTACGCCACTCACTTCAGCTGCTGTTTGGAAAGTTTCAGTGTGGTCCATCAACGGGAGAGGTGAGCAAAAGAAAGAGTCCCCAAGTGCATTTTCTGCATGTTAATTCCCATAGGGATTTTGAACACGACTACAGCCCGAACCACTGGAAAGAATTAAACCAAATTTGGCAAAAAGCTATCTCTTGGTCCAGAAAGAGAGTTTTTTTGTGATTTGGTGTAAATCCGTTTGGTAGTTTTAGAGAATTAACCAAAATCCCAATTTATGAATCTAGGGGCACAGACCCTCTGCGGATCCACTGGCGGTGATTCGTGGCTCCACATGCCAGAGCAAGGTCCTGATTGGCTGGCCGCAACCTGAGAGAAAAGTTGCAGTTGCCATTTTATGTGTGTGGAAACGGTACCCGGGTCTGAAAAGAAGCATGTAAAACAGATGAAGGGGGTCAGGGTAGAGGTGCCCTGACCCTATGGGTGCCTTAAAATGAGGTATAACTCCCGCAAATGCTTTTTTTGGTCACTAGCAAAATCTGCGCTGCCGTCGCTTGGCTCAGCGTGACCCCCATGTAAATCTACAAACTGGACCACGAAGTTACACGGGGGGCCATGCTGAGCATCGCGTAAGATTCGTGGATTCGCAGAACAAAACAACCAAATTGGGTTTCTTTGCAGGAAGCATGGAAAGGGTTAAATAAATACTGACCATTTAGAAGTGGACTAACAAGAAAGGAAGATGAAAGGAATGCTGTGATTTGTTTAATAGAGCAGCATAAGTAAGACCACATGGTGAGGGGTAGCCATTTTACATGCTTTACTACTCAGAGAAGAGGTGGTTTGCAAGAGTTCTGACTGGAGATTTGGAATGAAAACAGATGTTACCAGACAGAGAAATAAAACTGGGAGAACAGCAAAGAGGTTTTACAGGTATGTTAATTAGGTTGTAGTATGTGAAGGTATATTTAGATAAAACATTGTGAGTGTATGTAAGCTGAAAGAAAATGTGTACCTTCTAGACACTATACTATAAGGGAAAATAGAAGGGAGCTTAGATGAGAACATTAACTAAAAATATAGTGAGCGGGAAAGGAGAAAGAGAAATTGGTATACTGAAAGTAGAGTAAATTTATTAAGCCAGTATTATTGAATGTGTTTCAAATTAGATGTGGGTGCTTGCTTATAGTATGCAATTTAATAGTATGTATTTTGCAAACACTCACGCAGGCACTTGCATATCTCCCATAAAAGCACTTATTTACCCACCACTCATAGAGCCAGACAGTGACTGCAACACTCAGTCACACACCCATAAAGCGATTCACACACCCATTTACTCACTATACGTCCAAGTTTGAGTACTAGTTTGCCCTTAGTTCCTGGGAGGACATGCACAGAATGCAATCAGCATCACACAAAGACTTTGAAGAGGACTACTTCAGCACTCTTGAAAAGGGAGAACCCTGATTGTAGTTGACCTCAGAATCTGGGCCACAAATGGTAGTGGGTTTCAGGAGGAGGGAGAGGAATGGAGAAATGAGTGGGTAATATCTCCAGAGGAGAGAGGGGGTCCCCCTTAGAGAGACGTCTCTATTGGATAAGGTGCAGGAAGCACTGTCTCTTCCCAAACTCAGTCCCCTGAGGACCTCAATGACAGACAGGCTAAATGGGACCTGAGGCCGCATTTGGCCCAGCTGGCCTCGGAGGAGAGAAAAGCTGAGGCTAAGAGAACCTTGGAGGAGAGAAGGGTCTTGCTGGCTGGAATGTTAAGGAGGTGTACTTGAAGGCTAAATAGCTGGTAGAGTCTAGCAAAAAAGGCATGAGCAACACTACTGTGTCCAGTGCAGAAGAAAGAGTTCATTTATTCAGAAACTTGGGGGCAGATTTGCAAGCCCCTTGCACCACTGGTGCATCACTTTTTGTTAAGCATCTTTGATTTTTTTATATGCCATATTTACAAAGTGACGCATCTAGGGCGATGCATCATGGAAGACAGCACTGCTTCAAAATGGAACTGCGCAAGAATCTGATGCGTCACATAAGTATTAAAGTATGCAAGGTAGGCGTTCCGATGTAATATCTAACACATTACTGATGCAGGGATATTTACAAGCATTCCCCACGGTGACGCATCTTTTGGCTGTGTCACGCATCTTTAAAACTGTGCTAGAATCCCTACGCCTCACAAACCCACACGTAGGGAATGACGCATGTGCCATAGAAATAAAATCTAAGCCTAACAGAGCAGTCTAGCAGCAGATTAGACAGCTGGGAGTTGGACCAAGAAGACGACAACCACTACCAGACCAAATACCAAATCTCACCCACCACCATCATCACAAAGGCAGCGCAGGAGAAGAGAGCGCATCTATCGCCAAAGGACCACCCTCATTGGGCTCAGGGATGAACAAGTCATCAAAATGTATCGCCTCAAGAGGGCATCCATTGTGACCCTGCTGCATCAGATCTCACTACGGCTACAGCCACCAACTGACAGGGTCTGCAACATTGCACCACAGACAAAGCTCCTGGCGGTCTTACACATGTTGGCCTCAGGATCTTTCCAAACCACAGCAGCACGAGTGGCAGGTGTCTCCCAGGCATCTTTCTCAGCCTTCCTCCCTTCTGTCCTGAATGCCATTAATCAGCTCACACCACAGTACCTCCTTTTCCCCAACAGACAACATTAGCAGATGGAGATTAAACAAGACTTTTATGGCATCACAGGCTTCCCACAAGTTCTTGGTGCAATGGACTGCATGCATGTAAAACGGTTACCACCTGCAGCAACTTCCCATCTATACCGTTACAGGAAGCACACACACTTCATCAATGTCCAGGCCAATGTGGACCATCGGCGACTCCACCAATGTACCTGCCAAGTATCCTTGGAGTGTGCATGATTCATATATATTTAGCAACAGCATCATCAATGAACGTTTCCAAAATTGTCAATATGGCAATGGGCTACTTGTAGGTAAGCAACAATCAATTAACACACATACCAGTACTCTGTAACAATAGCTGGCCATCTGGCACCTTCAGGGCCTCATTTAATAATGACGCAATAAGTGATTGTGAAAAGGTTAACCCACATCTACACTATAGATACCTAACATACAGTCAAAAGGTGCATACTCCATTGGCAGCATAACAGAAAGTGTCCTGTGGGTACCATGGTACTACCTGCCCTCTATGTTTGCCCCCAGGGCACATTGTGATTACAGAGGTGGGCACAGATGCATGTAACGCACCTCATGAAATGCTGAATGCACATGTGCCTATAAGGCAACGGTGCTCGCTGTAGGCAACTTATTCACTGTTGCATGGTGTTTGTGAACAGATGCAAAGGATGAAATACCCTTGGCCCTATGCCTGCACAGTACCACAGGCCAAGATCAGAGTACCAGAAGCTCACATCATGTGCACAAACATTGCACCACCTCAGAGATGTGGCACTGTCAGTTTGCCCACAAAGAAGATTGCCAATACTGAGGCTTAAAAGGGTGTCCCATAGCTAACACAGACATCACCTTGCATGCGCTAGTCACAGCACCTGTCTTTAAGGGAACATGAAACATCTGTCAAAATTGCATTTTGTAAACCACTTGCAGAGTGACACATGGAGCAACTAATTTAAAGCTGATATGCATATTAATTTAATGTTCTGCCCTCATGGCAGCATGAGTAAGTGTCAGCCATGGGTGCAGCACAATCTATATAACATGCCTCACCTTCCATTTTTTTTGTTCGGTGCACAAAAGTCAAGGATGATTTTTTACAAGCTCCTTGCGCAGCTGGTACACCGCATTGTGTGATGCACTGGGGGAGTAACCTGCTGGCTCACATGCACAAGGACACATTAATTCACCATGTGTGGCTTTCTGTGTGCCAGCAAATACTGTCCCTTTCATGCAAGACTATGCGTGTAAGGTGTGTGACATGGTTGTGGCTGTGGGTGTTCCAACGCAGCAACCATGTATCTTGATGCATATCATAAAGTGTAAAAATGTACTACATAGAAATGCAACTGAATGCTCTGCAAAACCACGGTTTGCATAGTGAGTCACACTGTTGATATATGCTTACATCCCACCTACTTTAATTTACCTCTTTCAATGTGTACTGCATTGTAAAGCATGTATGGAAAGAGGAAATCACCAAAATGGATTGTGTTTGTGCATTAAGGTGTCCCTTCATGATCGAAAGCAATGTACACATGACGCAGGCATTTGTGCAACATGGTACAAGGGTGCCAGTGCGGGGCCAAGTCAGCCGATTGTGTGACAACGCAGAGGCAAGCACATTGAATAAAACAATCAATATAAATATGTTGCATCACTGTGCTTTGAAAGTGACTCACTTCAGCGCAGCCAAATGACTTGCAGCACTTTCATAGTGAAATGGGCCTAGGTGTGCCATGCACAATAATGGAAAGTGTATATCATACATAATAAGTACCTAGGTATCACTTACACATTACATGACCTCTCACATTTCAGTCACCAAATCATACACTGCAATGCACCATCCTCTGGCATGCCCATTACATGATACCCGGGCAATTTAAGTGACATGTGTCACAAACAATGTGCAACTCTATCGTAAACACCCCATCTAATTTACCAAACAGTAATCTCACTGAAAATGTTGGCAGACATGACATACACCACATGACAGGTTTACTCAAGTATGTTCAAAAGTTAATACAGTTCTCTTACTTTCCACTTACAGCTGATCAAGGATATGGCCTATAGACGTGGTTGATGACACCATTTGGACATCCCCAGACTGATCCGCAAAAGGCCTACAACCATGCACATTGCCGAACAAGAAATATCAAAGAGAGAAGCTTTGGCCTGCTCAAAGGCAGGTTTCGTTGTCTGGATTTATCAGGTGGAAGGCTACTGTATTCACCAGAAATGGTTTGCAAGATGATCATGGAATGTGCAATACCACACAATATATGTGTTAAGATGAATGTGCCTTGGGATGAAGAACCACAGCCCCTCGATGCTGATGATGAAGCTGAAGCAGAACAAAGAGCCATATTCAACACTGCTGCAGGGATAAGACGTTGCACTCACATTGTCACCCAATTTTTCACATTATGTCGAAATTCTACATTTGTACAAATTAGCACCAATGTTTCAAATAAACTCACAAATATACATGGAAGACTTGCAGGTGTGTTCCTTTTGTACACAGGTCATTAGATACCAACAGCATCAAATGTGAATTGCTTGTATGTCTGTTAAAATAGCAATGGTCTGAATCATCCAACTGACCGGTGTGTGTAACATGTGTCTACATACGCCTTTGCCTACCACATAAAACATCATGAAAATTAAGGTGCTGCATCCGCTTGTGTGTGCATACCATTGGTACAGATAGGTCATGTGCAGTCATAACGCTAACAACATCTACAGATGTGGCACACAGATTGGCATGTGTGCACGGCACCATACCTTAGTCTTTTATAGCATGTGCACCTGCCTCAAGCAGTGACTGATAAACTTTTTAATAAGAGGCATTTACATAACAATTATACATGTATTCCAATATGCAATGTCTTACATAAGCAACAGTGCTTAGTACGCAATAATGGGATGTGTCACATCATTACTAAACACATCTCCCATGCAAAGTGTTAATACTGAGCACAACTGGCCCTGTGAATGAGAAAGTAACACCGCATGTTGCTGCAAGTTTATTTGCAGAGCCAAGCTGGCTTATTTATGAAGCACAGACATGCAACTTATTTGCTAACATATGTTGTTCTTTGTGCTTTACTATGCACAGGCACACAAACTGATGTCATGCGTCAGCAGAGGCACACTTGCAGCATGGTGCAAGGATGGCTGGTTAGAGGTGAAAATATACTTTGATGCAGAAAGGGGCACCTTCCTGCACAAAAAGAATCATTTTTGAAGATTAACTCTTCAAATGTGTGCTGTCAAATGCAGCACGCATTGAAAGAGGGAAAATTGTTGAGAAAGGAAGATTTGTCACCTCGTTGTGCATTGCGACGCCAACGCTGGTGTGGCGTAGCAGTCTCATGCATTTCCGCATATATGATTGCTCGTAAATGTGGAAATGCAATAGTGGACATGTGTGTTGTTTGGAAAAAGCACATAAACACCCATGTCCCACCCCAACATGCAAAGTGTTGCGTGAGAAGTGGCAATATATACAAGCATATGTAAAGCCACGCAGGGTGCCTGTTTGTGTCAAGAATTGGCCTGCAGGTTGGGCTGCTGGTGCGTTATGCAACGTGACACACCAATGGTGCAAGGTGCCTGTAAATGAACCACAAAGATCACACAATTTTCATGTGAAACAAAGATTTGGGACATATCCCAGGACGTAGGTGAATGCCAGAACCAAAAATGACCAGCTCATGGTAAAATACATGCATCATGTTGTAAGGAAACCTCAAATGAGCATTACGTGACACATCACTTGCACAAGACCACGTATCACCCCTTAATTCAACATAATTCTAGGTTGAGTCACTTTGACACACAAAACGTGTCGCCTCTTGCTGAATACTGACGTAACAAAATTATCGTGTCGCATCTCCTGTACAAATGCATGTTGCCTTATTAAGCATAACGCAACAAATGAGAAAACCACGCAACACATAGAAATGTCACGCATGCAGATGTGATCCATAAATGGCAATTGCGTCTAAAACATCGACGCATAGTCACAAATAAGACGTAAAGCGTAAAAACGTGTTGCATCCATACAGGAAATGATGCAATGACTCAGCCATGCTGCAAATCAGGAAGTACACAGTAACTTTCTCTTTCACTTAGTAGTCCTAGGGGTGTGCTTGTTGGAGGAGTCTGATTGAGTTTCATTAAATTGTCCTGTGTTTTGTGTGTGTTTTGTGAACTAATTCAATTTTTTGTCTGTTTATTGTCCTCTTAGAGTATTTGTCTTGTTAAAATTGTTGTCTTTCGGGTGTTTGTGTGTTTTTTGGGGTAAATAGGTGTAGGTTAGTATTAAGGTTGGGTTTCAAAGTTTCTGTTTGTTTTTTCTCTTTTTTCCTAACTCATTAACTTTTACCATGACAGACAGATCCAAAAACCTGTCACACAGTAAGTTTGGGGGCCTACTGTGGCTCATATTCCATTTCCTGCTTAGAATGCTCAGCACAGGGGGACGTGTCAGCAAAGGGTACCCACTGAAGGAATGCTGGCAAAGGTGGGAGAAGGTCCAGCACCACATGTCATGAATTTATGATATGGATCGGATGGTCCACCAGTTCAAACACCGCTGGCAGGATGTTGTCAGCAGAGAAGCAGACTTGCTGGACCATCTCAGACTGGAAGTCGGTGGCTCTATTAGTAAGTCAATACCTAAAAAAACACACATGTGGCTTATTTACAGGTCTCCTGTGACGCAACACATTGCTTCCTCCATTATTAAATGTGAAGCACTGGCGGCGCAAAGGGCTTAGAGAAAAGCCCCTATGATTTTTTGCATGTTTGCATGTTGGAAGGTCATTGTGCCATACATCTGACACTTTGGTATCGCTTTGTTCGCCCTAAGTTGGCAGGGTATGCCCAGACGTGGGTCCCTTGCTCACTTTGCCACTGGATTCAAGCTAGCCTGGCTGATGACGGCTGAATAGCCAGAAACCGGTCCCAGGATGCTTGTTTCCGGTCCAGGGAAGACATGGCTTGGCAGTTCGGGCTGGACTGTTCCCATGAGGCACAGGGTCAGACTGATTTGCATATGGCCATGTCTGAACTGGGGTGGTGGAGTGAGCTAAAGAATGATGATGGATTAAACCCAGATCAGTTGACTAGTGGTGAGTGTTTGATTAGCTCAAGCGCTCCGTCCATCATCCCCTTTGGTATCGCTTTGTTCGCCCTAAGTTGGCAGGGTATGCCCAGACGTGGGTCCCTTGCTCACTTTGCCACTGGATTCAAGCTAGCCTGGCTGATGACAGCTGAATAGCCAGAAACCAGTCCCAGGATGCTTGTTTCCGGTCCAGGGAAGACATGGCTTGGCAGTTCAGGCTGGACTGTTCCCATGAGGCACAGGGTCAGACTGATTTGCATATGGCCATGTCTGAACTGGGGTGGGGGAGTGAGCTAAAGAATGATGATGGATTAAACCCAGATCAGTTGACTGGTGGTGAGTGTTTGATTAGCTCAAGCGCTCCGTCCATCATCCCCTTTGGTATACATCTGACACACAGCATGGTTTCAACTTCAAAAGGCATTGTTGCTCATTTACAATCATCCAGTGCTGTCGGTGCATCGCTTTTTTGTGACGCACCCTATTACCATGGATATGAAAAGCCACCATGCGTGGCATTCCCTGTCCTTGTAAATATGGCACCTTTACACACAGCCCTTTTCCTGAAGGGGTGTTCCATGGGTGTTGCTGTGGGTGTTCCCATGCAACACCCATGGAACATGAAACATTTCCGGATGTTAGAGAAATAAAAAATCATGGAAATGCATCTCACTGCCACGCCTCCCCAAGGGAGGCATAGGGGAAGCACAACCAGGAGGAATGTACTCATTTCTCAAATGTTTTTCATCTTACTATACGTGCTGCATCCTGCAGCAAACATAGTGCAAGGAAATCAACTGTGGTGATTTTTTATATGCAAGAAGGTGTTCATTCCTGCACATACACAATCATCTCCGTGACGCAGACATCCTTGCACCATGGTGCAAGTGTACCTGCATCAGGGCATGGCAGATAATTATGCACCAGCGCAGGCGAAATCACAAGGATGCAACACATCATTGTTAAAATGTCACAACCCTGTGCTGTGAAAGTGTCACAGCGTGGCACAGCCAAAGGGCTTGTTGTGCCACGCTGCAGCACTTTCTTGTAAATGAGTCTCATGGTCTGTAAATTACATGCTTGTGTAATGTCAATTTCTTGTGCTCAATGCATACACTGTGTTAGACCTGGCACCATTGGCGTGGGTCTCCCTTCCATTTTTCGCTGTTGTCTCCTCCATTTTGCTGGTGTTAGATGTTCTGGGCGCTGTGCCACTGCCCTTCAGTGCCACAGCGCGAATGCTCCCTGTGTAAATATGACATGTGAATTGGTATATCCATGATTGGCTTATTTGGTTTACCTGTTAGTCCCTAGTAGCGTGGCCTGTGTGTGCCCAGGGCTGGTAAACCAAATGCTGCTGGGGGCCTGCAGCGCTGGTTTGCGCCACCCACAGAAGCAGCTTGTAAAGTGTGTCTCAGACCTGCCACTGCAGAGTCTGTGTGCAGTCCAGAACTGCCATCTTGGCTGTGAAGTGCACCCACTTCCCAGCCCCTGAACCTTCCCTTGGCATCATGTAAGTCACCCCTATGGTAGGGTGCATTGTGTGTGTAAGGTAGGACATGCCTTGGTGTGTGTAGCATGTCCTGGTAGTGAATTACACCCAATTTCGTTTTTCACTACTGTAAGGCTACCTGTTCCCCATAGGCTAGAATGGGCAGTTTGACTATTACATTCTATAGTCCTAATTGACCCCAGGAACATGGTAGAAAAACGAATTTAGTATGCCTGAGCTCAGAATATTAAAATACATCTTTTAGTGAAGTTTATTTTTATATTCTGTGTTTGAAAATACCACTTTTAGAAAGTAGGTATTTTCTTGCCTAAGCCTTCCAGTGTGCTCTGCTGTTATGTGTATTGGCTGTCTGGTTTTGGAGGGACAGGGCAGGCTGAGTCAGACCTGGGTTGAATAGAGAGATCTGCATTTAGAGTACGGGGAGGGGTAGCTCCTTGACCTGAATAGGGCTGTGCCTGGCAAGGTGAATGCTGGCTCCACCTCCTACTGTGTGTCTGATAGCAGACCCCCTCTTTCTGAAAGGAAGGATGCAGCCTGGTAAACAAAGTGCTCCAGGACTGAACAGAACTGGCTCTGGCTAGGCTCAGTGACTTGTAGCTTTTGAGAACAAAGGCTTTTGGGGTATAAATATCTGTGCTGAAACCCCTACAAAGTGTATTGCTCCTGGACATCAAGACGAACCTCTGTCCGTGTAACTGAAGGAATCTGCAGGAGGTGACTATCCTTGTGCTTGTGTGCTGTTTCTTGGATTGGCCTGCAGTGGTTACCATTGGACTTGGCAGAAGAGGGAAAAGGACTTTTGAGAGAACTTTTATTAATCTTGCTAAAGCAATCACCCAAGGGCTAGGAGAGAGCTAGCCTCCTGTTGAAGTCTCAGGCACATCAGACTTCACCACCAGCCTCCTGATTCCTCCCAGCGAGGATTTCTATCTGCAGGTGAGGCTCCTGTGAGTTCCAGGGCCTCTAGTTCTACTACAGAGAAGAGAGTGCTGACATCGTCGCTAACGCACGTTTGCGAGCCGCCGCACCCGAAAGCGCCCGAAAAATCATCGCACTGCTGCCGCCGAGTGCTCGCAACCAAAGATCGAGTCATCGCACCGAGATCATCGCTTCACGACATCGCAGCGCGGACGCCGAGCGTCCGCCATTTTCATCGCATCGCATCAGGATCGTCGCTCCCTCGCGGAGCGCCATTTCTTCGCATCGCAACCCGATCGCACACGCAACAGGATCGTCGCCTCGTCTCCTCCCTTGCGGCAAGGAGTCATCGCACCAGTGGTCTAGCGTGCAGAAGTTTGTCGCATCGTCTCCACACGCATCAGCAGATCGGCGCATCATCCTCCCTCGCGGCAAGGATTTAACGCATCGCCGGCCTCGCGTGCAGAAAATCATCGCTACAGCTTCTTTGCGACAATTTGTTGGTTTTGCTACGAAATCCAGGTACTTTGTAAGTAAAAGGGTCGCAGAGACCACTGCTTTGAACTGCACTCCTCTTGGCACACTTTGAACTATTTTTGCAGCATTTCAAGAGTAATCCTATTTTACAGTATTGTGGCTTTTTATCGTTATTGGTCTTGTGTTAAGTCTATATATAAAGATACTTATTTTTGATAACTACTTGTGTGGTGTCCCTTTGTAGTGTTCCTCACTGTGTTACTGTGTATGGTCATAAATGCTTCACACACTGCCTCTGAGATAAGCCTAACTGCTCGTGCTACGTTACCACAGGGTTGAGCAGGGGTTATCAAAGGGTGGAACCCTCTCACTCTGACTTAGGAAGAAGGGTCCCTACTTGGACAGTGGCCAGCCATTGCCAACTAGAGACCCCCATTTCTAACATACTGTATACAAGTCCAACATTCACAGGTCATTGTACCTCTGTTTATGTCTCCTAGGTGGACCCCAGCCATACACACAAGGGGAGGTGGACTCGTTCGAGGACCCCAATGCTACCAGTGAGTATGAATTCTCAATGATTGTGATCATGATGGCCAAAGCAGAAAAATGTCTATGGCTGTTAACAATCACACATGCCACAACAGACAGCAGTATGTTCCTTTTAAATGATAAGATATATGTGCCCTGAAATGATTTATCGCTAGGTGTCACATGAAAGTATACATCTGGGTCAAATGTTTCAATACACAGTGCTGAACTCAAATCCACAATGAACTCAAACATGCACATTGAGTCCATAACACATTACATCACTCTAGCAAAGGATGTTCTGGCATTGACTAGGTCACATGAATCTAAAGTTTTCTGAAAATGCAACATAGGTGGCAATGTGCCACATTGTTGGTTATGCCCCTAGTCATGTACCATTTGGTGTAGTTTGTCTGTGCAATGACTGATGCAGCTGAAAATCACAATTAACACATGGTGCAGGTCTCATGCACAACCATTCTTAAATGTGTGGCTCATGTTCCAAAATGTACCCTGAGTAATCATGCATTTCAACAGTTGTTACTGGAAGCTAGACTCACGTATCCTTCCATAATGCTATTGCAACATGTGCTGCATTGTGCAGCACAGATAGCAAAATTACAATGACACCACAGTTTGATCATGAGAAGGAGGGTGTACCTACCAACACTGACACAAAGTTTACTACAATGCAGACATCAGTCCAACATAGTGCATGCTTGTCAGCATTGACACTTGTCAATATCTTGTTACACCGTAACGTGATAGCATCTTAGATTTGGTGGGCTCATGTGGCCCTGTGACAGAGTCACCATGTATGACGGTTCAAGCTCAGCCAATGTTTTAGTGTAAATGGATGGGACTTTACCTGATCATTATGTGAGAACATGTATGTAGTGTGGACAAGGGCAGAAAGATGTGTAAGTGCCAAACCCAAACCTAAATTCTATTTGAAGATGCCTCTATGTGGTCACCTATAACTGGGTGCTTAGCAGATCATTGTGCATCTTGCTGCCTGTGTGTGTAGTGACTAGCAGGGACATGGCTGTCTCAGTTAGTATGGCCAACAGAAAATGTATCAGGTTTTTGCTTTTGAGCATTAGCTCTGCGATCACAATGTTTCTAACAATCTTCACGTTCTTCCATTGTCATGATCTGTCAGTGCACTGTATGTGGGCATTAAGGCTGGGTGGTTAACTCCACTCCACCAGCAAAGTTTGCTGAGTTTTAGAACTCCGCACTCCATTTGGAGTATGAAGTTTTCCAAAACTCCACAATCGCAGCAGAGCGGAGTTGACCGGGGCTGCTGGTAGACTTACCTTCCTCCCAAATCGTTGTCCTGCTCCTGCTGCTGGCTCCACTCAGCTTCCGCTGCTCCAGTTCAATTACCATGAAGAACTATATTGCGCATGGCGTACTGCATGAAGTCATGCCTGATCCTATGAAATCCCATGATAGGGTCAGGCATGCCTTCACGCAGTACGCCATGCGCAATGCAGTTCTTCATGTTAATTGAACTGGAGCAGCAGAAGCCGAGTGGAGCCAGCAGCAGGAGCAGGACACAGATTTGGGGGGAAGGTAAGTATACCAGCAGGCCTCACTACGTGGGGGGGTGAGGGTCCGGGGGTTTAACGTGAGGGGGGTGGAGGATAGGGGGTGTGCAATGAGTGACTCTGCCAGGACATGGAACTCTGTGGAATTTCACTGAGTTTTCCAGTAACTCCGTGAAATTCTGCGGAGTACAACTACGCAAGCTCCACCCTGGCTTAGTGCGCATCCAGGACATCTATGTTACATAATTTAGCTACATCACATGTGAACAAGTTCACATGTTGAAGAATAAGATCTGGTACATTCAGCAAATCTCTAATGTTTGGGTGATGTGACATTGTACCAATCATTCACTTCCAATGGCAAAAATAAGACTAGTACAAATAGTACGCAAAAGATATCTGTGAATGCCAGTCAGCCTTGTGGCTTGTCATGATGTGATCATTGTGCATTTTAAGAACAAATGTGAAATGTGTATTTACGCCATCAGTGTACATCTGGGAGATCGGAATTGCCTTCAGAGTCCTGCCTGTGTGTGAATTGATTCGTTCATCACAAGTGATTGGATGGGGCATCTGCATGAGGCCTTTTGTGCTTTCACACAAATAGTGTTTTCACAGAGGGTGAGTGTCTGGACAGGATGCACTAGTCATGACAGTTGTACAAATGTGATGTATTGAATAGTGATCAATGTACCCAATACACAAGGATATTGTATCCCAGGTAGGTACATGTGTCCCTACATCCTCAATACATAGGTAGTTTCCCCTTGCTTTTACATCCTGGCATGCTGCATGTCTTTCAACATTGAGTGCGGCATTTAATAGATGTAGCATCAGCGTGGAACCACAAAGCACTTTGTCTGCGCCAAGCTGTGGCACTTTCAGAGCACAGCGCATGTTTCTTGTCAAGGATACCCTGAGTACCTAGATGTATCATGGTGGGGCATAGTACGTACATGTTTGTGCAAAATGTTTGGAAAACTGATGTATGGTTACTAGTTTATCATGGCTGTGTGATTTTCTCAATTCTCTTCCATGTCATCCTATCACTTCTTATATTTATGATGGTCAGTTGATGGCATAGGATGTGATTAACAACTTTGATGTGTACTGTTGTGTGTTTCTCGTGCAGTGATCAGATGCTTGGCACAAGTTTCATTGTAAGCATCTACAATGTACTCATGCATTTACCAGCTTTGCGTGTCAGCTATGAACGCAATGACTGACACATGTGTCATTCTTGTCCAACAGTCAACATGACTGCTGAGGAGGAACATGCTTTCCAAATCTGAAAAACACGTTATAGCCACATATGTCAGATAGCAAAGGGGTTCCAGATAATGGCTCGTCTGTATGACAAGGAAAAGGCTGCAAAGTCATTGGTGTCCACAGTTCCTGCCAAGAGGAAACCTAATGGAAAGGGCAAGACGGCCTGCAAGGACATGGGCAATGGAGGTGGATATGATTTGCAGGCCAGACCTTCTGCAGCTCCAACACGAGCCCCCGGACAGTCTGCGCACCCAAGTGCTGGGCAATCTGGTGGACAGGGGATGCCCACACAAGATGTCAATTTTTTTAAAATAAAGATTCTTGGGTTGGAACTGCAAATAGCCACAATGCTGTGCAAAATGGACAAACTGCAGCAGTCTGTGGACCGCATACTGGACCAATTGTAGTGGCCATTTTGTTTACCTGTTTTTAGGACAATCTGTTTTATACTGTAGAATAGTTATAGTGTAGGTGTAGTGCGGGTTAGATTAGGTAGTCTTAGGTAGTTTAGTTAGTAGTTTGATCATGTTTATAGGTTTTCTTTACTTTTTTCATTCTCATTATTCAATACTTTGGGGTGGGTGGGCGAGTTGGGGATGTTTCAAATGTTTCATACTTGACATAAAAAAAATTCCCCAAAATCTATTTATGTGTTTGATAACTTGTTTGCCTAGTTTATGTATAGCTTAAGTATGTGTATGTCCATTGTGCATTGATGTGTTAAGGGGGGTGGGGGCTGATGTTTTAGTGGTCTTACGTGATACATGTGTAGCATAGGATGAGTTAAGTTAAGTTATGTAGGTAATTCATAGTTAGGATAGATTAATTTTTAGATAGATATTTAGGTTTTAGAATTTTATAGGATAAGTAAGTTTGATAGCTTTGTAAGTAGTTTTATCTACAGTTTCTTATTGCTATTAAAAGTTAAAATGAGCCATATATACTCTTGTTCATTGTTGGACAGCATTAAGTTCACACATTTCTGCTTTTGACTGATTGGGGACATGCAATGTAATTTGGATTGTGTGTATGTGTTTGTGGGCATAGCACATTTAGTATGGGGAAACATCATTTGTCTGACATTGGATATGTGATTTCAACACTTGAGACTCAACAGTTTGGGGCAGGCACTGTTGGGAGTTGTCATACATGATACTATCATTTGTCACCTTGCAATGCTAAGAACATGTGCATGTCTATGTAAAAAGATTCGGTGACATCAGTGTTGAGTACTATTCTATTTGTGACATTAGGTGTTAGTTCTTTCACAGATGGACAGCACATATACACTCCACATTAGCAGCTTAGGTGTTGTTTGACCTATTTCACGGAAATGCGCAACATGATAATGTATAACAAGTTGTAAATTAAGGCCACTGATCATCACAATGGCTGCAAACAGGACATGTTGACTGGCAGTAATGTTATAAGGAATTCAAAGAAACTAATTGGCAGACATATTGGTTACTGATATGACTTCTTACACTCCCTGTGGCTATGTTGATAAGTGTACAAGGAAATATCTCTGCTTCAAAAGCAGTAGTTGTACATGGTCTTGCAGCATGCACTTATTGGTCCTTTCAAGACACATATCGAGTCATTACACACACTCTCACTGATGCTCAAATTTATTTACACAAGGGGGGGATGATGGACGGAACGTTTGAGCCAATCAAACACTCACCCCCAGTCAACTGATCTGGGTTTAATCCATCATCATTCTTTAGCTCACTCCACCACCCCAGTTCAGACATGGCCATATGCAAATCAGTCTGACCCTGTGCCTCATGGGAACAGTCCAGCCCGAACTGCCAAGCCATGTCTTCCCTGGACCGGAAACAAGCATCCTAGGACCGGTTTCTGGCATTCCAGCCGTCATCAGCCAGGCTTGCTTGAATCCAGTGGCAAAGTGAGCAAGGGACCCACGTCTGGGCATACCCCCGCCAACTTAGGGCGAACAAAGCGATACAAAGGGGATGATGGACGGAACGTTTGAGCCAATCAAACACTCACCCCCAGTCAACTGATCTGGGTTTAATCCATCATCATTCTTTAGCTCACTCCACCACCCCAGTTCAGACATGGCCATATGCAAATCAGTCTGACCCTGTGCCTCATGGGAACAGTCCAGCCCGAACTGCCAAGCCATGTCTTCCCTGGACCGGAAACAAGCATCCTAGGACCGGTTTCTGGCATTCCAGCCGTCATCAGCCAGGCTTGCTTGAATCCAGTGGCAAAGTGAGCAAGGGACCCACGTCTGGGCATACCCCGCCAACTTAGGGGCGAACAAAGCGATACAAAAGGGGATGATGGACGGAGCGTTTGAGCCAATCAAACACTCACCCCCAGTCAACTGATCTGGGTTTAATCCATCATCATTCTTTAGCTCACTCCACCACCCCAGTTCAGACATGGCCATATGCAAATCAGTCTGACCCTGTGCCTCATGGGAACAGTCCAGCCCGAACTGCCAAGCCATGTCTTCCCTGGACCGGAAACAAGCATCCTAGGACCGGTTTCTGGCATTCCAGCCGTCATCAGCCAGGCTTGCTTGAATCCAGTGGCAAAGTGAGCAAGGGACCCACGTCTGGGCATACCCCCGCCAACTTAGGGCGAACAAAGCGATACAAAGGGGATGATGGACGGAACGTTTGAGCCAATCAAAAACTCACCCCCAGTCAACTGATCTGGGTTTAATCCATCATCATTCTTTAGCTCACTCCACCACCCCAGTTCAGACATGGCCATATGCAAATCAGTCTGACCCTGTGCCTCATGGGAACAGTCCAGCCCGAACTGCCAAGCCATGTCTTCCCTGGACCGGAAACAAGCATCCTAGGACCGGTTTCTGGCATTCCAGCCGTCATCAACCAGGCTTGCTTGAATCCAGTGGCAAAGTGAGCAAGGGACCCACGTCTGGGCATACCCCCGCCAACTCATTCTTTAGCAGTTCGGGCTGGACTGTTCCCATGAGGCACAGGGTCAGACTGATTTGCATATGGCCATGTCTGAACTGGGGTGGTGGAGTGAGCTAAAGAATGATGATGGATTAAACCCAGATCAGTTGACTGGGGGTGAGTGTTTGATTGGCTCAAACGTTCCGTCCATCATTCCCTTTGTATCGCTTTGTTCGCCCTAAGTTGGCGGGGTATGCCCAGACGTGGGTCCCTTGCTCACTTTGCCACTGGATTCAAGCAAGCCTGGCTGATGACGGCTGGAATGCCAGAAACCGGTCCTAGGATGCTTGTTTCCGGTCCAGGGAAGACATGGCTTGGCAGTTCGGGCTGGACTGTTCCCATGAGGCACAGGGTCAGACTGATTTGCATATGGCCATGTCTGAACTGGGGTGGTGGAGTGAGCTAAAGAATGATGATGGATTAAACCCAGATCAGTTGACTGGGGGTGAGTGTTTGATTGGCTCAAACGTTCCGTCCATCATTCCCTTTTGTATCGCTTGTTCACCCTAAGTTGGCGGGGTATGCCCAGACGTGGGTCCCTTGCTCACTTTGCCACTGGATTCAAGCAAGCCTGGCTGATGACGGCTGGAATGCCAGAAACCGGTCCTAGGATGCTTGTTTCCGGTCCAGGGAAGACATGGCTTGGCAGTTCGGGCTGGACTGTTCCCATGAGGCACAGGGTCAGACTGATTTGCATATGGCCATGTCTGAACTGGGGTGGTGGAGTGAGCTAAAGAATGATGATGGATTAAACCCAGATCAGTTGACTGGGGGTGAGTGTTTGATTGGCTCAAACGTTCCGTCCATCATTCCCTTTGTATCGCTTGTTCGCCCTAAGTTGCCGGGGGTATGCCCAGACGTGGGTCCCTTGCTCACTTTGCCACTGGATTGAAGCAAGCCTGGCTGATGACGGCTGGAATGCCAGAAACCGGTCCTAGGATGCTTGTTTCCGGTCCAGGAAGGCATGGCTTGGCAGTTCGGGCTGGACTGTTCCCATGAGGCACAGGGTCAGACTGATTTGCATATGGCCATGTCTGAACTGGGGTGGTGGAGTGAGCTAAAGAATGATGATGGATTAAACCCAGATCAGTTGACTGGGGGTGAGTGTTTGATTGGCTCAAACGTTCCGTCCATCATTCCCTTTTGTATCGCTTTGTTCGCCCTAAGTTGGCGGGGGTATGCCCAGACGTGGGTCCCTTGCTCACTTTGCCACTGGATTCAAGCAAGCCTGGCTGATGACGGCTGGAATGCCAGAAACCGGTCCTAGGATGCTTGTTTCCGGTCCAGGGAAGACATGGCTTGGCAGTTCGGGCTGGACTGTTCCCATGAGGCACAGGGTCAGACTGATTTGCATATGGCCATGTCTGAACTGGGGTGGTGGAGTGAGCTAAAGAATGATGATGGATTAAACCCAGATCAGTTGACTGGGGGTGAGTGTTTGATTGGCTCAAGCGTTCCGTCCATCATTCCCTTTTGTATCGCTTTGTTCGCCCTAAGTTGGCGGGGGTATGCCCAGACGTGGGTCCCTTGCTCACTTTGCCACTGGATTCAAGCAAGCCTGGCTGATGACGGCTGGAATGCCAGAAACCGGTCCTAGGATGCTTGTTTCCGGTCCAGGGAAGACATGGCTTGGCAGTTCGGGCTGGACTGTTCCCATGAGGCACAGGGTCAGACTGATTTGCATATGGCCATGTCTGAACTGGGGTGGTGGAGTGAGCTAAAGAATGATGATGGATTAAACCCAGATCAGTTGACTGGGGGTGAGTGTTTGATTGGCTCAAGCGTTCCGTCCATCATTCCCTTTTGTATCGCTTTGTTCGCCCTAAGTTGGCGGGGGTATGCCCAGACGTGGGTCCCTTGCTCACTTTGCCACTGGATTCAAGCAAGCCTGGCTGATGACGGCTGGAATGCCAGAAACCGGTCCTAGGATGCTTGTTTCCGGTCCAGGGAAGACATGGCTTGGCAGTTCGGGCTGGACTGTTCCCATGAGGCACAGGGTCAGACTGATTTGCATATGGCCATGTCTGAACTGGGGTGGTGGAGTGAGCTAAAGAATGATGATGGATTAAACCCAGATCAGTTGACTGGGGGTGAGTGTTTGATTGGCTCAAACGTTCCGTCCATCATTCCCTTTTGTATCGCTTTGTTCGCCCTAAGTTGGCGGGGGTATGCCCAGACGTGGGTCCCTTGCTCACTTTGCCACTGGATTCAAGCAAGCCTGGCTGATGACGGCTGAAATGCCAGAAACCGGTCCTAGGATGCTTGTTTCCGGTCCAGGGAAGACATGGCTTGGCAGTTCGGGCTGGACTGTTCCCATGAGGCACAGGGTCAGACTGATTTGCATATGGCCATGTCTGAACTGGGGTGGTGGAGTGAGCTAAAGAATGATGATGGATTAAACCCAGATCAGTTGACTGGGGGTGAGTGTTTGATTGGCTCAAACGTTCCGTCCATCATTCCCTTTTGTATCGCAAATTTATTTACACGGCTCAAAAAAAGAACAAAGGGTAAGTGGCTATACACAGAAAAATGAGACATTGATCTTGCGGCACAACTTTGTATGCTGCAGTCATGTTTCCAGGGGTGAGATAAGTGACAAATTATGTGGTCAAGTAGTGGTGTAGTGAAGAAGTCAATGTGAGTGGCACAATGTGATTTAATTGAACTCAAAAGGACAGCCATGTTGGAGTGTTGGATGTGTACAAAGTAAGACGAGGACAGTGACTCCTGATTCCAATCCTGCAAAATTGTGGTCAAAGTACTATTTGGTTACAACACATGTGACAATGTGAATTGTTAGTGTCCTGTCTTACGCTGGAATTATGTCTCAAAAGATTCATATTCCTCAGATGTGTCTGTTTGATGCTCTGTTGGCTCTGTAGTTGCTGATTGTGTGGGACGAGTAACACCAACAGCAGGACCTGAGGATGTGTGAGCCATGGCTGCAGCAGCCTTTCCCTGTGACAACAGGTTGGGCATCAGTGCATTGAGGATTCTCTGCTGGTTGCTCAGGACAGCTACTACATCCCTGTGGTAGGCAGCCATTGTGGCAATGTAGGTATCCTGTTTCTGCTGCATTGTCCTTAGGATGTCTACCATTTCCTCCAGATGTTTCCCCACCTCCCTGGTGCCACTTTGTGGGGGCATTTGTTCATGCCTCAGACTCATTACACCTGAGATGGTGGCCAGGGTTTGAACAAGGCCAGGTGTTTGATGGTAGTTGCGTTGGGAATCCTCAAGGTTGTCAGCATCTGAGTTGCGGCATCTGAGGATAGCCTGTACTGTACCTCCAATGCTATCCATCCCCACATGCACCTCTTTCACAAGCTTGCGCTGTAGTCCAACAGCAGTTTGTTGGAAATGAAGTTGTGTATCCTCAGAGTCTGGTGGGGGGTGTGTGCTGACAGATACAGTGGTTGCACTTGTTTGGGGTTCATCTTGAGCAGAAATAACATTGGTGTCACTCTCAGCAGGCAGAGAAGGTGACCATATGGTAGACAGGATTTGATTGAAGGTATCATGATCAATGGTGGGCAGGTTCTTGTCCATGTCTTGAAAATCAGGTGTTTCATCAACCTGTTCAGATGTTGTAGGGACATCCTCTGCAAAGAGTTGGACATGTGTTACTACTGCTTGCATGTTGATTTAGGGAAGAGTTTTCTATACAGCTTCACATGTGCTTTTCTAAATGTGATTGCTGTTGGCCAAGCAAAAAATCATTATTGTCATGCTGACTGTTAGAAATGGGGGTCTCTAGTTGGCAATGGTTTGCACCATTGTCCAAGTAGGGACCCTTCTTCCTAGTCAGGGTAAGAGGGATACACTTCTAAAATAACCCCTGCTCACCCCCTTGGTAGCTTGTCATGAGCAGACAGGCTTATCTCAGAGGCAGTGTGTAAAGCATTAGTGAACACATTCAGTAATACAATGAAAACACTACAAATGAACACCACACCAGTTTAGAAAAATAAGTAATCTTTATCTAAACCCAAAACAAGACCAAAACAACAAAAATCCACAATACAGTAATACAAATATGACTTTCAAATGGTAGAAATAGTTCAGTTCAAAGCAAATTGCAGATGCAACACTAATCACACAAAGTACCTTGGATGCGTCGCGCACACAAACAAAAAGGATCGCAGGTAAGGTGATGTGTCGGTTCCTTACACTCAGGTAAGGTGATGCGTCGGTTTCTTGCTCCGAGGGAGGTGATGCGTCGGTTCTTTACTGCTGCGCAGGGAAGGTGATGCGTCAGTTCCTTACCGGAGAGGAGGCAATGCGTCGGTTTCTTACTGTGTGGGGACATGATGTGTCGGTCTCTTACTGCGTCTCCCAATGATGTGACAGACCTGGCGCTTCGATGAGATGATCTGGGACGATGCGTGGGTTCTTGCAGCCGCACAGCAGGGCTTGCGTCGGAATCGGTGCGGTGATCTCGAACTTCGGAGACCGGTACACTCGATGCAGCGTGCGGCAATTTCACGAGCCCCTGGCGGGCGCTGCATCTGTTTCTTCGGCGATGCATCGGAAACAGGTACGGATGCGTCACACTTCTCGTTGTTGCGTTGCTTTTCTAGCTCCCAACTGCCAGAACAACCTCCAGAGGCCCAGAACAGCTACAGGTATCTCTTAGCAGATAACAACTCCCAGCAAGGAAGTTCAGGGGAGCTGGGGGTGAAGTCTTTGTGTCCCTGAGACTTCAGAACAGGAGGCAAGCTCTTCTTCAAGCCCTTGGAGATCTTCCTGAAGCAGGGGACACAGCAAACAGCAAAGTCCTTTTCCCTTTCCTTGGCAGAAAGAAGCCACTGCGGGCCAACCCCAGACAGCAAACAGCACAGGGGCAGTATTCCTCCTCAGTTTCTCCAGCTCTTCTCCTTGGCAAAGGTTCCTCTTGATTCCCAGAAGTGACCGAAAAGTCTGCGGTCTGGGCCCCTCTTTTTATACAGTAAAATCCTTTGTTCTCTGTGGCAGAGAAGCTCTTTACCCAGCCAAAACCAGTTCTGTCCTCTCTGGTGCAGCTTCCTGGCAGGAGGTGGAGACAGCATTGTCCTTGGCACACCGGGTCCTTTCAAATGTGAAAGAAATCTCCTCCCCCTACTCTGAATGCAGCCCAGGTCTATTTAACCCAGCCCTTACTCACTGTGAAAAGGCAGGACACACCTAAACCCCCAAGTGGCTGTCTGAACAGAATGCACCCCCCAGCCCCTGTCACTCCAAAGCCAGACAATCAATACACAACCTACCAGAGGCACACTGGATGGTTAGGCTCGATAATACCGACTTTCTAAAAGTGGTATTTTCAAACCCAGAATGTAAAAATCCCCCTCACTAAAAGATGCATTTTAACATGGTGAGTTCAGGCATATCAAACTTTATTCTCCTATCTTGTTCCCATGGGCAGTTATGCTTATAAGGTGTTATAAGCAAACTCCCCATTCTATACTATGGGGACAGATAGCCTTACACTAGTGTAAAAAATGAAATTGGCAGTATTTAACTATCAGGACATGCCACACACATCTGGGCATGTCCTACCTTTCACATACACTGCACCCTGCCCACAGGGGTACCTTGGGCCTACTTTAGGGGTGACTAACATGTAGGAAAAGGGAAGGTTAGGGCCTGGCAAGTGAGTGCACTTGCCAGGTCAACATGGCAGTACTAGACTGCACACAGACTCTGCAATGGTAGGCCTGAGTTACATTTACAAGCTGCTTATGTGGGTGGCACAATCAGTGCTGCAGGCCCACTAGCCGCATTTGATTTACAGGCCCTGGGCACACACAGTGCACTGTACTAGGGACTGACTAGTAAAACAAATATGCCAATCATGGAATCACCAATCCATAACAATAATTGACAAGGGGAGCACTTGCAGTTTGGCACTGAACAGCAGTGGCAAAGTGTCCAAAGCATCTAGACCAGCAAAATCGAACTCTAACACAAGGCAAAATAACAGGAAGTAAAGGCAAAAATACAGGGGAAACCCACGCCAATGATGCCAGGTCTAAGAATGACCTAGGGGCAAGGCTTATGCCCCCTTGCATCAGCATTGCACCACTTTCTGTGATACACCAGTGGTGCAGTGTGATGGCCCATATTGTCAAGGACACATGAAGCCACACTGCCTTGCTTTTAAGTTCCTTGATGGTATGTACCCTTTACAGGCAACACTATGTGTCACATTTAGTAGTAATTGGCGTAGCAAGGCGTTAAACTCCTTGGCTGAACAACGCACTACACCACTTCTGAGATGCAGGTTGGCAACTTAGTTACAACATTATGGTGCATCCATGAGTTTCCCACTGCACAGGCACTACATTTCGCTGCACAGTGCCAACACAGGCACCCTTGCACCACAGTGCAAGGCTGTCTGCATTAAGGGGAAGATTGTTTATGTGCAGGAAGGGACACCTTCTTGCACATAAACACTCAATGGCATTTTGATATTTCTATGTGAGCTGCACAACGCAACACACATGGCAACAGCATAAAATTGAAATTGCACATTTGAACATTTCTCCTCATTTGGCCAAGGTAAGACCAGGTTCTACCTAGTCTTCATTTTTGCTCTGCAACATATTTCCAAAACACTTGTGAATATGTGGCAGCGTCAACACTCACTGGGTGGTGCAGTTGAACACCCATATGAACACCCATTGCACGCACTTTTCACAATGAGTATGGCATGAATGGGTGCCTCGTCTACAAATCAGCGTAAAGCCTCGTGAAGTGGCCAAAGACCGTATTGCCACAACAATTTGCTTAGAAGTGATGGGGGGGGGGGGTGATTTGGCTTGTAAATATGCCCCTTTGTGTGAATAGTCCGTGCCATGGGTCTTGCTTTGTGTTTTCACATGCAACAGCTGAGACTTCAGTTGACTTGACAATTTTGAAAGACTTCCTAAAGCTGGGAAGGCATCATTGGCCTAAGGCTACCCAGGGGAGGCATATGGATGCACAAAATAGGAAATGTTAATGGAATTGCTACTGTCACTTTTCAACTTTCAATGCATGCTGCATCTCTGC
This sequence comes from Calotriton arnoldi, assembly GCA_963921515.1. Taxonomy (NCBI): domain Eukaryota; kingdom Metazoa; phylum Chordata; class Amphibia; order Caudata; family Salamandridae; genus Calotriton; species Calotriton arnoldi. The sequence goes on from CAWUFW010000039.1 coordinate 3,297,308, forward strand.
AACATACATAGGGTGAAGGAGACAGCTATTGTGAGTTATTTTGTGCAGGAAGGGTCCCCTGCCTGCACAAATCGATCAGTCCCGCAGCACATACACCCTTGCACCATGGTGAAAGTGTGCCTGCATTGGGACATGACATCCATATCTGCAAAAATGCAGGGAAGAGGTCAGGTATATGTCATATTGTTGTGAAGGTAACCCATCAGTTTCCTTTTGCAGTGACATAGCACAGTGCTGCGTTATTTTCTTGGCATGCAGGCGCTTATTTACAATTGCCTTGCGCAGCTGGTGTGTCAGATCTGACATGGGAAGGAGTGACGTACCAGTGGCACAAGGGACTTGTGTACGAGCCCCACAGTATTAAATTTAAAAAAAATTTGTCCTCATATAGCAATATTCTAAGGGTTGGAGGTGTCAGGGGCCCATTTCCCTTTTTGGAACCGACTCTTTAGGGCATCTCCTGGGTAGTCAAATCTTGTGTGTGGAGCTTGTCCGCTTGCCCTCTATGCTTGGGCCCCTTTTTGTCCATTCCTCGTGCAAATTCGATCTGGGCTGAGCTACTCACTTTGACTACTCCTTCAAGTTCCACTTGAAAGCAACTATTGCATTGCCTAATCATAGGACCAGACAATTCATTTATTCATTTATCCGTGGCTTAGTTTATGAATTTTGGTTTTCCCAAATATTCCAAAATTTATTTCTCTTTCCCTTATGGCGGCTCGTGTCTAGTGAGTGTGTTCTGTGTACAGAGGCTAGCCAATCTCTATATAGTGGGGGTGAACTTTTTATCCAATTAATACATATTTCTCTTCTTGCTAGAAGTATTAATATGAAGAGAATTTTCTCCTGGTCTTTACTCAACTTTCTTGCTCCCCCATCTAACTGGCTTATCCCAAAGATAACCAAGTCTATACTCACCACAATCTGCTGTCCCAGTATTTTCGACAATGTCTTACCCGTGTCCATCCAAAATTCCTCCAGGCTTGGGCACAGGCCGGAACATATGAAGATCGTCTGCACCCACCTCTCCACACTTAGGACAGCTTCTCTTTCTTTGGCCTTTAATTTTCGACAACCTCTTTGGAGTCCAATATGCTCTATGGATAGTGAATAGATGGTTCCTTCTTAATGGAGCAGATTTCACAATTTTCCAACACATAGCTGTAGATACTTGCCATATGTGCTGGATATCTAAATCCGGCAGTGCGCTTCCCCAGATCTCATCAGGAATTTTGTAATCGTCTTCAGCTTCTTGTATCAATGCCAGTACCAGTATGCGACTTCTCTTTTTTAATTTTATTGCTCTGTATCATTTCCTCTGCTGCCCCATTGCCATTTTCAATGTCCTTTAGATTTTTGGCCCAACTGGTTAACTGGTAATACTTAAATCTCGAAATTGTACCTCTAGTTTGTTCTCTCAGGGCCTCCCATTCTATGAGAGAGTTCTGTATCATTAACTCACACCATTTTGTGATGTTATTTTCTCTGAGGGGATTTGCTAGCCTATCTTTTAGGTGATCTGGAGTTCCCGGGGAATTCCAGATCGGCGCATATTTGCTATAATATGGAATTTTGAGTGTCTTCCTCATCTGGAACCAGAGTGAAGCTGCCGCCTTCAGGGTTTTTAGCTTTATTTTCTTGAAGAACTTGGGATGGCCAAATTTATAAAGATAGTAGCTTTCTTTCTCGTTAACTGCCGCCTTCAGATGATCCGGGTATTGATCGAAACTTTCCAATAGTTTCCTTACATTTTTAAATTGAAATGCTCTGCAATATTGTAGTATATCAGGACTAGCGATTCCTCCTTGCTTTTATTTCTTCTCAGCTTCTTCCAAGCTATTCTTGTACCTTTTGCGGCCCAGATGAAGCTGCTCAATTCCCCTTGTAATTTTTTATTTTGTCAGTATTGAATTCTAATGGAATATTACCAAACAGATAGGTAAATTTTGGAAGTATGGCCATTTTTATTATATTTGAACTTCCCATAAAAGACAACGGTAAACCCTCCCATACTTTTAGCAATTTTCTCACTTGTTTGTGAATTCTCTCGAAGTTTATATTTGGGATCTTATTTATATCCACTGTGAGGTCAATACCTAGATATTTTATTTTGTCTTTTACCCTTGGGTCTTGAGAATTACTGTTCCATTCTAGAAATTCTGTTTTTGCGTGATTTGCAAGGTACCCTGACACTGCTCCGTACTTTTCCAGAATTTCTTCAAGTCTAGGGAGGGACGCAGTTATGTTGCTTGTAAAGACCATCATATCATCCGCAAAGAGAGCAACCTTCTTTTCCCATCCTTGGTGGCTAAACGATATTATCTCCTTTTCTTCTCTTATCATTTCCGCTAGTGGCTCAATGTAAAAATCAAACAATAAGGGGGATAGCGGACACCCCTGCCTAGTGCCCCTTTTTATCATAATTTCTTCGGTTAACACACCGTTTACTAAAACTTTTGCTGAGGGGCTTTTGTAAATTTGTTTGATTGCATTCAAAAAAGTGTCACCTAGATTAAATTTCACCAAGGTTGCATTTAAGAAGTCCCAGCTCACCCTATCAAATGCTTTGGCAGCATCTAGGGTTATAATTGATAGAGGAATTGTATTATGTATTGCTATGTCAATTGCTGTAATAAGCTCATGTAGCAGTTCTTGAATATGCCTCCCTCCGATGAAGCCTTTCTGATTTATGTTTATTACTGAACCCGCAATCTTCCCCAATCTTTTGCAAAAATTTGTGTATAGATCTTGTAATCTGTATTTAAAAGTGAAATTGGTCTGTAGGATTCACTCAGGGTTGGATCTTTCCCTGGTTTAAGTATGACAGTGATAGTTGCTTCGTTCCAGGATACTGGAAGAGATCCTTTTCCTATATATACTTCGTTTAGAAGTTCTGTCAATGGGATAGCTATCACTTCTCTCAGATGCATATATAACTCGTTTGGGAGGGCATCTGGACCTGCCGCCTTGCTTTTTTTAATCTCTTCAGAGATTGCAGAACCTCTTCCGCAGTAATACCTTGATTAAGCTCTATATTTTGCTCCTGTGAGACTTTTGGTAGTGTTACTTTTCCCAAAACTGCTTGAATCTGCTCTTCCGTAGCCACCTTCTCCTCTGAGTATAGTTTCTTGAAAAATTTCACGAATTCTTTTCTGATTCCACCCTCTTCTGTAGTATACTGTTGGTCTTCTTTTGTAATTTTGTTATCTTATTTCGTGTTGCCTCTATTTTTAGTTTCCATGCCAGTAATTTTCCACAACCTTCTCCATATTCATAGTGTGATAATTTGCTTGCTTCCCATTTGTCTTTCACTATTTTTTCCAAGATGTCTCCCAGGTCATTTTTTTTTGCTTTCTATCCTCTTCAATACTAGTGATTTCTTGCGTGGTATTAGTCCTTTTATTTAGTTCTTCCTCCAAGGTCGTTATCTCGTTTTCAAGTTCCCTGATCGTGTTTCTTTTAGATTTATTTTTGTGGGATGCGAGACAAGTTATTCTACCCCTGATAAAGGCTTTATAGGCTTCCCAAGCAATCTGTTTCGTAGTGCCAACTTTATTAATTTGGAAGAACTCCTCTGTGTCTTTTGATAAAGATTTAATACAGTTGTCATCTAGAAAAATGACTCTGTCTGCCGTCCATCTAGGGGGGAGCTTACGGTCACATAAACTTAAGTGTAAGATCACTGCAGAGTGATCCGACAAGTGTGCGGGTAGATGCTCTACCCCTTGTGTCGAATTTAGTAGACCCCTGTCTATAAGGAAGTAATCTATTCTGGAGGCATGACCCAGTCTCTTATTCTGAAAAGTAAACTGATTAGTCTTGGTTCCTTTTTTCCTCCATATATCCATGATCCCTAGGTCGTTTATACAAAGGTTTACCCACTGCCTCATTTTTGGTAAGTTTGGACCATTCCTGATCGGAAATCTGTCTTTCTTTAGATCGAGTATAATGTTGAAGTCTCCCCCATTATTATAGGTGCATGTGCGGACAATAATTGTGAGTACAATTTTTGAAGTGGTTCCGGGTCGTCCAGGTTGGGTCCATAATAACCGACCACTGTAAACAAACTGTTGTGTATTTTTACTTTCGCCACCACCCATCTTCCTTTCTTATCTACTACTGTTTCTTCAATACTTGCCCTCAAGGATTTCTTAAAGAGTATCGCCACCCCTTAACACTGCATACCTGGTTTGTACATACACAGGTTTCTACCCATTTTTGCGTTTTCAGGATTTCCTCCCATTCTTGTTTTAATAAGTGAGTTTCTTGTAATATCAGTATTTCAGAGTTCACTATTCTTAAATATTCCAGAATTTTTGCTCTTCTTTTCCTTATTCTTAGGCCATTCACATTCCATGTCATTATATTAACCGCCATTTAGCCTTGCTCCATTTGAGCTTGCCCAATTTGGTACTAGCTTCTTATTTTTCTTGCAATTGCACGGGCCCTTCCTCCCTTTCTTTGTAAAACTAGGACTTTTTTATATTTTTTCCCCCTATTTTGCTCCCCACCTTGTGAAAAGTTTTTATTTTGTATATAAATTTTTACTTGTGCTATCCCAACCTTCTTCTCCCTCCCAGGAGAAGCCTCCCTTTCTTCCATTGGGCTGTTCCTTAGCCCTATTTGAGCTCCTCACTCTTTCCATACTTTTCTTTGGTTATATTCGTCAAACTTGATCCTTTGTTTGCGCCTTAATTTGTTCTATGAGGCACTCCACCTCTTTGGATCTCTGATATTATGCATCTTGTTTTGCCACATTATTCTTAGTGATGCTGGAAACCGCATTTGAACTGTTGCTCCTAAAGATTTTAGTTCTTGCATGAATTGACCTAGCTGCCACTGTCTGTCCTGTGTTGTCTTGGAAATGTCTGATCTGATTTTACATGACCAATTACTTTGGGAGTATGAACCTGCCTTGAGGCCTTCACTTAAAATCCTCTCTTTAAGTGTATATGTTTTAAAATTTATGAGGATTTTCCTCGGATTTTTCCTGGTTTTGTTCCTCCCAAAGGGGTCGCGATGGATTCTTTGAATGTCCTCTGCAAGATTAGCATCCTTCGTCCAAGGGATTAACTCTTCTAGTAGCTTTATCGTGAAATTTTTGATGTCTTCCCCTTCCAAGTCTTCTGGGACATTAGTAATTCTAAGGTTGTTCCTCCTTGCCTGATTTTCCATTGCTTCCATTCTATCACTTTTCTGTCTATCTGCTATTTTAAGTAGGTCTATTTCTTTTTTGTTTTCTCCTACTTTTTTCTTGAGCGACCCTATTTCCGACTCCACAGAGGTAACTCTCTCCATGAGCGTATAAATTTTCTGGTCCATTACCTCACATGCTTCCTGAATTTTAGTCTGGTTTCTCTCTGATATCGCAAAGTTAGATCTCATTTCCTGCATCATTGTGCACATCATTTTTTCCATGCCTTCTTTATTTTCTTGTAAGGGCAGGCCATCATCAGACATCTGAGCACTAGCCACATCTGGCTCTGCAGCGCTTACCACTTGCTCTTGTTGGTCTAACAATGTTAAAGCACTGAACCTACTACCATTGCTTCCTGTTGTAGACATTGCGATTCCTGAGCTTTCTTTGGAGGTCTCCCCTGCTGCTTTGACTTGTATTTTGTTATTGCTTCTTTCCACTTTCTGTGCTTCTTGTACTTTAAAGAAAGACTTTAAGGAAGGTGTTATCTTTTGTTTCGCGGAACCTAGTGCTTTTAATTTAGCCTGACTTGCTCTGGACAAAGGAGGTTGTGATTTTCCTGCTGCAGTTTGTTTTTTCTTTTTCTTTGTGCTTCTAGGAGCCACGGGAGGAGATATGTCAGAAGTAGGTGAGGAGGTTTTAATTTTTGCGTAGATATTTGCTGTATCAGCGGAATACCCTGCCCCCTCTTGTAATGGTAAAATCTTGCTTCTTAGACAGTAGCTCCCCTTGAGTTGCCCTTGTTTTGCTAGTTTTGGTAGTTTCAACGGGGTAATCACCAAATCGGGGGCGGGAATGGGAGTGGGAGTAAAAGTGGGAGTAAAAGTGGGAGTGGGAGAGGGAGGGGATGGAATTTTTAAATCCACGCTTCCCGTGTTCCCTTCCTTGTCCGCCACCCTTACCCCTTCAACCTCCAAATCTTGAACTAATACTTGTAGGTGGACTATGTGTTTTTTATTGAGGGAGACGTAGAGTTGCTGCCTTGTTCTTGCACCCCCTCTCCCCCTCCTTTCCCTCCCACTCCAGCTCCTAAAAGTTGATGTACTTCGTGCCTCCTACCCTTGCCTCGGGTGGCTTGCACTATTGCTCCGGTTTGAAGCCTACAAAGTGCCTCTCTAGGATCGTTCTGATCCTTTACTAAACTGTAGGGCCCGGGCGTCTTCCCCCTGTATGTGACTCTTGCTGCAACCCTCCTGTAGGAGCGGCACGCTATGGCTGCCTTGGACCACACTGGTATCACACCCCAGCGTGGCTTCTGTTCCTCCTCCACTTTCCCGTTTAACACAAAAAACAACAGCAAGAAGCGAGACCTAGTCCAACAACTTACTGCTCCAATACAGTACTCCAATACTCCAATGCTCGTATCCTCGAGTGCCTAGGCTCCTGCCCCCGAGCACCGTTAATTGAGATGTTAATTATCGCACCCAGCGCTCAGCGCTCTCCCTTAGCAGTACAATAGCCAACCTGTGCCTACCTTTGCGCTGGAAATTCTTCGTACGGAACCTTAATTGTATTCTTACTCCTGTTTCCTTCCTTTTCCACGTTCTGGTTCCAGGACTGTACTCTTTCCTTCTCCTGCGCCCGCAGATGTTGCTTGGTATTTTTCCGGCACCACTGCCTTTGTTGACCCTGCTGACCCGGATTGGATCGGGAAATCCGGCCACGTTGTAACTCACGCCGCACGCTTGAGTCCGTCCCTGCGCTCCGCTCTGATTCACCGGGTGCTGTTTTCCTTGTGCTGTCTGTGGCAGGTCAGTAAAGAAGTAAAGAAGTGGTATAACATGCGCACCTAGCGATCTGCAATTTGCTTCATGTTATGGTTACCAGGATCGCTGTTTTTAGTTTAACCATCAGCGCTGACTCATAGAGTGAGGAGCTCCCGACCGAGCTCTCTAACCGGCCGCCATCTTCCCCTCACGAGCCCCACAGTATTCAGAATTTTCACATAGTGGATATGGTTAACATATTTTACAACAGGAGGCAGTTGGACACGTGTGACATGGAGTGGTGTAGTACATGACGGGGCTGTTTTGGCATTTGCAATGTGTGATTGGCCTATGTAATTTACTTTCATTCTGGATACATGGAACTGGGGACGGGACCAAATACATCAAGATGCACAAAGCACACTGTGGCACAGGTACATATCTAGCTGTGATCCCCACCATGACTCATGACTCACATATTTGCACTTGTTGTGACTTACCCACTGACTCTTGTTGGTTTTCGTATGCTGCACTGTCCTGTCCCGAGATTCCAGTCACCAACTCCTCCGGGATAACAGCTGCCACCCGCTCCTCCAGGGCATCCAACACCTCCTGGTCTGCTGGGCTTCCTTCTCCAGTCTGCAATGCTGCCTTGCGGTTCGCTGCTAATTTTTCCTTGGTTCTGCGCTTGCAGTCGTGCAAGCGCTTTTTGCAGTCGGCGACAGTCCTCTTTGCTTGTCTGACGCAGTTTATTTTCTGCACTACTGACTGCCATATCGCCTCCTTTTTAGATAGTGGCAACTTGGAACTCACAAAGAGCTGGTGCTGATGATTGGTCACCTCAGTGACCAGTATCTAATTTTCCTCTTGACTGAAGTTAGACTTCCTCTTCCTCTTCGCCAGGGTGACTGCGCTTGCGTCAGGATTGTTGTTGGGGGTGGTTGGTTGAGGCTCCTGACCACTGCAGTGTGCTCCCTGCTCCATTGCAGACTCCTCTATGGTCCCCAAAAAGGTTGTTTTGGGGGATGCGTCATTTTTTGGGTGATTTTTTGCTGCTTCACGCAGTGGAGACTGTTGCAGGCTGATCGTAGTGGCTTTATGTGACGCATTTCTGCCTTACGTCACTTTTTCAGCAGTTGCGTCAGGTTGACTTGCGGTGCTTTTGCGGCACCTACGTCAGTTCTTCTGATGCAGAATGCGGCGTTGCGCCACGGTCCGCCAAGATGTAGATATGGCGCAACCGTGGATATTTGAGTTGACGCAATGTGGTGCATTGGTTTTTGATGCATCGCTGCATTGCGGCAGCGATGTGTCACTTCTTGTAAATCTGCCCCATGGTGCCTGACTTTAAGGAGGGCTTTGATATAGACAGGTTATGTCTGGCATAAGAAGTAGCTCTAGTGGTACAGAGGATATCGTAGGAGGATTGTAGAGATGTTTTTTTAGTCATATTTGTGGTGATAGGATGGACAACATGCTGGCTTTAGAGAAGGGGAAGAGGTTGAGGTATCCCACTATGAAGGAGGTCCTTGTCAGTAAGTATGAATTAACCCCAGAGGAAACTGTGTGACTATTAACCCCTTGACCGCGATCGGAATTCCGCTCGTGTGCTGGACATTCCGATCGCGGGTGTGGTCGTGACGAGCTCAGCTCGTCATGCGCACAGCGCTACCGCGCAGCATGACGAGCTGAGCTCGTCACGCGCATCGAAGGGGTTAATGGAAGGATTTTGTGGGGTAGTTTTCAAATGTTTGCCAAAAGTACTGTTGTTTTTTTTAAGAAGCTAGTTCTAACAGTTTTAGACTTTTTCTTTTTGTTTTCAAATCGGGCTGAGAAGAAGCAACTTGAAGAACTTTTTCTTCAGACACTTATTGGAGTTCTTTTAGCTTGTTTATCTGATACAGTTCAATGGCATCCCCATAATCTATTTTGAATGTAGTAGATGGATACAGTAATGCTCATATATGTTGTTCAGATCGACTTCTATCCACTTTTTCAAACTGTCCACTTGTAGGCAACATTTCTCCCATCATGCAAATTCCATGTTAGAGAACATCTACATCTTTATAGTACACGTTACTGTGTTTAAGATATAATGTAGCTTTCTTCACCTTATTTACATCCACTAGTTCCTGCCAGATTATGTGGGCACACCGTTTCTTAGAATAACAAGCGGTTCTTCCAAATCTGTCTCTACACCCACAGTTTCAATATAGTGTTTCACATCTAAAGGAAAATACACAATTGTACCTTTAATCCCTTTCAGAAGCTCAGTGGATGATAACTTTAATGTTAGAATTTGCTTCTCTGAGAAAGTAATGTAAGTGATCCCATGGATATTCTGCACAGCTCAGGGCTAGAAACCATGCTACTGTTTTTAAATTTCACAACATGTACTGAAGCTCAACATCACGGTGATACCAGTACTCATTCATCCCAATATTTGCATAGGTAAAGTAAATAGACAACAGCACTGCTAGTACATGGGTGGAGTCCTACTGTGTCAATTTAAACCTGGAAAATCCTACAAATACTTCTATACTCTCATTTATACACAGGAGCATGTCTACACCCCCCTTGTACCTCTTCATCGATCTCTCCTTCTATATTTTCTAGGAATCTTCTTTTCTTTTTCTATGGTGCTACTTTTTGTTGTTAAAAGTTCAATTTCAGTAAGTTTTTGTAAATAGTTAAATAAGTTATCTTATGTTTGTTTGTTAATTGTTTGGCTTAAATTGTATTGTAATATGTTAAAAAATATACTTGTAAAGTTGTAAATATATTTATTTTTAAGTTAATGTAAGGGTCACAAACATACCCATACAGGTACTCATACATGTACTCACACACATATACAGTAATTCACACAGGCACAGTAGTAGAGAAAATTGAGCCACCTAGGACATGTTTACTGCAGCATACATGTTGCATTTCGCACAGTGAGTAATCATCTCACTCAAATATTAACAGGCTGCTGGTATTCTGTTGACCGCAGCTGATGAATGTTCTCCCAAGGGTGCTCTAATGGTGGAATATTCTGCTGCACTTAGTTCTTATGCTTGATTCAGTTGTACATCCTTTCATGAATTGCTTTTAAGTACTTCCAATTGGAACTTGTCCCATGTGAATACTTCTTGGCAGTGCTGCTGGGAAACTGTATGCTGCAAATATTATACTGCACATATTTAGCTATCTTCTTTTCCCCAGAAGATATAGTAAAGTGGTTCCAAACATCACTTTCTTTTGTGCCGTTGTAGAGATATACATGTTGTGTTTGAAAAGATTGTGTAGAAAAAGATATTTGTAAATAGGTAATAATAGTTAAATAAGTTGTGTTATGTTTATGTGTTTATTTGTAGCGAGTGCAATCCAGTGTTCTTTAATTGCAATGAGATAGTGTGCAGATTTTTTTTCTACAATCTTTATGATTGTTTTTTCCCCACTGTTCTATGATGTCTCCTTAAAAGTACATTGTTTGCGGTGTATGTGTAAAGAAGCTGAGAACAGTAAAAAGGGAAAATGAAATGCTTATGTATATTAATATGTACCTTTACAGTATGAGAAATGTCTAGTTATTTCTTAGAAGTATGTCTTTATGCGTTGTTGAAATTGTAAGTTACTTTTGAAGTTCTATTAATTGTAAAACTAATAAATATTTCATTTTTTTTATGCAGATCAATGGCACCATATATTGGGGTAATGTACTTTACGAATTACTTACTTGTCATTTGAGATGTCATCAGTTTTGTCATTTGAGATGTCATCAGTGATGTCATCATTGATGTCACTGACCATGTCAATGTAAATTATAGTTAGCACAGGTAACTATAACTGTTGAATTTCTAAAGTTTTGTATGAGTGAAATCTGAGCCTAACTGTAACATCCCTGTAACCTTTGGTGTTTTCCATTGAATTTCTAAGGTTTTTTTAAATTATACTTCCTAACTATAACATCCCTGTAACCTTTGTCTTTTCAGTGTGTGTGTGTGTGTACATATATATATATATATATATATATATATATATATATTCAAAAACAATGCCCCTGCATTAAAAGACGCACTCCTCCAGCCAACATTTCCACCAAGGAACTTTATTATAACCAAGAGCAGGCATTGCCGGTTTGACAGTTTCTGTCCTTCTGCCTGACGCGTTTCAGTGCTGCAAGCACTTTCCTCAGAGGCAATTTCAAAGCGTGCATTTCTTCTCACCACAGTCCCCTGCGTTGTTTGAATCAATTAACTGGCTTCCGGTGTGCCTTTTCACCCTTCAGATGCAATCCGATGCACGCTGGGACTCGTAGTGCATTATGAAAATGTATTACCTTCCAGTAGGTTTGTACGCTTTTAAACATTGTAAGGACCAATGTTAGCCCTCCAGTGGGCTTCAAATCGAGAAGTCCTGCTCCAAATTTAGATTCCTGGCTGCGCCGTCATTGATCACCGAAAGGTTCGGGAAACGATCCCTGTTGCTTTTTATCAGGGCGGTGCGGACTTTCCACGGCGGGACTCGCCGTGTGTAAATATTCAAAAACAATGCCCCTGCATTAAAGACGCACTCCTCCAGCCAACATTTCCACCAAGGAACTTTATTATAACCAAGAGCAGGCATTGCCGGTTGACAGCTTCTGTCCTTCTGCCTGACACGTTTCAGTGCTGCAAGCACTTTCCTCAGAGGCAATTTCAAAGCGTGCATTTCTTCTCACCACAGTCCCTTGCGTTGTTTGAATCAATTAACTGGCTTCCGGTGTGCCTTTTCACCCTTCAGATGCAATCCGATGCACGCTGGGACTCGTAGTGCATTATGAAAATGTATTACCTTCCAGTAGGTTTGTACGCTTTCAAACATTGTAAGGACCAATGTTAGCCCTCCGGTGGGCTTCAAATCGGGAAGTCCTGCTCCAAATTTAGATTCCTGGCTGCGCCGTCATTGATCACCGAAAGGTTCGGAAACGATCCCTGTTGCTTTTTATCAGGGCGGTGCGACTTTCCACGGCGGGACTCGCCGTGTGTAAATATTCAAAACAATGCCCCTGCATTAAAGACGCACTCCTCCAGCAAACATTTCCACCAAGGAACTTTATTATAACCAAGAGCAGGCATTGCCGGTCTGACAGTTTCTGTCCTTCTGCCTGACGCGTTTCAGTGCTGCAAGCACTTTCCTCAGAGGCAATTTCAAAGCGTGCATTTCTTCTCACCACAGTCCCCTGCGTTGTTTGAATCAATTAACTGGCTTCCGGTGTGCCTTTTCACCCTTCAGATGCAATCCGATGCACGCTGGGACTCATAGTGCATTATGAAATTGTATTACCTTCCAGTAGGTTTGTACGCTTTGAAACATTGTAAGGACCAATGTTAGCCCTCCAGTGGGCTTCAAATCGGGAAGTCCTGCTCCAAATTTAGATTCCTGGCTGCGCCGTCATTGATCACCGAAGGTTCGGAAACGATCCCTGTTGCTTTTTATCAGGGCGGTGCGAACTTTCCACGGCGGGACTCGCCGTGTGTAAAATATTCAAAAACAATGCCCCTGCATTAAAAGACGCACTCCTCCAGCCAACATTTCCACCAAGGAACTTTATTATAACCAAGAGCAGGCATTGCCAGTTTGACAGTTTCTGTCCTTCTGCCTGACGCGTTTCAGTGCTGCAAGCACTTTCCTCAGAGGCAATTTCAAAGCGTGCATTTCTTCTCACCACAGTCCCCTGCGTTGTTTGAATCAATTAACTGGCTTCCGGTGTGCCTTTTCACCCTTCAGATGCAATCCGATGCACGCTGGGACTCGTAGTGCATTATGAAAATGTATTACCTTCCAGTAGGTTTGTACGCTTGAAACATTGTAAGGACCAATGTTAGCCCTCCAGTGGGCTTCAAATCGGAAGTCCTGCTCCAAATTTAGATTCTAGCTGCTGCGTCATTGATCACCGAAAGGTTCGGAAACGATCCCTGTTGCTTTTTATCAGGCGGTGCGAACTTTCCATGGCGGGACTCGCCGTGTGTAAAATATTCAAAAACAATGCCCCTGCATTAAAAGACGCACTCCTCCAGCCAACATTTCCACCAAGGAACTTTATTATAACCAAGAGCAGGCATTGCCGGTTTGACAGTTTCTTCTCACCACAGTCCCCTGCGTTGTTTGAAAATGTATTACCTTCCAGTAGGTGTCTTTTAATGCAGGGGCATTGTTTTTGAATATTTACACACGGCGAGTCCCGCCGTGGAAAGTTCGCACCGCCCTGATAAAAAGCAACAGGATCGTCTCCCGAACCTTTCGGTGATCAATGACGGCGCAGCTAGGAATCTAAATTTGGAGCAGGACTTCCGATTTGAAGCCCACTGGAGGGCTAACATTGGTCCTACAATGTTTTAAAGCGTACAAACCTACTGGAAGGTAATACATTTTCATAATGCACTACGAGTCCCAGCGTGCATCGGATTGCATCTGAAGGTGAAAAGGCACACCGGAAGCCAGTTAATTGATTCAAACAACGCAGGACTGTGGTGAGAAGAAATGCACGCTTGAAATTGCCTCTGAGGAAAGTGCTTGCAGCACTGAAACGCGTCAGGCAGAAGGACAGAAACTGTCAAACCGGCAATGCCTGCTCTGGTTATAATAAAGTTCCTTGGTGGAAATGTTGGCTGGAGGAGTGCGTCTTTAATGCAGGGGCATTGTTTTTGAATATTTTACACACGGCGAGTCCCGCCGTGGAAAGTTCGCACCGCCCTGATAAAAAGCAACAGGGATCGTCTCCGAACCTTTCGGTGATCAATGACGGCGCAGCCAGGAATCTAAATTTGGAGCAGGACTTCCCATTTGAAGCCCACTGGAGGGCTAACATTGGTCCTTACAATGTTTTAAAGCGTACAGAACCTACTGGAAGGTAATACATTTTCATAATGCACTACGAGTCCCAGCGTGCATCGGATTGCATCTGAAGGGTGAAAAGGCACACCGGAAGCCAGTTAATTGATTCAAACAACGCAGGGGACTGTGGTGAGAAGAAATGCACGCTTTGAAATTGCCTCTGAGGAAAGTGCTTGCAGCACTGAAACGCGTCAGGCAGAAGGACAGAAACTGTCAAACCGGCAATGCCTGCTCTTGGTTATAATAAAGTTCCTTAGTGGAAATGTTGGCTGGAGGAGTGCGTCTTTTAATGCAGGGGCATTGTTTTGAATATTTTACACACGGCGAGTCCCGCCGTGAAAGCTCGCACCGCCCTGATAAAAAGCAACAGGGATCGTCTCCGAACCTTTCGGTGATCAATGACGGCGCAGCCAGGAATCTAAATTTGGAGCAGGACTTCCCAATTTGAAGCCCACTGGAGGGCTAACATTGGTCCTTACAATGTTTTAAAGCGTACAAACCTACTGGAAGGTAATACATTTTCATAATGCACTATGAGTCCCAGCGTGCATCGGATTGCATCTGAAGGGTGAAAAGGCACACCGGAAGCCAGTTAATTGATTCAAACAACACAGGGGACTGTGGTGAGAAGAAATGCACGCTTTGAAATTGCCTCTGAGGAAAGTGCTTGCAGCACTGAAACGCGTCAGGCAGAAGGACAGAAACTGTCAAACCGGCAATGCCTGCTCTTGGTTATAATAAAGTTCCTTGGTGGAAATGTTGGCTGGAGGAGTGCGTCTTTTAATCCAGGGGCATTGTTTTTGAATATTTTACACACGGCGAGTCCCGCCGTGGAAAGTTCGCACCGCCCTGATAAAAAGCAACAGGATCGTCTCCCGAACCTTTCGGTGATCAATGACGGCGCAGCCAGGAATCTAAATTTGGAGCAGGACTTCCGATTTGAAGCCCACTGGAGGGCTAACATTGGTCCTTACAATGTTTTAAAGCGTACAAACCTACTGGAAGGTAATACATTTTCATAATGCACTACGAGTCCCAGCGTGCATCGGATTGCATCTGAAGGGTGAAAAGGCACACCGGAAGCCAGTTAATTGATTCAAACAACGCAGGGGACTGTGGTGAGAAGAAATGCACGCTTTGAAATTGCCTCTGAGGAAAGTGCTTGCAGCAATGAAACGCGTCAGGCAGAAGGACAGAAACTGTCAACCGGCAATGCCTGCTCTTGGTTATAATAAAGTTCCTTGGTGGAAATGTTGGCTGGAGGAGTGCGTCTTTAATGCAGGGGCATTGTTTTTGAATATTTTACACACGGCGAGTCCCGCCGTGGAAAGTTCGCACCGCCCTGATAAAAAGCAACAGGGATCGTCTCCCGAACCTTTCGGTGATCAATGACGGCGCAGCCAGGAATCTAAATTTGGAGCAGGACTTCCCGATTTGAAGCCCACTGGAGGGCTAACATTGGTCCTTACAATGTTTTAAAGCGTACAAACCTACTGGAAGGTAATACATTTTCATAATGCACTACGAGTCCCAGCGTGCATCGGATTGCATCTGAAGGGTGAAAAGGCACACCGGAAGCCAGTTAATTGATTCAAACAACGCAGGGGACTGTGGTGAGAAGAAATGCACGCTTTGAAATTGCCTCTGAGGAAAGTGCTTGCAGCACTGAAACGCGTCAGGCAGAAGGACAGAAACTGTCAAACCGGCAATGCCTGCTCTTGGTTATAATAAAGTTCCTTGGTGGAAATGTTGGCTGGA
This sequence comes from Calotriton arnoldi, assembly GCA_963921515.1. Lineage (NCBI taxonomy): Eukaryota > Metazoa > Chordata > Amphibia > Caudata > Salamandridae > Calotriton > Calotriton arnoldi. The sequence goes on from CAWUFW010000039.1 coordinate 3,312,830, forward strand.
GGAGTGCGTCTTTTAATGCAGGGGCATTGTTTTTGAATATTTTACACACGGCGAGTCCCGCCGTGGAAAGTTCGCACCGCCCTGATAAAAAGCAACAGGGATCGTCTCCCGAACCTTTCGGTGATCAATGACGGCGCAGCCAGGAATCTAAATTTGGAGCAGGACTTCCCGATTTGAAGCCCACTGGAGGGCTAACATTGGTCCTTACAATGTTTTAAAGCGTACAAACCTACTGGAAGGTAATACTTTTTCATAATGCACTACGAGTCCCAGCGTGCATCGGATTGCATCTGAAGGGTGAAAAGGCACACCGGAAGCCAGTTAATTGATTCAAACAACGCAGGGGACTGTGGTGAGAAGAAATGCACGCTTTGAAATTGCCTCTGAGGAAAGTGCTTGCAGCACTGAAACGCGTCAGGCAGAAGGACAGAAACTGTCAAACCGGCAATGTCTGCTCTTGGTTATAATAAAGTTCCTTGGTGGAAATATTGGCTGGAGGAATGGGTCTTTTAATGCAGGGGCATTGTTTTTGAATATTTTACACACGGCGAGTCCCGCCGTGGAAAGTTCGCACCGCCCTGATAAAAAGCAACAGGGATCGTCTCCCGAACCTTTCGGTGATCAATGACGGCGCAGCCAGGAATCTAAATTTGGAGCAGGACTTCCCGATTTGAAGCCCACTGGAGGGCTAACATTGGTCCTTACAATGTTTTAAAGCGTACAAACCTACTGGAAGGTAATACATTTTCATAATGCACTACGAGTCCCAGCGTGCATCGGATTGCATCTGAAGGGTGAAAAGGCACACCGGAAGCCAGTTAATTGATTCAAACAACGCAGGGGACTGTGGTGAGAAGAAATGCACGCTTTGAAATTGCCTCTGAGGAAAGTGCTTGCAGCACTGAAACGCGTCAGGCAGAAGGACAGAAACTGTCAAACCGGCAATGCCTGCTCTTGGTTATAATAAAGTTCCTTGGTGGAAATGTTGGCTGGAGGAGTGCGTCTTTTAATGCAGGGGCATTGTTTTTGAATATATATATTTATATATATATATATATTACCTACTGGCGGTTGCCAGTAGGTAGTTATAGTTAGGACCTAGTTACCATAGGAAAAGCGTTTTTTGATTTGCCAATATCTTTGGCGCTGTTTGACGAATCTTCGTGAAATTTTCCAAAAAACAGGGTTGGACTGCTCAGTTTGTGTGTTGAAAGTCTTGCGGTGATTGGTCAAGCGGGGGCCGAGAAATAGGGGGGTCCCAAAGCGCATTTTCCCCATGTTAATTTCCATAGGAACTTTATTACAGGCTACAGCCCGAACTGCTTAACGGAATTACACCAAATTTGGCAAAAAGGTAAGTCTTGGTTTAGACTGCGCCCTTTTTGTTAAATGGTGTAAATCCGTTCAGTAGTTCCTGAGAAATTTTAAAAAGAAAAAATATCGATATCTGAGCACCGAAGAGGGTTTGTGAACCCTCCCGAGCACGAGCTCAATTCTGATTGGCTGTCAACATTCCAAACCAGGAAGTGTTGGCAGCCATCTTGTGACTCAGTAACTGCAGCCCCGGGGACCGCCACCTCCCCGGTGCTTACTAAATTGAATGCGGGGGCCATGTGCCCCCCCGTAGCCCCAGGGACCGCCACCTCCCCGGGGCACAACATTTAAAAAAAAAGTGTGGGGGGGCTCCTGCCCCTCCCCACACTGCCCCGGGGACCACCACCTCCACGGGGCATTAAATATTTAAATGCGGGGGTCCGTTGCGGACCCCCGGCCCTGGGGACCACCACCTCCCTGGGGCTTTGAAGATGGAGGGAGGGGGGCCGCGCAGCCCCCCTCCTGGAGCCCTCCTTGGCCCTGGGGACCGCGACCCCCCAGGGCCGGCTCCTGCAGTGTCCCGGGGTGCCCACCCCCGGAACACTGCTGTTTGCTATGACAGGGCGCGAGCACGGCTCCGCCCCCTCGCTGCACCACTGTGCAAACGCGCCAGCTTACACAACAACAGACAGACTGATACAGACATTCACACAGTTTAGTCACTAACCCATGCATTCAGTAAGACACATTTAATCACTCACTTATACAGTCAGTCACGCACCTACTAAATCCTCCATCCAGACACTTATACACCCACTCATTCTTAATTACACCTTGGCATATATATAAAACATATTTAAACTTTATAGAAACACACAGTCACTGGATGATGTCATCAGTGATGTCATTTGAGATGTCATCAGTGATGTCATCAGTGATGTCACTGACCATGTCATGAATGATGTAATATCAGCAGTGCATTGCGGGGGCGCGAGTTATAGTTAGCTGAACTAACTATAACTGCGGAATTTCTCTGGTTTTGTACGAGTGAAATGTCCAACTAACTATAACATCCCTGAAACCTATGGTTTTTTCAGTGAATATATATATATATATATATTACCTACAGGCGGTCGCCAGCAGGTAGTTATAGTTAGGACATAGTTTCCATAGGAAAAGCGTTTATTCTTTTGGCAATATCTTTGGCGCTGGTTGACGAATCTTCTCGAAATTTTGAAAACTAATAGGGCGCTCCGGTCAGCTCCTGTCTTGAAAGTTTTGGGGTGATTCGTCAAGCAGGGGCTGAGAAAAAAGGGGGGTTCCAAAACGCATTTTCTCCATGTTAATTTCCATGGGAAACTTTTGTCGCGGCTCAAGCCCGAACTGCTGAACGGAATTACACCAAATTTGGCAGAGAGGTAGCTCTTTGTCCAAAGTGCACTCTTTGCCTTAAATGGTGTAAATCCATTCAGTAGTTCCTGAGAAATTCAATAATTAAAAGAATTATATATCTGGCTGCCACAGTGGATCTGCGAACCCTCCCGATGACAAGCTCGACTCTGATTGGCTGCCAACACTTCAAACCAGGAAGTGTTGGCAGCCATCTTGTGACTCGGAACCGAGTCACAAGAAAAAACGTAAAAAGCAAGATAAGAGGGCAGGGTAGAAACACCCTGACCCCCTGGGCCTTCTCAGGGTTCCCACCCCCAGAGCCCAAAAAAGCATTTTTTTATATTTTTGGTGGAATTCGCGTACGATCCGCGAATTTGGCTGAAAATTTAGAAAAAAACCAAAGCGCGGCCTCCCGCGATCCGTTGCTTTTAAGCCCCCTGGTGGGCCATGTCCCGGGGGCAATGTGTCATTGTAATGACACATTGCCCCCGGGGCCACCTCCCCGGGGCTGTGTTATTAACATGGCCCCCCGCAACCCTGGGGACCCCCACCTCTGAAGGTCTTTTCTTAAAAGATGTGGGGGGGCTCCTGCCCCCCACACTGCCCCGGGGACTGCCACCTCCCCAGGGCATTCCTTTTTATGGGTGGGGGGCCCCGCGCACTCAAATTATATTTGAAAAGTGTGGGGGGCTCCTGCCCTTCCTCACACTGCCCCAGGGACCACCACTTCCCCGGGGCAAACTTTAAATTAAGGGTGGTGGTCCGTTGCGGACCCCCAGCCCCGGGGACCACCACCTCCCCGGGGCTCTAATCATGATGGGAGGAGGGCCGCACGGCCCCCCTCTTGGAGCCCTCCATGGCCCTGGGGACAGCCACCCCCCAGGGCCGGCTCCAGCAATGTCCCGGGGTGCCCACCCCCGGGACATTGCAGTTTACTATGGCAGGGCGGGAGCAGTGCTCCCGTCCTGTCATAGCAAGCACTGCTTTGCTTCATGGAAGCAAGAGCAGGAAACCTGCTCTTGCTTCCATGAAGCGAAGCAGAATTGCTTTTGGGCAAAGGGAGCTGCATGTTTGCCCGGGCGTTGGCCATCCGCCCGTGCCAAAGCATTAATACTTTAACATAATTTTTTTCTTTCTTCCACAGATTATACAACAATAGCATACCCTAGACAAGCCAATGATGTCAATTCAAGAACTGGCAACAAACTTTTAAAATATGGTGGATATCTCTGTTGCAAAGAGAGATTGACGGAACCCAGGAGTCATTGGAGGTGTGTGCAATATTTCTCTTCCCATTGCACAGATAGAGAGGTTACTCTGGAAGATACCGTTGTTAGGACAACAGAGCATAACTACTCTTCCTCTGCAATGGAAATTAAAGTAAGAGAAAATGTTCAACAAATAAAGCTTCTTACATACACCTCCAATGAATCCTGTGGTACCATTTTACAGGAGGTTGCCCAAAACATTCCATTGCACGTTGCCAGTAACATGCCCTCCATCCCCAACCTTAGGAGGATGGTTCAGAGGCAAAAACTGGCAAGTAATCCCACCGTGTAACACCCCGAACCTTTGAAGACATTATCACCCCTCCTCAACTAACTGTTACTTTCTCCAATGAACCTTTCCTCCTGCATGACAATGAAAACCCTCAAAAATAATTTTAAGTTTTAGCACTAACCATAACCTTGTAACCTTAGAGAATAGTCCAATTTGGATGATGGATGGGAAATTTAAATCAACACCCCATCCATTTTCACAAATTTATACTATTCATGCTAACCGGAATAACACAACCGTTCCTTTAGTGTATGCTTTGCTCCCTGACAAACATTCCTCAACATACACTGTGGCCGATTCTGATCTCATTCGGAAGGGCTCCAAATCAGATTTGTAATTGCCTAAACCGTTCTGGAGCCCTTGTTCCTGACCGATTCATTTCCCAGTTCCGAACGAGCAAGTACGATGCCTGGAAAGCCTTAGCGCTGACCGAATCGGCCCCAGAAGGCATACGGAGAGATAGAGCCCTCCGGAGCCGAATCGTACAGCTCTATGGAGTAGGTTTTCCAAGCGAGCAAGTATGATTAACGATTCGGACAGCCTTTACGATTCGTTTTGCCCGGATCAAAAAGGCTGCCCGAATCAGTCTTTGGGGGCCCGTAGCAGGCCCCCCCTTCACCCAGGGCCCTCCGAATCGTGCCCGGGGGGGGTACCCATTGGTCCCCCCTTTCAGACCATGCACAGTGTGGCAAGCACCAAGGGGTGCCCACCACAGGGTGCACAATGATCCCCAACCACCCCTTTTGTCAATGGGAGCCTGTGTACGCGTTCAGTACACAGGCTCCCATTGAAGTCAATGGGAGTCTGACCGAATCATATCAGGATGCATTCAAATGCATCATACTTGTTTGGTTGGACTCACCTGACACGAGTCATATGGAAAGCATTCCGGACACGAGTCGTTCAGTTTGCTTTCCGAACGAGATCGGAATCAGCTCCACTGAATTTTCAACAGTGATTAAACCCAAAAATTGAATAAAAGTCCTGGAAAATTAATTATTGATTTTGAATTGTCAATGATTAACACTTTAACCAAATTATACCGATACCTAAATTCAAGGATGTTTTTTTCACTTTTCACTGGCATATTGGTGAAAAATTCAAAAATCAACCTTGGATGAGGACTATTTGTGAAACAGCAAACTACAATTTGAATTGCGTAAACTAACTATGGGGGTCATTATGATGGCGGGCGGATGGCCAATGCCCGGGCGGCGGTGGGACCGCCGTGTCGGCGGTGGACATCCGCCCGTGACCGCGAGCCAGAAAACCGCTGGTCAAATTAGGATGGCGGTGGTGAGCGCGGCGGTGGGAAATTCCGACTGCCGCTTTTCCGCCGGTTGCCCTCCGCACTCCCGCCTGGCAGGCGGATCAGGACCGGGATAATGTCGGCGGTGCAGAGCAGGCTCCGCCGGCAGGATTATGATGCCGGCGGAAGCCAGCCTTTCCTCAGCGGTCAGACCGCCATTGAAAGGCATGCAGTGATTGTGTACCGGGGGCCCGTTGCAAGCCCCCAATATTTTGGAGGGGGTGTGGGTGCACTGGGGGGGTACCCATGGGCCCCCCCTACATTTCCCTGTGCCAGGTGGCAGGCACTGTGCAGTGCCTGCCATGCAGCTACAGGAAATGCAGGACATGCTCCTTTCAGCATCGCGGCGGTGCTGCGGGTAGCAGCAACCGCCGCAATGTGCATGCCCGCGATCCGACCGCCGCGGTCGGATTTCTACCGCGGGCATCGTAATCCGACCGGCGGTTTTCCCGCGGTCCATGCGGGCGGTCTTTTGCCGCTACCATGGCGGTCGGGGAGGTTTTCCGACCGCCATCGTAATGACCCCCTATGTTATGTTTCGTACCACTAGACAATGTAGGTGAGTTCTACACTTCCATTACTGAATCTGACTATTTTACCCAAAATGAAGAGAAATTGGCCCCTCTACTAAATTACTTTGAGGATACATGAATTGGCCATCTAAGCAGATCAGGTTGCAGGAGGAAACCAAGGGACCCATTGAATGGTGGAACTGCTATTCGACCTGCTTAGAAGGTGGTGCGAAAACAAACAATGCCATAGCAGGATGGCACAATTCCTTCAACAAATCAATATACAAGCATCACCCAAATCTTTATCATTTTCTGGAAATTTTGAAGAAGGAACTTTGGGCCTTATTAACGCAGCGTGGAGCAGCAATTTGACTGCGCCACGTTGTGTTAATTCCGAAGCAAAGGGATGTGTCATATCTACAACGATATGACGGATCCCTCTGCTCTCCCCTGCGCTGGTGCACAATTAGCTGCCATGCGCCGATGCAGGATGCCTGCATCACAGGATTATTGTTTTTGTGCAGGAAGGGACACCTTCCTGCACAAAAACAATCAGAAGAGGTGATTTCCTCTTCCTATGTAAGCTGTAGACTGCAGCACGAATAGAAAGAGGAAAAAAACGAGGAAAAATTAAAACATTTCTCTTCGTTGCGCCTCTTATGCCTCCCCTGGGGAGGCATAGCATTCTGACGCATTTCCAGGTTTATAATTTCTCGTAAATCTCGAAATGCTGCAGAAGCCGTGGGTGTTGCATGGGAACACCCACATCAACACCCATGGCATGCCCCTTTCACGCAAAGTGTTGCGTGTAAAGGAGCCATATTTACAAGGACACAAAAAGCCATGCAGGGTGGCTTTACGTGTCCTTGTAGACATGGGGGAGCAGGTTGTCCCGCTGGTGCGTTACAAAAAGTGACGCTTCGGCGGTGCAAGGGGCTTGTAAATAGGCCCCTGTGTTTCCAGGAAATGAGACTTGCACAATCACTGTCAGGTAGCCTGAATCCACGAATCTCTAAAAAAGTAAAGAAATGTCTAAGAGACTATTGGAAAAACTTCAACAATTTTCTTTGATGGTGGCTTCAGACTACCTTGACAGTATTGCGTACATATTAAATTTCTAACACTGTCTAACACCTTAACCACGTTACTTGTCAATTTTTAAGCTCTAATTAATTAGTTTGGAATTTTTGCAATTTTTTTGTAATCTAAATTTATGGAAAGTTGGGGTTACTGCTGTTGTAGTCTTCTTTTTTCAACTCATGGTAACTTTTTACGATTCATTTGTCACCATGAGTCTCCAATTCTTCAAAGAACCATTATTACTCCGCTAAGTCATCCATTTATTTCTTTTGTGCAAATCCCACAATAACAGAAAGCATCCAAACCCTCTTTTCCCTAAAAAAACGATTTCTTTTAAAGGGAACTATATTAGCCTCAATCCACCAAAAGAGCGTTGTTTTCTGTGAATGTTACCAATTCCATGTGTTTAGAAAAAAAATCACTTCTTTAGGCAACTACATTAACCTTAATCCCAAACACTTACATAGTCTTCCACCAAAGTTAAAATGTCTTCTCCAAAATGACCAATTTTTGGAAAGGCAACTGCATTAGCCTTATTCCTCAAAAACAAGGTTTTCTCCTTTATGTTAGAGTGTTCTCTACACCATTCAACAGTCCATTTTCTAAGGCAACTATGTTAGCCTTAATTCCACTTATGCTGCATACTTTTCCTTCCAACGTCGAGAGTCCTCCTCTGGTTAAAAAAACATTTTTCTTTGTCATCTACATTAACCACAAATTCCAAACCCAATAAACTCAACTAAGTGCCATTTTTGAAGGGGTTAAAAAACAACCAGGTTTAAACATCCAAACTTTTTATTTCGCCAACATCGCACACGTTTCCATGGATCCAAGCTTCAGTTGACTTAAAAAAACAGAGACGCCAAAAATTAAAATCATAATGTTCCCTGTTTTAAAACAGTTCAGAAAAAGTAGCATTTCCAAACAAGCTTGTAAAGTTATAATCCTTTTTTGTCGAAAAAAAACTGCCCCGACGGAGGCATTTAAAAGTAACCTGTATTGGAATTAATAATAGTTAAAAAAACAACATTCACTTTCTACAATAAAGTATTTCCCCTAAATACCTCCCCCTTTTTCTTTACACTAGAGAAAGCCACTGTACTAATAACTAATAAGAATGAAAACATTCTTACCTGGATGCAGTTCTTCCTCCTTCCAATCTTGACCACGATGCTCCACTGACTGGCAAAAGAGACGTACAACCGCATGGGTCAGCTAAATCCTTTAAAATAGAAAAATGCTTTTTCTCCCATTGAAATGAATGGGAAAGTCTGGGAAACTGTTTAAATATTATTTTTTCTTAGTGCCTCATAATGTTCTTCAACTGAAAATTATTTTTAAAAACTTTAATTCATTTAAAATGCTTTTTAAAAAATACATACAAATGTATTGCTATGTTAAATTATTTTGCAAATATAAAAAATACTTTGGTGATGAATGTGTCAGGTATTATTTTTTATAATATTGTATTATTTAAATATTGAACAATTTAATTAAGACACTTTTGGAAAATATGCTACCCTTTTCCTTTATTAGTTTCTTTACCACTAATTAAACTTTAAATTGAATAATAATTAATACTCAGATACTATAATAAATATTTGAGTATTAAAACTCATCCCCACCCATAGCCCCTTTATCCCCAATATTCCATACCCTTATGTTGAGTTTTATCAATTTAGTAAAAAAATATATTTATTGTGAAATAAAATTAAATGTAAATGATCAATCAATAATTAATACTCAAGTATTAAAATTAATTCCTGAGTATTAAAAACACTTCCCCACCCATAGCCCCTATATACCCTGCATCCAGTCCCTAATGGTAAGTATTACAAGATTTTTAAATATTTATAAAAAATTAAATAATGACATTAAAATGTAAAAATTGTAAGACGTATTAATACTCAGGTATTCAAATTAATACCGGAGTATTAAATTACTTCCTCACCCATAGCCCATATATCCCCTGCATCCCATCCCTAATGGTTAGTATTACAAGATTTTTAAATATTTATAACAAATTAAATAATTAAATTATTATTTTTTAAATTGCAATAAGTATTAATACTCAGGTATTCAAATTAATACCTGAGTATTAAAACACTTTGCCGGCCATAACCTCCATATCCCCTGCATCCCACCCCTAAATGTAAGTATTACAAGATTTTTAAATATTTATAATAATTTATATTAAATAATTGAAAATGAAATTGTAAATACTCAACCAATAATTAATGCTCAGGTATTAAAATTAATACCTGGGTATTAAACCAATTCCCCAATTGCCCCTATATCCTCTGCATGCCATCCCTAATGGTAAGTATTACAAGATTTTTAAATATTTATAATAACTTATATTAAATAATTTAAAATGAAATTATAAATACTCAGCCAATAATTAATACGCGAATATTCATTTTAATACCAGAGCATTAAAAAACGTCCCCAACCAAAGCCCCTATATCCCATTGTATCCCATCCCTATAGGTAAGTATTAAAACATTATTAAATATTTATAATTATATTAATTAAAGAAATAAACTTAATTTTAAAAGCTCTTATAATATTGAATACTCAGGCATTAGAATTAGTACCTGAGTATTAAAACACAGCCACCAATAGCCCCTAAATCCCCAGGATCCTGTCCCAAAAGGTCAGTGTTACAATATTTTATATATTTTAAATTGAAATTCATTGTTTCTTTAAAATTAAAAATAAATGTTCAATACAAATTAATACTCAAATATTAAAATTAATACCTAAGTATTAAATATCCCAAACCAATAGTCCCTAGATTCCCTGCATCCAATCAGTCATAATGTGTTTTGTTTAACTTTTAAAACTTTTACCAATAAAAGTTAATTTCTCATTCTTTAATTTTTAGTTAAATTACAAAGCATTAATACAACCATATAGCCCTGCAGATATATTGAAAACAACTCTACTCACCCAGTATGCGTGTTTCAGATATGGCGTACTTAAGGTTACAACGTTGATAAGGCATACGGGGTTCAGGCACGGCGTGGTTCAAGCGACTACATGGTTAAAACTGCGTGGTAGAGTTATTGTGTAGTTGAGACTGCGTGCTTAAGGCCATTTCCCAGAAAACTTACCAGCATTGGAGGAGTATCAAAGACCCCCCCGGCTGATGTCCCAGCTAGACTGTGTGGGAGGAACTCGAGAACACTCGACCGGTGCTCCTCCCGGGCTGCATGTGAAGAATTTACCAGAGACAGTTGCTGCAGCTTCAGCGCCCGTGGTCATTCAGATACTGCTGGTGCGCGTAAGACTGATTTATGAGCCAAATGGCCCTGGGGGAACTTGCATGCCGTATAGGTCTTTGGCGCTCAAAAACATTCAACTTTAATAAAGAGTCGGAGTGGGACTCCTGTGACTCGATTACTAGTCAGCTGTTCTAATAGTGTTCTCATCTGGAGGCAGTGCTTAATGTGTAAAATAATAAGTGCCAGGGCCCTCGTCAGGAGGGCACTGCAGCTTGCCCCATGCATTGCTCCTGCTAGCGCTGCCAATGACAGCACCAACACAACTACTAACCATCACATTCCTACAAGTATGACAGTTCAGAATATTCCAGGCCTCCAAAGCTGTAAGAATGGCTTGGCTTGCAGCTATTAGTCATTGTTAAAGAATGTTGAATTATTAATTACTGTTATTGTGCTCATATGTCAATTAGACAAACAGTGCCACCATTTGGCAGACTGTCAAAAGTGCCAGTGTTGACAATTAAGTGCCGGTATCGAGCATCAGAAACCAGCAGCTCAAATTAAGCGCTGCCTGGAGGGCATTCATCCTGGCTGGTGAGGCCAAGGTGGAATGCTGGGGATGTAACAAGTGAAGTGAAGGGATTCTTGGAGATGAGGTTACGGAGTACTCTGGCAGTTGCAGAGGAGACTGGTATTGGTGTCTGGTGTTTCAGGCGCAGGTTATTCTCCTGCCAATAAACTAAGAAGAAAATATCGAAGTGTTTTGTCGTGATTACAACATCAGCCTTAACCTGAATGTCGCCTATAGGGAATGGGGAATAACATAACTACCACTAGTGAGAGGGGAGTGGGACTCAGGAACCCACCTATAAAACACTAGAGCCATGACCTCAAGGGACTGTGTGCTTTGTTTGTGAATGGCATATTTTACTTTGTGTAAATATATAAATACTCCTTTTTTCATAAAAGCAAGCATTTGACTGGACAATCATTAATTGCTGCTGCGGAATGTATTTTGAGTTGTGAGCCTGTGTTCACCCCCCTGTGTCAACCCCCCCTCCCACAGCCCCTGAGAAGCCTTGAACTGCTCGACCCATGCTACCACGGAGAGTCAAATGCTGAAGGGTATTTGGCTCAGTTGCTCAGGATCCATAGTAGACCAGGCCCTGGGACATCAGAAGTAAAAGGCCTCAACCCCCATGGTTGGGCCCAGTAACTCCTCCTTGCCCCATGGCTAATGAACGGGGTTCTGACAGCAGCACTGTGCATGCCAAGGACGTGAGTTATAGTTACTTTAGGGCACAAGTTATAGCTACTTGAGATAACTGCAACTGGTGAACTTTAGTGGTTTTATTAGTTTAAAACTGTATGTTTTAAGTGACATTTTGCCTAACTATATCGTCCCTTTAACTTTTGTTTTTTCATGTCACCCTGCGGGCTCCCAACCCCCACTGTGCTCGGCCTTTGGCCATGCTTGGTGTGGGGTTAAACGCCAGCCCTCGCCACCACGGCCTTTGGCCATGCACGACATGGAGTTAGGTGCAGGTCCTGCCCTGTGGCCAAGCCCTGCGCCCTCAAACCGTCGCCGCTGCGCACAACTGACTATGTCAAGTAACAATAAAAAGGATGGCATTTTAAGTAAGGCAGACCTGCTGGCTTTGTCAAAGGGTCAGAACACCAAAATATAAAAAGAAGTGGGCCTATGGGCTTTATCAAGGGATCAGCTCATCAACATTTGTAAAGCACACCTATTGGCTTTATCAAAAAGTCACCAATAACTGTAATCAAATGTATATTTCATACATTCATGTAGTGCAATGTTTAATAATAGTGATCGTCACAAAATATGGTCAATAAAACATTTAATAAAAACATTAAATTGGTCTTTGAGTCTTGCTTTTTAAAACATTTTTCAGACCGCAAAGTGTAGCCAAATAACCAACTCAAGAGGTCCCTGTGCTCCAGTTGAAGAGCATACAGATTTTTTTTTAATGTTGGTGGGGGGCTTGCTGTGCTCCATGCAGCCCTCTACAACATTAAAAAATGCTTAGTGGTGCCCTGCTCCTTCTAGGGGCTCCGCGAGGATGCAAAAATATTATTTAAAAGCCCTCTCGGCATTATGGAGCAGTGAATAATAAATGAACGGCTTCTGCAGCTCATTTATTATTCTTTTTTTTGGTGTCTTGGTATATGCGTGTAAACATATACAGAGTCAAACATGTCATATTGTAGGCACTTGACAATTCTGTCAACTTTGTATGCTTTCAGGGACAATTCAATAAGTCCTCATTATCTTCAGTGGTATGCAAAACTAAGGCCCTCACTATATCCGATGGACAATTAGGAATTGACCATCTGCATAATGATCTCTGACATTTTTGCTGTACAGTTTTGCATGGATTGTCTGTAGCTCACAGCCATTCAATCAATCAATCAATCATGTCACTTATAAAGCGCACTACATACCCGCGAGGGTCTCAAGGCGCTGGGGGAAGAGGGGGGTGGTGCTGCTACTGATCGAAGAGCCAGGTCTTGAGGAGTCTTCTGAAGGCCAGTAGGTCTTGGGTCTGTCGGAGGTTGGTGGGGAGGGTGTTCCAGGTCTTGGCAGCGAGGTGGGAGAAGGATCTGCCGCCGGCGGTCGTTTTCCGGATGCGGGGGACTGTGGCGAGGGCGAGGCTGGTCGAGCGGAGCTGGCGGGTGGGGGTGTAGAAGCTGAGTCGTCTGTTGAGGTAGGCTGGTCCGGAGTTGTGGAGTGCTTTGTGTGCGTGGGTGAGGAGCTTGAAGGTTATCCTCTTGTTGACAGGGAGCCAGTGCAGGTCTCTCAGGTGGGGTGTGATGTGGCTGCGTCGGGGGATGTCGAGGATAAGACGTGCAGAGGCGTTCTGGATGCGTTGCAGCCGTCTCAGGAGCTTAGCCGTCGTTCAGATTTCCTCTGTTGGCCATCATGCCACAGCCATTTGTTATTCGCACTCCCACCCGACTTTCAGATTATAGTGTGTAAGGTTTTACTTAACTATTTTAAGGTTTTCTGTGAAGGAAATGTGTTGTGTATGGGTTTCAGTAATATTTGGGGTGGCTGGTTATCACCTATTATCTTGCATAATGTACTTACAAACAAGAATATATCTAGGGCATTCATTCTTTGTTTTTCACAGAGGTGGACTGATGGCACAATGAGATAGGGCAAGTAGCTTTAGCCACTGACTTCTCTGCGCTTGACTGTCTGGTAGGGTGACCAGAATTGTAAAGCCAAAAACCGGGACATTTCATGAAAATAGAAGAAGGACTACAGTTTTACTTCAAGCTAGCGCACAGAATGACAGCGCTCCTCAGCACAGAATTACAGAACAGGTAGTTAGATCATACATAAAATGCAATTTTTAAACCCAGAAGCTTCCCTGTTAATTAAATTGCTTTCTAGAAACAACTGCTCACTATCCCTGCTTTGTACAACATAAAAAACACCTTCCGTCGCTTTCAACTGACCCTCTCTAAAAACCGGGACAGGAGCTAAATTTCCTGAAATCTGCCCGGACAGCTGGTGAAAAACCCGGACCGTCCGGGCAAAACCGGGACGCCTGGTCACCCTACTGTCTGGGCACCTTTGGAGTATAGAGGGTGGGGAGAGGAGTTTCATGGGCTTGCACCAGTCAGGCAGTTGTAAGAGGTTCGACTTAAAAATGATAGACTGATGGTGGTTTTGCCTGCGTTAGTGAATGGAGTTTGTTTGATTGCTCTATTTAATTGTCATGTTTTGCTGCTAAGGTTTTACCCAAGGGCTTTTCATGATTTGTTAACAATAATACAATATTGCTAAGGCAATAAATGAGAATAATGATAAGGATTTAGAAGCGGTCCCTCCCAGACAGTCTGATTTCTCCTTTCAGAAAATTACAGAGCCTAGAAACATCACGCTATTAGAAAAACCTGACCAACGTGCCACACTCCCAGCCCTGCTTGCAAAACAGAGGAGGCATTGTATCACTTTCAATTCCTCCAGACTTATCAAAAAATCCCTAAATCTTGAGATAGTTTCTGCAAAGCTAAAGAAATCCATCCTGATCTCTTCAATTAATAAAGTTTTACTGGACCCTTAAAATCTAAATTCCATTTATCACTGGTTGCTGAAGGTATGGGAGAAAGAGGTGGTATTTCGATTACAGTCACATCTACATAAATGTGACCTTCTAGATACTCACTAGTTGAACGTCTGTCCACATAATGAAATAGAAACAGCTCTGGTTACACTTATGGATCAAATCCTGGTGGTTTCAGGTGAAGGGGTGATGCCTCTTCCCGTCCTCCTCGATCTGTCAGTTTTATTCATGCCATCGACCAGGAACTCCTACTGTCCCACATCTTCTTGGAAGCTCATGTATCACTTAAATTGATCTCGATATGTTTTGTTAAGGAGATCACTGTGTGTAAAAACAAGCCCATATCCATCTCCCAAGTCTGAGGAGGACTGTGGAGTCTTGCACAAAACGCTCTCTGTCACCTTTGCTCTTAAATATTTTCAAGGTGCCACTTTTTAAAATCCCGAGGGCAAAACAATTTACAATATCAGTCCTATGCCAAAATAGGCGAATATATGGGTGGGTCAAAGGACCACAGGATGCCTTTGGATCTCTGTAGGTGATAATGAATGAAATGCCATTGTGGACAGGCTACAGAGGGCTGAAGTCCAATGGAGTAAAAACTGAAGTGCAGCTGATTAGCAATAACATTAACACTAAAACACAGGGGGGCATATTCACAAGGTGCCATCGCCGAATTAACGGCACTTTATCGCAGCCAAAGTCGTGATAAATTTACCCCCCCATTCACATGCCGGTGTTAACAGCCCACAGCACCAGTATACCCGCGATAGCAGCCGCCAAAAACATCGCCACAGAGGACCCTCGCAAATATCGCTAATGAGATGCAGAGTAGGCGTTCCCGTGACAAAAGCAGAGACAACAGCACACCTCAACATTCACAACGACCAGCCACATCCGCGATAAAAACACAAAACAGGTGATTAGGCGCGTTAGCACCAGGAAATCTACACCTGCTCTGACCTGGTGTAAAGTCGGACGGCAGCCAGCACCACAAAAGGGAGCAGAGCCCAGGGCCACAACCGAAGGGCAACAGATGCCATGGAGCCACACATCATGCAGCCCGGACACCCAAGAGGGCCACAACACCCACCCCCACCACCCCAGGACCCCATCCCACACCCGGAACCCCCCGGAGCAACACAGACGCAGCGCAGACAAAGACAGCGGAACCCCAGGAAACGTACCAGCCGCACAGACCCAACATCTGACAATGTCACCTTCCACTCCAGGCTGAAAGGGACAACCAACCTACGCATCCTGACCATCATCGCCTAACAGGCCTACGGCAAACAACACAGCGGACAACCAACATCCCACCCCACACAAAGCTGATGGCGTGGCTGCACCTGTTGGCCCCTGAGACCCCCCATCCAACACCCGCCAGAGTCGGAGGAGTCCCACAGCCAGCCACATCCAAGTCCCCACACCTGTCCTGGACATCACCATCACCCTGGTACCCCAGTCCCCATACGTACAACACAATGCGCAGGATCCGCTGGAGACCAAGCAAGGACCATACGCCATAGCAGGATGCACGCACGTGTTGGGGGCAACACACAGCACACATGTACTACCTGTGCCCCCTGGTGACACAGCACACAATCACCGCAACAGGAAGCACACGTCTCACACCAATGTGCAGGCAACAACAGAACACCGTGGAACACCCAACAATGTCGCCTTCAAATACACAGCCAGTGTGCATGATACCTTCATCCTCCGACAGTCCATCATCAACCAGCGTTCCCAGGATGGCAACAAGGGAAATGTACAGCCCCTTGGCAATATACAAATGAACACCCCACACACCTCAACACCACAACCATGCAACTCACAACTCTGGCAATGCACACGTCACAAAATCACATACAACAGGCACAA
Source organism: Calotriton arnoldi (assembly GCA_963921515.1). Lineage (NCBI taxonomy): Eukaryota > Metazoa > Chordata > Amphibia > Caudata > Salamandridae > Calotriton > Calotriton arnoldi. Next base: position 3,329,205 of record CAWUFW010000039.1, read on the forward strand.
CAATATGCCCACCCACCAGACACGATAGAACAACTTACAATGTCCACATGGGCAAGCCCTGAAAATGAGCCAGCAACGGCATGGCACCTCAGCCACATACTAGCCGAATGTGGGGAGAGGTGGCAACCAGGCATGTGTGAAGGATGCAGTAGAACCATGATTGGGAAAGTACACAATGCCAAGAGTGCCGGAGATGTGCTGGACACCTCGCAGTATGCAGAACACACCCATATCCATGGCGACAAACACCGCTTGCGTATGGAATGTAGTGGACAGTGGACGCCACCATGTCACCACAGCCAGCGGGGGACCTCGCGGAAATGTTGCCTGTTACGCCCCCCCCTAAGCGTCAGCGGAGTGGGATGGCCCGGCGTACGCCACACCAGCGTAGGGGTGTGAATAAAAACCACGTAGGCCTGGGCGTGGTCCTCTTCCGGAAAGACCCACGTCTCTGCCAGGGCGGCGCCTCCCACCTCGCCTCGAGGCCGACGCCATCCTCGTGAGCGGAGTTGCCTGAGATGCCGTGCGCCTGGCGGACCCCGGCACGCTGGTCCACGAACCCGTCAGGCCAGCCCCTGCGCAGCCACAAGCCCGAGGCCCGAGACCTTGGCAGCCACCTCAGACCATCACGGCTGCCACGACACCGGCCCGCTTTATTCCTTTTTCGTTGACGTACTCCACTGCCGCCCCCGGCCTACTCTTCAGACCAGTAGGTCCGACATGTGGAACTGTGTCTTGAGTCATGAATGGCAGTGACCCCATATGCCAGCCAGCGGCCACAGCACCAGACCCCCCCAGTTCAGTGAGGCAAAGTTCCATATGGGCATCTTGCGACACGTGGTGCCACTAACCCTGTTCAATGCCAGCCTGCTACACGTGGTGCCACTAACCCTGTTCAACGCCAGCCTGCCACACGTGGTGCCACTAACCCTGTTCAACGCCAGGCTGCTACACGTGGTGCCACTAACCCTGTTCAACGCCAGGCTGCTACACGTGGTGCCACTAACCCTGTTCAACGCCAGGCTGCTACACGTGGTGCCACTGAACCTGAACTACGCAGGCCGGTGGGGCCATCCAACCTATGCCGGCGACACTCGGTGAATGGGCCGTGCTGACCGCTGCCTCAGGCCTACACCACGGTCAGGTAGGTCACACATTTGGAGCTGAGTCTTGATTACACTATGGCAGTGAACATCATTTAAGGCAGAGAACAATAGACTATACACCCTCCGATGTGGTGGCAACAAGTCTGTGCATGGCATCACAACCACACGTGTCTGTGGGCCTACGCGGACCACTGCCCTCGGCCTACGCTGCGCACGAGTGGGATCACTGATTTGTAACTGAACATCGGTAATTCAGAAGGCAGAATGCATTTCCTCGCACGCACGGAGGGGCGTAAGAGGATGACACGTTGCAGTCCGGAGGGAACAGGATCAGCGTCACAGAGGTGATTGAACACTATCGACAACTGCCCCTGTGTCACCAACTCTGTGCCTCGCGAGCCAACGACCCGTGGCTGTGGGCCACTGCTGACCGCTGCCTCCGGCCTACACTGCAGTCCAGTAGGTCACAGAGCCTTGATTTGGCATTCTTGGAGTTCACATCTGTGTACGGGCATCATCGCAGACTGCATCCCCTCACAGCACCTGTGCCACTAAGTTTGTTCCCCAACATTCATGGACACTCACTGGTCGGACATCGGTGGCGTTTGAGTCCATGGACTAGGGGCTAGTTTTCATCCTCATGTAGCTGATCCCGAATTGTTGGTGAAGACAAGGGTTGCGCTTTCCACTCCTCCATTTGCTGCTTCCAGATAACATCAGACCTTTCGCATCATGCCCTGGAGGACACCTTCCACTGTCCCCCGAAACCCTCCGCAACATACACCTCGGACATTGATGGGGACCCGCTCAGGTCGCATGGCCCATCTGACTGCACCGCAAGTCACCGTCCCGTGGCTGGGTGCCTGTGCCGGCCGCAGTGCATCCGGGGCCACTAACTCTGTGCTGCTCAGGCCTGGGACCCCTTCTTCTGAGTCATTGAATGGCCTCTGTAGTGATGGTCTTGGGGTCATCAACGCCATGTGTCTGTGGCCCTGCGCTGTCCGCCTCCTCCGGCCCCAACTGCGGTCCACCAGGGCCCACACATGGCATCGAGTCTTGACCGGCCCGGACGTCGCATCACCGCAGGAGGCACACGCCACCACCGCAAGGACCACCTTCAACCGCCATCTGCCAGAGTCGAAACGGTGGTCCTGACAGACCTAAGGAGTTGCTCAGACCTGTCGTGGATGCCATCATCGGACTGATACCCTGCTCAGCACTGCAGGTGCCAGTGACTCAGTGCACCGCAAGCCATTGTCCGTTACTGATTGAGTTTTGTGCTGTTGTGAGGTTGCGCAGCAATGTCACCTCATGCAGTGGGGAAGACCTGGGACTATGATGAGGAAGATGTGTCAAGTGTGCGGAAGGGAGAGGGCACAGACAATGGGAGGGCAGGAGGCAACAGCCCCACGGCAGGAATGCAGACTGGTGGTGGTAGTCAAGCTACACACCCGGATCTATTGCTGGGTATTGCGCTGTGGACTGCGGACGCAACTGTCACCTCAGGCAGTGTGGGAGACCTGGGACGTTGATGAGGAAGTTGATGCAGGTGTAACACACCCCACTGCATCTGCATCAGGACTGATCCGAAGGGACACAATCCGAGCAATTTCTTCACATGAGCGCGCTCTTCTCTAGTGCCCCTGCCTCAGTGCACTGCAACTCAAGGAACGTCCAGACTGAATATTGGGTGACCTCTCTCCTTACTCCGGATCCCTCCATGTTGCTCTGCAGTTGACTCTGTTATGCTGGTGTTTTCTGTTTCCATTGCACTGGTGTCCACTGTTCAGGTTGTTGGCATCACCAAGCACTCCATGCGGGCTGGCTTATACTCACCCCACACACATCCAGCACAGGCGTCACTGTACATGTGGCCCTGCCAATAAAGGGGCCGGGCGCACGTGCCCGTGGCCAGTTCAACATGATATGTGCATGTGTCTCTGTGGAGGTGTGGGTCTCCTTTGTGGGGTGTGGGGGGTCCCTGAAGGGTATTGGACACCCATGTATGTGTTCTAGTTCGCATTCCATGGGTTCGGCAACACCCTCACCTGTTGGGCCACCTCCTTTTGGCGTTCTGCCACCTGGCATTGGGATGCCATGTGTGGGTGGGTGAAGTGTTGTGAGCCAGCCGTGATTGCGGGTGCTTCATGCTGTGTGGTCTGTTGCAGGGGCTGGGTTCTCCTCTGAGTGGCTTGTCTGCCCTGGTCCTGGTGGTGGGTTGTGTGGGATGTCCATGGGCTGTTGTAGGCCGTCAGTGTCTGGGCTGTGGTGTTCATCTCGGGCATCACTGATGGGTTGTCTGTTCTGACCTGCTGGAGGTGTTGTTTGTCCCTCTGCATTGTGAAGGGGAGGTGCATGTTGGCATTGTGTTGGCGCCTTGTTCTTGTCGACATGCAGACTGTGTGACGATGTACATTGTGAGTGTTTGGGCGGTGGTGGCTATTTGAGTTGGGACAGTGTCCATTTGGCCTACATGGCTGATGTGGAGTTGTAGGGGTAGATGTGCATCTCACAGTTCCCTGCTCTGTCCGATGTGATTGTTCTGTTACTGTGCCTGGTTGGACCCAGTTGTGTCCCCTGTTCTGCAGTGTGGGTGTTGCACTTTGTGCCACATTGTCATGGTATGTGCTGTGATTGCTATGTGTGTGTGCTGCAGTGTGCCACGGGGATGGGGGACATGTCCCTGGGTAATTGTGGGTGTGCAGTGTGTTACACCTCATAGTGCATGTGTGGCATTGTGCCCATCACCCCCCATCCCCCCAGTCCCTGTTGGATCCTCACCCTGTTGTTGTTGTGTCAGGTCCTGTCGGGCTGTGTCCGTACTCCCTACTCCTTGCACCCTCTCCACACTGATGACTGTGGCCTGGGTTTCCTCCTGCTCTTCCTGTGGCGCTGGACTGCCACCTCCTGTCGCCGTTGCTGCCTTCCTGTTGGCAGCAGGTTTGTACCTGGTTTAGTTTGTCAGGTCCTGCCGGCGCCTCTTGGCCTCCTGTATTGGCCTCCTGGGCTCTGCGACTGCATTCAAGGTGGTCTGCTTGTGGGTCATTTGCTGGTAGTGTTCTGTCGCCTCAGTGGCCTTGGTCTTGTTTTCCTGCGGTCTGCATCCCGTCTTCCTCTCCATTTTCTCCTTGGCCTTCCCCGACCCACTTGTTCCTTGCTGGTGGTCTGTGGGGGTTGTGGTGTTCGCGTTGCCCTCTGCGCTCAGTCAGGGTGCATGGATGTTGCTACGTGCTTTGGCTTGTTTCTGGTGTGTTGTGCCTGTGGTTTTTATGGTGCAATTGCCCGCCAGACGCGTGGGAGTTGCAGGCCTGAGGCTGCTTTTCGCAGCTTTTTGTACTGCGATTGGCCTCATCGCATGATTTCTCGCGTTCGCATTTTTTGGGCGTGGTGTTGATTTACACGCTGGCATTTGACGCGTTATCTGGTGACTATCACATGCTACCGCCTTGTTGTGAATTCCACGTTGACACGGGGTTATTTTCCCGTGATAGGCTGCGTTATTGAAAGTTGCGTTACGCTACTCTTGCGGTAGTTATCACGCGTTCTTGTGAATATACCCCAGGGTTTTTTCCCCAGTACCCTGATCTGTTTGGCCTACCAACATCAAATGTGCCTCTAAACCCTACTTAGAACCACAGGCCATTTTCGCTCAAAAGACAACCATGCTTATAGTTCCTATTCTAATCAACTCTCAGAAATGGCCCCTTGTCACTGAAAACTATTAAAGTGCACAGAATTTAACATCATCAGGCAGGTGCTGGCATACCAAAACTCCTGCTGCCATGTTTGCATAGTCTTTGCTGCCTCTAGAGATACCTGGAATTATTATTTATTTAAAAGAGTTTTCTATAGGGTGAACATAACCTAGAGGTATCAGAGTGCTGTACAATGCAGCTAATTACAACACAATATTTACTTTCTGATCGAAGGTCGCAAGAGCAGTAGTGAAATATAGTACAAGTAGAAGCTAACAGACTATACAATAGATGGTGTCCATTGTTTAATTGTTAGAGCATTAGTCAACTTCACCTGACTGTGGCAGGGTATGCACTAGTCAACCACCCTTGTGTACCTCGGGAATCACTACCGACCAACAAGACAGCAAGAGCACTCAAAGCCGTAAGAACCTATGTCTGGCAATACCCAGAGAAATCCTACCCATCTTGAAATTAAAGTGACAACTGCCTTCAACTAATACTAATTGACTGCCTCAAGTTACATAGACCGAGCCTTACAACTTTTTTTAATTCCCTCAATTTACCGCTATTCTTTTTTGCCCAGCAATAGGAAGGTGTTCATCTTTCCATAGTACGATACTCTAGTACTGCAAGAATATTTGTTGTAACAGTGTCATCCATCGGATATGGCTCCTTATCTTCCGATTTAAATTGCATTTAATTTCTTTGCCTGTAATAATAGGTGAAGATTAGGGGTGGTCGGTGCACTCTGCTCTGCCGGCGGAGCTTGCAAAGTTTTTGCCAATCCTTGCTCCACTTGGAGTGTGGAGTTCAGCAAAAACTCTGCCTCCCACTGCCATATAGCAGAGTTCACTGACGCTGGCCCACCCCTAGTAATATGGTTGTGTTTCCTTATATAGTCCTGGATCTTTTCAGCATGTTGATAGTGTAAGGGTTTACAGACTATGGGGCATATTTACAAAAACATTTCGGAGCGCGGTGTTATGCCAAAGTTGGCATCGCGCACTCCAACATTTTTATAATGCAGGGTTGCGCTGTATTCAAAAGAATACGGCACACCCGTGCGTTTCCCCTAGCATTGGCGCTAAAAAAGCTGCCTAGTGCCAGCGCAGGCCCCCTGCCGCCATGTTGCAAGGGTGCCTGCGCTGCAGGGGCGATTGTTTATGTGCAGGAAGGGAAACCTTCCTGCACATAAACAACCATTAAGGACATTTGCTCTTTTCATATGTGCTGCAGAATACAGCACACATAGAAAGAGTAAAATATGAGGAGAAATTCTTAATTTCTCCTTGTCTCGCCATACTAGGACCAGGTATTTCCTAAAGTTAGTTTTTGGCACTGCCTCAGCCTTGTAAATCTGAGGCAGCGTCAAAAAGCAATGGGTGTTGCGGTGGAACGGCCACTGCAACACGCATTGCACGCCCCTTTGCCACAGAGGACTGCGGCAGACAGGGGCATATTTACAAGCTGGCGTTAAACCATGTTAAATGGCTTAGCGCCACCTTGTAAATATGTGAAATGGCGTTACGCCACCAGAGTGTAAAAAAAAGTGACACTCCGGTGCCGAAAGGGGCTTGTAAATATGCCCCTCTGGGTCTTGGACAGCCCTTGCGAGGAGATTTAAAATGGGACATGGTGGGCTCTTTCAAATTCTAGGTCTTTAGTCAAGAGGATTCCAGATATTTTAGGGAGCCATGTTTCTAGTAAAGCGAAACAGGAACCAGCTGGGTCCTTGGATCCGTCTGGTGGACCAAAGATATGGATGTTCCCCTTTCTGTTGTGGTCCTCCAAATCAGAACTGCTTCTCTGTATAATCACTGTCTTGGCCTTTAGATCCACAATATCCTTCTTTGCAACTGCTTCGGAATTCTCATTGGAGAGGATTCTATCTTCCGCAATTAAGCTTCTGATCGATTCCATGCCCAGCCTTATCGCTGATATTTCATTCTGCATCGTGTCTGTGTTAGGTTTTTGGGATTTTGTTAGGTAATGAACCTCTGCTAACTTCTTTGAGATCATGTCCATATTTGTGTTTATATTCCTTTTGCCCTTGATGGGTGAATCAGGGCTAGGAGGATCTGCCTTAGGGAATTTAAAGTTTGAATTAGTTTTCTTGTCTGCCATTATATATATAGATCAGTAATATGGAGCGGTGCTGAGGTTCTGGTAGCTATATCCAGCAGGAGCAGAGTTGCTATAAGGGTAAAGAAGTCAAGTCTTCTCTGGGGGTGCACCTACACTAAAAACCCACACTGATACCGGGTCTGCAAGTGCGAAGGATCCCCCTCAGAGGCCGCTGGCTTGCTGGGCTGGTCTCTTCCCTGAAAACAACTAAATTCACTCAGCAGGTGAAAGCAGACTCAGGTAGTTGTGTGAAAATGTATTTACTTTGAGGAACTTTGACCTATTTAGCAGTTAGTTTAACAACTAGAATAACTCCTATGCATCATTAAAAGCACTGGACTTTAGGTAGAAAATTGCTGTTAGGTGGAGAGGTGGTAAAGGAGATAAGTACACAGTCAGCTGTGTTCTGTGATACACACCATGATTCTACTTCACTGGCAGTAGTCTGAGACACCTACAAACCTTTCTTAAGAGGTGTTCTAAAATGGATATTACAGTGAAGGAACGGAAATAAAGGGAACTGAAAGAGAAGCTGAAAGCTGAAATGAAAGGTTTGGAATTAACATAATCAAATAATTCAGTAGAACCAAAAGAGAGAACAAGAGAGTATCAAATCTCCTGAAAGATGTTCAATACGAGAATAAGACCCAATTAGATGTAAAAACGTGCCAACAGTAGAAGGTTAGTTAGTACCAGCATGTTGAGAATGGGGAGTCCTAAGGGCAACTGCTAGCTTGGAAGGCCAGGGTAGACAGAAAAAAAAACTTCCTCCAAGAATTAAAAGACCTAATGACCCAAAATCTAGTGATCAGTGATCCCAGAGCCAAAGTCGCCTATCGTACGTTCTTTGAAGGCTAATACAAGGGAGAAGTATTGCCAGATGAGGCACAGATTGATCAATGGTTAACTGACATGTGTATGCCTTACCTTACTCCTGAACAACAAACTGAGTTGAATTGCACCATTGACCCAAAGTGTAGTGCAGCCTTTTCTACCTCCAAAAAGGGGACGCTGCAGGCCCTGACTGTACACTGTCGGAGATATATAAGGCTATAGCTGATACAATAACCCCAGTGAGGTGTGAGCTATTTAACTCAGTCTTACTGGGAAAGGATATCTCACAGATGTGAAATGGAGCAATCATTTCATGCATTCAAACCAAACAAAGATACTAACTATTGTGAATCAAATAGGCAAATCTCTCGGGTAAATTCAGATTATACGATGTTGGCCAGTATTTTTGGCAACACGTTTGGCCAAAGTTATAGGCGGTATTATGGATTATGATCAAAAGTGTTTTATCCTAGGTTACCATCTCAAAGATCTAACATGCACCCTAGTTAGTATAGTGGATATGCCAATAGTTGGTGAAACTGCTTTGACAATCTATACATTAGATTTTGCTAAGACTTTTAACGGGGTCAATTGGGTCTATCTGTGGCAGGCACTTCAGAAAGCCAATGTGCGAGGGAACTTTTTGAGAGCTATTTAATTGCTCTATATGTTTCCCAACAGCTCAAGTCTTGGTAAATGGGAATCTGACAGAGCCTTTAGATGTAGAGAGAGGAACTAGACAAGGTTGTCCCTTTTCTCCTTTATTCTTCAACTTATTCATAGAACATTTGGCTCAGTGTCTGAGACAAGGTAAAGTGGTTATCCCTATTTAATATAAGGACTATAGTAAATAGATGGCAATCTAAGCAGACTGTCTATACCTAAAATCTGTATAAAACAGTTCATTTATTGTATGAACAAGGCCACACTGCAGGTTGCAGTGTTATCAAGCCAACAGGTGATTATTGAAATCAGAAATGATGGTCTGGAATACTAAATTCACTACCCCATAAGTAGGTAAATAAATGAGATATTTAGGAATACTGATAACACATGATATATAGAATAGCTGACCTCTATATGGAGAATGTTACATTCAGGTTACCATACTAGTGAGACAAAATATTCGTCTAACAACCTACAGCTGAATACATTTCTTCACAGTGTTTGTTTGCCTAAATATAGCTTCCTGTTTGACCCAATTCCTTCCAGGTTTGAAAAAAAAGGCTAGCAAATATAAAAGGAAAAACGAGTAGCTTTGTATGGGCATCAAGATGCACAGTATTATCCTGGAAAAAACTGAAACGAGTCATGTGGAAATGGTAATTAGTCTTACCGGACATTCAGTTTTATTGCTGAGAATTTCAATTAAGAAACTTTTGAATTTTGCTGAACTATCCAGTTTAATTCAATATGGTATTAATGTTTAGACCCATGCTATCAGCCATCTGCAAAGCAAACTGTTTCTATAAATATTCCTTTTGAAAGTAAAAAAAAAAAAAAAGTATGATTAGAAATCCTGCAGTCAGTTGCAAGGACGTGGTATGTGGTTAGTAAAGTGTTAGGGACTCCATAGGACAGTAAGTTTCAATTAGAATGCTTGTCTCTAGGAACACTGTTTTTAGGTTGAAGCCTACCAGACAGCGCAGCTGTCTAGTTTGCTAACGACATCTTGAAGAGATTCGGAAAGCTTCCCTGGGAATGCATTTCATCCATTGGTTACCATTGTAACTCAAATTTGCCTGCTTTCTATTTGCTGGCTCTATTTGTTTTAGGCTGTCCAGCTTGCGTTTGTCCCTTCCTTTGCCCAAGCCCTATCTACTGTATTCTTCCACCACTACTGGATTTCTGTAAACAGACCTTTAAATCTTGTTCTTACCTTGTCACATTTGCTGTGTATTCAAAGACAGAGGTCAAATGTCAGGCTCTGTCTTCCAGGGACCTTGGTGTTAACTTTTTTTCTATGACTTCAAAGTGAGAGGATTTATGTGACAGTCATGCTGGCTACTGGGGGTGTGCTTGAAGAAGGTTGTATTTTTTTCTAGCACACAAGAAAATTTAAATGTCTGTAAATGAACTGCGCAGATATTTCAGGATATATCAGAATTAGAAAAGCACAAATGAAGCACATTTTTGGGTAATTCTGTGTGACATTTCCACACATTATCGTCTGTGCACTGTATACGTTTATCAGTATAACTGTATGTCTGTGCACATGTAATGGTCATTTCAATTAAAGATGTGTTGTCTGTAATGGCAGTACGCTACCACACCAGGCATACTTCACTTTACCCCACTCCACTCTACTCTGCACCACTCCACACCACTGCAGTCTACTCTGCACCACTCCACACTATGCTACTCCATGCCACTCCATACTGCATCACTGCACTCTACTCTGCACCACTCCACACTATGCCACTTCACTCTAGGCCTCCCTACTCTATACCACTCTACTCTATGCCAATGTACTCTACCCCACATGACTCTACTATGCACCACTGCACTCATCACCACTACACTCTACACCACTCCACTCTGCGTCACTCCACTCTGGGCACCTATACTCTGCAACACTGCACTCTATGCCACTGCATTTTATGAAAATGCACCCTATGCCAATCCACTGTGCACCACTGTAATCTACTCTGCACTTTACACCACTCTACTCTACGCCACTGTACTGTACGATGCACCACTCCACTCTACTCTGAAACAATCTACTCTGGTCACTGCACTCAGTGCCACTGCACTCGGCACCACTCCAATAAGCACCATTCCACTCGACTTTGCGGTGCTCCACTCTAATCTGCTCCACTGTACCCTACTCTGCACCACTGCACTCTACTCTACACAACTGCACGCTACTATGCATCACTGCACTCAATGTCAATGCACTCTACACAGCTTTACTCAAAACAAATGTACTCTATGCCACTGCACTCTACACCAATCTACTCTGTACCACTGCACTTTATCCCACTATTCTCTACTCTGTAACACTTTACACCACTGCACTATACGCCACTGCACTCTATGCCATTGTACTTTATGTCACTGCACTCTAAGCCACTCTATTCTACTTTGCACCACTGTACTCTACGCTACTTCACCGTACTCTTAAACAATCTACTCTATGCCACTACACTCTATGCCACTGCACTTACACTGTGCCACTCTATGCCACTCTACTCTACACCACTCTACTCTGCACCCCTGCACTCTATGTCACTATTCTCTACTCTGCAACACTTTACACCACTGCACTATACACCACTGCACTCTATGCCATTGTACTCTACGTCACCGCACTCTAAGCCACTCTATTATACTCTGCACCACTGTACTCTATGCTATGCTTCCTACACCACTGTACTCTGCACTCTACGCGACTGCATTCTACGCCAATACACTCTCCACCACTCTACTATACATCACTGCATTGTATGACAGTCTACTCTGCAACACTGCCCTCTCTGCCACTAAACTCTTTGCCACTCCACTCTATGCCACTGCTACTACACTTTGCTCTGCATCACTCTGCTCTACGCCAATGCACTCTACGCCACTACACTCTACTCCACTACACTCTGCATCATTCCACTCTACGCCACTGAACTATACCCTGCACTAGTCCTTTCTACTCTGCACCACTCTACTCTACGCCACTCTTCTGCACTCAACGGCAATGCAATATATACCACTACACTAAGCCACTCTGCTCTGCATCACTGCATCACTGCACTCTGTCACTGCACTCTATGCCAATCCACTCTATGGGGTCGATTACGATGGCGGTCGGAAAAACATACCGACCGCCATGGTAGCGGCAAAAAACCGCCCGCATGGCCACCGGGAAAAACGCCGGACACATTACGATGAACCGCCACAATAATCCGTCCGCGGCGGCGGGAGACAACGAAAAACCGCCCGCACACGCCGGACCAGCTGAAAATCCGACCGCAACGGCCGGATACACAGCGGAAAAGCCAAGAACCGCCGCCATGCACACGGAGTAACCGCCCGTGACATTATGACATCCCCGCCACCACCATGGTACCCACCTGTGAATCCGACCGCATCGTGCGCGAACAGCGATGAATCCGATAGGCGGCGGAAGGGCTGCAGCATAGCCACCGCTGCCGAGGAACCGCTGCGGAGGAACCGCAAAAAAAATGGCGGACGTTGAAAAAAAAAGAAAAAAACAAACAAACAATGCACACACTGAAGTAGACCTGTCCCAACACAAACCAAAAGTGCCCAATGACAACAGCCCCAGAAAGTTCAAAATAACCAATCACAGGACAACACACACAACACACCTGACAGCAACATACCAGCTTGCCACACCCCCCATAGCCGAGCATAAAACTAGCCCCTCCCTGACCACAATCCTTTGCTACACTCCACAACTGAAGGTCCCAACCCCAGAGAACAAAGGAGAGGCAAACCTGCACACAGCACCACCACAACACACACACCACCTACACCACCCACAACACCCACACAACTGCACCACAGAACATCTGCACAGCACACACCATGGCACCACACAAAATGCCAAAATTCACTGATGCAGAGCTTGCAGTCATGGTAGATGAGATAATAAGAGTTGAACCACAACTCTATGGCAACATGGTCCAACACACCCCATTAGCCACAAGAACCCAAATGTGGGTGAGGATAGTCAATAAGGTCAATGCAGTAGGGACCACCCCCGCAACAAGCAGGAAATACAGAAGCGGTGGCATGACCTGAAGACCGTGGTGAAGAGGAAGAGGGCCAAGAACCGTCAGCTGGCTGACGGGACTGGTGGAGGCACTCCCATCCCACCCAAACCATACAGTCCGTGGGAGGAGAAGGTCCTTGGAATCCTAGATCCAGAGAGTCTTGAAGGAATCCGCGGGGGACTGGAAGCTGGTAAGTACAAACCAATGTATATCATCACATTGCCATGTACCGTCTTGCACAAATTCAAACCTACAACCCCTAGGCCAAAGGACATTCGTCTGACCCACAATACCCAAAACAGGTCACACAGATGTAAGCACCACTAAACCTGAAAAAGCACAAAGCTAAACAAAACCAACTGGGATGCATGTGTACAGACAAAAAGCACTACAACTCCCAACAGGCCCCCTCTCCCACCCCTCAGCAGGATGGAGCACCCCACCCAGAAGCATGTGTCAGCCATTGAACGCACCCCCACCACCTAACAGGTAGGTAGCCATCTTCACAGGGATGGGGAATGTGTATCTGGAGGCAGCACTACAACTCCCAACAGGCCCCCTCTCCCACCCCTCAGCAGGATGGAGCACCCCACCCAGAAGCATGTGTCAGCCATTGAACGCACCCCCACCACCTAACAGGTAGGTAGCCATCTTCACAGGGATGGGGAATGTGTATCTGGAGGCAGCACTACAACTCCCAACAGGCCCCCTCTCCCACCCCTCAGCAGGATGGAGCACCACACCCAGAAGCATGTGTCAGCCATTGAACGCACCCCCACCACCTAACAGGTAGGTAGCCATCTTCACAGGGATGGGGAATGTGTATCTGGAGGCAGCACTACAACTCCCAACAGGCCCCCTCTCCCACCCCTCAGCAGGATGGAGCACCCCACCCAGAAGCATGTGTCAGCCATTGAACGCACCCCCACCACCTAACAGGTAGGTAGCCATCTTCACAGGGATGGGGAATGTGTATCTGGAGGCAGCACTACAACTCCCAACAGGCCCCCTCTCCCACCCCTCAGCAGGATGGAGCACCCCACCCAGAAGCATGTGTCAGCCATTGAACGCACCCCCACCACCTAACAGGTAGGTAGCCATCTTCACAGGGATGGGGAATGTGTATCTGGAGGCAGCACTACAACTCCCAACAGGCCCCCTCTCCCACCCCTCAGCAGGATGGAGCACCCCACCCAGAAGCATGTGTCAGCCATTGAACGCACCCCCACCACCTAACAGGTAGGTAGCCATCTTCACAGGGATGGGGAATGTGTATCTGGAGGCAGCACTACAACTCCCAACAGGCCCCCCTCTCCCACCCCTCAGCAGGATGGAGCACCCCACCCAGAAGCATGTGTCTGTAAGTAAAAACCAAAGTGACACTGCACAGGTAATCAGACAGTGCATGTACACCACCATCACTCAACAAAAGCATTGGGAGACATGACAACATGAGGCTCTACTTCACCCAAAAATAGAAAAGTAAAGCACAGCCATTGACAGGATGCAGACAGCTCAGCGTACGTAACTGTGACAGAAACAGAACTGTGACTCTCAACAAATATGTCCAAGTAAACGGGCCTCTGACATGCATCACCCAGACTTCCCTCTGTAGCGTACATGGGAGCTGATTATGAAGGACCATGGGAAAACCAAACTAGCATGGTCTGCTGTATAAAGAAATACAAGCACAGGACATGTCAACGGTATGCATGTGATGACAATGGCTAGTCCATGCACACAGGTAATGTCTGCCAGGCAGAGTGATCAGCAAAGATGCTGAACATCAACTTGTAGTCATGCCAGTTGTCAGATGACAACCTCACATTGATATCACCAATACTAGACGTGTGGCATGCTAACCAATCACAGGTCACACCATTGTGAAATGATGAATGTAACTCCACTTCATGGCATGAGGCACATCACTGTGCAGACATACAATGTGTGAAAAAGGCAACTGTGTGTAGCATAACATGTAAATAAGAGACATCAAACACAGCAACCCTGAGGTGTGTAAGGCAATTACCATCTACTTCCTGTCCCACAGGTGACCAACAACTGACTGCAGAGGACGACAACCTCAACCAGCACAGCCAGTCACCAGCTCCCGAACATCTCCCCTCGGATGCAGACTCCCTGGATAATGAGGAGGAGGAGGACCAACCCGGACCATCTGGTGTGGCAGGGCGTAATGTGTCCCAGGACCCCACAGCCCCACCACCCTCAGCAACAACATCAACGCAGAGCCCTGCTGCAACGACCTGTGCCACCACCACCACCTCCACCACCACAACCACTACCACTGCTGCCTGCAACACTCGCCCTGCTCCACAGGCCAACCAGACCACAACAACTGCGGAGGTACGGGAGAGTAGGCCGGTGCCCACAGGAGGGAGGCAACAGGGCCGTGACAGCAGGCCAGGTGTGAGGACAAGGCTGACCCAAAGGGAAGAAGACCCTGCCACTGAATCACTGGAACACATTCACAGAGTTGTGGGGGCCTATGAACACGCCCAGGGACAGTTGAGGCAGGCTCAGCAGGATGCCCGTGAGCAACAACAGATGCTGCGCTCAATTGACAACCGCATGGGCCAACTCGTGGCCTGCATGGGCCAAATCAGGGATCTCCTGGGCCAGCTAGTGGGGGTCCTCAGGGACAGGCATGCGGCACCGCCAACACCTACAGCTCCCTCCGTTGTGCCGCAGGATGACAGACCCCCACCCTCCCCTGCGTCCAGCGAGCATGGGGACTCATCAGACACCACTGGTCATGCACCTGTGTCCCCCCTGCCAAAAGAGCAAGGGGCCGCCCGAAAAAATCATTGGGAGCATCCCGTGGCAAAGCACCTGGCAAAAGCCAGTCAAGTAGCCAGCCATGATGGCACCCCTCTACACCCTGCTGTGTACCCTGCAGACTGTCCCCACACACAATGGCGTGGGAATGGCAAATGACTGTTGGACTGTGTTGCCATACTGATCTAGTGTATACTCTATTGTCTCATCTACCATCACTGACAAATCTGTTATTCACCATTCACAAATCTGTCAATATCCACATCTACATCACATGTATCCACTGTAAATAAACACTAATAACGCACCAATGTAGTTGTCACTGTTCCATGTTCATCACAGTATGTTAACTCACACCCATGATTACAATGTCACAGGAGCAGGGATACTCCGCAGGCAAGTAGAGGCTGAAGGGACCTAGGAAAACACAACAGAACATCAGTTGCTACTCAGGTGGCGGACTGACAACCATCTCACAACACAGCACATCAAGGTACGACAATCTGCACATGTCACAAGGAGCAACTGTACCAACATAGACATCAAGTAGCTGTGTCAAAAGATCCATTGCCATACACACCTGCAGCCAGCACTGACTCTGCAACATGCTGTAGTCACAAAACTCACATACACATATTCACCAAGCACAACATCATCAGACAACAGCCAGTATTGACATTGCCACTGACCATCAAGTGAAGTAGTTGTTGATGAGCTGCTGACGCTGTCCAACACCTTCCTCCTCTCCACTATCCTCGTCACTTGACGTTTGGGTGTTTGCAGGTGGGGGCTGTGGCTGGTCATCATCATCCTGGATTAAGGGGATCCCCTTCCGCACGGCCAGGTTGTGTAGCATGCAGCATGCTACCACTATCTGACACACCTTGACGGGTGAGTACTGCAGAGCCCCTCCGGTCTTGTCGAGGCATCGAAAACGCGATTTCAGGAGTCCAAATGTTCGCTCAATGACCCGACGTGTCCTCCCATGGGCATTGTTGTAGCGCACTTCAGCTGGTGTCCTGGGATTGCGAAGTGGACTCAGCAACCAAGGTCCGTTGGGATATGCAGAGTCACCTAAGTGTGAAAGACACATACAGATTGAGTGTCTGACATGTGTCCGAGGACAGCATGGCACACAAACAGCACACGACTCGACCCTTTGTACTCACCCACAATCCATGCCCGCTCCGGTGCCAGATTGGCCATCAGCTGTGGTAAAATGCTGTTGCGCATTATGTGTGAATCGTGGGCTGATCCTGGAAACTTTGCACAGACGTGTGAGATGACCATATCTGCCTGGCACACCACCTGCACATTGATGGAATGATAATGTTTCCTATTTCGGTAAATATGCTCCCGTGCTTGGGGTGGAATCAGGGAAACATGTGTGCCATCTATTGCACCAACTACATTAGGAACGTGTCCAAGTGCATAAAATTCGCCCTTCACATCCGCCAACTCATGCCGCCTGGGGAAATGTATGAATTGGTCCCTGTGTTGCATCATAGCCAACAGGACATCACGTAGCACCATGCTGAATGTTGGTTGGGACATCCCCCCTGCAATGCCCACAGTTTGCTGGAAGGATCCCGTAGCCACGAAATGTAGGAATGCCATCACCTTTGCCGTTGGCGTGAGTGCTGTTGGGTATGTCCTGCGTGGAAGCAGGTGTGGCTCCAATAGTGCACAAAGTTCCAGGAGGTTTGTCCGATCCAGACGGAATCGCCTTATGATGTCGGTATCCTCCATGTTAGCCAGCAGGGTGAAGGTACGAAACACATTAGGTCGCCTCCTAGGTGAGATGAAAGGGGACACGTCATAGCAACATAAATTAGGATGTGCACAAATTCATAAAGTCTGTCCTGTCACGGCGCTAACATTGACTGTCATCCCTGAAAGCACACAGTGCAATTCAGTGTTGTCCCAACATGAGACAGATTAATTGTACAACTGTCATGGATGTGCACAGTCAGTGGACACAATACGAACACTGTCTATGTGAATGCCAAGAGTCACATATCGAGCTGAGGTGGACTCAGCCTTGGGTGTACATGACACAGGACATGTGTGAAGCAGAGACACTGCTGGCTTCCACGTTGCTGCTGTACCTGCCACACCTCCTTGGACAATAATTGCAGGGGACACATCAACAACACAATGTGGATGGATCATTGGGATTGTCTTTGTACTCAGTGCCACTTCGAACACACTCAAATTCAATGACATTCACATCCCAAACCCATACATGTGCCAATGTCATCAGTACACAGGCCATATCTGCTGCTGACTTGAATACAAAGTCGGACAGTGACAGATGATGTCACGCCTGTGCAGAGTATGTGTACCACTGTAACAGGCCACCATTACCCCACTGCCCAATACTCTCTACAAGCACACAGATAGCCAATGTGGCACACATTAACAATAGATGAGGGACGTGATCAGCAGGGCCTGTATGCACCCTTAATCTTCCCCCATTTTGGACATTTACATGCAGCATCAAGGAGGGACTGCCCAAGGACACATGTGCACCACAACACATACCTTGGTGATACACATCCAGCTGTTTCAAGACACAACAGTGCCACAACACAAACATACAACACTACATGGACAACGCCAAGCCAGTATGCCAACAAGACCACGCATGAACATACTGTATGCATGACATATGGACTACTGGCTCAGACACCTGACACCAGTGGATGTAATTTTACACCACATGTCCCAAAGGACATGCATCCTGACCCTCATTCCACACAGGCTGTCAGGCCCAACACAGCATACAATCAACATCCCACATCTAACAAACATGCTGGCTGTGCATGGGTAGTGGGACACTGGTACCTCACATTGACCAAATGTCAGAGTTGGATGAGTGTCACAGGCACAACAGTCAAGGTACATCTCACCTGTCTTGGGTGCCCACACCATCCTGATACACCAGCAGATGTGATCCACCCACACAGTGCTGGAATAGATGGTGAGCAAGGATGGCTAGCACCCCATAGCATGCACATACACTAGTGTTGGTGGCAACACACTGCACACGTGTGCCACTTGTGCTGACCATCCAACATTGCAGACAATTCCCGCTAATCAGTGCACACACATTGCACGGGCAAAACTGGACACCCATAGCCTGTGGACAAATGTCGCATACTATATTCCATACAGTTAGCACAATCCACAACCGTGCATGCAGTCCATCTGCCAACGCTACATTCCTGATGTGAACAATGGACATGCACTGGTGGCAGGTGAGTAGCACCGGGACACAGCACAACACTCAAAAACATAGTGTAGCTAAGCACCATTGTTGAAATGTACATGTCACTGATTCACATACAACAGTCCAAACAACATGAGCACAGACCTGACACTACCACATAGGTCCCTGTGGTTACAGGTGGCAGACATGTAGCAAAGACATCTGCTCTGGCCGTCTACCCAAGTGACAAACAATAATAATGCAACGGATGCCAGGTGTGGTGCTGAAGTACTCGTCATGCTTTAGCGGGTCGAGCCCCCCTGTACATGTGGACATACACTGCAGGAGTTGCCAGTGTGTACAAAGACATAACATGCGGCATGTAATTGGTCCTAGCAATAACACAACAGGGTGACATCTGTTTCCAATGATGACAGTCATGCTGAATGAATGAGTTCATCTGGGTTTTCAGTGTAACACATGGGCTCAGGTGTGAGATAGTGGTCAGCATGGGTGGCAGATACGACATTGTGTGTAAATATTGATCAACATGATGGAGTACAGTGTTCCATTTGGTGTGAGACGTTACACAGTGGCTGACATTTGTGACAGGAGACCATATCAATGTTATCCAGTGCCATGTGCCACTGTACGTATCCACTGTGTGTAGCACAGTAATGCCCATTGATCCACACACAACAAGAACTGTCCGTAGGTGCCTCAAACGTGCCCCATAAACACAATGACACACAGAGTGTACGATGTTGTGCTGCATATTCCCCATGGCGGACGCACATACTGTCCGTGAATTGGGTGGCGGAGCATGCCAACCACCATTTGTACCTGTGTCGATGCCCACCACTGACGCAAGTGTGTCATGTGCTGCACATGACACATTGGTGTCAGTGATGGCCCTCCACATAGCTGCAGATGGCGTTTGTCATGCTCCACCAGCCACATCCCGGTCACCCATGTCACTCTATGGCAATCAAACAGCGGTAGCGCCGGCCAGGACCCCGCGGTGTGACACCGCCATGAACCATGCCCTTGCAGCCAATGGGGACCGCTATCGCGGTGGCATGATGCAGATTCAAAAATCGCGGTGGGCGTGCTCCGCCCCAGCAGATGCGGAGATAGGATGCATTTGTAAGATGCACCACCGCGGTAGCGCCGGCCAGGACCCCGCGGTGTGTCACCGCCATGAACCATGCCCTTGCAGCCAATGGGGACCGCTATCGCGGTGGCATGATGCAGATTCTAAAATCGCGGTGGGCGTGCTCCGCCCCAGCGGATGCGGAGATAGGATGCATTTGTAAGATGCACCACCGCGGTAGCGCCGGCCAGGACCCCGCGGTGTGTCACCGCCATGAACCATGCCCTTGCAGCCAATGGGGACCGCTATCGCGGTGGCATGATGCAGATTCTAAAATCGCGTGGGCGTACTCCGCCCCAGCGGATGCGGAGAAAGGATGCATTTGTAAGATGCACCACCGCGGTAGCGCCGGCCAGGACCCCGCGGTGTGTCACCGCCATGAACCATGCCCTTGCAGCCAATGGGGACCGCTATCACGGTGGCATGATGCAGATTCAAAAATCGCGGTGGGCGTGCTCCGCCCCAGCGGATGCGGAGATAGGATGCATTTGTAAGATGCACCACCGCGGTAGCGCCGGCCAGGACCCCGCGGTGTGACACCGCCATGAACCATGCCCTTGCAGCCAATGGGGACCGCTATCGCGGTGGCATGATGCAGATTCAAAAATCGCGGTGGGCGTGCTCCGCCCCAGCGGATGCGGAGATAGGATGCATTTGTAAGATGCACCACCGCGGTAGCGCCGGCCAGGACCCCGCGGTGTGTCACCACCATGAACCATGCCCTTGCAGCCAATGGGGACCGCTATCGCGGTGGCATGATGCAGATTCAAAAATCGCGGTGGGCGTGCTCCGCCCCAGCGGATGCGGAGATAGGATGCATTTGTAAGATGCACCACCGCGGTAGCGCCGGCCAGGACCCCGCGGTGTGTCACCGCCATGAACCATGCCCTTGCAGCCAATGGGGACCGCTATCGCGGTGGCATGATGCAGATTCAAAAATCGCGGTGGGCGTGCTCCGCCCCAGCGGATGCGGAGATAGGATGCATTTGTAAGATGCACCACCGCGGTAGCGCCGGCCAGGACCCCGCGGTGTGACACCGCCATGAACCATGCCCTTGCAGCCAATGGGGACCGCTATCGCGGTGGCATGATGCAGATTCAAAAATCGCGGTGGGCGTGCTCCGCCCCCGCGGAGGCGGTCATTGGATGCTTTTGAAAAGGCTGACCTGGAACACCAATGGCAGAAGACTATGACCACTGAAACGAGTCCAGGGCCCTATATATGTGTGGAAGGGAGCACCACATTTCCACTGCTCACAGAGCCTGCTGCCTGGGACCCCTCACCTGCTGCTGCCTCCAGGGACTGCTGCCTGGGACCCCTCACCTGCTGCTGCCTCCAGGGACTGCTGCCTGGGACCCCTCACCTGCTGCTGCCTCCAGGGACTGCTGCCTGGGACCCCTCACCTGCTGCTGCCTCCAGGGACTGCTGCCTGGGACCCCTCACCTGCTGCTGCCTCCAGGGACTGCTGCCTGAGACCCCTCACCTGCTGCTGCCTCCAGGGACTGCTGCCTGGGACCCCTCACCTGCTGCTGCCTCCAGGGACTGCTGCCTGAGACCCCTCACCTGCTGCTGCCTCCAGGGACTGCTGCCTGAGACCCCTCACCGCCCACTGCCGCCGCTGACGTCTCATGTCCACAGTGATGGCTAGGACGGAGAAGATCCGTGCCAGTCCATTTACAAGCGAGGAGCTGGATGTCCTGGTGGACGAGGTGCTGACACAGTACCCACGGCTATATGGTGGCCCAAATGTGGTGGTAAGTCTCCAACAGTGGGGGTGTGAGTGCAAGGGGCGCACACATGTAGTTGATCAGATGGTGTATGTGCCTGAGAGTGTGGGGTTGTGTAATGCACTGGCTGACATGCTGTTTCCTAGTTGTTAAGGGGGTGTATGCAAACCACACATTAAATGCATGGACATGAAGGGTGGATGGACATGTGTTGTGTACACATCCATATGGTGTGACAGCTATCTGGTGATGCATGTTTCTGGACAGTTATTGTTCATGTGACTGTTTGTGTGGGTCCTCGTTGTCCATCTCTGTGTGATTCTACCTGGCATGGACTGTCCACGCCCAATGTGACAAGGACACATCACTGACTGTACAGAGTGTGATACGTGTGTGGTTCGCATGAGTGTACATCAATGACCCATATCTGCCGTGTGGAGATGAGTCTGTGTCATGCCACTGTTCAGAGGGAGAGGTTTTACCATGAGAGTGTGTCACTGATGTTTTCCCCCTCTTGTCTCCCACACCTGCAGCTCAAGGTACACCAGCGTAAGGCCGTGTGGAGGTCCATTGCAACCAAGGTGCGGGCTCTGGGAGTGTCGAACCGCCGGCGCACCCACTGCCACAAGAGGTGGGACGACATATCACGACTGGCAAAGAACGTTGCCGAGATGACACTGGGGATACTCCCTCGCAGTGGCAGGTTGTCACGACGCAGCTTGACACCACTGATGTGCCGCATCTTGGCTGTGACACAGCCTGAGCTGGACACACGTTTGAAGGAGCATCAACAGCAAGCTAGGGGTGAGTATTCTGTGAAGGTTGATTTTGTCTGTGAGTGGCTGCATGTGTACCATGCCTGTACCTGCGCTGGTGTACGTGATGTGGTTACTGTGATGCAGTGGGTTGTAAGTGGCCCCTGTGCTGGGTGTGGCAGTCACGGATATTACATACATGCACTTACTGATGTTTTGCAGTCCTGGGAATTTCAATGGCATTGTGGGTGGTGTGCTGCAGGCCTGGTCCATTGGTGTTAGTGTTTGTACGCCCCAACATGCATGATGTTGTGCTGTCTGCCCATCACATGGCTCAGCTGTGCCGTGTTTAGATGTTTGTACGCACTGTTTGAGGTAGTGATGTGTGTCTGCATGGTGTGAATGCACGGGGTGGCCTGCAACATGTAGACTTTGTCATCCTCAGTGTTGCTTTGCTTGAATATGTTTGTCCTGTTGCTGTCACTTTGCTGACCCTACATGTCTCTCTGTTATGCAGCATCTCCCGTGGGCACGGAGGGACAGGGGACGGACACCAGTGGTGGTGAGACAAGCACAACAGCTGCACAGGATCCCAGTGACACAGATGTGACCAGCGCCTCGGAGGGGGATAGGAGTATGCTGGAGGAATCACAGCCCGAGACGCAAAGTTCAACATCATCTGATGACGGCGGTGGTGCAGACATCTTGGAGGACACAGGGAACGGAGAGTCTGCTACATCTTCCAGCACACAGCGTGCAGTGCCCACCCTCCCAGCCACTTCCTCTGTTGCTGCCCGTGTTCGCACCACAAAGAGGGGTAGAGTGTCCTTCATTCCAGGCACCGCTGCCCCTGCCCCTGTGCCCCCTGCTGCCATCAGTGCAGAGTGTGTGGACCTTATGCGCCAGCTGTGTGTGGGGCAGACAGGGCTCCTCAATGCATTGTCAGACCACGACCGCAAATTGGCACAGGTGTTAGCTTTCATGGAGGGCATCCATTCAGACGTGGGTGGGCTGCACCGCACTGTCCAGACAATGTCCTCCACAATGGCGGCTGCACTTCAACTGGCTCAATCTCGTAGTCCAATTCCAGTCCCTTTGGCCACCCCCATGCCAGTGGCTACGTCTGACGACGGTGACCACGCTTCACACACCTCAACGTCACGATACTGCACACGTAGCACACAGCAGCAGCAGCCCAAGCGGTCAAGGTCACAGACACCTTCCCCTACAAAGAGAAATACAACCCCAGAGCGCAAAGGGAAGAGTCCGTCAGGCGTTGCAAAGGCACATGATTCAAGGAGGAAGTACTCAGGGTCACAAGCCTCAGAGCAATCCCCGGCCACAGACTCTGTGGTCCCAAAAACGTCTCGCAAAGGCATGCAGACACTCTCCATGCCCACTGTGAAGGTGGGGCCTGGCAAGGCTACACATAGTAAGGTATCCAAGGCTGTTTCACCAACTACCTCTACTCCCATTCCAAGTCCAGTGAAGCAGGGACAGGAGGGCACTGTAGGGGGCACACAGGGTAAAGAGGGGATGGAGGGGCAGAGGCAATGCCAGGCTAAGCGTCCTTCTGGATCCAGCACATCCCCAAAGGGAGGTCCAGCGTGTGCACCTGCGGCAGCCTTGGTGCTGAGTGTGCCGTTTGTGTCCACACCACTTCCCATTGATACGAAGACAGGCAAGCCATTTAGAATCCCCAAGAAGTGGAAAGGCACCCCTCCACTGTCTCCCTCCCACACTGTGTCCCACGTCGGCCTGAGTCCACCTCCACGTGCCACTACACCACCTGGTCCAAGCAGCCCTCCAGCGTCCAAGGCCACTGATAGCTCTTCCTCAGCTGGGCGTCTCACTCCCCAGTCAAGTGGTCCAACTGTGCCCGACACACAGTCAGCTCCCAGTCAGACTGACAGCCAGGTCTGAATGTTGATCAATGTCACAGACCTGTCTCTCCCACACCGGTACCTGTGCTGCCCATCGTGTCACACCAGACTGTGTTGCTGACCATGGCGGAGTTTGGTGACACACATTCCCTGTGCAGCTTCTCATTGTCTCTGTCAGCACCTTGGACTGGCCACTGGCCTTGCAGTTTGCCCCCTGCCTGTGCAGCTTCTCATTGTCTCTGTCAGCACCTTGGACTGGCCACTGGCCTTGCAGTTTGCCCCCTGCCTGTGCAGCTTCTCATTGTCTCTGTCAGCACCTTGGACTGGCCACTGGCCTTGCAGTTTGCCCCCTGCCTGTGCAGCTTCTCATGTTCAGGCTCTGCATCTTGTGCCTTGGTCCTGTCTGATATTGTTGCCTATCAGTGCTATTTGTGAATAAAAACAGTTGCTCATGTTGTCAGTTGTGTCATTGTCCTTACTGGATTAGGCTTTTCCTGTATGTCTAACATTTACTGTGCCACATGCTCTGTGTGCCACTTCAACTGTGCCACTGGCTTGTTTGACTTATCATTTATTTTACAGGGGTGACGGGGACTTCAGTTCTTCATAACTCGGATACTTGTGGGGTCATTGATGTTGTTTTCGGTGACATACCAGACTCATGTTCCTTCCTTGTTGCTGTTGGCTATGTTTTACTGCATCCTGGTATGTGGGCACTGCAAACACATAGAGGGGTCATATACACGGGATTGCAGGCAGGCTGACCAGGCTCAACATGTATGTGCGTTCTTGCTTTCATGTATGCCTAGCAGTGTAGATGTGTAGTCATGTTGTGATGGGCAGTCATCCTAGTCACAACGGTTACTTGCATGGTGTGCATTTGGGTGGTCAAGGGTTGTACGGTGTGTTGGTTGTGGCTTTGTCGTGTGTGTTGATGTGTGTGTTACTGGCGTGTGACTCATGGCTGTGTGGGACTGTTGTGTGTTTGTGTGCACACACTGCTTGTTGTGCATTCAGTGCTGTGGGTGTATGTTGCCTTGTGCTGTCCTAGTATACATCCCCTGATGTACTGCTGTGTTTGCTATGTGTTTTGTGGTGTTGTGCATCTGTTGTGTGTTTGATGTGTCTGTGTTGTTCTGTGATGGTGCACTTCTTGTCTGTGTTGTGGTATGTAGCCCATGCATTTTTCCTGACTGATGAGGTGGTGCACTCCTGTTGTGTGTGTGCTCCCATTGCCTTCCCCTAGTTTGGCTGCACAGGTGCTGTGTGTTATTTTTGTGGTTCTGTATGTGTTTCTGTTTAGAATTGTGTTTGCCATTTTTGTTTTGGTGCAGACGTTGGTACTGTAATCCCTGTGTGTGTGTGTGATGTTTGTGGATGCCCCCAGGGGGTTTGATTGTTTGTTTGTATCTTGTCTGGACATTATGTAGGCCCTTCTGTGTGTCTGGCATTGGGATTGTGTGCTGCAGATATGAGGGGGGTATGTTTGGGGACTCCTACTTGTGTTTGGCAGTCATTGAGTGTGCCAATGTGCCCTGTGTGATACTCATGTGTACTTGCTGTTCTCTGTTTGACTTGAGGTCCTTCCTTTCATCCCTGTCCCTATGCATGGGTTACCTTGCTGTCTCCCTGAGTTGTTGCACTGAGGTGACTGTTGTTTGACTTCACTCACTGTGCCAGCCATGTGCTTGGATGGGGTGTGGATGTTGTTCTGGGTTCCTTGTCCTGCATGTGTCTGTTCACCTGGTTGTTGGTTGTCTCCTTGCCCTCCCATTTGTGTGCACATCATTCATGCTTTCCTCTATGTTGTGCTCCATTGCTGGTGGCATGTAGTCTGTGTATGTGGCTGTGTGTCGGTGTGGGGTATGTCTGTGTGAGTTGGCAGGGTGTGTGTCCAGTAGTCTGTATGTTCCTTGTGTGTATGTTCATTTTGTGCTTGTCTTCTGCTTTCTTGCCATGTATGTGGTGTTGTGGTGTGTGTGTGTGTTGCCCTGGGCCTGTGCCTCTGTGCTGTGTGTTAATCTACACCAAATGCTGCTGTGTCTGTCTCCCTAGGTGTTAGTTGTGTGCTGCTGGGTGTGGATTTAGGTCGCTTGGTGTTGGACATGGGGGTGCACAGGGGGGATTGGCATGTTTCTTGCTGTGTGCGGCGGAGCTGTGGGGGTGGTGGGGTGGTGGTGGTGGCCTGGGGTCTTTCTGGCCTGTCCGTTGCTGTACATGCATTCTGCTTTGTGCGATGGATTTCCCGCATGCTCACCGCTGCGGTGTCGTCAGCTACACATTACATTATGTTCGCGCTACTTTGGTGGGCTTGATGCAGGGTG
Source organism: Calotriton arnoldi (assembly GCA_963921515.1). Lineage (NCBI taxonomy): Eukaryota > Metazoa > Chordata > Amphibia > Caudata > Salamandridae > Calotriton > Calotriton arnoldi. The sequence continues at coordinate 3,355,547 of CAWUFW010000039.1, forward strand.
TGAATTGGTGCCAGCTGAGACATGTGTGGGTACACTGATGGATGTGTTCCTGTCCACACCAGTGTGTCTGGTGTGGCCAGGTGCCCTGTTTCAGCCCGTGGAATTTGTGTTCTGTTTTGTGCTGTATTGTGTTTTGTTTACGTACCTGCGGCGGCGTCCGCGGCGGGCGATGTTGGCCTGGTGATGTATCACGTACAGCACCGGGAGGACGTGTAGTGCTGGATCCATGGCGTTCGGCTCCGAGTGGAGGGCTCCGGAGTCTCGTTTCACGCTCCGCTGTCGAGATTCCGCCGTGTCTGGATGGGCGGTTTCTCCCCTGCGGTTCGACGGGTTGTTTGGCGCATCCTAATTTGTTGAGCGGACGGGACGTCATTCCGCACGGCGGTGAGTCTCCATTGGCTCACACCGGCGCGGTGGCGGGCGGAATTTCATGGCGGTCGGCGTTGCACCGCGGAGGTCGGGAAATGGGCCATATTTGCCCTTCATAATATGGCGGCCGTGAGGACCGCTGCTGGCGGGCGGTAAGAGGCATTTTTCTGCACCGTCGGCACCGCGGTACTGACACCGACCGCCATCGTAATCGGCCCCTAAGTCACTTTAATCTACTCTGTACCACTATCCTCTATGACACTGCACTCTATGACGTTGCACTCTATGCCACTGCACCCTACGCCACTGCACTCTACTCTGAAACAATCTACTCTATGCCACTAAACTATACACCACTCTAGTCCACTCTGTTCTATTCCAATCTACACCACTCCACTCTACACCACTCCACTTTACACCACTGCAATCTACCCTGCGCCACTCTACTCCATGCCACTCTATTCTATGCTGCTGCACCACTGCACTCAGTGCCAATGCACTCTACACCACTTTACTCAAAACAATACACTCTACACCACTGCACTCTACTCCAATTTACTCTGCACTGCTGCACTGTACACCATTATACTCTGCTCTGCAACTCTCTACTTAGCGTCACTGCTCTCTACGCCACTCTACTCTATGCCATTGCACTGTACATCACTTTACACCACTGCACTCTACACCAATGCACTCTATACCAGTTTACTCTACACCACTGCACTCTACACAACTCTATGAGGCAACACTGCACTCTCTGCCACTGAACTCTACTCCACTCTACTCTATGCCTCTCTACTCTACTCTAATCAGTGCACTCTACCCCACTGTACTATGCCTTCAAAAGATTGTAGTTAGATATCTATACTAGCTGCATATAAGAATCAAGTTGTCCCTTACTGCATTTTCTTATGGTCTATTACATATGGGTTACTACCGATTATATTGTAATGGTAGGACATACTGGGAGTTGCATTATGCACACAATACATGTTATGTTACGAAATGAGACTGTTCATGCTGCTAGTGTTAGCTGCTATTGTAAATTCTGTATATCTATTATTGAGATATCTTTGCTACAATCATAGGATGATGACAGCTGCAGTTGCTTTTTGGACATCTGCACACACTTTAATGGCAAGTTGTCTTTATACAGTACTGTTATTTATAATGACTTATCATGGAGATTTTAACATATGGAAATTCTTAATTGCAATTTTAATTAAATTGTTTATAATGAATTGTATGTTTTCTTTTATGTTTTTTAACTGAATAAAGATCTTTTAAAGGCACTCTACTATGCACCACTGCACCCTTCACCACTGTACTCTACACCACTCCAGTCTAGGGCACTCCACTCAACTCTATGCCACTCTACTCTGCAACACTGCACTGTATGCCACTGCACTGTATGCCAATGTACTCTATACCACTACCCTATGTCACTGCACTCTACCCTGCACCACTCCACTCTACCCTTCACCACTCCACTCTACGTGACTTCACTTTACTCTGAAACAATCTGCTCTATGCCACTGCACTGTACACCACTCTACTCAACTCTGCACCATTACACTCTACACCGCTGTACTATAAGCCACTCTACTCTGCAGCACTCTACTCTATGCCACTGTGCTCTATGCCACTACTCTGTGCCACTCCACTCTTCCCTGCACCACTCCACTCTCCACCACTTCACTGTACTCTGAAACAATCTACTCTATGCCACTACACTCTACGCCACTGCACTTACACTGTGCCACTCTACTCTACACCACTCTACTCTGCACCACTGCACTCTTTGCCACTATTCTCTACTCTGCAACGCTTTACACCACTGCACTATACACCACTGCACTTTATGCCATTGTAGTCTACGTCACTGCACTCTAAGCCACTCTATTCTACTCTGCACCACTATACTCTATGCTATGCTTCCTACACCACTGTACTCTGCACTCTATGTGACTGCACTCTACGCCAATACACTCTCCACCACTCTACTATACACCACTGCACTGTATGATAGTCTACTCTGCAACACTGCACTCTCTGCCACTAAACTCTATGCCACTCCACTCTATGCCACTGCTACTACACTTTACTCTGCATCACTCTGCTCTATGCCAATGCACTCTACGCCACTACACTCTACTTCACTACACTCTGCATCATTCCACTCTATGCCACTGAACTCTACCCTGCACTACTCCTCTCTACTCTGCACCACTCTACTCTACACCACTGTACTGCACTCTACGGCAATGCAATATATACCATTACACTTCACCACTGTACTCTGCATTACTGCACTCTATGTCACTGCACTCTATGCCAATCCTCTCTAAGTCACTCTAATTTACTCTCCACCGCTTCCCTCTATGACACTGCACTCTACGATGTTGCACTCTGTCACTGCACTCTATGCCACTGCACTCTACTCTGAAACAATCTACTCTACGCCACTGCACTATACACTACTCTAGTCCACTCTGTTCTATTCCACACTACACCACTCCACTCTACAACACTGCAATCTACCCTGCACCACTCCACTCTATTCTATGCCGCTGCATGCTGCACCACTGCACTCAGTGCTAATGCACTCTACACCTCTTTACTCAAAACCAATACACTCTGCGCCACTGCACTCTACTCCAATTTACTCTGCACTGCTGCACTGTACACCATTATACTCTGCTCTGCAACTATCTACTTAGCACCACTGCACTCTACGCCATTCTACTCTATGCCATTGCACTGTACATCACTTTACTCTTCACCACTACCACTCTACACCACTGCACTCTACACCAATGCACTTTATACCACTTTACTCTACAACACTTCACTCTACACAACTCTACGATGCAACACTGCACTCTCCGCCACTGAACTGTACTCCACTCTACTCTGCAGCTCTCTACTCTGTGCCACTGCACTCTATGCAACTGCTCTCTACTCTGCATCACTCTACTCTATGCCACTCTAGTTCACTCTACACCAGTGCACACTACGCCAATGCATTCCACCCCATTCTAATCTACTGTGCACCACTGCACTTTGTGACACTGCACTCTACACCACTTCACTCTATGCCTCTCTACTCTACTCTGCACCACTCTACTCTATGCAGTGCACTATACCCCACTCTACTATGCCATCAAAAGATTGTAGTTAGATATCTGTACTAGCTGCAAATAAGAATCAAGTTGTCCCTTTCTGTATTTTCTTATGGTCTAGTACATATGGGTTACTACCGATTTGACTGTAATGGTAGGACATACTAGGAGCTGCATTATGCACACAATACAAGTTATGTTATGAAATGAGACTGTTCATGCTGCTAATGTTAGCTGCTTTTGAAAATTCTGTATATCTATTATTAAGATATCTTTGCTACAATCATAGGATGATGGCAGCTGCAGTTGCTTTTTGGACATTTGCACACAGTTTAATGGCAAGTTGTCTTTATACAGTACTGTTATTTATAATGACTTATGGAGATTTTAACATATGGAAATTCTTAATTGCAATTTTAATGAAATTGTTTATAATGAATTGTATGTTTTCTTCCATGGCTTTTAACAGAATAAAGATCTTTTAAAGGCACTCTACTATGCACCACTGCACCCTTCACCACTCAACTCTATGCCACTCTACTCTGCAACACTGCACTCTATGCCACTGCACTGCATGCTAATGTACTCTATACCACTACCCTATGTCACTGCACTCTACCCTGCACCACTCCACTCTACCCTGCACCACTCCACTCTACACGACTTCACTCTACTCTGAAACAATCTGCACTATGCCACTGCACTCTACACCACTCTACTCGACTCTGCACCATTACACTCTACACCGCTGCACTATAAGTCGCTCTACTCTACTCTGCACAACTCTACCCTATGCCACTGCGCTCTATGCCACTTCTCTATGCCACTCCACTCCACTCTACCCTGCACCACTCAACTCTGCGCCACTTCACTGTACTCTGAAACAATCTACTCTATGCCACTACACTCTATGCCACTGCACTTACACTGTGCCAATCTATGCCACTCTACTCTACACCACTCTACTCTGCACCACTGCACTCTACGCCAACTACTCTGCACCACTGTACTCTACGCCACTATACTCTACTCTGCAACACTCTAGCTGCCGCACTCTACGCCACTGCATGCTACGCCACTGCTTGCTTAACCATCACACTCTACGTCACTGCAGTCTACGCCACTCTATTCTACTCTGCACCGCTGTACTCTATGCCACTATACTCTACTCTGCAACACTCTACGCCACTGCACTCTACGCCACTGCACGCTACATCACTGATCGCTTAACATCACACTCTATGTCACTGCACCCTACGCCATTCTATTCTACTCTGCACCACTGTACTCCATGCCACTGCTCTCTGCACCACTCTACTTTATGCCACTGCACTCTAGGCATCTCTACTCTGCTAGACTTACACTATCCTCTACTGCATGTTATGCTACTGTACACCATTGTGCTCTACGTCATTGCACTCTATGCAAATCTATTCTACTCTGCACCACTGTACTCATTGCCACTGTTCTCTGCACTACTCTACTCTGCACCACTCTACTCTGTGTCACTGTACTCTACACCACCACACTCTTCGTCACTACACTTTACTCTGCCCCACTCAACTAAATGCCACTCTACTGCGCTCAACACCAATGCACTCTATGCCACTACACTCTGCATCACTCCATACTGCACCACTGCACTCCACGCCCCTGCACTCTATGCCACTGTATCTACACCACTCTACTCTACTCTACCCTGCACCATTCCACTCGACCCTGCACCACTACACTATATGCCACTTCACTCTATGCCACTGCACTCTTTGCCACTGCAATCTACTCTGCATCACTCTACTCAACACACTGCACTCTACGCAACTCTACTCTATGTCACTGCACTCTATGCCAATGCTCTCTACACCCCTTTACTCAAAACCAATGCACTCCATGCCACTGTACTCTACACCAACCTACTCTGCATCACTATACTTTACGCATCTTCTCTCTAGCCCTCTGAACTCCACTCTATAACACTACACTCTACGATATTCCTCTCTATGATGCTCTACTCCATTAAACTCTACTCCACTCTAACACCCTACTCCACTCTATGCCACTCTAGAAAACTACTCCATTCTACAATGCTCTACACAACTCCCTCTTTGCCACTCCATGCCATTTTACTCCACTCTATTCTACTCCACTCCACTCTACTCCACTCCTCCACTCTATGCCACTTCACTCTATGACACTGCACTCTATCACACTCTATGCCATTCCACTCTATGCCACTCGACCCTACAACTCCACTTTATGCCATTAAACTCTATGCCACTCCACTCTGTGAAAAAGTACTCCACTCTGTGCCATTCTACTCTGAAACACTCCACTCTGCTCTACACCACTCCGCAACACTGTATGCCACTCCACTCTACGGCACTCTACTCCACTCTGATACTCTACTCTTCTCTACGCCACTTAACTCTCTGCCCTTCCACTCTACAACACTGTACTCCCGCCATAATACTCTGCATCACTCCACGGCACTCCATGACACTCCACTCTTCCCTGTAAAGTGGTGTAGCGTACAGCTACACCAGTCAATGCCACTCCACGCCACGCCAAGCCAATCCATAACACTCCACTTTACGACACTCCACTCCACTCTCCTTTACCCCGCTAACATTTAGCCATGCTGAACAGCAGCCATGCTGGTGTACAACACGGCTAAAACATATTGGCAAAGCCAATAGCACTTGCATAGGTCAAACCTATTTGTTTTACCAGTGCTTGTTTTTTTAGATGCTTTTAGCCTCCTGCCACAGAAAAAAAGGTCTTGATTATTGGATTCAGCTATTCTTTTTATTCATATTTGTTTTATTTTTTGCCACCATCAATTAAATACATATAGATAGATAAATACATAGATACATGAGGAAATACTGCAGAGAATAAATAAGTTATAAAGGGGAGAGTAAAAACATTTTTTATCATTTCATATCTCACAATAAAATAGCGTTAATTGTCACCATTCAGGGTCCAAGGGGTTCCAGATCATTCAAACTGTCACTTAGCCAGCCTCACTATAATTTTTCCATTTGTGGATCGGAGCCCAAATACGTTTCCCTACTTTTTTGGCCCTCAGTCCTTTTCTTTCATATATCGCCCTTTCAAGATTATGAATAGATAAAAGCTGAGCAAGCCATTGTTGAACCGAGGGAGGAGACAGTTCCAACCATGCAAAAGTGATATATATTCTTACTACTGCCATAGCCAGAAAAGCAAAGTGTTGTTGTGCCTCTAACGCTCCTTTCTTCGTGGCCCCCAGTAGCATTAACTCAGGTGTAAGTGTTATTTTAATCCTCAAAGACTGCGTCAAAAAGGTTTCTATATCTTTCTCCAGGGTTTATAAAATCGACAGGTAGAGAACATACGGGGTCAGCTTCTGCACTACGGCATCGAGGGCAGAGGACTCCCACTGTTCCACCCCATTGAGCAATCTTGGCTGGAGTATAATATAACGAGAAGATTGCTTTGTAGTGTTGCGCTTGCAACCCAGCCGACCTCAAAATGGAGTGGCGTAGTATTAGCGAGTCAAAAAACTCAGCACCATCTATACCTAGTCTTTGCTTACATTTCCACTAACAAGGAGATGCCGCCCAAGGCAAACCGTTCAGTACGAGCAAAGAACTCTGACATCAATGTCAATGTTACGGCAGCACTAGTATCTGCTAATGGAAACACCACATCTTTGCAGTGCTTCAAGGCGGGGAAACCAGGAGCCAACACCACTAACACTACCAACATCAATAATTAAGAACCTGTGAAAGAAAAGCAGAGTCTGGATTTTACTAAATTGGGAGATGGAAAGTTGGATAAAGCTAACGGCGAAAGCCAAAACTCCCAGAGCAGCCAGCTGCAGCATCAGCAGTATCAGCATCAGCATCAGCAGCAGCAGAGCATGACAGAATTTTTTCCTACTATTATAATAACTGCTGGAGATCCCGCGACGGAGACTTCAGGAGCATCAGGTGGCCGCAGTCCGAAGGACTCACAAGGTGATGGTGGCAGCCTGGAGAAGATCGAGCTTGGAGGGGAACACTCTGCGAGTAATATGGAAATGATGGCTGAAGGACAAGCTGGGCCGGCGAGGCTTCTGGTAAGCCCTATCTCTGAACTTGCCTTAGGGAGGGGGTTGGTAGACATTGACAATCTAAAACGCGCATCGCCCCCCTCGCAAATAGCACCAACTGATACTACTAGGCATCGCTGTCTTAAGGATGATCCACCCCTCCAGCCATCACAAATTTCGGCACGGAGTAATATGGACACCAGTGGGGTAACAGGTTTTAAAGGGCTGGAAGATTCTCAGGAGCTGGGCGACAAATTATTTTCGCTAACAGATGGCTCAGATATCAGTTCTATAGACTCAGAGACCGGGAGCATTGTTCAGTCATCCAGTACAAGCCCAGGTAGTCAGCAGGTAGGCCCTGGGACAGTGGTAAGAAGAAAAAGGCATCCCAGGAGGTGCAGAGATGCCCAGCCTTTTGGTTAAACTACAGAAGGATCATCCAAACATAGCTCAAACGTTGCCCTTAAATGGGATTATTCAGCAATGTAGAAAGTTTACCCCGAGCCTTTGGTGCAGGATGACGCTTCTAGCGAGGCAAAGACAATACAAACTGAGGAGCCCTCTCTGAAACTGATCTATGAGTCTATCAAGCAGCTCCAAGAAGAGACCTGAGTGGATGGGAAAAAGAACCAGCTGGCAACTAAAAAATTGCAAGGGGCAGTCAGAAAGATGGCTAAAGCCTGTATAGATATGAATACAAAGCTGTCGGCTGCAGCAGAACATGCAGCTACTCTAGAAAATGATGTTGCTAGAGCTCAAACTCAGACAGAGGCGCAAGGGGCTCAAATTACTGACATCCATTGGAAACTAGAAGACTTTGAAAACAGACAACACAGGAACAACTTGAGAATCCTAGGCATCAAAGAAGGAGTTGAAGGGAACGACATTTGGACTTATATGCTGAATATGATGAAGGGAGCTTTTCTGGAGCTCCAACAATGGAACTGGGACTTGGAAATCCAGTGCGTGCATCGCTTCCCATTAACCCTGAAGAAACCAAGTCAGTCACATACAGGAGAAGCTCCGAAGCCAAGAGCTGTCATAATCTATTTTGGGAACTACCTGCTCCGAGAAGCAGTGTTTGCAAAGGCTCGTCCAGATGCCAAACGGACTTACGAGGGCCAGTCTTTTTTTGCAAGACCAGACTTTTGCCGTATTACGGTGGAGAGACATTGGAGGCTCAGACAATTGATTCAACCATGTCAGGCACTGGGGGCTGAAGCATATTTAATGAACCCGGCTCATTTGAAAATTATATTCCAAAATAGAACAAGAGTCTTCACCTCAGAGAAACAAGCAAAAGAGTACATGGATAAATTGAAATAGCTTAGACTCAGTAGCCTCTTCTTAGTAGTTTCTTTCTGGCTTGGTATGTATGGTTTGGTCTGAGCAGTATGAAAATTAAGGGAAATCTTTAAATCAGGTGTCGAAATGGGTTAAGACCCGACTGGTGGCAGGAGGTCCTGAGCACAAGTCTCATCACTAAGACCTTTTGGTCAGTTTGTCTCATGGAGTAGGCGGGTGGAGGGGGGTGGGGGGAAGCAAGGGTGTGGAGGAGAGGGATGGGTCCTGGAGGGGGGTGAGTCACCCAGGGGTGTAAAAAATGGGGAAAAACACAGTTACATGAGGAAATCAATGAGGCTGGATGAGAAAGGGAGGATGTGGTGGAACAGCTTAAAACAGCACAATTAAAATGTGAATTGCGACAGTAAATATATGTGGGTTGAATGACCCTGTGAAGCGACGGAAAGTCAAAGAAGATTTGAGAATGCTGTGTGCCGATATAGTGTGCATGCTGGAGACGCACATTGAGGGAAGGAGATAAAATATATTAAAGTAGCTGGTCTATCAGCTTGTTGCACATACCACACAAGGAACCAGAACCAGGGGGGTGGCCATACTGGCTCGGAGGGGGATTATGATATTTAAAAAGTGTGTAACCAATAGATTTGGTCATTGGGCAATCGCGTAATGCCATTATTCTGGGTTTAAATTTACTATCTGCTCTGTTTACGGATCTAAGGGGGATGGCCGTGATATTTTTAAATTCCTTAATATGGAGCTCACTGGGTGGCCAATATCAATTATACTTTGCGGCGATCTGAATATCAACGGCTTGGGTGGGCTTTGGAATGCAAGATCCAGCAAGTATGCTGGTTGGAAAAGTAAGGTTTTTGGATGCCCTAACACACTTGATACAAGATAATGGGCTTATAGATGCTTGGCCATACTTAAAGTCTCACAATGGGGGCAGTACGTATTTTTCTGCCCTGCATAAAGTAGTAGCACGCCTGGATTATTTCTTTGTTTCACAACAATTGCTAATGGATTCACCTATTCAAAGGGACACAGATAAATCCTGGCAGAATCTGAAAATTTCAACAGGTAAAAGCTTTTTAAGTTCCAGATATGTGCAGTTATCCTCCTGATACATCTCAAGAAAATCGTGTCTTCTCCTAGACACTTGCAGAGAAAGAGAATATGGATTGAACACCTAGAAGGAAAGAGATGGCAAGATGTTACACAGGACTGTGTGAGGTTGCTGAAGAACGGAAGCTGCCCACAGAGCAGGTGTGGTCAGTATGCTTGTCAATACCGGAGTGAAAAGATGTGCTATATGATGTTACATCTGCCACACTAAGGAGATATCATCTGTTTACCCTACTTAGGATATATTACACTCCAAAACATCAACCCAAGATCAGATACACCAAAGAAAGTCTATGCTCAACGAGTAAAGAGCCAAATACGACATGCGTATGTTTCTCAAATGCCCGGTATTAGTAGGTTACTGGAGTAATGTCAGTAGAACTACATCTGAATTCCTTCGGCAAGATGAAGCAATGCCTTGGTCATTTTTGAAAAACAAAATTTGGGAAACAGGATACCCAAAATAAACAATTACTGTTGTTTTACTTGATATTTTTTGCACAAGGTGAGATATATAAAAATGTGTTAAAAATTAATCACTCAAAGTAACAAGTGGTTGTGAGTTACAAAAGGGATATATACGAGGATATAAGCAGTCAAAGAAGAAAGAGGCCAGAGTTTGGGTCACTTTTGAGTCTTGGTTGGGAGAGGATGAAGTGGATTGTTGTGGATTCTGAGCCCAGGAACTTTCTGTACAGTGAAAGACTCAGATGGATGTCCACGGTGATGACATCTAGCGGGGATTCCTGGACACCTATCTGAAGGATAAATTAGGATAAAAAAACATGAGTGCTTTGGCAGGAAGTAGACTGTTGCATAGCTTGTGGAGGTGACCCATGGCATCCATGACCTAATAAAGGCGACCTCATGCCTTCTACAGTGTCATGTAACTCCTTGGTGACTTGCAATATCATTATAATGTGCAGTTGGCGGTCCTATGCCCCATAAATAATACACGGAAGCCTGCAATTCTTGTATAAAAACATATCTCTAAGTTCCTTAAAAAACCGAGGGGCAGATTTACAAGCCCCTTGTAAATACGACGCATCTATGGTGACGCAAGGGTTTTGCACGCAGGCGCAAGGAAACTGATGCATCTCTGTTCTAATACAGAGATGCATCAGTTTCTTGTAAATCTGTCTCCTAGGTGTGACACAGCTAGAAGAACATGACATAGCAACTCAACTGTAATAACACATTGCAGTTTTGTTGTGACATAAAAATGTCAAAGGATGCAGATTGTACGAGGTTGGTCACGGAGCATAATTACAACAGAGACTTAAACAATTAAAACAAGTGCTAACTATGTGCTTTTCTGATCTGTTACCCAGGAATGAACAGTCATTAGTGGAAAGGAGATATTTATGACACGATGATTACTTTTTGCTTCATCACTCGAAAGTAGGAGTCTCTCTGCATGTTGCAGCACACTCTGAATTGCAAATGTTTTACAAAGTGACATTAAACGTTGTAAATGTATATTACTTTTGCCATATAGATTCCACATTTACTCGACATATCCATAACCGTACTCTTTCATATAAAAAGCAATAGAGTTAGGATTTAAGCTTCTTTTGTCAGAAGGCTATTGGTGTCACCATGTATTAAAAGGAATAAAATGCTCTTTGCTGTACATTAGAAGAATATTGCAGGTAACTTAGGAGTTCAATAACCTTATAAAGGGACTTGGTCTTCTGCTGCCTTCCTCTATATGTTTATGGAACTCCTCAGTGATTTGGAGTATCCTTATATTTTACATCAGAGGGTACTTCATAGAAAATATTCTTCTAATGAAAATATTAATGCCACACTGACTCCTGTGGTGGGTGTGGAAATGGTCACCATTCCGTTTCATTCACTAAACTACTTTCTGGCTGATTTCAATTTTATGCCAAATGGCAGATTTGGAGTAAACAGATTTTAACGTTTTTGTATCTTCTCGATAACAACACTTCCCTTTATCTTCCTTGCTATCTGAACTTAGTAAACGGAAGAAGCTCCATGAAACTGGCTCGTTGCTTATACTACTATTTAGAATATGTAAACACATCTCTCCTCCTCAACATCTCCATCCACCACCATTTCTTCTCCAAGGTGCGCCCACGTTCTATTCATGCGCCATCACCATCCTTTGTGAGTCTGACAGAAAGCACGCGCTCAGCACGCCTGAGCTCCTTCACAAATACATTACGCCAGAAACTACTATTGTACCACTATTCTGTACACCTCCTATGGCCCCTTTAATCACTGCAGATGCTAGCATTTGCACAACAAAAGTGCAATTAAAAAATGTCTCCAGCAGCAACGTTTTGAGCCTCTCCTTGAACAAGTTGTGAGTTGTCTGTTTTCCTTTGTAATTAGGCCCACGAGATAACAATTACCAGACATAATGATCTACACCGTCAATCAGCAGGCTACTGTCACAAATCACAGCATAAATCCTTGCTGGCAGTTGCACCGTTAAATTGTCTGTTTGCCGACCAGATCCCTCGGCAGCCTGCAAATGCAGGACAAGATACCGAGGGGATAGATAGATAGCACGAGTAACAGAAGAGATGCGAACTCGAGACTTCCTGTATTTAGGCCCAGAACTTGTTACATCAATGGGTGCATTAGACAAGACTTTGCAGACTACTTTACCACTCTGAAAATAAGGAATGCCAGCAATTCAGTGAATGTGACCACTATTTGTACTTTATTGCCGTCAGTGAACTTTCAGTGCCTCGAAAAAGGGGTACTTCTATATAAATCTCAATACATTTGAGCAGTTGTGCCTTTATAGACAAAATATAAGGAGCAATTCCAATTGCTTATTAATGTAGGAAACAATCTGAACCAGCTCCTACATGTCTATTTTCTTCTATAGTACTAGCAGAAGAAAGTTCTGTTTCACCACAAAAATATTTTTATTTGTACTATATATACATATATATTCAGGGGCATATTTATCAAGGGGTTGCGCTGGCCTTGCATTATGTAGTGTGACACAAGGCTGTAGCGCGCAGTAAGTCATATTAAAAAAATTATGCATCTGCACCAATCTTTTAAGGATTGCGTGGGGCAAAAGCTGCGCTGAATTCAGCTGCGTCACGCAGGAATTAATATAAGCAATGTAGGGGTTCCTGCACAAAATTCAAAGCAACCGTAACACAGTGGTATTTATTAATATACCACTGTGTCTTGCATCGTGGAGTAGAGGAACGCAACGCAATGCTAGAAATGCGCCAGAATTACAGTGCATCTGCAACCCAGGCATAGGAAATGATGCAGTGGCTGTAGTAGAAATTCCTAACCATCACAGTACACTCTGGCAAGCTCAACTACGCCATGAAGGTCATAATATTGCAACTGGGAGTAGCTAGGACACAACCACGTAGGCAGCGAAGGAAGAAGGAGTGTGTTTTCTGTCAACGCATATTCCTCATTCACCTCGGGGAGGAGGAGGTCATGCAGGTCTACAGACTGAAGACGGAGTCCATCATAGAGTTGCTGGAGAATTAGCGCTGAGTCTCCAGCTAGCAGCTAGAAGGACCACATCAGCCAGATTGGCTGGTATTTCACAGGGAGCATAAAATTCACACCCCAGTACCTTCTCCTTCCCCCAACTACCCAACAAATGGATAATTAGCAAGGCTTCTACACAATTGCTGGACTTCCACATGTGCTTGGCGCCATAGATTGCACACATGTCCTATTTGTGCGCCCCTGCAGGATAATTCCACCTTGACCGAAACCGCAAGCACAGCTACCCGATAAATGTCCAGGCGATAGTGGACCATCGTGGAATGTTCATCAATGTCCAAATTTTCCAGGAAGTGGACATGATGCGTACATCTTCCGCCACAGTACCATCAATAAGTAGTTTCAGAATGGCAGACATGGGAATGACCTACTCATTGGTAAGGAAAGCATAAATCAACATTATACCAACTAAGAAGTTCTAACGTATGACATAATAGCCATCTCTGTGTTTGTGTCTGGATCTTGTGTTATGTGCACATAGTGGGAGTAACTTAATCCAACATGTAGTCAATGATGTTCCATTGTGTGCTACCTTCACTGATCCTACAATGGAAGTAGGGAAAATCCCACAGTGAGAAGTATTGTGTCATCTCACACTCTATGAGTGGATAGAACCACAATTTCTGCAATGTCAAAGAAATCAACTAGCAAAACACGTGGTCCACAACTATATTCAATATGAGTAGAGAGGATAAATCTTAGCAAAGTTTGAGTTCTGTGTATGTGCAATGGCGTGGCAAGTCTGGATTGGTTGTAAATGTTGGACTAAAATAACAGTTGTTGGCCAAATTATGTGATCCTTAGCATATGTGTCCCATCAGTATATATGTATGCTGATCAAAGTATCAGGCGCACAAATGGAAAAAGAACTTCTAAATTCCATGTATGTCATGCACTGAAAGTGTAGCATCCATCAAATCTTGTGTAAATGTCAACTCTAGGTACATATGTGATACCAAAAGTACAAAGTTCTCCTAATTTTCAGGCATTCCAACATTCTAGGTCCAAATATAAACATAGATAATAAGCCACATTGACATACCTCATCAATGTGATAGATGGACAATTTAGTGCATCAAGTTACCTACATTTCCTGCATCTCAGTCCATCAATGTAAAACTGACACAGTGAATAAATAGGATGTGGAAGATGTTTTACTCTAGGAAATAACCTAGTGAAATGCAACCAAGGTAAGGTAAGTGTACTCATAATCCAAATTGTAACCATCTCATGCTAAAGAAATGATGTAAGAATCAAGGCATATAAGTACAGAATCACCTACAAAGCAAAATCATATACATACAAGTGAATACATAAAGTGTTGTGTACAGGTCTGTGGTAAAAAGTCACTTATATAGACATTATGTTGTCCGATACGAAAAAAAGCTACATTGCCATACCAATATGTCAATCTAAATTCAGCAAGACAACTTGCAAAAAACATTAGCTGATGCATGATTAAAGCCAATTAAAATATCAGTGTCACATGTTGAAAATTGGTAACATTTACTAAGCAAATAGCCATGCTAAATTATGTAAACTAATCTAATGCTGTGCAACTGTTATGTAAGCAAGTAAGGACCTCATAGGTGATTAAAGGACAAATGTATCTGTGAGCGTCTATCATGCTGGCACCATCACTACCTATATTGGCTAAATGTATGCAAGATAATCTGATAATACATTTGATACTTCGCATACATATTGAGTGAAATTCTCATGCAGCTGATAAAAAACATTCTAAATTACTTATAGTAATCTTCTGGCTAAACATGAAAGTTAGCATGTTGATGTGTTGTATGTTTCTATCCATGGACAATACGTGCAAAGAAACATATATGTTGAACATACATGTGCAAAGCAAACAGTACCTGAGACATATCTGTTTAAAGTTAAATAAATGTGAATGAGTTTGCCTGCAAAAATAACACACATTGGGGCATATTCACAAGGAAAGTGGTGAAGCGTGACGTTAAGCCAAGAAGGCTAACGGCACGCTCCGTCACTTTAGAAACGCAGGGCTGCACCATATTTAGAAGAATATGGTGCAGCCATGCTTTCCCCCTGCGCTGGTGCTAAATTTAGCTGCCTAGCGCCAACGCAGGCACCCTTGCACCATAATGCAAGAGTGTCTGTGTTGAGGGGATAGATTGTTTATTTGCAGAAAGGTGCCCCTTCCTCCACATAAACAATCTGAAATGGTGATTTGCAACTTCTATGTGTGCTGCTTAGTGCAGCACACATAGAAGTTGCAAAACGTCATTTCTTTTAATGATTTTTTATGTGCAGGAGGGGACACCTTCCTGCACATAAACAATCAAAGGCGTTTTGCTGTTTCCATGTGTGCTGCACAACGCAGCACACATGGAAACAGCAAAAACTAGGAGAAATTAAACATTTCTCCTCGTTTTGCCAGGTTAAGACCAGCTTTTCCCTGGTCTTAGTTTTGGCACTGTCCCATATTTACACCACCCTTGTAAAAAATCAATGGGTGTTGCAGTGGAACGCCCACAGCAACACCCATTGCGCTCCCATTTTACGCTAAATATAGCATGAAAGGGTGCCTTATTTATAAGGCAGCATTAAGCCACTTGAAGTGGCTTAACACTGCCTTGTAATTAAGGCGAAGCCTGCATCGCCACTACAATGTCTTTAAAAGTGACATGGTGATGATAGGGGCCTGTAAATATGCCCCATGGTTAGTCATGGCTAAGTAACATTGTACCAAATTAAGAGTTGTGTACCAATTGACTGTTGGTATTTTCCACTTTTCAGGTGACTAAGGATATGGTTTGTAGCTATAGATCATGACTCCATTCCAAAATCCCCAGATGGAAGGCCAAAAAAAAGTGCAACACTGCTCTGACCAAAACAAGAAATCTTGTGGAGCGAATGTTTGGGGTCCTAAAGTCCAGTTTCCACTGCCTGGGCAAATCAGGTGAAGACTCCTGTATTCGCCTGCTATGGTCTGCAAGATAATCTTAGTGTGTACAATATTGCATAGCATCTGTCTCAAAAATAATGTGCAGTGCGGTGGGACAATGAGACTGAAATCATACATGAACTGGAAGAGGACGATGAGACGGATGCAGATTTAGAGCAGGTCGTGTGAGATGGGACAAAATAGTGGCAAATTCTTTTTCATAATTAAATGAAAATGATGGTAATAATGACAGAAATTATGTAAATCTAACACCCAATGAATTTCTTTTTGAACCCATCCAGCATGTGGTATATGTGTGTATGACAAGGTACATATATTTGTCACTTACATCGTCTCAACTAGATGTAGGCCTCGACCACCCAAGGTTCGGTCTAACCAATTGATCCACGTCTTCAAAAAAGAGGTGAAAAAGATCCTATTGATCAGATTCCTCTCATAAATCATGGTGAGCCTGTCCCTTGGGCACATTACAATGACTGGAATACTAATACAGGGCAGACACACATTAATCCAAGTGGAACACACACAAACACCGTCTCCCTGGTTCGTAAAACGGAATTGCCGCAAAGCAGACTCATGGTAAACCATTCAGAAGAACCTATCCCAGTAACTCATAAACTAATGAAGGCCATCTATTAGTAACACCGTTATTACATACAATATCTTACTGAGTTTTTAAAAGTTGCTCTATGTTTTTATCTGATGTTCTTTTTATGTTCCAGTTCTTTGTTTACGCTTATCAGTCATGTTTACAGGGCTCTTATAATCTCTGGTCATGTTTGCGCTTTATAAAACACCAAAATAAACATGTATGAATCT
Source organism: Calotriton arnoldi (assembly GCA_963921515.1). NCBI lineage: Eukaryota > Metazoa > Chordata > Amphibia > Caudata > Salamandridae > Calotriton > Calotriton arnoldi. The sequence goes on from CAWUFW010000039.1 coordinate 3,372,828, forward strand.
TGATTTTTGAACGGTTGCTAAACATGGGGCATATCTCAACTGAGAACAAATCAATACAGAAATCCAATGAGATGCTGTGCACTGCATGAAAGAGAGAGGGCAGGATTGCCCCATTTCTAGATAGATATGGGACATTCCTGCCTTCCCTCTCTTACGCAGTGCAATGCAGCACAGCAAGCTGTCTTGCTGTGTTCTGCTGAATGAAAGCATGTTAAATGTTGCAGCAGATACCATCACAGATCATGAGAGACATCTGCCATGGCCAAAGGTATAGCCTCAGGTGTAGATGTCAAAATGTAATTTGTGAACTTGGCATTCATACATGTATGGGGATTCACAAAAGGCACACATGTGACACCTTCCCAGGGGTGATTGACGTAAGGTCTACATTTTGCCACATGTAATACAATACACATTTACCATTCTTGGCAGAGCAATGAAAGATGGCCTGTACCAAAAACATAATATACTGCTGAAGTAGCAATGCGTACCATTTATCTGAAAAAAAAGACAAGGGAGATGTATGCCAGGGATCACATCACTTCCGGAATACAAAGATGTGTAATGTGTTAAGCATGTATGTCATAATGCAAGCACAAATGGTTGTGGACATACACACATATTTGAAATAAGGTGCAATGGTGGTGTTGGGTTGGAATATTCCTCTGCATGGTAAGAGTTGTGTACCCCTGCCCTGAGTGCCCAACTGTATTGCTGTCTGGCTCCCTAATGCTGGTATATTCCCGTAGGGGAACATGGAATATGCATGTGTGTCATGACATAGGCCTGTGTCATGGATTCCATTCCTGTTGGACTAGGAGGGGCACCCAAAGAGCTACCCTCATAGTTGTGGTACGCTATTGCCTTCGCCAGGAGTAAAATAGCACTAGCGTGGTGGTGGCAGCGACCGTAGGGATCAGTAGTAGTGAACTTGACCCTTCTACCCTGGGTCACTGGAGTGAGGCCTACAGGATCACTCACCTCTTTTAAAGTTCTGCTGCTGTGTGTTCAGCTTGCGCCTGCCCAACATCAGGTTGATCTGGAAGCGTGTGCGTGATAACATCATGTGCTGAATGCATGTTCTCTTGCAAGACATACACTACATGTAGGCTGAAATGTGTGAACAGTGGGCACATGGTAAATGTGTGGGTGCTGGTAGTGTGTGTTAAAAATGACACACTTTAGTATAGTACAAAGGGACCGTAGTACTGAGCAGTGTGTGCAGACCGAGTGTGTGTAATGCATGTGAGTATGCTGGTGGTAGCGTAATACATGTGGATACAGTACTGGACACTCAGGGGGAGATTTACCATTTTTTCACGTAGCGCACTGCAGCAGCCACAAATGCTGCGCTGCGTGAAAAGGAGAGAGGAGGAGATTGCCCAATTTACTAACATAATGCACTCTCCTCCCCTCTCCCTTGCGCTGGTGCTGAAATCATCTGTTGTGTGCCACGGAGACACCCTTGCACCATGGCGCTAAGGTGTCTGCGTGGCACACAACAGATGACCCTTCCAGTACAAAATACTATGCTTAGACTAACTTGAAGCATTTTCCCACTTTGTATGTGTGCTGTACAGTGCAGCACACATGCAAAGTCGGAAAAAGGAGAAATGAAAGCACTTCTCCTTTCTTGTGCCTACTTTAAAAGGGTGCAGATTTCTCACGCTAAACTCTGCTTATTTTGTTTAGTAAATTGGGTTTAGCGTGAGAAACCTTGGGTGGTTGCATGGGGACGCCCATGCTCCATCCATGGTATGCCCCCTTGATGCTAAGTAATGCATCGCAGTGCCATGCACTGCTTTGCATTTCTTTCCCGTTATTTCCAGCGCTAAACAAGTTTAGCACTAGAAAGTACATTGGGAAAAAAAGATTTTGCGCCGATTTGCATCACTTTTGTGACACAAAAACGGCGTAAAATCTTAGTAAATCTCCCCCACAATGTGCTGTGACTGTACACTGAGTGCAGATGTTTCTGCAATGCTACATATCATGGAGGACCTTGAGTTACTTTTTAGGTCTCGCCTAGGCAGCGCGCATGCGCTGCCCTAGGACATGACCTTTAGAAATCGGTCTGCTCTTTTTCAAGCACACTCGTGCTTGTGCTGGCATCCACCTTGCGGGAGCGAGCAGCGGCGCGCGTGCTAATTGAAAACATATGGCTCTTGCGCTGCTGCTGCTCGCTCCCGCAAGGCGGAGGCCAGCACAAGCACGAGTGCTTCAGAACAGCTGCTGCCTGTTTTTTCTTCTTGGAGTCCTTAGAAAACAATTGGTGATGGCACCTCGTACCTGGATACTTTGTCTAAGCCCAGGAAGCGTTTCTTACTCCCAACTTCATCTAGAGGTGCAAACACATTACACCGAACTGGGGGAATTCGGGCGCTCAGTGCCACATGTATTTTTGAGAACGGTCCCCCGTGTTTGCACATGACGCCTCGCTTTCTTTCGGTGGTCACTGTAGTTTTCAATCATGGTCAAACCGCATCGTTCACTGGTGCGAGGCGCTAGCGTTCAATCAAGCCTTCCAATCGGTGCTCCGCATTTTAACTTCCTGCCTCACCAGTTTTGCGCCTTCTTTTCTCCTCGCGCTACAAACTGTGAAGGGACATGATGAGCTTCTCTCCGCATTTTAACTTCCTGCCTCACCGGTTTTGCGCCTTCTTTTCTCCTCGCGCTACAAACTGTGAAGGGACATGACGAGCGTCTGAGAATCAGCCGAGTCAGTGGTAAGACTGGATTCTGTGTGGTCATGTGTGTGACGCAAACTCACGCATTGCATCCTCAGGGGATCATGTGACAGCTCCTGACATGGGAGGTGCAGGGCGACTTTCACTCCCTGACACACTCCTCGTGACCTCTGTGCCATGAATCAAACACGCATTTCATGCAATATCTGATGAGGTTGCACCAACTGACGAGTCTGACAGGCAGGGCAACTGCAGACATCTGCCTGCTTCCTACGCATGACCACTGCTATGAACATTCACTCCTCCAGTACAGACATCTGCCTGCTTCCTACCCATGACCCCCGCTGTGAAGAGTCACTCCTCCCGTACAGACATCTGCCTGCTTCCTGCCCATGACCCCCGCTGTGAACAGTCACTCCTCCCGTACAGACATCTGCTTGCTTCCGGCCCATGACCCCCAGTCACTCCTCCAGTACAGACATATGCCTGCTTCCTACCCATGACCCCCGCTGTGAACAGTCACTCCGTCCCTGCAGACATCTGCCTGCTTCCTGCCAATGACCCCCCCTGTGAACAGTCATACTTCGTCTAAACCCAGGAAGCGTTTCTGACTCCCAACTTTATTTACAGGTGCAAACACATTTAACCGAACTGGGGGAATTCGGGCGCTCAGTGCCACATGTGTTTTTGAGAACGGTCCCCCGTGTTTGCACATGACGCCTCGCTTTCTTTCGGTGGTCACCGTAGTTTTCAATCATGGTCAAACCGCATCGTTCACTGGTGCGAGGCGCTAGCGTTCAATCAAGCCTTCCAATCGGTGCCCCGCATTTTAACTTCCTGCCTCACCGGTTTTGCGCTTTCTTTTCTCCTCGCGCTACAAACTGTGAAGGGACATGACAAGCTTCTGACAATCAGCCGAGTCAGTGGTAAGACTGGATTCTGTGTGGTCATGTGTGTGACGCAAACTCACGCATTGCATCCTCAGGGGATCATGTGACAGCTCCTGACATGGGAGGTGCAGGGCGACTTTCACTCCCTGACACGCTCCTCGTGACCTCTGTGCCATGAATCACACACGCATTTCATGCAATATCTGCTGAGGTTGCACCAACTGATGAGTCTGACAGGCAGGGCAACTGCAGACATCTGCCTGCTTCCTACGCATGACCACTGCTATGAACATTCATTCCTCCAGTACAGACATCTGCCTGCTTCCTACCCATGACCCCCGCTGTGATGAGTCACTCCTCCCGTACAGACATCTGCCTGCTTCCTGCCCATGACCCCTGCTGTGAACAGTCACTCCTCCCGTACAGACATCTGCTTGCTTCCTACCTATTACCCCCGCAGTGAAGAGTCACTCCTCCCGTACAGACATCTGCCTGCTTCCTACCCATGACCCCCGCTGTGAACAGTCACTCCTCCAGTACAGACATCTGCCTGCTTCCGGCCCATGACCCCCAGTCACTCCTCCAGTACAGACATATGCCTGCTTCCTACCCATGACCCCCGCTGTGAACAGTCACTCCGTCCCTGCAGACATCTGCCTGCTTCCTGCCCATGACCCCCCCTGTGAACAGTCACTCCGCCCCTGCAGACATCTGCCTGCTTCCTGCCCATGACCCTTTGCTGTGAACGTTTGTGTACCACAGTTCTGTAAATATGTTCGCCTCTAGGCGCTTTAGGGATTGGCTTTCTATCACTCAATTATGCCCACCCCGAGCCTTTCATGGAAGGCAATATGTTAAGCAGTTTACCAAGATAAATCGTCAAAAAACCAGATACTACATGAAAGACAAATGGCCAAACAGAAAATGAATTAAGGTATCCAAACTGTACTCAGGTGTAGAATAAGGCTTCTGAAAAAAATCTGACGGGGCAAGGGTGCTTAAAAACAGAGGTCAGTAACACGAGTTTACTTTACTAGAAGTTGGCCAAACCCATTTGCCAAGATAATCATGATATAAAATAGTAGTCATGCCTTCACTAACCACGTTGCTTGCTAAACAAGCATTGGCATAGCCAACAGGTCTCGCTTTGGGACCTTATAAGTATTTAGTTATGCAGCACAATATCCTTGGTGCAACAACATCAACTGTTGCATGGCTAAAAACTTATAAGGTCCCAAAGGTGAGACCTATTGGCTATGCCAATGCTTGTTTGGTAATGCCATGGCTGCCTGGAGAAAACATGAGGAATCCCACCAGACCGAGTTTGAGTGTTCAGCAAAGCTACAAGCTAGGTGGAACATACACTGGAGGATGGGTGAGCCAGGCTGTCTCTGTGTCTTCCTAAGTGTTTTATGATTCAATGATAGATAACAAGGAAGGGACCTGGGCACATGGCTCAAAAGGACATAAAAACAAGCATTGGCATAGCCAATAGGTCTCGCTTTTGGGACCTTATAAGTATTTAGTTATGCAGCACAATATCCTTGGTGCAACAACATCAACTATTGCATGGCTAAACCTTATAAGGTCCCAAAGGCAACATTTGTAATGGTTGGACGGGTCCATCCACCAGTGCATATTCCGGTGCATTAGCCAGAAGATCTGTACTAGAGCAGAGAGCCTGCCACTGTGTTGCAGCCAACTCCTCCTCATACAGCATTGGAGGTCTCTCACTCAGCACCTGGGATAAAGCACCAGTGGGATGCATAGGCTCTAGCAGGTGCAAAAACTGCAGGACCTGGATCCAAGCTTGAATAAGACATCAGAATCATCACCAGGAAATCCCCAATCCCCTGAGGAGTAAGAAGGCTTTCATAAGGATTATGTTAACGTGAATTGGATATATGTGGTGTGGATCGGAATTGTGTTGTGGGGAGGAATTATGTGGTTTGGTGTGGAATTATGTGGTGTGGAATGGATTTGTGTGGAGTTCAATAGTGTGGCATGGTACAGTGTGGCGTTGAGTGAAATTATGTTGAGAGGAATTATGTGGCATAGTGTGGAGTGTATTTATGTGTATTGTTGTTAAATGGGATAGAGTGGATTTCTGTGGGTAGAAATACGAAACCAGAGTGAGAGAAAGGAAAGTAGAGGGAGACAGAGTGAGGGAGAAAGAGAAGCGATGGAGAAAGAGAAACGAGAAGGAGATAGAAGAAGAAACGAGAGGGAGAGAAATAGAGAGACAGTAATAGGGCAGAAAGAGAAATGATGCTGAGAGAGACATGAGAGGGAGAAAGAAACGAATACCTGAAAGAGAGAAAAAGCAGGAACCAGAGTTAAACAGAAACAGAAACAGAACAGTACTGGTTTGGGATTGGAAAGTACGAATAGACACATGATGTCAAAACCTCCATTTTTAAGAACAAAGACCTTATGATCTCAGTGTACTGCCCAAGCATAAAATAATAACACATGAAGGAACAAAATACCTTTGTCAGGTGGAGAAGAATATAGTATATATATTTTTCAAAGAAAATATTCTAAGGGATGGTTGACCTTTCAAAGGAGATGAAATTATTTGATATGTTATGTTAGAAAGAGCAGGGAAAAGAGTAGACGAAAGTAAATCAAAACAAGCACTTTTTATGAGGAAAAGCTACTGTGTGTTTCTGTGCGTGCAAGTGTGTGACTGTGAGAAGAATAAAAAGAAACACGGGAAACAAGAGGCGACAAAGCAAGCCAGAACACAAAGAACAAGAGAAAGAATTTGAGAGTCTGATGAGAATGTGGGTACTCGTGCAGTCTGTGAGAGGTAGAAACGGAAAGCTCTAGGGGTCCAAATTCCTTTTCCCCTTTGAATGAGTGCAATCATCAGTGGCTCAGCTTTGTAATGAAAACAAGCTTCCAAGCATGGCTGGTACAGTACCGGGATTTCAGAAAAGGCTGACACATACTGCTATGGGACTATGCCAGCATTTAAAGAGCCCACCCAGTGTGCATTTAAAAACACACAATTGTCTTCGACCAGTTTTGCATCTGTAACTGTTAACAGAAATCGCTGGGAAATTAACAAAACAATGCGCTCTGGTAACATCAGACCTTTACGGGACATCAGAGCTTTACGGGACAAACAAGCAGATGCTCCCTTTAAGGGGATTAGGGTAATCCAGAAATGGAGCAGCCAGAATGCCAACAACTGTTTTGGGGGTAAAGCGCGGTGGCACCCAAAGTGAAAGGGGCAAAGTCTTGTTGCACAGAGTCGGTGGCACCCAAAGTGAGACGAGCAAAGTCTTTGTGCTACCGCAGTACCTCTGGCATGGTGGCGGTGACCAGAGGCGGAGCAGCCACTCGCTCAGTCTCAGCCTGCAGGTTTCCGAGATCGCAGGCTCTTTGAAGTGCTCATATGTGCATCGAAGTGGCTGTGGTGGAGGGGAGGGAGGAAGTCGGGCAGAGCGGTGAATTCTGCGGGAGGAGGAGGGAGGAAGCATTGCCACACAAACAAACGGGACTCCCGTCGAGCAAAATGTGAGGAAAGCCAAATGGCGGATGTGCGCGTGCCCGCACGCGTAACCGCAAGCTTGAGGCCAACAAAAGCGTGTGGTCGGACTTTTAAAAGCCCACTTACTAAATGTCTCGGCCAGAGCAGCGCATGCGCTGGCTCAGGCGAGACCTAAAAAGTGGGGCAGAGGACCAAGAAGCAACGTTTTAATGCACATAAGTCTGTGGCTGACATCCAGGTGTGTACCCTGGTAACTCATTTGAATCTTGCTATGGGATCAATCAGCTTTGGAGTCCTGCCTTGCTGTGTTGCCCGGCTGCTTGCTGTTACCCTGCCTGTGTGAGAAGGACTGCATAAGCATCCCTTAAACCCAGAGTGACTCCAAGGGCTAGCTGGCTGGCCACCTTATCTGAAGTCTCATGGACATAAAAGACTTCCAACCACCCCGCTTTTGCACCTGGACTCTGCCATCTGTCAGTTTGCCCTACCAAGGGGTGCCACCCCAGTCCTGGACCCTTGGAGTGGGCCAAAGGTGTCTGCTCCAGCAGAAGCCATGCATCTTCAGTCAAACCAGAGCATCGCCCCTGTTGTGTGGGTTGGAACCGGCGAATCGCCTCTGTTGCACGGGTCGGTACCTGCACATTGCCTCTGTTGCTTGAGTCGGAACTGAGTCTTTGCCACCATTGCATGGCCCTTAGCATTGCTGCATAAGTGCACCTACTGCACAGTACATGAGGCACTGTACATTTGTGTAGCAATGCGTCAGAAATATTGATGCAAATGTCGGGAACCTGCCTATAACTCCCAGAAAATGATGCAATAGGTGTGGCTGCATACTTGGAAGTACTAAGTGTAAATGTTACTTTCACTTGCTGTTAGTTTCTGTTGGTTGGTGATGGTGGTTTGAGGAGTGCTGTGCAAGTTTTGAGGAGTTTGTGGCTGTTTCTGGTTTAGTCTATGTCTGCTCTGTCCCTGTGAATCATATTTTGTGCAGTGTTTGTGCCTAAGTGTTGTTTTTTGCAATTGTAGTTGTATCTGTATTGTTGGGTGTTTGTCTTTTTTGGGGTAATAGTTAATTAGGTATAGTTAGAGGTTTAAGGGGTTATTTATTTGTTTAGTTAGGTAGGGATAGGCAGGCCTTGTGCTATTGTGGCCATGTCTGGAAAGGGGAGAGGGAAGAACTTCACAGAGAGAGCAGTTGGCTGTCTCATCTGGCTGTTAAATCACTTACTGCTGTTTATGCTGATCAGGGTGGAGGGTCAGCAAAGGGTGTGAGCCAAAAATCAGAAGGATCAATGGGAGAGGGTGCATTGGTATGTGGGCAAGGTGGCCAATGAGGAGCGCTCCGTCTCCCAACTTAAGCATCGTTAAGTGGACATCATTGCCCGGGAAACTGATGTGCTGGACCTGCTGGGATTGGAGATCGGAGGTCCCTTAGGTATGTATTAATGTACCATCCACATGTAGTAATGTAGATAACATATCAATATCAACATTTATTTGCAATATGTAGATGCCTTGTGATACACAAGGCAAAACAGAGTGACTCCAGGTGGCAGATGGATCACACTGTCACACAAAGCAGCACAGATGGCATAAATGCTGTGTTTCATTACAGGGAGCTACCAATCCTGACGCTAAGTAATGCAAACCAGCCCTTTGTCCAAATAAGGGTTACTGATTAGCTATATCCAGCAAGGAAGAAGGTTTGGGCCTGTAAATGTAATTGGATTAATCATTTATTGCTGTTTTCCCTCACTCATGTTTCGCAAACACCTCACAATATGTGGCTATATCAGCCCCTTTGTCTAGATTCACAATACAGATCATTATCCACATTGCACAAGATTTTAGGTATGTCTGTGTGACAAGGCTAGTATGTATGTACCAAGGAACACATTCATAAAATCTTCACACAGCGCAGCACAGCAAGTCATCTTGCTGCGCAGCGCTGAGCTGCGTGAAAGGGCAGGAATGCATTGTATTTAACATTTTACTGTGCATTCCTGTCCATTCCTAGCACTGGCACACTTTTGGCTGCAAGTGCCAATGCTTGCAACCTTGCATCATGGTGCACGGGGGCCTGTGATGAAGCTGGTCAGAGTTCTTACAACATCACATGCATGGGGCCTGATTTTGACACGTGATGTAAGACATTTCTGACCTATTACCTTCTGTCAGATCAGCACTGCAAGGTGACTAGCTGCATTCCACAATCTGAAAATGTGTGCATATGTGTGGAAGGATGTCTAAATGTGCCATGAGACTGGAATGTCATAGTGCTTAGTTAAGATTTGGAAGTGTGTGTAGTTGCTCTATATTTAATTCAAAGTCTCCATTTTTGTTTTGCAGGTGGACATTGCCGATTCACTCAAGGTGAAGTTGACAGCTTCAGGGATAGTGACGTAGAAAGTAAGTGTCATGACTACATGGTTGTAGCTCTGTGATGTGTGTGTGATCCATAATAGTCGTAACAGCGTGATGTGTATGCGGAGGTATACTTCACTTGCCAACAAATCGATCAGAATCATTGAGCAAACACAACATTACATGTGTCAACAGATTGTAAACAAGCATTGGCATAGCCAATAGGTCTCGCTTTGGGACCTTATAAGTATTTTGTTATGCAGCATAATATCCTTGGTGCAACAACATCAACTGTTGCATGGCTAAACACTTATAAGGTCCCAAAGGCGAGACCTATTGGCTATGCCAATGCTTGTTGTTTTGAGAATCTGGTCACCCTACCTAGAACGGCCCTTCAGCAACGCTTGGGAGCTGCTGCCGAGAGGCGAGGACGCGCTGCTGGAAATCCTCCCTGAGACGGCGGGCTCCGCTTGCCCCGAGGAAGGTGCTGTTTGGGGACTTGTGGTCCTGTGTGGTCGCGGCAGTGTTGAGGGTTGCCCGACATGGACCCAGGTGGTCCTAAACGTGTTTGCCCAGCAATCCTCGCTGTTGGTGGCCTACCTTTTGTTCCTGGCTGTACCCGGGGGGCCCAGCGAGGCCTTGCTGAATTGAACCGTGTGTGCCCCCGCACCCACTTTGTGTTCGCATACCTTTGGGGGCACCGGAGCTGCGGTTTGCAGGTCGGGGTTTTCCCCCTAGCAGAGGTCTCCATCCTGCTTGGCCCTGAATATACAGATTACCGTATTGCTGGTAGTAAGAGCACCGAGATTTTTGTGCCCACGTTTTCATGCCAAGTTACCACATAATACCTAACAAGAGTGCTGTGCCCTATAGCTTTAGGGTGAGATTGTCGGTACTAATGTGTATCTGGTGATTTATGTGTTTTCTTCCAATCGCCTGCAAGTCAGGCCCTGATGTTATGATGTATGTTGTTTTTCCTTACATTGCCAGGACTTGCATAGTGTGCCTGCAGCTCTGATTTATGTATGTTATAACCTGCATTTCATGCCCTGATGTATTCCAATGTATGTCGTTTTAGAATAACCAGCATTATTTCAGGATTCGCATTTGGGTGTGCGGTGATGGTGTTTTTATGACGTATGCAAGATATGTCTTTACTTTATTGCACTAACTGTGATGTTATGACAATTGCCTAGTTGTCAAAGTGACTATTGGTTTGTGTTGTTTCGGTCTATGTTAACATGCCATACAGATACGTATTGTATATACTGCTGTGTGGTGACTCTTTTGTGATGTATTTATTGTGTCACTGGTGTGTGTGTGCTGCGCAAACGCTTTACACATTGCCACTGGGATAAGCCTGCCTGTTCTGCGCCAAGTTACCAAGGGGGTGAGCAGGGGTTGTCTTGGGGGTGTATCCCCCTTACCCTGACTGGAGTGGTAGGTTCTGCCTGGCTTAGGCCGTGGCCAACCAGAAACCCCATTTCTAACAAATGCCACTCAATGTCCCGACCGCCCCACCCCCCTCAACACACCTACAGACCCTGTCGCGAAGGCGGGTGGAGAGGTGCAGCTCCGAGCAGGACAGACAAGGGAGTGATATGATAACAACCACCAGATTTAAGAGATCCAGGATGGGGGGCAGAGCCTTTGGTGTGGCTGCTGCGCGCCTATGGAATGAGTTGCCTCAAAACCTTAGACAGGCCAGTTCTCTGACCTGTTTTAGGAAGAGTCTGAAAACTTGGCTATTTCCAAGGAGTGAACACTAGATCCCTCCACTGACAATTGGTTCTGCTGTTATAGTGGCTATTTTCAATCTAAGCGCCAGGATACCCGTAGGGTGGCAGTTTGTTGCGCTATATAAGTTTCAATTCAATTCAATATGTGCTTTGGGGTGTGAGGAGGGGGGACACTGCCCCGAGCCAGGCGAAGACTGACACAAGGCTGGCACTGAACCAGTCTCAATGACCCGGGGGAGCCTGTCAAGGCGCTAGAGGCCGGCCCACCTCTGGCACGCGGAGCCCCTTTTCCATGGGCCCCTAACACTGCTTTGAGAGCCCCAACCCTGCTCTACCGGGGCGCACACTACAAGCCCCGGCACCCCCGAATATAGGGGCAGGAATCATACCTGCCTCACAAAGCTCTTTTACATATCTTATCACACAGACCCCCAGACTGCCCCTGAGAGCCTGCAGGGGGCGGATGACCCCAGAGAGGAGACTTCTGTAATATGTGCAACGCGGTCTCCTCCCCGTCGCTGCTATGGTGCAATATACCCCCCAAAGACCCCCAACAGCCCCCCAGTGGTGCGTGTCGTTTCCGGCCGAGCAAGATAGCGCCTCCCAGAAGAGCCTTCTGGTCTCCTGCCCACGCCAGCTCCCAACCCACGGCGCCACACCTGAAGCAGGAACTTCTCTGTGCACCGTGCACTCACTCAAATATAGCGCCGTGTGAATGGATAAAGCGCCGCACAGTCACTCAAATAAAGCGCCGCGTACCCGCGAATAAATACATCTTCACTGCTGCTCGGTCTAAACGGGGCTCCTGCGGAGGTCAATTGGTGACGTGAACGGAGCCCCCACTCACCCAGCGAAGCAACAAAAAGCGGGGGCAAGTGATTACCCCCCCACTCCCCTCCACACACACACACCGACCACACAACCTGCCCAAAAGCACAGAGCCCTGTCCGCAGACTGCCAAGTACCACAGATGTGAGTGACATATGAGGAAACTAGACAAGAGAGGGGGTGGGAGAGGGACACAGGCGGAGGGTGGGGAGAGAGGGGAGAGGAGGGGGGCGAGGACGAGTGAAAGAGGGGAGAAGGGAGACGGAGAAAGAGACGGAGGGTGTAGAGGCAGAGGGACAGAGTTAGTAAGTGGAGAAAGAAGAGAAAATGGAGAGAGGGGAAGTAACGCGTATGCGAGAAAAAAGAAGAAAACGAGCTGCGCAACAGGGAGACGGGAGTAGCGATACACAGAGAGACCAAGAAATGGAGCAAAAAGCGAGAGAATGGAGTAGATTATAAGAACGAAAGACAAGGAGGAGGAAACACAAAGCAAGAAAGAAAGAGAAGAGGAGGAAGAAAACGAGCTGCGCAACGGGGAGACTGGATTGGTGTTACACAGAGAGACCAAAGAATGGAGAACAAGCGTGCGCGCGCTAAAAGTTAAAAAAAAGTGTCGGCAAAAGTGAAAGCGTGTCACTTGCGGGAGCGAGCAGCGCCAGGAGCGATAATTGCTTCCATATGGCGCCGCTCGCTCCCGCAAGTGAATCGCCAAACGTGCACGCGTTGCCATTGAAGGCAATGGAACGCGTGCACGTTTTTGGCTGAAAAGCCAAAGCGATTGCTAAAGGTCTTTTTGCCTATGCAGCACATGTGCGCTGCGTAGGCGAGACCTAAAAAACAAGGAGGTGTGTTCATGTGAATGTAGTGTCAACATAGGTGTGGGTAGGTTTTTCTGCAGTACTCCCCTTGAAATATGGGGATGGTCTACCTGTGAAAGTACTTGTGTCATGCCTAACAACACTTTGCACATAAACAATCATGACAGTATTACCAGGTTACACATCCCATTGCAGTCATTGCACAACAGATAGATGCTGGAAGTGTCCCAGTTACATCCCAACTTTAGTTGTATCCTGAAAACAACCCATGAAAAGGTACAATTGACATCTCAACGTGTTGCTGCAGGTGTTTGAGTCCTTTGTATGACTTGTTTCGGTTTCTAAGGAAATCAAAAGACTTCATTGGCTACCAGTCAGAAAACGGGTGCGTTTTAAATCCTTATGCACCGTTATCAAGGCCCTCCAAGGAATAGGACCAGAATATCTGAAGCAGCGGTTTCAATGGCATACTCCTAAAAGAACTCTTCGCTCCCTAGGAGCTAAGATGGTGAGAGTACCCCCCATTAAAAAAGCCACGTGGGGAGGGAGAAGCTTTATCACCTGTGCCGCAAAGGCCTGGAATGACCTTCCCTTCCATCTTAGAAATGCCACTGACCTCATGGCATTTAGGAAGGGATTAAAAACCTGGCTTTTTAATGTGTAGTATCTCCATAATAATCTGCTCAGAGGGTAGTAGCCAGCGCCAGGACACCTTCGGGTAACCGTTGTGCTTTAGAAATATATATCCAAACCAAAAAAGGACACTGTTCCAAGGCAGGGTACAAAGATTACCCAACGCCCTCAAAAAGGAGAAGAGGAAAAGAAATCTAGGTTAAATGAGTACCCACAGATGAGGAGAAAGAGCAAGTCTTATCTCCTGTTGCCCTCACACACCCAGAAGGGTGTCATGCTTCATCATCGGGCATTTGCTCCTCGTAGGGCCGGCGCTGCAATTCCCTACGGGTCCCCCGAAGGGTCACTTTATCGGAGATCTTTTTCAGAGAATGCCGGATGGTGCATGCAGGTGTGTGGGGTGTGGGTACTAAAAGGAGGGTAAGGAAAGTGCGTGCAAAGTGAGATAAAAATCCAGGGGTTGTTAAGAGAAGATAGAATCAGATCAACCCCCATGGGAAAAATATTACCCCAACAGGCACACTGTGCCTGGGTGTAGCAAGTCGACATGTTTCGCGCCTCTATTGCCACAGAGGTCGTTGGCGCTTCATCAGGACCAAGAATAAAAGAATTAGTGATGTGCACGTTAATATAATCATAAAAATAAATACCCTCAAAAAGAGACAAGCCGGGCCAAAACGCTGTATGCCCTACAGTGTGGCTGGAGGCCGCTCCTGAAACACTAACCTAGGAAAGAAAAACAAAATAGAGCATAGGGAATGTGCATCAGTACAACTTGATGTACAAAAATGTGCCACAATCGTGTGCACATCGTCCCACAATTAAAAGACATGAGACAAAAGGACGCCTCGTGGAGCACAGACCCCTCAGGGCATCCCAGTGAAGTCCAGTGGCGAGTCGAGCATGCGCAGCGCCAGGAATGCTGGCCGTCACGTACAAGATATCGTCATGGACCACCACCGATATCCACAAAGGGAACCGCACCACAGTTTGGAGGGACCCAGAATAAGGGATTCGTGCCCGTAGATGGCTAAATCAAGCATGGCAGGTCTAATCTACCCTCTACTAGCAGAGAGTAGGGAAAAAGAATGGCGGAGCGATACTGAAACCTCCATATCCACAATACCTTGCCACACAGGGAATGCCATATATAAGTCACGATATCCTCATTAACTAATAACGAAATAAACACACACGAATAGTCATACTAATAATATCCTTACCCAGCACTCTAAGGAGAATTACTCCAAAGGCTAGAGGCGATGGACACCCGCGCCTGGTCGGGCTAAAGATGGAAACAATGTAATGGACAGTCATGAGCAAACAAGCATACAGACACCACAGGTTGTCATTATCCTAAATCAATACTGTACGTTAAGCCCATCCTCCTCACACACACACTCCTTAACTTACAGTTTTTTGCGGTTGCCGACTGCCGTGCACCTACCCTGTCCATACGCCTGCTGAAGGTGGAGTGATTATGGCAAGGCATGGACTAAATAGTGTAGGCAATTGGTGCTTAGGCAGCTCCCACTTCCGGAACGCCCTGTCATCGCGTCCTGGCAGGTAGTGCGCATGTGTGGATGCTGGCCAAGAATGCGCATGCGTCCAAAGTTAGAAGGAGAGAACTGATCCCCGTGCCTGCATACAGGCGTGCTAATTATAGGCATAGTCGTCAGGACAGTAAGAGATGCTCGCCACAAATACGCAAGGCGCATGAATGCTTATAACGCATAAGCACGGGGGAACTGGTATGATAGCTCTAATCCCTCAGCTGCAGGGATAGTGTCCCCTTAATATTTATAGTTATACCTCGGGGTGCGGTGCCCCTAATTTGGACTAAAGGGACGGGACATAAACTCACAAAGTAATGGTATAGATATATCCAGAAGTCCATAATGACACAGTTCTATCGTGTTAAACAAAAAAAGGTACACGATATGTCCCGTCCCTTTAGTCCACACTTTTCCTTTTTAGAAAATTAGGGGCACCGCACCCCGAGGTATAACTATAAATATTAAGGGGACTAGAGCTATCATACCAGCAAAAAACTGTAAGTTAAGGAGTGTGAGTGTGAGGAGGATGGGCTTAATGTACAGTATTGATTTAGGATAATGACAACCTGTGGTGTCTGTATGCTTGTTTGCTCATGACTGTCCATCACATTGTTTCCATCTTTAGCCCGACCAGTCGCGGGTGTCCATCACCTCTAGCCTTTGGAGTAATTCTCCTTAGAGTGCTGGGTAAGGATATTATTAGTATGACTATTCGTGTGTGTTTATTTCGTTATTAGTTAATGAGGATATCGTGACTTATATATGGCATTCCCTGTGTGGCAAGGTATTGTGGATATGGAGGTTTCAGTATCGCTCCGCCATTCTTTTTCCTACTCTCTGCTAGTAGAGGGTAGATTAGACCTGCCATGCTTGATTTAGCCATCTACGGGCACGAATCCCTTATTCTGGGTCCCTCCAAACTGTGGTGCGGTTCCCTTTGTGGATATCGGTGGTGGTCCATGACGATATCTTGTACGTGACGGCCAGCATTCCTGGCGCTGCGCATGCTCGACTCGCCACTGGACTTAACTGGGATGCCCTGAGGGGTCTGTGCTCCACGAGGCGTCCTTTTGTCTCATGTCTTTTAATTGTGGGACGATGTGCACACGATTGTGGCACATTTTTGTACATCAAGTTGTACTGATGCACATTCCCTATGCTCTATTTTGTTTTTCTTTCCTAGGTTAGTGTTTCAGGAGCGGCCTCCAGCCACACTGTAGGGCATACAGCGTTTTGGCCCGGCCTGTCTCTTTTTGAGGGTATTTATTTTTATGATTATATTAACGTGCACATCACTAATTCTTTTATTCTTGGTCCTGATGAAGCGCCAACGACCTCTGTGGCAATAGAGGCGCGAAACATGTCGACTTGCTACACCCAGGCACAGTGTGCCTGTTGGGGTAATATTTTTCCCATGGGGGTTGATCTTATTCTATCTTCTCTTAACAACCCCTGGATTTTTTATCTCACTTTGCACGCACTTTCCTTACCCTCCTTTTAGTACCCACACACCCGCATGCACCATCCGGCATTCTCTGAAAAAGATCTCCGATAAAGTGACCCTTCGGGGGACCCGTAGGGAATTGCAGCGCCGGCCCTACGAGGAGCAAATGCCCGATGATGAAGCATGACACCCTTCTGGGTGTGTGAGGGCAACAGGAGATAAGACTTGCTCTTTCTCCTCATCTGTGGGTACTCATTTAACCTAGATTTCTTTTCCTCTTCTCCTTTTGAGGGCGTTGGGTAATCTTTGTACCCTGCCTTGGAACAGTGTCCTTTTTGGTTTGGATGTTATGTTTAAGGAGCATGGACACTGGACCATAACTGGCTCCTTGGTCCCCCCTTTCTTTTATGTTGATATACCTATTGCACGGCGGCTCAGCCGAGGGACCGTATTGCTTTCCTATCCCTTCTTTTTTCTTCTTTTTTCTTTTCCTTCTCCCACATGAGACAGATAACCCCACACACACCACAAACCCCCCCCTAGAATACCTTTTTTTGTTTAACACGATAGAACTGTGTCATTAGGGACTTCTGGATATATCTATACCATTACTTTGTGAGTTTATGTCCCGTCCCTTTAGTCCACACTTTTCCTTTTTAGAAAATTAGGGGCACCGCACCCCGAGGTATAACTATAAATATTAAGGGGACACTATCCCTGCAGCTGAGGGATTAGAGCTATCATACCAGTTCCCCCGTGCTTATGCGTTATAAGCATTCATGCGCCTTGCGTATTTGTGGCGAGCATCTCTTACTGTCCTGACGGCTATTCCTATAATTAGCACGCCTGTACGCAGGCACGGGGGATCAGTTCTCTCCTTCTAACTTTGGACGCATGCGCATTCTTGGCCAGCATCCACACATGCGCACTACCTGCCAGGACGCGATGACAGGGCGTTCCGGAAGTGGGAGCTGCCTAAGCACCAATTGCCTACACTATTTAGTCCATGCCTTGCCATAATCACTCCACCTTCAGCAGGCGTATGGACAGGGTAGGTGCACGGCAGTCGGCACCCGCAAAAAACTGTAAGTTAAGGAGTGTGTGTGTGAGGAGGATGGGCTTAACGTACATTATTGATTTAGGATAATGACAACCTGTGGTGTCTGTATGCTTGTTTGCTCATGACTGTCCATTACATTGTTTCCATCTTTAGCCCGACCAGGCGCGGGTGTCCATCGCCTCTAGCCTTTGGAGTAATTCTCCTTAGAGTGCTGGGTAAGGATATTATTAGTATGACTATTCGTGTGTGTTTATTTCGTTATTAGTTAATGAGGATATCGTGACTTATATATGGCATTCCCTGTGTGGCAAGGTATTGTGGATATGGAGGTTTCAGTATCGCTCCGCCATTCTTTTTCCCTACTCTCTGCTAGTAGAGGGTAGATTAGACCTGCCATGCTTGATTTAGCCATCTACGGGCACGAATCCCTTATTCTGGGTCCCTCCAAACTGTGGTGCGGTTCCCTTTGTGGATATCGGTGGTGGTCCATGACGATATCTTGTAAGTGACGGCCAGTATTCCTGGCGCTGCGCATGCTCGACTCGCCACTGGACTTAACTGGGATGCCCTGAGGGGTCTGTGCTCCACGAGGCATCCTTTTGTCTCATGTCTTTTAATTGTGGGACGATGTGCACACGATTGTGGCACATTTTTGTACATCAAGTTGTACTGATGCACATTCCCTATGCTCTATTTTGTTTTTCTTTCCTAGATTAGTGTTTCAGGAGCGGCCTCCAGCCACACTGTAGGGCATACAGCGTTTTGGCCCGGCCTGTCTCTTTTTGAGGGTATTTATTTTTATGATTATATTAACGTGCACATCACCAATTCTTTTATTCTTGGTCCTAATGAAGCGCCAACGACCTCTGTGGCAATAGAGGCGCGAAACATGTCGACTTGCTACACCCAGGCACAGTGTGCCTGTTGGGGTAATATTTTTCCCATGGGGGTTGATCTGATTCTATCTTCTCTTAACAACCCCTGGATTTTTTATCTCACTTTGCACGCACTTTCCTTACCCTCCTTTTAGTACCAACACCCCACACACCCGCAGGCACCATCCGGCATTCTCTGAAAAAGATCTCCGATAAAGTGACCCTTCGGGGGACCCGTAGGGAATTGCAGCGCCGGCCCTACGAGGAGCAAATGCCCGATGATGAAGCATGACACCCTTCTGGGTGTGTGAGGGCAACAGGAGATAAGACTTGCTCTTTCTCCTCATCTGTGGGTACTCATTTAACCTAGATTTCTTTTCCTCTTCTCCTTTTTGAGGGTGTTGGGTAATCTTTGTACCCTGCCTTGGAACAGTGTCCTTTTTTGGTTTGGATGTTATGTTTAAGGAGCATGGACACTGGACCATAACTGGCTCCTTGGTCCCCCCCCCTTTCTTTTTATGTTGATATAGCTATTAGAAATATATATAACATAACATCTAAACATTCTGTCAGTATTACTACTAACCTGATATATACCTGTTGTAATCCTGTCTCAGGGGTGACTGAAACTCCATCAGAGGTCTCCATGTCAGACCTATGTAGAATGGAGTGGCAGTGGCCCTGTTACATGGATGACCTGGATGGCTGCGTGGATGTAGGCCAGCTAATGTATCGATCCAAGGTGTGCATCAAAACAATAGCTGTCAGCCTGTATAATGGACATTGTGAGGGAAGAGGTCTACATGGCAGGGAACTTGTGCCGTGGCCTAGCAGTTGTACCATTGATGGCAGCCAGCATATCTCAGTTATATATGTATCTGTAGGGCACAGAGTCGCAATATAATTGTTGTAATTCCTATGCAGCCCCAGTAGGCCTCACTGCATGGATACAAAGTCATTGGCCTGAGTTTGGCCAGCAGGACATATGCACAAGCTTTCACATATATTGGCATATCAATGCCAGCCTCATGGGCAGTGTCTAACCTATGTGGCATTAATGTTAAGATTTCCTGCAGTGTAATGTGGCAAACCACCTTGCTGCACTGCGTGAAAGGCAAAGGGCAGGAATGCACAGTGATTCCACTATACAGCGCATTCCTGTCCTTTTCTTTTGGTGGCATATTTCTGCCTGCCTGGAACCAAAGCAGGCCTCTTTGCATCATGGTGCAAGGGGGCCTGCATTGTAGGCAAAATAGTTCTTGTGCAGGTAAGCACAGCTGAGAGGCTTTTGGCTTTTGAGGTAACAGAAGTGTGAAATTAGATTGCTTCTCCTGGTTTAGGTTCACCTGTTGACTTGATGCATTATGGCACGTTTCGAGGTCTAGTACTGATGCCAAATCTGTGAACCTGTCAAAATAAGGGTGTTGATGCAATGAGACACCCACCCTCCATCTATGGAATGGCTCCCTGCTATAGAGTAAAGCAAGTCAGCAATGTGTGCTGCCTTGCGTAACTCAAAATTACTTATTACATGCAGAGCCACACAAGCTGCCATTGCTTACCTTTACACTTCTCACTTAGGCTTTGGCTTGGTCTTGCCCCCTTGCATGATGCAAAACCAACAGCAAAAGTGTCCATATCCGGCCCATAGGTATTATTTACCATTGACACATCAGAATGAGTGGGGCTCACTGGTATGAATGAAATGCGTGGTTCACTTTTGTGCATAAATAGATGTTTTTCACACTTGGACTGACCTTACTTGGGCTAGTTTGACATATTGTAATTGGAGTCTTTGTAATGAAGGTATATTGTACATTTCTCTACACCAAGAAACGGTGTAGGTATGGACAGGCACTTATGATTGCTGAACTATGTCAGTTATCATTTGTGATAAGTGATGTACAAATTACACTTGCCCTAATATGAGGTACAATTTTCTCTCTAGAAAACATGACACCGGATGAGGTAAAGATATTTGCTTTGAGACGGGCACGGTATGTCCGCATCAAGAAGATTTCCCATGGCTTTCGGGGAATGAGCCACACTTGTTATAAGGGCAAAGTCACTGGCCTTTGGAGAGGACATACTTTGCCACATGGTCAGAAGACCCCAACCCCTACAACTTCTCAACGTGCCACTCAGCAGGCAAGCACATTGCACCCTACCCTTGGATCCTCAGGAGCACAGCAGCTGCAAGCCACTGGGCAACCCAAAGTTGGGGGTTCTGCACAGGACAATGTTCATTTGTTGCTAGTCGGGAGGATGCACAGAATGGACCAGAGGATTGCCAACTTGAAAAAGGAGCAGAAGTGGCAGGGTGACATATTGCAGAAGTGCCAGGAGGCACTTGAATGGATTGCCGCACAGATTTGAACTCTCCTGTGGACATCCCCTTCCTTGTTTTTTATACATTTTATATAGATATTTGTAGTGGTCATAGTTATAGGTGCAGTGTTTCGTGTAAATTTAGGAATAGTTTGGGTTAGTTTTAGATAAGTAAGATGTTTTTATGTAGTAGTTTTTTAGTAAGTTTTTATTATGGTAGGTTTTTAAGTGGGTGGGGGGTTAAGGTTTTGTGTTAAAAACAATTAAAAATATCCCCCTCAAAAAGTACTAAAAAAATATCTATTTGTTTAGGCTTCTATGTATAGTTAGTATATGTATAGGATGTTGTTGATGTTTGTATTGTACTGAGCTATGTGTATTAAGGGGGTGGGTGGGGTTGATGTTTAACTTGTCATGTGTCAATAGTGGTTAAGACAGGTTAAGTTTTAGATTAGGTAGTATAGGTTAGTGTTAATAGTAATGTAGGTTAGTTGGGGTTAGTGTTTTTAGGTATTAGGTTTTGCATTTAAAAAGATTAATCATTGTTCTCTAGTTGGATATTATTTATTTGTCATGAGTTGGTACTATTCTGTTAGGTGAGTAAATGATGTTCAACTTGTCATGAGTACATTGTAGGAATATGTTGCATTGTCAGAGACCTCTGGACATCTGTAGGTCTTCCTCACATTAGAGTTATGCATGGAACCATTTCCATACTTTATACTCTGTAAGTGGGACTCAGTAATGATCTTAAACACAGCATAACACAGGCAGTCTCCTTACTGTAGCGCCCTGTGTGAAAGGGAGAGGGCAGGTAAGTGTTGCGTTTGACATTTTACTACAGATTGCTGCTCCCTGACTGTGCTGGGACAGAAACTGCTGCCTAGCACTAATGCAGACACCCTTGCACCATGCTGCAAAGGGGGGTCTGTGTTGTTGGCTGATTTATAATTGTGCAGGAAGTCACACCTGCCTGGACAACAACCATCATCATTAGCATTTACTTCTTGCTAAATGTGCCACATCATGCAGCTCACTTAGAAAAAGCTAACAACAATACGTTTTGTCCACATAGCTCCCATTTTCCCCTCCCCTGGGGAGGAGTAGCATTATTACAGGTTCCCTGGTCTACCACTTATGCAACATTGAAAGTGCAAATGATGTAATGTGTGGATGCACTCACACTCAACACATGTAAGCCCTCTCTGGGTCAGAGTAACATAAGTTGGCTATTTTAGCCGATGTTGCATTACTCAACATTTATCAGCATACACAGGGACAGGCAAGGTGCCCTTGCATTCTTGGTTAATGTCATTCAAGGCATTGGGCTGTTTTTGTGCATCCTTGCATGGCACAAGTACAATGCAAATCCATTAGGAATATGGGCATGAGTATCTGGCTAGTATTAGTTCAACCATCCAGAATTATGTACTGTTGATTATCTTTTGTGTGTTCAGTGAGGTATTCACATTAGGTAATGATGTTGTCATATTTACTTTGCAACATTTATGTGGACGAGTGGAACAGTATTTTGGTTTCACACATCCCATATATAGGTGGTAAGTATTTGTGTACTTTGCAAAAATCTCACTGGGTGTCTATGAAGAAAATGCAGCTTGTTGATACATTCTGACGTTACATTGGGAAGCTACACATTGCGCATCATACCTTTTCAATGGATATAATTTGTGTAGGTGCCTATACAAAGACAGCATGTGCAATTGACTTTATCTCACTCTTCTTCAGCTTCAAAAAAGTGACTTTGGGTTTTTGAGTTACATTATGTATGTAGACTTTTCAGAAACAACCATAAGAAATTCATAATGGTTTTAAAAAAATGTTTTTTTTTATTCCAAATGTTCAGATCCTCACATTACAGCATGTGAGTAGTTGATTTGTTATCACAACAAACTCATACTGTACTGAGTTCCAAAAAAGGTGGCATGATGTCCTACACAGGACAGTTAGAAAAACTAGCCAAGGGGCGCTCACAAATGTTTATTGGGAAGTTCTTCATCAGAAACTGGGGAACTCTACATCTTCCTCCTTTGATGAGTGTTCTGCCTCCCCTGGAAGTTGTGGTGTTGGAATACGAGGCAGCTGAGTGATGTTACTAGCCTCAGGCACACACACATCAGAGGCAAACATGTAACTCCCATGTTCCAAACAACATTTGTGAGATCCAGAAAGGCAGCATGGTATTCCCTGGCAAGGGATTACTGGTTAGCCAACGAAGCAACTACGTTGCTATTGAGGGTACTCGTTGATGCGATGAAGGAGTCAAGCTTGGCCTCCAGTGACTGGATGGATGTATTAATGGCTCCCAGCTGTCTGACTACTTCGCTTGTGTTAGATGTAGAAGGCCGGTGTTGTTGTTCTTTCTGCATCATGACACCAGCAATGTCTGCTAGGGAGTCATCAGTCCCATGGAGCCAAGAGTTGGTGTCTGTGATAGCCTTTGTCAACCCCTTATTAGGGATAAGACACCAACGGACTCTTTCAAGAGTTCCCGCTAGGGTTTCCATCCCCAACCGGACCTCATCAGCCATTCGCTGCTGGATTCCTACCACTCGCTGTTGAAAATTAACTTGGGGTTCCTCAGAGTCCTCAGATGTGAAGTCAAGGGTTGATGGTCCATGTCTAGTCTGTGTTGGTTCCTCTTGAGACCCATCAACGTTGTCTTCCCTTGCCCATACCGGAGGAGAAGTTTCAAAAGTGTCCGAGAGCTGTTGGAAGGTGTTTTCATCCATAGGGGGCAGGATGGTGCCATCAGCAGGTTGGGCTTCACAGATAGGCTGATCTCCAGGAGGTGTTGTTTGTCCCTCTGGAAAGAAATAGAAATATGTTGTGAAGATTCCATGATTGAATATGACATTAGTGATTTTTGTATCATTCGGACAGTATTTTTCTTCACTTTGACGTACACAGGGATATGTGGAACATATGTTTCCACATGTGAATATGGACATGTTGTACTATTGTTGCTTTTCACATGGCAATAAATGAATATTATTCACACAACCTCAGTATTCACTAGGGGGCCTATTTGTGTAAATTTCACACAAAGCAACACAGCTAGGCAGCTTGCTGCCTTGCCTGAAATGGTGAGTGCCGGAATGAGCCACATTTAACATGTAACAGTGCATTTCAACAGTCTGTCTGCACTGATGCAAAATGTGTTTCTTACCACCACTGCAGAGACCATTGCACTATGTTGCAAGAGTGCCTGCATTTGCTCTAGCCATCAGTTTGAACCCCAGCACTTGCTAAGAGATATCATATATTGTTATACCGCATACAATCCTGCACTCTGCCTTTCACACAGCACAACACACCAAGCTGCCTTACTGTACTGTCTTGTATGCAATTTGCACATTATTGCACCCTAGGGGTCATATTTCACAAACATCCACACAACACTACACAGCAAGCCACCTTGCTGTCATCTCCAGACTCCACAACACCAAGAGCGTCTCTGAAGTGGATAGCCTCCTTCATAATTGAAAGTATGCAACAACTCAAGCTCACTCCATTCTCTCAGAACGCAAGGAGCTCATCTGCAGAGTCCTGCAAATCTCTTCACTCAGACCTGCTCTCTTAAACTTGTACATGACACCTCTGGCAATCATTATTCAGACCCAGGGACTCTACATCATTTCTTACACTGATGACACTCAGATCATTCAATAACTCTCAGGGGACACCAACACCACCAACCATTGTTACATTATGCCATTGACCAACATGGCTAACTCTATGTGAGAATAGCTGCTCTTAGTCAACCTGACAAGATAGAAAGTGATGATATCCTGCAACATGAACTCACCCTGGTTGCCCACATAACTACGCTCAAACCCCTCACCCTCCAAACACCTCAGAATTCTGTCCATCTTTTTGGACACCTACCTCACCATGAGACTTCAAATTGCCACTATCACCTCCACCTGCTTTCACATAATTAGCATGGTCAGACATTTCTTCATATGGCCCTCTCCTTACACCTGTAAGACCATCTCCCAGGCGCTCATCACATGTAGACTGTAGTATACCAATGCCCTCTACTACAGGATCTCTGCACATCTGCTGTACAAGAGGCAAATTATCCAACACATCTCAGCCAGACTATTACTCAACCTACCTACCACATCACACCTACACTCGGAAACATACAATGCCTCCCCATTCAGACACACTGCTAGTTCAAGATACTCAGCCACACCTATAAGGCACTACACTACCAGAGACCCACCTAGCTCACACACCATCTACGCTACCACCAACCAATCATGACCCTCCACTCTGCATCATTTGCACTCATCCCCCAAATCCATATGAGCAAGACAGGAGGTAGGGTGTTCTCATACATGGCAGGCTACACCTGGAACAACCTCCCAAAGCTCATCAGGTCAGTTGCGTCAAATATGGATTTGTACTAGGAGTTGTACACCTGGCTCTTCAAGTGATACTACTTGCAGTGCATCCACCTACTCGGCACCTGGAGATCCTCTAGGTTGACACATTGACCCTCTACAAAGCCAAATAAAGGGAATTTACATTACAGTATGCTTTTACTGCCTAGCCCCAACACAAGCACAATTGTTTCATGGTGCAACAGGGCCTGCATTGGTACTGGCATATCTCCAAGGTCCATGCATGATGTGCTGCTCCAGTCCAGGTTTTCAGCTTTATATTCTGGGACTTTTAGTCCTGTTTTATGAAGGAATGAATGACACTACAAGTACCAGGATTCAAAGAAAATACCTGGACTGGGGCAGCCCATCACACATGGACCGGGTAAACTTGCCAGGGCTGGACCGGGATAGAAAAATTGCCACTGCCCAAGGAAAGGACAGTTATCTGGAGGATGAGTTAACATGTGGGGCAGTCCTGCCGTTTCCCTTTCATGCAGTGTAGTGCATTGCAGCAAAGTGTCTTTCTGCGTTGTCTTGCATGAGAGTTTGCTAATATATGGTCCCTTTTTTCACTTACCCTGTAGTTCTTGCTGGTCCTCTACTTCAGCACTGTCCTGACCTTCCACTCCAGCTCCCAACTCTGTTGGAATGAGTGATGCCATCTGCCCCTCCAATAGATCCAACTCCTCCTGGACATCAGGTCCTCCTCTGGTCCTCATGGCTGTCTTAAGGTTCCTGACCAGTTTTTCTTTGGTCCTGCGTTTGTAATCGTGCCACCTCTTTTTGAACTCCAGGATGGTCCTTTTTGTTTGTGCAACGCAGTTTGTCTTGTCCACTATGGATTGCCAAATAGCATCCTTCCAGGCTAATGCAATTTTGAGGTGACAAATAGGAGATGTTCATTTTTAGTCCCCTCACTTATTAATATCTGATTCTCCTTCTCTTCAAAGTTGGACTTCCTCTTCCTTTTGCCCAGGGATGATGGCAAGTCTTCTGAGTAGGGGTTGTTACGCTCCTGGCTCCCTGAGGCTCCTTCCATGCTCCTCTGTATTGGGGAGTATTGCTGTGTAGATTGCGATGCAAAGCGCTCCTGCATGATGCAATGCTGATTTGAAGCACGTATAGGTGCTTTACGATATGCAAATCAACTTCGCGTCATGTACTTGTGTTGCGGCACTTTGCACCATTCTCGAAACCATTGTGTCAGAATTTGGTCTTTAGTCCTTGTGCCATTATGCGCCATCCCATAAATAGAGCGCATCCACGGCATTGGGAAATGCCACAACACAGTGCAGAAATTTCTGATGCAACGCTGCTTCAGTGATGATAAGTATGTCCCTCGTAGTTTAATCCATCCCAAGCTGCAGAAAACTCAAGATGTTTACAATATACTGCATTGTTTTTATAAATATTCACTTAGAGGAAGACGATAGAATAGCATTATTGATTCCTTTTTTAATTCAGATGAAATGACCATAAACATTTTACTATAGGACAACATTTTTAAAGTGCTGAACATGCCCCAAGGTATAACATTAAGCCTGAACAAATGCTCAATGTATATAAAAGCTTAGCAAACTGTGGCACAGTAAAATATTTCCAAACATGTTCATAAAATGGAGGTGAAAGGAAAACGTATTTTAATATTCACATCAAGCACCGAAAGATCCCACACATACAGATTACAACTTGTAGGACTTCCAGGTACTGATACACATGCTAGGAAAGATTACTTGAAAAACTTAATTTTTCACAACTTTGGTCTGAAAAGTGAACTTTATTCAGTTAATCAACAGCCAATAGCTTACCAGTGATGCTAAAGTTGAGACAATATTTTTCTATATAACCTGGGCGTTGACAAATCTTCACAGCAGTTGAGCATAAGATGGCATCATTCTGTCTTGTGATTTATTTATATATTTATGTCGATTTGTATAGTGCTAACATAGCTCAAGGGCAGTAGAGCACTTTACAATAGCAAGACAAAATACAAGTGTACAATTTGGAATAATACAATAATAGTGTAGAATACTGCAACTACAGAACGCTCAAAATGAAAAAGTGAGAGGCAGTGTTTATGCAAGGAATATATACATTTGAAGGAGCCAGCTACGAGGCACATCATTAGATAAAGGTAATACATTGGCACAGTGTGGTCTAGTGTGACCGCCAACCTCCAGTCACCGTTTCCAGCACTGGACTTTTGTATGAAAGCATAATGCATTCAGGGGGGCAGATTTACCAGCATCTTGCGTCACTTTTACATTGCCATTGCATCACTTTTGTGACGCAACGGCAGTGTAAAAAATGCGACAACTTTACAACGTGACGCATCTAGGGAGATGCATCACGTTGTAAAGCCCTGCATGACATTATACCTGCGTCAGGTATATTGTATGCAGGGTGGGCGTTCCCACGCAGGAAGGCCTCGTAAAAGTGACTCAGTGAAATCCACAAGATTTCACTGCTCCACTTTTAGGACGCCACTGCATCAAAACCTTACGCCTGCTTGAAGCAGGCGTAAGTAGAGACGCAGTGTAGTGGGAATAGGCCTCAACGCGCATTGCTGGAGTTGCGTCGTGCTTGCGACACGACTCCAGCAATGCGTGACTTTTCCGCCAACAGATGCGTCAGAATTTCTGACGCATCTGTCAATCCTTTCGCCATAGTGCGCCGTATTGTAAATACGGCGCATCTATGGTGGCGCAAGGGTTTCTAAGGGTGGCGCAGGGAAAGTGACGCATCTGTACAGATGCGTCACTTTCTTGTAAATCTGCCCCAGGGTGTTTAAATAAGTTTACTTCCACTGAACTAAGTAGACTAACGCACCAGTAATTAATGATTTTCAGGTGAAAGGACTGGAAACAGTGGGGGATATTCTCAAGAACGTGCGATAATCATCGCCAAAATAGGTTAACGCAATTTCACATATCGCCGTCCATCGCGGGAAAATAACTCTGTCTTAACGTCCCATTCTGAACACGGCGGTAACATGCGATAGTGTCCTGATAACGCGTCAAATGTCCGCGATAAAATCACCGGGACGGCGATAAAAATCTAAAGCCTAACGCGAAAAAAGTTGCAATGAGCCCAACTGCGGAAAAAAATACAGCGATAAGCAGCGCCAGGCCTGCAAGTCCCACAAGTCAGGCGGGAAAAACTACTAGAAAAGCGCCAACAAAAAACACAAACAAAACACAAACAACTGCGAAGCACCATGGAGGTAGCCGGATCGAGTACAGAGGACAACCAGAACCCCACAAGCCCCACGGAGGACCAGCCTGGGACCTCAGGGTCAGGGAAGGGCAAGGAGAAGAAGAAGAGGAACCCTCCTTACAGTACGCAGGAAAACCAGATCCTCATTACGGAGGTGATAGAACACCACCACCAACTGTTCATCACCTCCACTGTGTCATTGGCAACTAAAAATACAATATGGCAGTCCATTTTGGCCAAGGTGAATGCAGTCGGAGTGAAGAGAAGGGAAGTGGACAACTGCAAAAAGCGCTGGACTGATGTGAAGCGCAAAACCAAGCTGAAACCCGCAGCCAACCTGAAAGCAGCAATGCAGACTGGAGGTGGGAGTCCAGCGACACACCAGGAGCTGGATGAGATGGAGGAAATGGTGACCTGAGTCATCATTGGGGAGACGGTGGCAGGAGTTGGGGGACCGGACACTGCACAACATGACCTGAGTCAACAGCAACAGGGTGAGTAACGACCAGGGACTGGGGGGGACGGGGGGAGATGGGCACAATGGCACACATGCACAATTAAGTATAGCACATCTGCGGACAAACCATGCCCAAGAGTCACAACTCCGACCAAGAGCCCAATTTACCCAAGTCTGCAACATCTCAGCACTGTATAAGCACAGAAGTCAAAGGCACACCTCCTGAAAGGGATAAGGGCCAGCCAAATCAGAGCTGAAGGGCCAACACACCCATAATGCTGCACACACACATAAGAATCAGAGCACCTCAACATTGACAACAATGTGGTACAAACTGCAACACTTTTACAACAGAACAGAGGACACAACTACCGCTGCTTGTGTGTAGAAAATGGCCATTCGCATTTGGCATAGCAGGAAACTGTGAGATGACAATGTACAAGTACCACCTCACATCCCTGATGATGTAGAAATGTCAACTGTCACGCATCACATAGGCATCTCCTCACAAACAGTCACAATGTACATTGTCATTCAGTCTGTAAGTAAACTTGTCCAATGCGTCAACATACATGTGAACACAATGTCAATCTGCATCTCCCCTTCACATTGCATAGGGAGAATCAACACCTCCAGCAGAGCAGACCCAACAACTCAGCACTGATGATGAAGAGGACCTCCCCAACATCGACCCCCTCCAACAGCCCAAGGACAGCTTCGGCACCCCACCTCCAGGAGCAGTGCAGCCCAGCTGCATCGAGGAAACCCCACCCACTGCACAGACCACACAGCAGGAAGCACCCACCACCACGGCTCTCTCCCAGGACCCCCACGACCAACACATGGCATTCCAACACCGTGTGTTAGGGTGCCAGGAGAATATGGCTGATCAGCTGCGGGTGGGGTTCGACCTCATGGCAGCCAAACTAGATGCCATACGTGGGTGTCTGCATCCCATCAGGGACCATTTACAGTCCCTAACGGACACCCACTGTCCGCTCCATGCTCTCCAACAATCCATGGCTGACATCGCTGGAGTCATGACTCTGAGCCAAGAACAACTGTCTAGTCAGAGTGGCTCCAGCGATGTCAGCTGGGAGTTGGGACACATGCGGAGGATCATGTTGAACATGGAGCGGATGCAGGCGGAGAGAATGTTTGCCACAGCTGCACACCAGCGAGATGTAGCTGTGTTCTTCCATGCCCTGCAGATCCTCGTCATGGCATTGCCGCCACAAGGCCTGGCACGGATGAATGCTGCTGCTACTACTCCATCCACATCTCCGCCCCCTGAAGTGTCAGTGCCACACAGTGATGCAGACTAAACACCACCACCCACATGTGAGGCACCTGACACATCAGAGGACGAAGATGATGATGAATCTGGCTTTGTGGTAAGAATGAAGTGGTAGCATTCATCTCCGCCAAATGGCCTGTCTCAGCTTGGTTCTGCCCTCTGCATCATGCCCTGGAATAACACCTTCCACTGTCCCCCGATACACTCAGCGACACTCACCTTGGACCTCGACAGGGACTGCCATATTTGGTTTGGTTACCAAGGACACAGCAATCACACTGTGGACTGAAGTCTTCCTCTTCCGATGAACTTGTCAATCCCTAACGGACTCTGGCTGGCCCTCCATGGGGCAACAATGTAAAGTGGGGTTTACATGGCCCTGTACTGGTCGAGCTTAAACACCTCACTGAATGCGAATAAAACATTCAAATTCACACTGATGTGTCATGGCCCTGATCAATTATGCATGAGAGTATTGATGAATGTAGGGACAGTGATTCCACAAAAGGTACTCCCTGGGTAATGCTATCAATGCGCATGTATGGCCGTGACCCAGATAGGCAGTGAGACACACATTGTCATTCAAATCAACACTCATCACAGTTGAATACAAGTGAAGGTGCGTAGACTTTATTAGCATATGCGTGTCAGTACGGGCAAGATAAGTGCCACAACATGCAGACCAATGCAGCAGTTTGTCAGGATGAGGAACGTTGCCAAGCGCCGCTGTCCACTCCGGGGGGGTGCCTCACCTTTCACAGGTGTGTGTTAACCCGCGTTGTTGTCTGCTCATGTATTCGGAGTCCAGGCGAATGCAGCCATGTCCACTGTTGTCGTGGGACATGTGACCAGATCTCCAAGATGCAACAAGGTGTTGGGACATGTGCAATGGGTTCCAATCTGTTGTGGCTGCAGGTACGTAGTCACTCGTCCATGAAAGCGATTGCAGCTCCGTAGGCTATCATTTCCAACATGAGGTCGTTGTCGACTTCATCAAACAGGACGGCGAGGCGATCCATTAGCAGGTCCGGACAGATGTGCTGCGTCCACCCCCTTCCACCAATTTGCACTACAGCCCAATAGGGGAGCGGTTCAATGTGGTCACTGCACACGAGGAGTTGTGCAATCTCCCAGGTCCAGCTGCCAGCATGTATGCCAAGTATCAAGGCATCCCATAAACGGGTATCACTGTGACACTCCTGGTCGTGGGCCAACAGGGGGCGCACACACATGTCAAAATCCAGTTCAGCTACCGTCCTGTTGGATAGGCAGACATCCATGTACCACTCAAATATGCACGATCGACAATGCAACACAGGCTGAACGCAGGTGACGTTGGCAAGGTGGAAGCTTAGCCGGTAACTGATCCGCAGCACTGCCAATGGCAGTGCCCTCAGTAAACGCAGCATACGTGCACTGTACAGTTCTACCTGACAGGGGTTGTGCAAGTGTCCGGGATGTTCTGCCATTGCGTTAGTGGCTCTGGTTGAAGCGGCACTGTTCTGACCTGCGCCAGTTCTGTGGATGAAATGCCACAGCTCGGATCAATGAGTTGTATTAGTGTACAACGGTTGTCCGCCTGGGATGGTGTGGGAGTAAGTGTGAAGGCCATTCCATGCAAGATAACTTCGAGCAAGGACTTCTGTGTATGGGGTGTGTATACGTTGGTCTTTTGTCGGGCTGTGCATAGTGTGGGAGTCATCATCAGCTGCTATAGTATCTGTCAGGGGTGCCGGGCACATGCAATTCCGAGGTCGGAGGTGCAGATGTGCTTCCGCCTGATAGTTCAGACAAAGGAACTTTCATCCCTAATGTTAGTTTGTCATCTGCTTGCATTCAGGAAATGTGATGTGGCTTGTTGGGGGTGGGGTGGGATGTGTGCGACTTTGGGATTCATGTTTGACATGTTTGCATGTGGCAAATGAGCGGCATCACTGTGTGTTACGTTGCCTCACAGCTGCTCCTCCCTCCCCCGAGCCTATTTACTTGTGTGCGCTGCGCGGTTGCATCACTTGCACTCCTACGGCACACCATTGTCGTGCCTGTCTGCGCATGTCCACAAGCCTGACAACGACACTGTGATGTTGGCCGTTGAAGGTGGGCGGCCACGTGAGTGTAGGCCTGTGGGAAGGAATAGGGCGGACACAGATGTAGAGTTCATGCCTGGCTGAACTCGCGCTGCAATTAAGGCTAGGCATTTGGCTCATGCTGCGGCAATACAGATACACACAACACTTGACATGTATGAGCCAAGACCCCGAGCGGTCTTGCACTCCTTCATTTCCCCGTTCGTGCGAGCCCGCCCTCCGGGTGCATGCTACATATCACCATTGTCGATTGTGGACTGGGTGGCGCCGACACTACAACAGTGACACACTCATTAGTTACTTCCTTGTCCAGGCCAGAACTGAACCACGCCCAGAGCCCCGGGCAAATCTGTCACACCCCTATGCTGGCTTGGCGTACGCCGGCCCAGCCCACTCTGCTTAGGCTTACAGGGGTGGACGACAAAGCTACGTGTCCAAGGTCTTACCCACTGCCTGAGGTGACATGGTTGCGTCCGCTGTCCACAGCACAATGTAATGTGGTAGGGCCCGGGGCCATCATGCATACATAATGACCACATGGACACACTTAGATAGATAGTGGAACTGGCTACGGGCACATGCGCCCGGCCCCTTTTTATTACCAGGGTCACATGTCCAGTGACGCCTGTGCTGGATGGGTGTGGGGTGAGTGTAAGCCAGCCCTCAGGGAGTGGTTGGTGCTGGCAACAACTAGAACAGTGATCATCGGATCACACACACAGATTCAATACTAAAGGGTCCATGTCTTGTGGTGCACTGAGTTAGTTGGACCGGATGCACGGCGGCCGGCACGGGCCTACCGCCACGTGGCGATGACTTGAGCTGCACTGAGGTAGGGGCACCAGAGCTGAGCGTGCTCATGTGTAGAAATTGTTAATGAGTTGGTCACTTCGGGATATTCCTGCTGCAGCTGCAGTGGGGTGTGGTACACCTGCTCATCTTCATCATCATCGTCCCAGGTCTTCCCCACTGCCTGAGGTGACATTGTTGCGTCCGCTGTCCACAGCACAAAACTCAATCATGAAGGGTCCATGAGTTGTGGTGCACTGAGTTAGTGGCACCTGAAGAGCTGAGCAGGGTATCAAGCTGATGATGGCATCCAAGACAGGTGTGAGCAACTTTGATAGGCTGGCTGTGAGACTCCTCCGACTCGGGCAGTTGTTGGTTGGAGGTGGTCCTGGCGGTGGTGGCGGGTGTGCAGCCAGCGATGATGGTGTGTCCTTGCAGGTCAGGATTGGATTTGATTTGCGAGCCCTGCTGACCTCAGTGTAGGCCGGAGGCAGCGGTCAGCAAGGGCCCACAGCCACGTGATGATGACTTGTGGTGCACTGAGTTGGTGGCACCTGTAGCGCTCAGCGGGTGTGCAGCCAGTGATGATGGCGTGTCCTCGCAGGTCAGGATTGGATTTGATTTGCGGGCTCTACTGACCGCAGTGTAGGCCGCAGATAGTAGTCAGCACACACATAACTCCACGGTGCTGTGCCGCTGGGTGCGCTGGGGGCCTGTGTCGCGGATGCCAGCGATCGGCTGAGGAGGCTGACGGTATTGGCGGCGGACTCGTGGCAGGGTGAGGGGCGCCTCCCTGGCAGACGCATTGGACATCCGGGAAGTGAACCACGCCCAGAGCCCCGGCCTATTTATTCACACTCCTACGCTGGCCTGGCGTACGCCGGCCCAGCCCACTCCGCTTACGCTTACAGGGGGGGACGACACGGATACATGACCGGGGTCTTCCCCACTGCCTGAGGTAACATTGTTGCGTCCACTTTCCACAACACTACAGACACCAGCAGCATATGTCCACATGGACATGTCTGTGCTCTGCATACTGTAGTCTGTCCAGCACATCACCGCCACACTTGGCATTGTGTACATTCTGATTCATGGGTGACTTGCCTCCTTCACCCATACTTGGTTCCCACCTCTCCCCACATTCTGCACTTGTGTGGCTGTGGGGACATGCCGTTTTGGGAAGGTCAGCTGTCTTGTTCTGCGCTGCCTCGGTGGTAGTCTGGGGGAGGGTGAGGGGGGGGCCCTGGGGGTGGTGGCGGTGGTTGTTGTGGACCTCTTGGGTCTCCGAGCTGCATGGTCAGTAGCTCCATGACATGTGTTGGTCTTGAGATGTGGCTCTGGGCTGGGCTCCCTTTCATGCTGCAGGTTGTCGTCCGGTTTTACACCAGTAAAAGACAGGTGTTAAATCCCTGCTGCTAACGCGCCTTATTGCCTGTTTTTGGGTCGCATCGCGGATCTGGCTGGTCGTTGAGAATATCGCGGAGTGGTGTTTTTGTGTGTTTTTGCACGGGTACGCCTACTCTGCATATCATTAGCGTTAGTTGTCGCTCTCATCCGTGGCGTTGTTTTTTGGGGTAGCGATCGCTGGGAAACTGCCGATATCGGCAGTTTGCACCAGCTTGGGAATAGGGCGATGACTCTATCGCCCCTTTTGCGGCGCTAAAGTGCAGATAAATCGGCGATGAGTCCTTGAGAATATGCCCCAGTGTCTTTAATGAACTGGAGTGAAGTGGTAGTCGGCCTAGTCAGTGCAATTATTGCAGGGCCAGGGCATATGATCCTTCTACCTGGGCTTATGACAGCAACACCAAGCATATGAGGCTCTATTGACACATTGGGGGGAGGCAGGGATTAAGGTCTCTATAAATGTGACAACACCCTGATACACTTTCAAGTCAAACAGTGTCCTTGGAGGGATTTGCGGGAGGGTGTTTAGGTAGTTAGGTTCCCTAATGGAGAAACCAGGAACTGAAGGGTATGACAGTGTCTGAACTTAAAGTAAAGACAGGTGGTGTGGGTGCTGAGTGACAAGGCGATGGCCAGCAGGGACTGGATGTCTTAGTGGCAGGTAGAGGATTGCCCAACCAGCTTTGTCTCTCTCTGTCTCTGTATGTCCCTCTCTCTCTCTCTCTCTCTCTCTCTCTCTCTCTCCCTCCCTCTATTCCTCCCTCAATAAAAGCAGCGATCCATAGAGCAGTAGGAGTGCTGTTTCTATAAATGAAATTGCAAATCCATTGTAGTTTCCAGAGTAACAGCAAGCAAGACTGCTTCCTTACTCTCCCCAGTGTAGGTACCCTACTCTTATAGGTTTCCTGCTCATAACAGCAACCCAGAAGCCAGTCTCACCTACTGACAGCTTTAGGTGTCTACTGTCAAGGACCTATTTTCTCCAATAAAATAGACAGAGTGAGCTTTAGGTCAGCCCCTTGCTCATGATAGGATCTCTATATTGTATATCTCAGTTCCATGCTACTAATTTAATGGCTGTCCTCCCTATTCTCTTTTCTTCCCTTGCAGCAGATATTCTTTGCCATCCTTGTGAATGGATGACTTGTATTCCTCAGCGCTGGGACGCCTCATTGCCGAGGCAGCCATGCGCTCTACAAGTATTCTAATCTAAACTAATCCACTGCTTTGATGAGGGAACTACATTTTTTGTGTTTTGTTTCGAGTTCCACAGAAAGATTTGTCTTTGTTTGCTCCCCTCCGACTAGTTCTCTCCAAGCTGCTTTTCTACTTCCCCACTCCTCTGTCTGTTGTGTCTCCTTGAGACATGCTGTATATACTTTGTGGGCTTAAGCCCGCCCATTGGCTTTTTATTTGTTCCTTGCATTGTCCTTTAAAACGCTTACTTGCTAGTGATGAATCCTTCTTCTTTGTCCCATATTTTTGTGTTTTGTTTCCTCCCGCGGAGCATGGACCAAGTACTGTATCTTTACACTTTAGTTGTTTATGTGTTCGTTTGAGGGGCTATTTTCTTCTTTGTTTCCTGCTCGTGTTACTGTTTGCCTGTCTTCAGTGGGTTGCATGTTCAGCTAGAGCTCACGTTACAGACTGAGGAATGGAGCATCCGGATCACTAACAATTCAGGAGCTCATTACGTGCTCCAGGCTTCCTCTGTAAACAGGCCTGTAAATATTGTTCTTATCTCATCACTGTTTTCTGAGGGTGCCCAGCTCGTGATGTCAGTCCAGACTTGCCTATGCAGCGTTGGGGGCCGCTCCCGGGCACAACTTGTTGATGTCTCTGTACACCGGGCAGGAGGGCGCCAGTGTGGACATAAATTAGAGCTTTAAGCAGAGCTCAGCTGTGCCCACATGCCTTCCTCTGCTCTTTGCCAGTCTTGTGTTTTTCTGTGTAAATAATCCCCTCCTTCCAGACTGTTAAACAAACAAAGGATATTGGAAAGGAACCCCGCACTCCCTAGAGGTTCTGACAACAACATTTGGTTTTATTTAATTGTTTTTGAAGTGAAGGGATTACTAAACAAAGGATGCCCTCTCTCTTCATTTGCATTTATTATGTCATCACACATGCTTTGACCCTAGAGGAGCAATATAAATCATGCTGACATTTTTAGGGCTGCACCAGGATATGAATGCCTGCTTTTTAGTCTGTTCCATTAGCAAGACGTTTAAGCATTCCATACCTGAGGTTGTGTACGTGCTCCATTTTTACATGTAAAAATAAAAATGTTAGTGGCGAGAAGCAACAGAAAAACCTCTCCGTCAGGTGTACTAAGTGGCAGTGTACGTATTAACGAATATCTGGAAATCGCAGAGCATCTGAGGTCAGTCGCTCGTAGACAGAGTGGGGCAGGGAGATAGCAGTGCTGTGTTGTTGAGAGAAATAACAACGAACTCTGTAAAAATAATTGCATTATTTCTAACACTGGACAACTATACAAGTAAACGTGAAACCAGGAGCTTGAATAAACCCAGGGTAGATGTTCACGCTGCAGGCAGTGCATAAATACAAAGTGTTGTTTTTGAAGGAATAATAGAGTTAATGTCAAAATGAAATCAATAAACTGCACAGTGAAATGAGTATTAGTGCTGGACTAAGTGGAATATTATATACATTGCAGTGATATCTGCTTGACACTATGCTCACTGGTTGGAGTTTGTGAGGGTTCACTTAGACTCACCTTGACGCAGGCAGAGGCCAAGGTGTTTTGAAACAGGCCACAGGTACCCCCTACCATCAGTATCTATCTATCTATCTAACTATCTATCTATCTATCTATCTATCTATCTATCTATCTATCTATCTACCTTTTATCTATCTGTCTACTGATATAATTAGCAGATAAACAGTGCCAAAGCATTTCTGCACTTGTTTTCAAGCACTTTATAGGAGCACTTGTGTTTTCAGGCCGTCTCCCTTGTACACATACACACATACCACTAAAATGCATGTGCATGAACATAAACAAATGCATTTCTTAAAACACTGTTAAAACATGAACAGAACCTGATTATTTTTTTTGCAAGATCTGATGGTATTGGAGCGTTTGCTCCTTTGTCCGTCTTGCCATCGTGCGAACACAAGCCCAAAAAGGTATTGGAGTGCTTTAAGTGCTCACCAGTTACATTACGCAATGACACAATAATTTCTGTCATTGATCCTGCTTCAATTAAAGTTTTTTTCTTCCTGTTGTTGCTTCGCTGCTTGACCCATCCCCTCACTACCTCCCTTGTCGCTGCTGCTTTTCTTTTCTTTTTTGCACAATCTGATGGTATTGGAGCGCTTGTTCCATCCTCCATCTTGACAAGTACCGCTTGTGCTTATCCATCAGTATTTCTAGTTGTGCTTATCCATCAGTATGAAAACA
Source organism: Calotriton arnoldi (assembly GCA_963921515.1). Lineage (NCBI taxonomy): Eukaryota > Metazoa > Chordata > Amphibia > Caudata > Salamandridae > Calotriton > Calotriton arnoldi. The sequence goes on from CAWUFW010000039.1 coordinate 3,410,647, forward strand.
CTTTATCATGCTACTGCAATTATCTTGCGGAGGAGGCATTTGAAATTACAAGCTGAAAATATTGAAATGCTTGTGTATTTAATGTAGGATTATACTCAAATTGTACACCTGTACTGATCTAACTTGCTGCCCATTGCACACAATGGACATCTAATGCATGTGAATTTGGGATTTTAACTTTAGTGGCATTTTCCAAAGATGATATTGGTGTTACTATAATTAATAGCTTTCCTTGGGGTGTTGGCCACTCTTTTATAATTGCAGTTTGTACAGGGTTTTTTTTTCTATTGGAGCATATCTCTCTTCCACTGAAGAATACTAATGTGATTTGAATGCAATAGGTACATTTTGTCCTTCATTGTTTTGGAGATTGTTTTATTCAGATTGACTGAGTACTATTCTGAACAGTCTAGTCCGAACTGCCAGGCCAGGTCTTCCCTGGACCGAATACAAGCATCCTGGGACCAGATTCGGGGTTTCACCCCTCATCAGCCAGGCTATCTTGAATCCAGTGGCACAGCGAGCTAGGGACCCACATCTGGGCATACCCATGGCCACTTAGGACGAACATAGCAAACACAACAAGATGATGGATGGAGTGATGAAACTTTTCAACCACTCACCCCCAATCACACATCTGGGTTTAATCCATTGCTTGTTAGCTCAATATGCCACCCCAGTTTGGACCCAGTCATATGCAAATCAGTCTACTAATGGGAGCAGTCCAGTACGAACTGCCAGGCCATGGCCCCCTGGACCTGATACAAGCATCCTGGGACCCGTTTTGGGGTTTCACCCCTCATCAGCTAGGCTAGCTTGAATTCAGTGGCACAGTGAGCAAGGGACCCACGCCTGGGCATACCCTTGGCCACCTAGGGTGAACATAGCAAACACAACAAGATGATGGACGGAGTGCTGAAACTTTTCAACTACTCACCCCCATTCACAGATCTAGGTTTAATCCATCGTTATTTTACTCACTATGCCACCCCAGTTTGGACTCAGCCATATGGAAATCAGTCTTGACCTTGCTCCTCATGGGAACAGTCTAGATCGAACTGCCAGGCCAGGTCTTCCCTGGGCCGAATACAAGCATCCTGGGACCGGATTCGGGGTTTCACCCCTCATCATCCAGGCTAGCTTGAATCCAGTGGCACAGCGAGCTAGGGACCCACGTCTGGGCATACCCGTGGCCACTTAGTGCGAACATAGCAAACACAACAAGATGATGGATGGAGTGCTGACATTTTTCAACCACTCTCGCCCAGTCACAGATCTGGGTTTAATCCATTGTTCTTTTGCTCACTATGCCACCCCAGTTTGGACCCAGCCATATGCAAATCGGTCTTGACCCTGCTCTTCATGGGAACAGTCCAGTCTGAACTGCCAGGCCAGGTCCTCCCTGGACTGAATACAAGCATCTTGGGACCGGTTTTAGGGTTTCACCCCCTCATCAGCCAGGCTAGCTTGAATACAATGGCACAGCAAGCAAGGGACCCACATCTGAGCACACCCATAGCCACTTAGGACGAACATAGCAAACACAGCAAGATGATGGACGGAGCGCTGAAACTTTTCAACCACTCACCCCCAGTCACAGATCTGGGTATAATCCATCGTTATTTTGCTCACTATGCCACCCCAGTTTGGACCCAGCCATATGCAAATCCGTCTTGACCCTGCTCCTCATGGGAACAGTCCAGTCTGAACTGCCAGGCCAGGTCCTACCTGGACTGAATACAAGCATCCTGGGACCGGTTTTAGGGTTTCACCAGCCAGGCTAGCTTGAATCCAGTGGCACAGCAAGCAAGGGACCCACGTCTGAGAATACCCATGGCCACTGAGGACGAACATAGCAAACACAAGAAGATGATGGACGGAGCGCTGAAACTTTTCAACCACTCACCCCCAGTCACAGATCTGGGTTTAATCCATTGTTATTTTGCTCACTATGCCACCCTAGTTTGGACCCAGCCATATGGAAATCAGTCTTGACCTTGCTCCTCATTGGAACAGTCTAGTCCGAACTGCCAGGCCAGGTCTTCCCTGGACCGAATACAAGCATCCTGGGACCAGATTCGGGGTTTCACCCCTCATCATCCAGGCTAGCTTGAATCCAGTGGCACAGCGAGCTAGGGACCCACGTCTGGGCATACCCATGGCCACTTAGGACGAACATAGCAAACACAACAAGATGATGGATGGAGTGATTAAACTTTTCAACCACTCACCCCCAGTCACACATCTGGGTTTAATCCATCGTTCGTTTGCTCACTATGCCACCCCAGTTTGGACCCAGCCATATGCAAATCCGTCTTGACCCTGCTCCTCATGGGAACAGTCCAGTCCGAAATGCCAGGCCAGGACCTCCCTTGACCAGATACAAGCAACCTGGGACCAGTTTCGGGGTTTCACTCCATATCAGCCAGGCTAGCTTGAATCCAGTGGCACTGCAAGCTAGGGACCCACTTCTGGACATACCCGTGGCCACTTAGGGCGAACATAGCAAACACAACAAGATGATGGATGGAGTGCTGAAACTTTTTAACCACTCACACCCAGTCACAGATCTGGGTTTAATCCTTCGTTCTTATGCTCACTATGCCACCCCAGTTTGGACCCAGCCATATGCAAATCAGTCTTGACCCTGTTCCTTATTAGAACAGTCCAGTTCGAACTGCCAGGCCTGGTCCTCCCTAAACCAGATACAGACATCCTGGGACCGGTGGATTTAGGCCCAGAGCTCTGTACTGGGGTGAATGTTTGACATTGTTCAACATTCTGTCCATTAATTGTTCTGTTTGCATTAGTCACCCCGAGTGGGACGGGTATGCCCAGACATGGGTCCCGTGCTCTCCAAGCCACTGGAGTCCAGATGGCATGGCTGATGAGAGGTGAAACAACGAAACCGGTCCCAGGATGCTTGTTTCAGGTCCAGGAAGGACATGACAGTTCAGGCTGGACTGTTCCCATGGGGAGCAGGGTCAAGACTGATTTTCATATGGCTGGGTTTAAACTGGAATAGCATGGGGAGCAGCAAACCGATGGATATAGACCCAGATCTCTGCACTGGGGTGAATGTTTGACATTGTTCAACATTCTGTCCATCAATTGTTCTTTTTGCATTTGAGTACTATTCTGACCATTAAAGGAAGTGTTGTCTTGGATTTGTAAATGTGCAGGTGCAAGCATGTCTCTCTGTTAGTCTCTGAGTATTTGCGCATGTTCCTGCTTCTGATCATCTCTGTAAAATGTAGGTGTAATCAGCTGATATATAAGGGTCTAACTCTCTCGCATAATCTGGCAAATATGTTCTGCTGAAGTTCAGGAATCCCAATAATGGATGTAATTCCCAGAGGGAATTGGGAGGCTGAAGCATCCCACAATTTTCTAAGAACCTAGGTGTGAGCCCTTTTCCTTCACTGGATAATTCATATTACATTCAAAAAGCATATATTGAATTTCCTGAAGTTCAATTTATAGCTTGCTTCAGCTAGCACAATAACTATACTGTTTACGGTTTGTAAATGTTCTTCCATATGATCACCTGTATTGATATGTGGTTGACATAAAATACCACTGTATGTCACATTGCAATAATTCAATTATTCTTGCAGAGAATACTCCAAGACTATTATTATACGTCTGGGAAGCCTTGTAAACCAAAATGATCTTCTCCTAATGTAAATGAGGTTAAATAGTATGATTCCGGTTCTAAACTTTGTGTAAAACACCCATTTGCTATATCTAAAGTGGTTTTGTATTTTGTATGTGTTAGCTGCATCATAAAAACAGTGCAATGTGCATTCTGTACGGTGTATGTTTTGCAATGTAAATGTAAATTTAGTTCAATTCTGTAAGACCTGTCAGACAACAGGAGCATTGATTGTTGATGATCATGAAATTACTATTGCTTGATACTGTAATTCATCTATATTTCGTTTAAGGTCTCTTTTGTGCTTCTGGTATTATTGTATATTGTTTTTTAAACTTGTGGTTCACTTTCAAAGGAATCACATGTGGTGCCACACTTTTTCCCAACCAGCCTGGTTTTTATATAGTACAGAAGCTAGTTCTTATGCCTACTTTGTGGCATACTGATCCTTAAATGGGGGGGCATTAGTGAAGAAAATGCTCCCATTATAACTTCCTCTCCTAATGGACCCCCAATTACAACTTGTGGGGGCAAGCTCCTTCTCCAAGTACTATGTTTTAGGAATCAGTTAAGTGAGTCCAGAAAATCGTTGATTTCTTTTTGAACGGTATAAATCAAATTTTGGTTCCTAGGTGCATCAGACATTTTATTTGTATAAAGTCATCCTCCACAATCAGCAGGGATTGCAGCTTATGGTGGGCTACACTTATTTCTGCTGCACTGTCTAGCGCTGCCACCGCTCATGTTCTTTTCCTCAATTGAATTCTCTCTGTCTGTGAGGCATTTCGTTTCCTTGCTTTCATCAGCTACCCTTTTCTTCTTAAAAGAAGGTTTCTAGGATCTTGACTGTCAACAATCTCCTCTTCCCTGCTGATAGGTTTGTCCCTTGACAGGTCCTGGGAAAGAACCTTTGCTTGAGTCCACTTTCTTAACTCCATGATCTCGTAAAGAATATGAATATCTCTCAAAAGAGGACTGAGATCCCTCTGGAGCTCTTATTTCTCTCCTATCTCTATGATTATATCCTCCCTGCTCTTCATATTTACAATAAAATTGTGAATTATTTTGAAATCCACCCCAGAACTTCGTACTCTACCAACTGGATCATTATTGTTCCGGCTTCCTTCTTTTCATTTGGAAGATTTCATTCTCTGCTACTGTTTTTAATGGGGTCTTTCTGATTGCAGCCCCAAGGTATCACTCCCTGTTGAGACACAGACTTGAGATATTATTCTTGGCAACTCTACCTCTTTCTGATCTTGTGGAGTAGCAGAATACCTTTGTAACTAGCTTACAGTATGTATCGCTTTTAATATTGCCAAGAACCATCTCAGGTACAGTGTTCAGTTACCTATGAACTCGCTCTCTAAATCTACTGCAGTTGAAGATTTATGTTCTTCATGTGTGTGTCTTTCAGTATTTCAGACAATATCTCCCCATTTTGAGCGGGAACACCTGATTAGATTTCTTTAGCCTTAAGGGGTAATGTGTGTTGCATCCCCTTCGGAGAAAAGAACAGAGAGGCGCTTCTCACTCTTCCCTATGATGAGTGAGGCTCTAGATTCCATTTGCAGTAAAACTGAATTGTGGGGGAAAAAGCATAATTTACACAAATTGTATCAAAAATGTTGTTTAGTGGAAATAAAGGGAATGCATTATTGGACAAAAGTAGGCGTGGTAGGAGCAGAAGCAATGGGCGGTCTCTCTGCTAAAGTAGAGAGGCGCATTTACAATGAGGTGGGGAAGGGGCTGGAGGACTAGTAAGAGGTTTTCAGGGTTCAGCAAAGGGTAGAGTGAAGGTGTAATAAGGGTTTTTTAGAGGTAGGGGAAGGGTAGTGTTAAGGTCTACTGTAACGAAGGAGCCTACAAAATGCAGGATCAATTTAGAAGATTTAGGGGTCGATTCCGATTCGGGCCGGAAATTTCTCCGACCGAGCCGGACCCGGAGAGATTTCCGACCGAATCGGACCTGTGCAGTCCGACCGAACGAGTACGATGCGTCCGTATGTTATCGGACTCGAGTCGGTCGGACTCCCATTGATGTCAATGGGAGCCGGTCGTAAAACGCGTACGCGGGCTCCCATTGACTCAATGGGTGCGAGTCGGACAAGGGCGCCCCCTACAGCGGGTACGCGGCGAAGCGGTTCGCGCCGTACACGCACAGGTAGGGGGACCCATGGGTCCCCCTGTGTGCGACTCGCGCGGCTACGCGTACAGGGGGTCCGACACGGACCCCCAAAGTACGGCTCCGACAGCTCTTACGAGCCGGAGTGCGCGGCTCGGTCGGACTGCTCGCGGCGCGCATCGTACTTACCCGGCCGGGAAACGTCTCCATTGCGCGGTGCGAGTCGAGTCCGAGCGAGTCGGTCGGAGCGGTTCGAGCCGGGAGCGAGTCGGTCGGAGCGGTCGGGACGCCCGGACGAGTCGGTCGGCGATTTCGCATCGTACTCGCTCGGCCGGACCCGCGTACGGTTCGGTCGGGAAACAGGGCTCCGAATCGGATCCGGTAAAGCCGAATCCGATTCGGAGCCCTACCGGCCGAGATCGGAATCGGCCCCCAAGTGTCATACAAGGAAGGCAGCTTAACATCCACCAGGCTAGCTCCCAACAGTCTCTAACCGTCCCACCAAGAACCTTCCCATCACCCGCATTCCGAGAACCTGCCACCGACCAACATTCTGTACTGATATGCCACTAAGAACACTACACACCTTCCCCTTTAAAAACAAAACAAGAATAATTCTAATACAAAACTATTTACAAATGCAATAACAAGAAAAGTTTATACACATATTAAGGTTGTCCTAAAACTGAACAAAGTCCTTCAATTTCATGGGAATGTTCTTTACTAGTGTATTTTTCCGCACCGCCACATTTGCCCATCCTTGATAGTACAGTCGTCAAAAATGCTTCTCCTCATTCATCACACTAGTACTCTGAATTCTACCGTGTGTCCTAGACATCTCACACTCTACACCTTCAAATTCAACATTACCTGGTACTTTTAAACCATTACTCACACTACTGAGGCCTTTGACCAGTTCTCTATCATCGCCAGATTCTCCCCACCTATATTCCTTTCCTGGTACTATTCTATCATCCTTCACATTGTCAGAATCATCATACACACCAACGCCCATGTCACCATCCACCACATCTGTCAATCCACTTACTTTCACCGAAACACCTTTGCACACAGAAATTCGTCTGAAATTCCATATTTTGCCTCCTTCAACTCTCACCGCTATACTGAAAATTTCAATCCTCTTCACAAGATTTGACCACTTAGTCAACCTCCTGTTGAACACACCCACAGTCTCAGACATACCAAATCACCTACTTTCAACTTAAACCCCACAGCTGACACCTTGGAGCCACTTCCTCTCATTTTTCTCTGATAATTCTCCACACACTTCATGACTTTAGCAATATCAATTTCCGTATCATACGCGTTTTGACCTTCAACCACCACAGCATCAGTTCAGACCCTGGCTTCCTACCCATAACATCTCAAATGGGGACAACCCTGTAACCGAATTAGGAGATGCTCTGTATGTTAATAAGGTAGCCCTTAAAGCTTTCCTCCACTTTAAACAACTCTTTATGGCCAACTGAATCAACTCTTTAGCTACTCTGTTAAAATGTTCTACTTGACCATTGGCCTGGGGGAATACATTAGATACCCTTTTATGCAGAACATCAAACCTTCTAAAAAGCATTGTCCATTTCCTTGCTTACCAATTGTGGGACACTGTCAGATATAAGTTCCTCCAGTATCCCTTCACGACTAAAAATGCCATCCATAAATTCTGTGGCCTGTGAGGATGTAACCGCTTCTACCATTTTCAACTCTGGCCATTTGGTGAAATAGTCCACTGCCACCATGGCATACAGATCCTTACCAGGTAAGATCCCAAACGACCCCAATATGTCAATCTCTAATCTCCGCCAAGGAACTTGAGCACATTCAATAGGACTCACATTAACTGCTAACGGCTTGGTAGACTTGTCACTTTTTGCACAAGGACTGCACTCTCTAACCCAATTATCAATCACACCATTTACACCAGGCCACCAGTAGAAGTCACGTATCCTCCTCTTTGTGGTAGACATTCCCACATGACCTTCATGAGCCAAACTGAAAATGGATTCTCTTAATTTCTGTGGCGGAACAATTTTGCCACCTTTAATGACTATACTGTCAGATATAATTTATTCCTCCCTGACTTTGGAAAATTATGCCACCTAACCACTCAATTTCCTCTCCTCTGGCCATCCTTTACACAAATAGCTTTGAACCTCTTTTAAAACACAGTCAACTTGCATGGCTTCCATCTATCTTTCATTAGATATGGTTTTAGTTGCATTCTCATTTACACACCAATTGTTAACATCATCCAGGATGTATACCACGTCACATTCTACATCCTCCTTCACATTGACTCCATCCACAACCGGTAACCGTGACATACAGCCTGCATGTACATAAGCACACCCTGGGAAATATTCCACAACACACTGATATTCTTGCAACTTGGCAGGGTTAGAAATGGGGGTCTCTAGTTGACAAGCGTTTGCACCTTTATCCAAGTGGGGACCCTTCTTCCTAGTCAGGGTAAGGGCGATACACTTCTAAAATAACCCCCTTGGTAGCTTGGCACGAGCAGACAGGCTTATCTCAGAGGCAGTGTGTAAGCATTTGTGAACACATACAGTAATACAGTAAAAACACTACATATGGACACGACACCAGTTTAGAAAAATAAGTAATATTTACCTAAAACCAAAACAAGACCAAAGCGACAAAAATCCACAATACAGTACTAAAAAATATGATTCTTAAAAGGTAGAAACAGTTCTGTTCCAAGAAAATGTGGGATGCGACATGTTTACACAAAGTACCTTGGATAGGTCGAAAAAGGCAAGCCAAAAGGGTCACAGGGAAGGTGATGCGCCGGTTCCTTACACTCAGGGAAGGTGATGTGTCAGTTCCTTGCTCCGGGGAAGGTGATGCGTCGGTTCCTTACTGCTGCGCAGGGGAGGTGATCTGTCGGTTCCTTACCGGAGAGGAGGTGATGCGTCAGTTTCTTACTGCGTGGGGAGGTGATGCATTGGTTTCTTACTACATCCGCAAATGATGTGACAGACTTGACGCTTCGATGTGATGCATGACGATCTGGTGCGATGCGTGAAGTCCCGGGATGCGTTGCGATGATTTAAGCCACGTCCTCTTGATGCGTCGGTCCTTCCCCAACAGGGCCTGCGTCAGAATCGGTGCGGTGATCTCGGACGTCGGAGATCGGTGCACAGGATTCGTCACATGGCAGACACTTCAGCCGTGAAGCATGCGCTGCGTCGATTCTTCAGCGGCGGCGATGCGTCAGAAAATTCTTCTCGCACCGCTGTGATGCGTCGGAAACGGGCGATGCGTCGATTTTCACAGTTCCTGCAGTTTCCCATCCCAAAACAACCTCCAGAGGTCCAGAACACTGGCAGGCACCTCTCAGCAGGTCAGACCTCCCAGCAAAGGAGTTCAGGGGGGACTGGAGGTGAAGTCCTTGTGTCCCTGAGACTTCAGCACAGGAGGCAAGCTCTATTTCAAGCCCTTGGAGATCTTCCTCAATCAGGGCACACAGCACACAGCAAAGTCCTTCTCCTTTCCTTGGCAGAAAGTAGCCACTGGAGGCCAACCCCAGACAGCAAACAGCACAGGGGCAGTATTCCTCCTCAGTTTCTCGAGCTCTTCTCCTTGGCATAGGTTCCTCTTGATTCCCAGAAGTGATCTTTGAAGTCTTTTCTATCCCTGGGACTTCCAACAGGAGGCAAGCTCCACTTCAAGCCCTTGAAGAAAACTCTAACAGCAGGATGATGAAAGCACAGTCCAGTCCTTTCCCTGCCCAAGACAGAAGCAACCACTGCAGGCCAACCCCAACAGCACACAGCACAGGGGCAGTACTCCTCCAGCTTTCCTGGTTCTTCTTCCTGTCAGGTTACTTAGTTCAGCAGTAATCTAAAGTTCAGGGGTGTGGGCTCCACTTTTTATAGCACAAATTCCTTTGTTCTCTGGTGGCAGAGAAGTTTCTTGCCCAGCCAAAACCAGTTCTGCCCTCTCTGGTGCAGCTGCCCGGCAGGAGGTGGAGACAGCATTGTCCAAGGCAGACCAGGCCCATTCAGGTGTGAAAGAAATCTACTCCCCCCACTCTGAATGCAGCCCATGTCTATTCAGCCTAGCCCTGACCCATCCAGGAAAGGCAGGACACACATCAACTCCCCATGGTGGCTGTCTCAGAGAATGCACGTCCCCAGCCGCTGTCATTCAAAAGCTCGACAGTCAATCCACAAACCATCAGAGGCACACAGGATGGCTAAGCAAACAAATACCCACTTTCTAAAAGTGGTATTTCCAAACACACAATATAAAAATCATCTTTACCAGAAGATGCATTTTTATATTCTGAGTTTAGGCATACTAATGAAATGAAATGAAATTTGTAAAGCGCACTTATACCCCCAAAGGGGTGTCCTGGCGCTGTACGCATACCGCTGTGGAACCCTTCCTGGCTTTTCCCTGTGAAATGTCCACTCCTGGGCACCCCCAGGGTGAAGCCAGGCATCCCAGCGCTGTTGGGGCCGTTGTGGAGATTAAGCAAGCTATTGCCCAGAGTTGCAGAGTGGGACCCATGATTAGAATAGGCACCGAGGCGAGAATTATCAGGTCCGAGGAAATTGAGCCCAAGACCCGCCGAGGCGGGAATTGAACCCTGGTCCCGGGCCAGATCTCTGCATCAGGGTCTGCCGCTCTAACCATTGAGCCACACTTCTCCCTAAACTCCACTAAACTCCAACTTCAACTTCCTATCTTGTCCCAATGGAAAGTTATATTTATAAGATTTTATAAATAAATTCCCATTGTATCCTACGGGACAGATAGCCTTTCAATAGTGAAAAATGAAATTGGCAGTATTTCACTATCAGGACATGCCACACACACCAGGGCATGTCCTACCTTTCACATACACTGCACCCTGCCCTCAAGGGTACCTTGGGCCTACCTTAAGGGTGTCTTACATGTAAGAAAAGGGAAGGTTAGGGCCTGGCAAGTGAGTGCACTTGCCAGGTCGACATGGCAGTTCCAAACTGCGCACAGACACTGCAGTGGCAGGTCTGAGTTACATTTACAGGCTGCTCATGTGGGTGGCACAATCAGTGCTGCAGGCCCACTAGCAGCATTTGATTTACAGGCCCTGGGCACACACTAGTGGAGAGGTGTGGCGCAGCGGCCAGGGAAGCTGACTTCGGAGCACAGGGCTCACGGTTCGATCCCCGGCTCCGGCGGCAGCTCAGCTCAGCACCATGTGACTCTGGGCAATAGCTCACTTAATTTCCACGATGGCCCCCAGCGCCTTGAGGCCCGTAAGGGTGAGTAGTTCGCGCTTTACAAATACGGATTTACATTTACAGTGCACTGTACTAGTGACTTACCAGTAAATCAAATATGCCAATCATGGAATCACCAATCCATAAATACAATTTACAGGGAGAGCATATGCACTTTAGCACTGATCAGCAGTGGTAAAGTGCCCAGAGTCATAAAACACCCAAAAAACAGGTCAGAAACAGAAGGCCAAAAAGCAAAAAGTCTGGGGATAAACCTGCTGGACAAGCCAGGTCTAACACAACCCCCTTCCAGCCTAATGCCAGGGTAGACTAATCAATCCCTTGATAGACTTCCATGCTTGAGGCGATAGAAAATAGACCTGGCCCACAACAGCGGGGGCACGTTCTGGTTCTACGCCTTCCTGAACCTAGTTGGATCCCTTGGTCCATACTCTCAGGGCCCACTAAGCTAACCCATGGGGAACACTTCTCTTCACCTGTGGACACCATCTCTGCAGCATCTAACGTTAGCTTGCTCACAGGTGTGTCCCAGCAGACAGTACCCACATGGCCAACACAGTGGTGTGGCCCAGTCCACCCCTGGGGTGTGACTCCTGTCCCCCCCCAGGAGCCACTCTGTCCACCAGGACAGCAAGCCACAGTGGCCACTGACAGTTGTCAGTGATGAGACCCAGGCCTTATGCCTCGCAGGGCTCTCAAACCTCTGTGGCGTCAGAGAGTGGGGGACAGTAGCCCCAGGTGCCTGGAACCCTTTGTCCACTCTCCCTCCTGTCAGATCAGGGATGCCATCCTGACACTGACCCACCAGCCCAGGGGCTGTACCCTGAGATTAGACAGGGGACTGGGGTGGGCTCTCCCACACCAGGTCCTCCTCCTTGGGGCTCTGCACCCTCCCCCCTGGAGCAGTACCTCCTTCCAGAATTGTCAGGGCACCTGTGGCAGGTGTCCTGCACATTTTGCCCACCAGTTCAGGGGTTCTAGCCTGCAACTGTGAACCCAGCCTAGGGTCTGTACCCTTAGACTGGGCAGGGGTCAGGGGTGAGGCTGCCCTCTCCCTGCCCCCCCTCCTGGGGCCCTGCACCCTCCCACCTGGAGGGGCCCCCTCAGAAAACAAACCAGTAGTGGTGCTGCTAGCAGTCACCCCTTGCTCCAGGTCAGGGGGGACACCCTGAACCTGGTCCTCCAACCTAGGGTCTGAACCCTTAGGCTGGATCTGTGACTGGCAACCCAGGACTTCCGGGAGAGTACACCAACCCCCCACAAGGGAAACACACTCCTCATGAGTTGTGCAAGAGTCTGCCTGGCACAGTTCTCCAGCCTCCTGTCCACCTGACAGAGCATAAAGACCTCCCAGGCCAAAAGTGGCCTCACCAGGGTCAGTCCTGGGGTGCTCTCACCTCAGAGCTGGCAACCCCTGACCCACTGGTCTTTCCACTGGGGACTGACTCTCCCTCTCACCCCTTTCTCTGGACTCATGCACCCTCCCAACTGGAGCAGTGCTGCCAGGCACCAGAACTGGTGGAACGCTAGTTACAGAAGTCTCCTCCAGCTTACCTGACACCTTTGGATCCCCCTCAGGGGATGGCCTCCTGGTACAGACCAGCCCCCCTCCTCGTGTTCCCTCATGGAACCAACCAAGTCTTGAGACTGGGTTTCGGGCACCTCGGGACATAGCCCCCTCCCACTCCTTCTCCTCTGAGACAGGACACAGGACCCTACGCCCCTCCCATTACTCTGGGACCTATCTGGGCCACCACAAACTTCTCCTACCTCACTTGGTTGGACAAAATCTGAGCCACCTCCTTCAGGATCAACCCAGATGCTTCTTCAGACCCTCTGGAATCCAGCAAAAGGTCTGCCTCCAGTGTGAGCTCCCTGGGGTCAGAGAACTCACAATCCACCAGGTGTTGGCATAGCTTTGGAAAACAGGGACTTAAAATATGCTCTCCAACAATTGAATCACACAGCCCCACACAGGTGTTAACCAAGCTACCCTTTGCCTCACCATCCAGTGCCTCAAACAAGTACCCCACTTCACCCTCCTGAGACTGGCAAGACAGTGTTTGACTGGCTCTGTCATTCAACCCACACTCTTCTGGGAGGTCTCCACACTTACAGACCAGGACTTTTACCCTGGGGGAACTCCTCTTCCTGCACCTCTCATCTAGAGTCAGTAGAGTGTCACATCTATGGGTGTGTGTACTGCTCCCTCAGCACTAGATAACACCTTTTGTTGCCACCATCTGAGCTGGACTCCACCTCCAGCCCAGCAAAGCTCACTTCCTGAGCTACACACATTTCTTCTTCTTGGGTGAAGGCCCTCTTGGCCTCCGCCCTCTCAAGCTCCTCGTCAAGCTCTCTCAGCCTCTGCTCACAAGCTAGAAGCCAGCCATCTTTTTCTGTTTCTTCCTCCCTTTCAGAGAAGTCCTCCTCCTCAGACACATCTGGTAGTGTTAGCCCCCAGCGGGGTAGCTCATACTGAAATGGGGCTGCCTCTAGATCCTCCCTGGACCTTCTCTTCACAGGCAGCCCCCTTTCCTTGCAGAACACGTGTAGCTCCCTCATCGTATAGATGAACATGTACCAGAAGTCACGTTCCATTTTCTCAAGACTTCACAGGTGCAACAACTAACCAAAGTCTCAGTATCAAAAATACTTCCAGGAGGATACCAGAAAACAGAAAAAGCAGTATGTGGTTGCGTAATGGTCTGCACTATACTAGTAGTGTACACCAATCACTGTAGGTAAGGCACAATTGCAAGTCCAGATTCCACCGCTGCCACCAATATTAGAAATGGGGGTCTCTAGTTGGCAAGGGTTTGCACCTTTGTCCAAGTGGGGACTCTTCTTCCTAGTCAGGGTAAGGGGGATACACTTCTAAAATAACCACTGCTCACCCCCTTGGTAGCTTGGCATGAGCAGACAGGCTTATCTCAGAGGCAGTGTGCAAAGCATTTGTGAACACATACAGTAATACAGTGAAAACACTACAAATGGACAACACACCAGTTTAGAAAAATAAGTAATCTTTATCTAAACCAAAACAAGACAAAAATCCACAATACAGTACTAAAAAATATTCTTAAAAGGTAGAAACAGTTCTGTTCCAAGAAAATGTGGGATGCGACACGTTTACACAAAGTACCTTGGATGCGTCGAAAAAGGCAAGCAAATAGGGTCACAGGGAAGGTGATGCGCCGGTTCCTTACACTCAGGGAAGGTGATGCGTTGGTTCCTTGCTCCGGGGGAGGTGATGCGTCGGTTACTTACTGCTGCGCAGGGGAGGTAATGCATCGGTTCCTTACCGGAGAGGAGGTGATACATCGGTTTCTTACTACATGGGGAGGTGATGCGTCGGTTTCTTACTGCATCCTCCAATGATACGACAGACATGACGCTTCGATGTGATGCATGAGGATCTGGTACGACGCGATGCGTGAAGTACCAGGATGCGCTGCGATTTAAGCCACGTCCTCTTGATGCGTCGATCCTTCCCCAACAGGGCCTGCGTCAGAATCGGTGCGGTGATCTCGGAGATCGGTGCACAGGATTTGTTGCACGGCAGACACTTCAGCCACGAGCAGGCGCTGCGTCAATTCTTCGGTGGCAGCGATGCAGCGGAAAATTCTTCTTTCACCGCTGCGATGCGTCGGAAACAGGCGATGCACCGATTTTCACAGTTCTTGCAGTTTCCAGTCCCAAAACAACCTCCAGAGGTCCAGGACACTGGCAGGCACCTCTCAGCAGGTCAGAACTCCCAGCAAAGGAGTTCAGGGGGAGTGGAGGTGAAGTCTTTGTGTCCCTGAGACTTCAGCACAAGAAGCTAGCTCTATTTCAAGCCCTTGGAGATCTTCCTCAAGCAGGGGACACAGCAAAGTCCTTCTCCTTTCCTTGGCAGAAATTAGCCACTGCAGGCCAACCCCAGACAATAAACAGCACAGAGGCAGTATTCCTCATCAGTTTCTCCAGCTCTTCTCCTTGACAAAGGTTCCTCTTGATTCCCAGAAGTGATCTTTGAAGTCTTTTCTGTTCCTGAGACTTCCAACAGGAGGCAAGCTCCACTTCAAGCTCTTGGAGAAAACTCTAACAGCAGGATGATAAAAGCACAGTCCAATTCTTTCCCTGCCCAAGACAGAAGCAATCATGGCAGGCCAACCCCAACAGCACAGAGCACAGGGGCAGTACTCCTCCTCCAGTTTTCCCAGTTCTTCTTCCTGTCAGGTTCCTTAGTTCAACAGTCATTTAAAGTTCAGGGGTGTGGGCTCCACTTTTTATAGCACAAATTTCTTTGTTCTCTGGTGGCAGAGAAGCTCTTTGCCTAGCCAAAACTAGTTCTGTCCTCTCTGGTGCAGCTGCCCGGCAGGAGGTGGAGACAGAATTGTTCAAGGCAGACCAGGCCCATTCAGGTGTAAAAGAAGTCTCCTTCCCCTACTCTGAATGCAGCCCAGGTCTATTCAGCCCAGCCCTGCCTCATCCAGGAAAGGCAGGACACACATCAACCCCCCCACCCCCTCCCTGGTGGCCTTCTGAAAAAATGCACTTCACCAGCCCCTGTCATTCAAAAGTCAGACAGTCAATCCACAAACCAGCAGAGGCACACAGGATGGCTAAGCAAGAAAATACCCACTTTCTAAAAGTGGTATTTTCAAACACACAATATAAAAATCATCTTTACTAAAAGATGCATTTTTATATTCCGAGTTTAGGCATACTAAACTGAATTTTTCTATCTTGTCCCAATGGGAACCTTTATTTATAAGATGTTATAAATAAACTCCCATTGTATCCCATGGGACAGATAGCCTTTCAATAGTAAAAAAACGAAATTGGCAGCATTTCACTATCAGGACAGGCCACAAACACCAAGGCATGTCCTACCTTTCACATACACTGCACCCTGCCCACAGGGGTACCTTGGGCCTACCTTAGGGGCGTCGTACATGTAAGAAAAGGGAAGGTTAGGGCCTGGCAAGTGAGTGCACTTGCCAGGTCGACATGGCAGTACCAAACTGCGCACAGACACTGCAGTGGCAGGTCTGAGTTACATTTACAGGCTGCTCATGTGGGTGGCACAATCAGTGCTGCAGGCCCACTAGCACCATTTGTTTTACAGGCCATGGGCACACACAGTGCACTGTGTGAGGGACTTACCAGTAAATCAAATATGCCAATCATGGAATCACAAATCCATGAATACAATTTACAGGGAGAGCATATGCACTTTAGCACTGATCAGCTGTGGTAATGTGCCCAGAGTCATAAAACCAAAAAAAAACAGGTCAGAAACAGAAGGCCAAAAAGCAAAAAGTCTAGGGATAAACCCACTGGATAAGCTAGGTCTAACAGGCAGCCAACCTCGCTAACCTAGCTGTTAACATTCTTCCACCACCCGCAGCCAATATATTGACCAATGGCTTATGATCAGTTCTCAGTACAAACTTCGTCCCCCACAAGAACTGGTGAAAATGTTGTACTGCCCAAGTACAAGCTAATAATTCTTTCTCTATGGTAAAATAATTGCACTCCGAAATTATGCAACATCCTGGAGGCATATGATACTAACCATTGACCCAATTTGTCTTTCTGCATAAGTACTGCCCCCAACCGACACTACTAGCGTCCACTGACACTATGCATTCTCTACCAACCCCAACCACATTTGATTATAAAAATGGTGCGCCAACAATCTCCTTTTTTAATAATTCAAAAGCCTTCTGTTGGCTATCGCCCCACACATATTTAGCATCTTTCTTTAGCAATGGCTGCAAAAAATGCACTGTAGTAAAATAGTCCTGCACAAAGTTCCCATAATATTCTCTTAACCCCAAAAATGACAGTAGTTGATCCTTCGAGACAGGAGCAGGAGCATTTGAAATGCTCTCCACATGGTTGTGTTTAGGTCTATTACCCAGCAAAACCAAAGGGGATGATGGACGGAGTGTTGAACATTGCAAGCACTCACCCCCAGTCAACTGATCTGGGTTTAATCCATCATCATTCTTTAGCTCACTCCGCCACCCCAGTTCAGACATGGCCATATGCAAATCAGTCTGACCCTGTGCCTCATGGGAACAGTCCAGCCCGAACTGCCAAGCCATGTCTTCCCTGGACCGGAAACAAGCATCCTGGGACCGGTTTCGGGTTCATAACCCTCATCAGCCAGGTTATCTTGAATCCAGTGGCAAAGTGAGCAAGGGACCCACGTCTGGGCATACCCTGCCAACTTAGGGCGAACTTAGCAAAACCAAAGGGGATGTGGACGGAGTGTTGAATATTGCAAGCACTCACCCCCAGTCAACTGATCTGGGTTTAATCCATCATCATTCTTTAGCTCACTCCGCCACCCCAGTTCAGACATATTACCCTCCCTTGAGATTTCATGCCCCAAACACTCCACTTTGTCTTGCCTGAGGTTGCATTTGAAGAGTATCAACGCAAGACCTTTGTCTTGCAATCTTTTCAACACATCCACTAAATTCTTAACATGTTCATCATGTGTTTCCCCAAAAATCAAAATATCTACTTGGAAGGCAATGGCCCCGCCAATACCTTCCAACACATTTTTCATCAGACACTGGAACACAGAGGCTGCACCAGCCAATACAAAAGGCATACTCAAATATTGAAACATACCCTTTGGTGTCGCAAACGCTGTCAAATGTTTGGAATTTTCATACGAATACACCTGGTGGTAGGCGCTTGCTAAATCTACCGTGGAAAAAACTGAAGCACCCGCCAATGTAGCTATTAGCTCATGTATATGTGGAAGGGGGTGTTTGGCAAATCAAATCTCCTTATTTAAACTGCATAAATCCATGCACAAACAAAGATCCCCAGACCCTTTAAGAGACAACACGATGGGAGCTACCCAAGGAGATAACTTTATGGGTTTAATAATGTTTTTCCAACCAAATCACTGAACATCACATTAAGTTTGTCTCGGTAGGCCAACGGCACATTCTTTACCTTGGGCCTCACCGGTATTGCCTCCTCATTAATTATGATCATGTGTTTAAAATTAGCATGTTTTCCCAAACTTCCCTGAATAAGACCTGGGAATGATATCCTTATTCCAGCGACATATTCATCTTTGTCAGCTGCGATTACATACACCGGCGGACATGCATTAGGATCTAATCTTATACCCATCTTTTGTTGATGAGGCCACCCCAGTATAGCCTCGCCCTTCGTTGTCACATACACTTTCCCCCTCGTTCTTCCCCTTGCAAATTTCAAATGCACCCAAAAATATCCTTGCAGATCAGTTTTGTGACCTGCGTAACCCCCAGGTTGAATGTCAGGTGTAAACAGTTTCTTCTCACCCCATACGTCCTTGAACAAGGTCTAGCCGATAATACTGTACCAAGCGCATAAGTCAACCATCAGAACGATCGATTTACCATTAATTTTTAACGTCATCTAGGAAAACCCTTGCATTTGGTATCACCCACACATAAAATGGAATTGAACTCAGCAGCCTCAACCTCCTAATCATAAGTAATGCAATTAACTCTTGGAGAAGATCTGCACACCTTACCGAAATGTCCCCTTTTTTTTTGCATTTGACACACACTTTATCCCATGCAGGATACTCATGACCTGCAGCCACCCAGGAAAGTCGCCGCAGCACCACATCGATGACCGTTGCCGTCCGCTTAGCAGCCAAACCCTGCCGAATACCATGCAGGACAAAGGTGAGCACTGCCTTCCTTCTTTCTTCCTGCTCGTCGCCAGTTTGTGTTGCGATGAAGGATTCCACATAACGCGGGGTCAATTAAGAAGGTCCACCAGGCTAGCTCTCAACAGTCTCTAACCGTCCCACCAAGAACCTTACCATCACCCACATTCCAAGGACCTGCCACACACCAACATTCTGTACTGATATTCCACTAAGAATACTACAACTACTAAGGGTTTTTTAGGGTTTAGGAATGGGTAGCATTAAGACTAGTAGGGTGATTTTAGGGTTTATGGCAGGGTACTGTTAAGGTGTAGTAAGGGTCTTTATGGTTCAGGGATGGGTGGCGTTATGGAGTAGTAGGGGTTTTAGGGTTCAGGGAAGGGTAGTGTTAAGGGGTAGTAAAGGGTTTTTATGGTTCAGGGAAGTGTAGCTTAAGGGTGCAGGAATGGATTTTCATTGTTTAGGGAATAGTAGCATTAGGGAGTAGTAAGGGGATTTTATTGTCCTGGGAAGGGCAGCTTTAAGTAGTGGCAATTGTTTTTTTAGAGTTCAGGAATTGGTAGTATTAATGGATAATGAGGGTTTTTTAGGGTTCAGGGATGGGTAGCGTTAAGGGGCAGTAAAGTGTTTTTATGGGTCAGAGAAAAGTAGCATTCAGAGGTAGTAAGGGTTTTTAGAGTTCAGGGAAGGGTAGGGTTACAGGGTAGTAAGGGCTTTAGGGTTCAGCAGGGAAAGGTAGTGTTAAGGAGTACTAAGGGGTTTTAGGGTAGAGTTAGAAAACTTAAAGAATGTATGTAATAAATATGACTTTTTAAATTTGACATTTTTGGAATTGTCATAGTTAACCATGAAGGACATAAGATTATTACCTTTACAATTTCAACTTGATTTAAATGCAGAAGACATTGTAAACGTCAACCTAATTACATACATTCCCAGATTCAGAGTGTTATGAGGCACACAATCCTGCCAGAAAAACTCTGCAGAGGGGTATTTGTAAATTTGTGAACTTTCACTCTGGCCCCTGAAAATAGTAGACCCTCACAGTTGTTGGTATTTTACCATGAGAACTTGGGCTACTGGTTGACTGGGGTGTGACAATCATTGTCGGGGTAAGGCACATGCAAACCTGAAATACCTGAATTAAACCTATGCTCAACCCCCTGGTAGCTTGGCACAGAGCAATTAGGCTCAATTTAGAGGCAATGAGTAAAGTATTTGTGCAACACTTCAAACATTATAACAGTGAAAACACCATACGAAAAGTATCCCACACCAGGTTAAAATAATAGAGCTACATTTAACAAATAAAACAAGACCAAAACGATAAAAATCCAATCAGTACAACCGGAGTTATACATTTTTAAAGAATAAACGGTAAAATAACGCCTAAAAGCATAAAGAGCCAACTGCATCTATCTGGTCGCACTGGACTGGGTCAAAATCAAAAGTTCAGGCCCACTGTAATGGAGCGCAAGTTGGATACAGTCCCAAATTAGTCCGGCGGAAGTTTTACCTTCTCAAGTTCGGTGGCAAGAGTCCTGTTCGCATTAGAGTTCAACTAGAGCGTCGCGGGCAGTGATCGGCGTGGCGTGAGGAGCAGGCTGTAGGTCACAGATGGACGGGCGGGTGCTTCGCATTGTCAGTCCTCCGTGGGTGAGCGATGCTTGCTGTTTGAAGAGACAGGCTGGCGGCTGCTCGTACTGAATTTAAGTGCGAGCGACGCAGTCTTGGTGTGAACGGGCCCATTTGTAGTCGCGAAGAGCCTAAAAGCTTGATTTAAAGAGCACTGATCCACACCAAGGGACCCAGGACCTGAGAGGCCCCTCTTGGGGACCAGGAACTCGCTGCAGGCAGGTCCAGGACTTGTTGGGGAGCCTTTTATGTCCCTTCGGGTCAGATCAGGAAGCCAGCAGACTAGCCCTTGGAGTCACTGTGGGGTCCTGGGTTTAAGATGAAGTTTCAGGTCCAGTTTTTCCCCAGGCAAGAGGGCAGCAGGTCAGTACAACAGGGCAGCAGCTCCTTCAGAGCAGCAGTCCAGCACAGTGGCAGTCCTTTCAGCAGCACAGTAGTCCTTCTTCCTGGCAGAGTATCAACAGGCCCATAAGTGTACTGAAGTGTTGGTGTCTGAAGTCCTTCTTTTATACACAGTTGTGCCTTCAAATTGGGGAGAAGCTTCCAGAGGCATGCCTTTGAAGTGGAAATGCATTTATGCCCTGCCTTCCTGGCCCTGGCTCCAGACTAACTACATGGGGTATGCAGCCCTTTGTCTGGAAGCAGAACACAGCCTATTCCAGTGTAAATGGGGCTATGCCCAGCTCTTCCCTCCCATCCTGCCAGGGATGTCTTATCCAGTCACACACTACCCATTGTGTGTGGCTGTCTAGGAGGAATACACAAAGCCCAACTGCCAACTACACCCACTCATGTGACCAGAGACAGGCTGCAGGCACCAAATGGCTGAGGCAAGAAAATGCCAGATCTCTATAAAATTGTAATAAGGTATCGCCAATGTTATTCTATGGGAGAGATAGGCCTTGCAGTAGTGAAAAACTAATTTAAGAGTTTTCCAATACCAGGACATGTAAAATGTAAAAGTAAATGTCCTGCTTTTTAAATACATTGCACCCTGTCCTCTAGGCTGTCCAGGGCCTACCATATGGGTGTCGTATATGTATTAAAAAGGAAGGTTGGGCCTGACAAAAGGTTAATTTTACCGGGTCGACATGGCAATTAAACTACACACACAAGCTGCAATGGCAGGCCTGAGACATGTTTAAAAGGCTACGTAAGTGGGTAGCACAACCAGTGCTACAGGCCTACTAGCAGCATTTAATTTACAGGCCCTGGATACATGTAGTGCCACTTTACTAGGGACTTACAAGTAAACTAAATATGCCAATTGGTGATAAGCCAATATTACCTTGTTTTAAGGAGAGAGCACAAGCACTTTAGCACTGGTTACCATAACCATGATTAAAGAACCATCAGGGCTACGTAATAAATCAAAGTTTCTCCCACCTGCCCACAGTATTCCTAAAGAAATAATTGCATTTGAGCAGGTCGTCCTCTCTTCCTTATATCAACTGGAGATGAAAAAGATGTACAACATGAATAACATAACATCACAGCAAAGAAAGGCTACTCAGGATCTCAAAAAAGACAATTCAATAGTCATCAAGCCGGCTAACAAAGGCGGTGCAATATTCATCTGGTCAAAGGAGTCCTACTTGATGGAAGGACGATCTTGATGGTACTTGATGGTACCGGTATATCGATGATATATGGTGTCTATGGAATGGTACAGACAAAGATCTTGTGACATTTCATGATTGGCTGAATAATAGACATCCTGATATTCAATTCAGCATGATTAAAAGTAAAATGAACCTTACGTTTTTAGATGTTTAAGTCATACCCTTACTAAAAATGTTTTGAGATTTCAACAAAATTGATGAAAGAATTGTAATTAATACATGCAAGGGCCAAGAGAATTGATTTAATGGTCCTGTTTTCTAAAAGTGTTTGAAAGTTTAAATAGACAGCTAGAACATTCTGTTGATGAATATATAGAGGGGCCTATTCTAGCTTTTAATAAGGGCCCAACCCCTCAAATACGTGATGGCAGGCCCACTAGCAGCATTTAATTTACAGGCCCTGGGCACATGTAGTGCCACTTTACTAGGGACTTACAAGTAAACTAAATATGCCAATTGGGGATAAGCCAATATTACCTTGTTTTAAGATGAGAGCACAAGCACTTTAGCACTGGTTAGCAGGGGCAAAGTGCACAGAGTCCCTAGGCCAACAAAAACAAATTCAGCAAAAATAGGAGGAGGAAGGCAAAAAGGTGGGGATGACCCTGCAGAGAGGGCCAAGTCCAACAGTAGTTATTCATTATGAATAATCAGACAACAAACAAACTCCAGTCAGGTCACATAAGACTAAATAAAAAATAAAATAAAACTATGGTGCCAGGTGTGAAACGAACTGACAAACATAACACATTTACAAAAATATAAAATGTATTATTTATCAAAAAGATATGTATGACAATACACACATATATATATATATATATAAAAATAACCAGAAGATTAAAAAACAACCAACATACAACTTATAGGCTTAGTAACCTCTTCTCATTTTTCATTATTGAGAGGTTAAATAGGTCATAATTCCTTATTTCTAACACACAATGTGAGGAGACAAGTAAGTTCTCAATATTCCTCAATGCGTTTCAATGGTGTATCTTGTTGTTGACCATCTCCTTCAAAACAATTGTTGATTAATCTTCAACACACACATTCACATTGGGTTATTCACATATAAGCAAATTAAAAATGGGCTTCTTTATGTTAGGCTTCCATTGTTCTGATAACAGATTGTCACTTTCAAGCCAAATGCAGTCTCTTGTTGGACATTCAGTTTCCTAGTATTGTGTTCTGCCTCCTACACCTCACTAGGTATGCCAAACATATTTATCTTAAATTAGAGTTCTATCATGGGGAGTTCTCTTTTGAAAGCAGTCAGTCTTTATGTTTAATCCATTTCAAAAAAGGAAAACCGCATTCCTTAAACCGTTTCCCTGCCCACACTGAAACAGGCATGGAACAGATGAAAAGATTGTTCTTACCCACAGGGAGCAGCATTTTTAGCTGCTCCCTGCGGGCAGGAGCAATGCTGGCACCCGATAGAGGTGGGGAACTGGCTGAGGCTACAAGGGCCTTGGGGCTGCCAACGTGGCCCCCAACCATAGTGTGGTGGTGTCCCCCCATTTGTTGGTCAGGCCCCAGTGGATGGGGTCCCCGGGGGCAAAATTGGCCTGGGAATTGGGGGCTTGTGCCCCCCCTCCCCATTGGACATTGGCCGGGCCCCAGGGAATGGGGTCCCCGGGGCAAACATTTGCCCAGGGAGGGGGCCTAGTGCCCCCCTATAAAAATGCACCTGGGCCTGGGGGTCCCCTTAGGTTTTTCCCAGTGACTTTCTACAGTTTTTTAATGGTATTTCCTAACTATAATGTCCCTGTAACCTTTGATTTTTTCAGTATATTTCTAGTTTTTTTTTAACGTAAAATACTATTTAGTTACTATATGTCGTATGGGCGGGAAGGTGGCCGCAGGGCCAGACCTGGTGCTGTGGCCAACCCCCTGCATGCAGCTAACCCCACACCCTCTTTTGGCTGTGCATGGCGGGGGTTGGCCGCAGTGCCTGGCATGTGGCCAGGCCCTGCAGTTGCCTACCCAAAGGCAGCCAACCTGGGATGGGAACACACAGCCCCCATCCCCGGGTTGATTTCGGCCCCGGGGTTCCCATCCCCCAGGGCCCATCAATTTTTTTAAGGGGTACTAGGGCCCCCCTCCTGAGCCGTATTTGGCCCCGGGACCCATTGCTTAATTTATAGGGGTGAGAGGTATGCACCCCGGGCCGATTTCAGCCCCGGGGACCCCATCTCCCTGGGCCTAGCCAAAATATAAACGGGATGGGGGCTGCACAGACCAAATTGGCTGGGGTCAACATCCCCCAGGGACCACCAATTAATTAATGGGAGAGGGGGCCACACAGCTCCCCTTCCTGGGTTGATTTCTGGCCCCAGGGACCCCATCTCCTGGGCCCCGGACATAATATAAAGGGGGAGGGGTACACAACCCCCCTCCCCAGGCCAATATTATCTCAGTGGACCCTGGGACATAGCTGGAGTCGGCACTGAGAGATGGGTTCCCTGGGGAGGAGGGCTGCATTACCCCCTCCCATTTGATTGCACAGCCAGGCCCCGGGGGATGGTGTCCCCAGGGGCAAAATCGGCCCAGGGAGGGGGGGTCTAGTGCCCCCCTATAAAAATGGACTGGGGCCCTGGGGGTCCCCTTAGGTTTTTTTCAGTGACTTTCTACGTTTTTGTAATGCTATTTCCTAACTATAACGTCCCTGTAACCTTTGTTTTTTTCAAAATATTTCTAAGTTTTTTTTAACGTAAAAAAATATTTAATTACTATATGTCGTGCATGGCGGGGAGGTAGCCGCAGGGCCTGACCTGGTGCTGTGGCCAACCCCCGGCATGCAGCTAACCCCACGCCCCCCTTGGGCTGTGCAAGAAGGAGGGTTGGCCACAGGGCCTGGCATGTGGCCAGGTCCTGCGGCCAACCACCCAAAGGCAGCCAACTCGGGATGGGGACACACAGCCCCCATCCTCGGGTCGATTTCAGCCCGGGGTCCCCATCCCCCAAGGCCCAGCCAAAATATAAAGAGGGAGGGGGGCATGCAACCCCCCTCCCCAGGCCAATATTATCTCAATGGACCACAGGACATAGCTGGAGTCGGCCCTGAGGGATGGGTTCCCATGGCCATTAATGGGTCTGGGAGGGGCTCCGCATTACACCCTCCCATTTTTTTCCACAGCTAGGCCCCGGGGGTGGTGTCCCTGGAGCCAAAAATGGCCTGGGATGGGGGCCACGTGCCTCCTCCCATTATTAGAAAAGGCTGGGCCCCGGGGGATGGGGTCCCTGGGGCTAGAATTGGCCCAGATCATGCACCCCCTCCCCAATTACAATTCCTAACAGTTCCCCCTGGGACCTGGCACACCCTGCGTGCTAATAACAACAAGCCCGAGAAACCACTCTTGTTGTGCTTTTTAAGTTTTCCCATGAATCCTCAGGGAGATGATGTGGCCTAATGGCTAGAGCGGTCAACCTTAGAGCTGGGGAACCCGGTTCAAGTCTCGGCAAGGACGCTCAACATCCTGTGATTCTGGGCAAATCACTTAATCTTCCCGTGCCTAACAAAAATGAATGTGTCCGTCTGTAACGCAACTGGTGCTCATATAAAGCGTTCTGATACCTTCAGATCTAGTTCATGCTATATAAAACTCCCCCCAAAAAAACATTCATGGGAAAATTAAAAAAATATTTTTGGCCCCCTAATGGGTCTTTTTGCCATATTTGGTGTCAGTTCGTCCAGCAGTTCAGGCTGCAGTTGTGTCTAAAATCCCTATAGGAAATTGGATGGGGAAAACACGTTTTTGGACCTCACACTTTTTCCTCAGCCTCCGCTTGACTAATCACCCCGAAACTTTCAAGATAGCAGCTGAAGTTAGTGGCAAATTTGTTTTAAAACTTTTGGCAAGAGTCGTCAAATAGTGCCAAAGTTATTAGCAAAAAAAAATGCAATTCCTATGGAAACTAGGGGCCAAATGTAGGACCATTTTTAGCGGTCGCAAACGGAAAATCAGGACGTTTGCAACTGCTAAAAAGGGTTGTAGTATTTACAAACCCTATTTTGCGAGTGGGTAACCTATTACCAACTCGCAAAATAGTGTTTGCAAAATAGGGTTTGCAAGTCGCTATTAGGAAGAAGCGTGCCAAGGGCATCCCTTCCAAATAGCGAGTCGCAGGGGGATGGATTCGCAAAACAATCGCAGTTACCACCTACTTTAAGTAGGTGGTAAGCCAGTCACAAACGGGAAGGGGTCCCCCTTTAAGAGCAGGCAGTGGTCTTATAGACCACTGCCTGCCCTTGAAAAATGAAAAGAAAATGTTAATTTTTTTCTTTTAAATGCATCGCGTTTTCCTTTAAGGAAAATGGGCTGCATTTGAGAAAAAAAGTGTTGCTTTATATAAAAAGCAAACACAGATATGATGGTCTGCTGTCCCTAGCAGGCCACCATCCCTGTGATTGTAGCCATTCCTAATAGGTCACAAATTGTGACCTGCCTCATGAATAGTGATGAGGTAGGCCATTTGCAACCCCATTGGGAATCGCTAAATGTGTCTGAGACACATTAGTGCATTCCGTTTTGCAAGTTGCAAATTGCGAGTCACAAAAAAATCTCAATTGCGAACCGCAAAACGGAATGGTCGTACATGTGGCCCTAGAGGTCCTAACTATAACTACCTACTGGTGATATATATACATATATGTGTGTGTGTGTGTGTGTGTGAATATAAATTCATCAGAAATGACCATCCCCGGGTACCCAATATATACTTTATCCCGAAAATCCACAAAAGTACCACAAAGCCCCCAGGGAGACCGATCATATCGGCACAGAACAGCCTCCTAGAGAATGCATCAGTCTATGTGGACTATTTCCTGCAAGATCTGGTCAAAGGACTACCATCTTATATCAGAGATACAAGCGATTTTATTTTAAAATTGACAGATTTCAAGTGGAAAGAAAATTATTTATTAATGAGTCTTGACGTGGTGTCATTGTATACTTGTATCAAACACAAGGATGGGTTACGTGCTCTGGAATTTTATTTTAGAGCCAAGGATGGTACATTGTCAGCCCACAGTATGATGTTGATGAACATGATTAGTTTTTGTCTTTATAACAATGTATTCTTATTCGACAAAACGTATTACCAACAAATGCGTGGGGTAGCCATGGGGGCCAGCTTTTCTCCCAGCTATGCATGCTTGTTCATGGGCTGGTGGGAGAAGCTGGTCCTCGAGACACTACACAAAAGTTACATGGATAAAAATGTGAAGGTATTTTTTCGCTACATAGATGATCTGTTCTTTGTATGGGAAGGAACAGTAGAGGAAGCAAATGAATTTGTTACAGCTATAAATACCAATAACATTAACTTAAAATGTACTTCCTTAATTAATGAGACCAACCTTCACTTTTTAGATGTTGAACTGTATATAAAAGACAACAACCTGGAAACTAGAATTTTCAGAAAAGAAACAGCAGGAAATTCAGTGTTGCACTCTACGAGCTTCCACCCTAGACACCTAATTGAAAGTATCCCCTATGGGGAAATTATAAGAATAAAAGGGTGTGCAGCAATCCCGCTGATTTACTGATGGCACAACTAGAAAGCAAAAAACGATTTCTGGCTCGGGGATACAGTAGGAAAACCGTAGAGGCAGCCATAACCAAGGTTAATAAGAAGGATAGAGCCCAGTTATTGCAAACGGGTAAGAGGGATGAAATGGCTATGGAACCTCAAAAACCGGAAGTCAGATTAATTTTAACGTACAATGCCCAGCAAAAGAGATTAAAAAAATAATGCAACGAAACTGGCAAATAGTCAGAAGTGACCCGGTAATAGGGGATACTTTATCACCATATTTAAGGGTGACATACAAAAGAGCACCATCCATGCATAAGAGTCTGGTCAGCAGTAGTCCTGAAGTCAAAGAACAAAGAAAATGGTGGCTTCAAAATGGATTTGTCAAATGTAAAAACTGCAAAGCCTGCCAATATGGCGTAAATAAGAAAACATACAAGTCAGCATTCAGTGATAGAGAATTCGAAATTGATAAACCACTGAACTGCAAAACTGAATATGCCATTTACGTGTTGGAATGCTCTTGCAACCTCAAATATGTGGGCAGCACGAAGCTGCCCGCTCATAAGAGAATATTACAACACATAAGAGCAATAAATAACTACGACCAGTCTTATCCAGTTGCGAGACATTTTAGGGAGGTGCATCAAAGCAATTTAAAGAACCTCTCATATTATCTGATTGACTCTATTCCAATCAATAGAAGAGGTGGAGACAGGGAAGGACACCTTAGAAAAATGGAAACTAGATACATATTGAATCTCGACAGCAAAGCCCGGGAGCTCTTAATACAACGGAGGACCTTTATACTTGTCTATAAAATATCCTGAATTGATGTGAGGAATTTAATGAAGTTTAATGGTAATAAAATCAGTCCTGCGTCAATTCCCTTTTTTAAAACAATACCAGAATTTACTGAATTATTTTAGCCTCTTTTGGGGTCAATAGGTCCATAGATCTAGGATGTTAAACACATATGAAACAGGAAACAAATTTCAAAATTGAACATTTTTATAGCAAAACACTGGCCGCCTAACCAACCCAAACCATGGATACAATGTTTTTTTTTAGGATCACCACTTTAAGCACTGTTATTAGAAAAATGAGAAAATGATAAACATGGTTTTAAAAAATAGTGGTCAAACAGGTGACGTTTTTTTTTAAAATATTTTTGTAGGTATCACTAGTATTTTAATGAAACCAATTGGAGGCTTTGGTAGGTAAGGACTGGGGAGCCCAGGACAGGGCACACATACGGACCCAGACCATCATGAAATATGGTTATATTGCAGCATTTATGCAAATATAAAATGATTTTGGGAACATTTTGAATTCAAATCCGATTTCTGTAAAAATTAGGCCTAATTCCCTTTCTTACATTTTAAAGGAATATTTATTTATATATTTATATATTTATTCGTAATCATTATCATGAAATGTATTGTATTTATTGTAAATGGTATTTTAATATTTTTAATACTGTTCTTTTATATTTCATGAAGATTCATAAATTACAGATTGTGAGTAAGAATCTATAAATGTTTATCATTGTATGGGAAAGATAAGGTCAACCATCCGTTTTTAAGCAGTATGGTCCATGGTTTTTACTGAATGCATTTAGGCATGTGAATTCCAAAAAGAAGGAAGAAATCTAAAAGTATGTTTTCTATGCCTACCTCCATTGCACCAATGACGTAATGCACTAGTCACTTTAAATGGGTGGGGAGCTAATACTAGCGTTGTCATGTGATCAAGGTCCGGCTGGACCGAAACGCGTAATGGCCGACACTAAATGAAATAAACAATTTGCACTTATCTCGTGGTCCGTGACTGCTTATACCGACGAGGAACCGGTGGAGTAAAGGCAGTTTGGCTTGGATATATATATATATATATATATACACACACCATGATTTCAAAGGTCGCAGCAGTAGACAAGAAAAGACGGTATGTTTGCTACCTTTAAAACTGAATTATTGTCTGCGCACATAAATGAGGATATGCAGTGTTATTTCAAAGCAAGGATTTTTTTAACCCTGCAGAGGACTAAATGAATAATTTATGTTCCGTGTGCATGCTGGCAAGAATGACCTGAAGATGATTTTACCAATTAATTAAAGGAGTCTTCAAAACACGTGGTCATTTTCAATGCAGAGACTTTTATTTCCCCCATGATCAAGGCTCCAAAGCAGAGCAGAAACGCGTTGGGACTGGTATTTCAGCAGGTTGCCAAGTATACATTTGTCTAATAAAGTGCTTTTAATCCTGTAATCAGGCTTTGACGTACTTCTTCGGTGGAGTGCTGTGTGTTTACATGTCAGCGGGAGACTCTGTTCCCGCTTTCTCTAAGCCACCCTGCGAGGGTCTGGGGCTCCTTAAACAGAGCAAATGCATGTTTATATATATATACGGCACTGTGGTAATCCTATGCTAAAGACTTTGCTGTAAAATGGCAAAAGGCTTTGTCCCTTTCTAGCTCAGCGTGGATAGCACTGTGCTAATCCTATGTTTAAAAACTTTGATAGAAAAGCAGTCATTTGAGGTGGGCAAATTCAGAGTGTCGCTGGTGTTGTAGGGTTCTCCATACAGGAGCTGCTCTCCACGTAAACTTGGGCATTGCCCAGAGAACTCTGCTTCTTTTTTGCATATATATATATATATATATATATATATATATATATATATATATATATATATATATATATATATTCACTGAAAAAACCATAGGTTTTAGGGACAGTTATAGTTACTTGGACATTGCACTCGTACAAAACCCGTGAAATTTCCCCGTTATAGTTAGTTCAGCTAACTATAACTCGCGCCCGCAATGCACTGCTGATGACGTCACATATTACATCACTCATGACATGGTCAGTGACATCACTGATGACATCACTGATGACATCTCAAATGACATCACTGATGACATCACTGATGACATCATCCAGTGACTGTGTGTTTCTGTAAAGTTTAAATATTTTTAATATATATAGGAAAAGACGTATTGAAGAATGAGTGGGTGTGTAAGTGTCTGTATGGATAATTTAGTAGGTGCGTGACTGACTGTATAAGTGAGTGATTTAACGTATCTTACTGAATGCATGGGTTAGTGACTAAACTGGGTGAATGTCTGTATCCGTCTGTCTGTTGCTGTGTAAGTGGCTGCATGTGTTTGTGAATAGCTACATGAGTGTCTATATGAGTTATTGAATGCTTGTCTGAGTATCTGTATGGGTGCCTGAGTGTTTGTGTGGGAGGGGTGTGTGCGACTCTGTGCATAGATGTGTGAGTGGGTGATTCACTGGGTGGATGGTTTCAAGAGTGCATCTGTGATAGACTGTATGGGTGGGTAAGTGTGTGTAAGAGTGTGTTAGTGAGTGAATGTATGTCCCAGTGGTACATGTGTGAGTAACTACATATGTGAAAGGCAGTATATATGTGTGTTGGAGTATATAAATAGCTATAAGCGAGAGTGAGTGATTGTGATAGTGGCTGTATGGATGAGTGTGTGCTTGTATCAGTGATTGTATAAGAGTGTAAGAATGTGCTAGTATTTGTATGAGTAAGTGAGCTGGTGTGTGTATAACTGTATAGGTGAGTAAATGGTAGTGTGTTTAATTATTTGCATGACTGACTAGGTGTGTGAGTACCTCTATGGATGAGTGGCGGTGTTTGAGTGTCTATAAAGGAGTATGAGTGCATATGATAGTCCTGTACTGAGTGACCGTAAGTATGAGTGACTGTACGGGTGAGTGAGTGGATGTGTGCGTAGACCTAAGAATCCGTGAGTGGGTATGTAGTTATTGGTGTTGGAGTGTCTATGGTTTTGCGAATGGCAGTCTGTAATTTAGAGTGGGTGTATCAAAGGTTATATTAGGGTGTGAGGAGGTGCATCAGATTATCACGTGGATGATGTCATCAGTGATGTCATTTGAGATGTCATCAGTGATGTCATCAGTGATGTCACTGACCATGTCATGAGTGATGTAATATGTGACGTCATCAGCAGTGCATTGCGGGCGCGAGTTATAGTTAGCTGAACTAACTATAACGGGGAAATTTCACGGGTTTTGTACGAGTGCAATGTCCAAGTAACTATAACTGTCCCTAAAACCTATGGTTTTTTCAGTGAATTTCAAAGGTTTTTAAATGCTAATTTGTAACTATAACGTGTCTGAAACCTATGGTTTTTTCAGTGAATTTCAAAGGTTTTTAAATGCTAATTTGTAACTATAACGTGTCTGAAACCTATGGTTTTTTCAGTGAATTTCAAAGGTTTTTAAATGCTAATTTCTAACTATAACGTGCCTGAAACCTACGGTTTTTCAGTGAATTTCAAAGGTTTTGTAAATGACAATTTTTAAATGTATTAATTGTTATATTAATTTTTTTCATACTGATTTACTACATTTTTAGAAACATTTTTTTTTACATATTTTATTTTTAAATTACATTGTAATTACATTATACATTACATTACAAAAAATACTTTCTCAGAATGAATTACTTTAGTTTAAATACTTTGCAGATAGGCAATAGACTTTTAAGTACAGTAGTTACAGTTGTTGCAATGGGCAACACATTTTCAAACACAATGCAACATTCAGCTCAATGTGAATTTCTAGTTAAATGCAATTAGTTACTTTATGGATTACTTTTGTAACCACAGGACTGGATCCTAGATTCAGTCCTGGTACATCTCCTGTAAACAGTTGAGTAAAAGCGTTTTGTTTACAGTCGTGATTTTTAAGGAATATTATTGTATTTTAAAAGTTGACACTTAGAAACTTTTTCTCATAGAATCACCAATGTTATCCTATGGAAGGAAATTCACTTAGCAGGTAAAAACTGTTATTGTTACTTTTTCTTACTCAGTGTTGGATCCTGGATCCAGCACTGGTGCATCTCCTGTAAACAGTTGAAAAAATGCGTTTAAGTCATACAGGCGATTTTTAAGGAATATTTGTAGTTTGTGAAAATCAACACTTTGAAACTTTTTGCTGAAAACCAGTCAATCTTAGCCTATGAAGGAAATTCAAGTTACCGGTAAGTACGGTTAAAATTACTTTTGAGGATCAGAACTGGGCTGAAAGATGCAGCACTGAGGTCTCTCCTGATAACAGGTGAGTAAATCGGAATTCGTATTTCGGCTGATTTTAGAGGAATATTTTAAAGTTCCAAAACTCCACACTTAGAAGAATTTCCAAGTGAAACCAGTCAATGTTAGCCTATGGAAGGAAATTCAAGTTACTGGTAAGTACGGTTAAAATTACTTTTCAGGACCAGTACTGGGCTGAAAGATGCAGCACTGAGGTCTCTCCTGATAACAGGTGAGTAAATCAGAATTCGGATTTCGGCTGATTTTAGAGGAATATTTGTATGTTTCAAAAATCAACACTTAGAAACTTTTCAGCAAAAAGCAGGCAATGATATCCTATGGAAGGAAATTCAAGTTACTGGTAAGTACGGTTAAAATTACTTTTGAGGATCAGTACTGGGCTGAAAGATGCAGCACTGAGGTCTCTCCTGATAACAGGTGAGTAAATCGGAATTCGTATTTCGGCTGATTTTAGAGGAATATTTTAAAGTTCCAAAACTCCACACTTAGAAGAATTTCCAAGTGAAACCAGTCAATGTTAGCCTATGAAGGAAATTCAAGTTACCGGTAAGTACGGTTAAAATTACTTTTCAGGACCAGTACTGGGCTGAAAGATGCAGCACTGAGGTCTCTCCTGATAACAGGTGAGTAAATTGGAATTCTTATTTCGGCTGATTTTAGAGGAATATTTTAAAGTTCCAAAACTCCACACTTAGAAGAATTTCCAAGTGAAACCAGTCAATGTTAGCCTATGAAGGAAATTCAAGTTACCGGTAAGTACGGTTAAAATTACTTTTCAGGACCAGTACTGGGCTGAAAGATGCAGCACTGAGGTCTCTCCTGATAACAGGTGAGTAAATCGGAATTCGTATTTCGGCTGATTTTAGAGGAATATTTTAAAGTTCCAAAACTCCACACTTAGAAGAATTTCCAAGTGAAACCAGTCAATGTTAGCCTATGGAAGGAAATTCAAGTTACTGGTAAGTATGGTTAGAATTACTTTTCAGGACCAGTACTGGGCTGAAAGATACAGCACTGAGGTCTCTCCTGATAACAGGTGAGTAAATCGGAATTCGTATTTCGGCTGATTTTAGAGGAATATTTGCACAATGGTGAAGGGAGGGGCGGGTGGTATCTGTGACATCTGTGCAAACGCGCCCCGTGGCGCGTTTTAAGTTGGGGGATTAAGTCCCTTGAATTCTGAGGGTCCCTAGGGGCCAACTAGCCCACCAGGAACCTCCAATATGCGCCAGGGGCTGCGTTGCAGAGACGTGTAGAGAGGCCACACCCCTTTTACACCTCTCTGCAACGCAGCTCTGTGGCGCTTTCTGGATGTACCTGTTGGGCTAGTTGGCCCCCAGGGACCCTCAGGATTGAAGGGGATTTAATTCCCCATCTTAAAACGCGCCACGGGGCCTGTTTGCACACATGTCACCTGAAGCCCCGCCCCTCCCTTCACCACTGTGCAAACGCGCCCCGTGGCGCGTTTTAAGTTGGGGGATTAAGTCCCCTTGAATCCTGAGGGTCCACGGAGTCCAACTAGCCCACCATATACCTCCAAAAGCGCCACAGAGCTGCGTTGCAGAGAGGTGTAAAAGGGGTGTGGCCTCTCTACACGTCTCTGCAACGCAGCCCCCTAGCGCATATTGGAGGTTCCTGGTGGGCTAGTTGGCCCCCAGGGACCCCCAGTATTCAAGGGGATCGTTCCCCCTCTGCAAACGCGCCGGGGCGCGTTTGCAGAGTGGTGAAGGAAGGGGCGGGGCCTGCGGGCCCGATCGTTTTTTTTTTTTTTGTCCCCTGAAGGGGGGCTGTGTGGCCCCCCTTCCTTTTTCCTGTTTTTGGGCCCTGGCTGGCCCTCTCCGTTGGGGACTGTGGGGGGGTCCCCAATCCCCCCACAGTCCCGCCGGCTCCCACGTCCCTTGGGAGCCGGCATTGCTGTTCCACATGGGGAGCAGCTGACATGCTGCTCCCCATGTGGAAAAGCAATGTGCTTTGGATATTGGAAGAGAGAGCAGGTTTCCCTGCTCTCTTCCAATATCCAAAGCAGTTTGCTATGGCAGGACGGGAGCCGCGAGGCTCCGTCCTGCCATAGCAAACTACAGTGTCCCGGGGGTAGGCACCCGGGACACTGCAGGAGCCGGCCCTGGGGGTGGTGGTCCCCAGGGCCATCAAGGGCTCCAGGAGGGGGGCCGCGCGGCCCCCTCCCATTCAGTACTCTGCCCCGGGGAGGTGGTGGTCCCCGGGGCTCTGGGGTCCGTAACGGACCCCCATATTAAAATGTTTAGTGCCCCGGGAGGTGGCGGTCCCGGGCGTGTGGGGGGCAGAGCCCCCACACTGGTTTTATTTTCAATTTAAAAAAGCCCCGGGGAGGTGGTGGTCCCCGGGGCTGCGGGAGGCTCAGAGCCCTCCCGCACCATTCTTAAACAAAGCCCGGGGGGTGGCGGTCCCCGGGGCTTGGGGGCCCTTGAGGCCCCCACACATTAAATTATCCCCCCACCATGCCCCCGGGACTTGGGCCACCCGAGGGCCAGTTAACATCGAGCGCGGGAGACCGCGCTTCGATTTCTCGGCAGGATTCGCGCACCCTGAGCGCATCCTGCCGATTTTTTTTTTTAAAAATGCTTTTTTTTTGCCCAGGGGGTCCTTGTGGGACCCCCTGAGCAGGCCTAGGGGGTTAGGGGGTTTCTACCCTGCCCCCTTTGTGCGTTTTGCGCACTTGTTTCTTTTTTTCTCGGCGGGATACGCGCACCCTAAGCGCATCCCGCCGATTTAAAAAAAAAATCTTTTCTGCCCAGGGGTCCTTGTGGGACCCCCTGAGCAGACCTAGGGGTCAGGGTGTTTCTACCCTGCCCCCTTTGCGCTTGCGCACTTGTTTCTGTCCCTCGGTTCTACCGAGGGACAAAATGGCTGCCAACATTTCCTGAATCGGAATGTTGACAGCCAGCTGACAGCCAATTAACATGCAGCTCGTGATCGGGACGGTGCGCGCAGGGTGCGCTGAGGGTACGCGGATCCGACGCGCCCATAGATATATATGTGACTTTACTTGTGAATTTCTCAGGAACTACTGAACGGATTTACACCATTTAAGCAAAAGGCACCAGTCTGAACCAAGGGCTACCTCTTTGCCAAATTTGGTGTAATTCCGTTCAGCAGTTCGGGCTGTAGCTGCGACTAAAGGTTCCTATGGAAAAATGAATGGGGAAAACGCGTTTTGGGACCCCCCTTTTTCTCGGCCCCGCTTCACGTATCACCCCGAGACTTTCAGGGTAGGAGCGGAGCGGAGCGCCCCAACAAGTTGGAAACTTTCACGAAGATTCGTCAACCGGCGCCAACGTTATTTCAAATAGAATGTCGCGGATTTCCTATGGATAATAGGTTGTAACTATAACTATCTACTGGCGACCGCCAGTAGATATATATATATATATATATATATATATATATATATATATATATATATATTTCCAGACGAAACGAAGTGAAAACAGCACTTCACCAGCCCACTGTTCAGGTAACAAAGTTGTTTATTCTTGCATGACAAAAAGACGCATTTCGACCACGTCCGTGGTCTTGGTCATCTATATATATACACACACATATATATATATACATATGGTGTTGTGTGAGCAAGGCAGGAAGTGCCGAAACGCGTAACAGCCGTAATGAATAAACACGAAACTGATCGTCTGATCCAGCTCCTGTGTCGGTGTTCCGTTCTTAAGTAAGGGAATTGGAATTGGAGTGTATATATATGTCTACATACATAGTGTGACACAGGTGTGAGCAAGGCAGCAATGCCGAAACGCGTTACAGCGATGAAATAAAACGCAGAAGAATTTAAGGGAGTCGTGTCCTTGTGTTGGCGTCTGATCTCTACTGGGGAAATCGGAAATGGTGCTTATATATCGAGCCAAAGATTTCGCGGGTTTTCCTGCCACAATGTAGCGGCGGGCTCACGGCGAGGTCGCGAACCTCAATTATCCATCAAGCAGTTGTTTCAATGAAGAACAACTATGCCAAGCCCAACTCCTTCAATGCGTGTAATTCTTTATTGTTCCATAGAGCGAAAACGCAAGACGCGTTTCGGAGCAGCCGCTCCTTGCTCACGGGTCAGTGTATGTTTGTCATCTCCATTAACATATAGTGCACATAAATAAAAGTAGGACTACTACATTGCCATCAATACATAGCAAAAACGGCATCCATCTTATAATGGTCATTTTCTGATTCAATTACAGCATTTGATAAGCTGAATGTTGTTTGTTTCAACATGATATATCTGTAGTTGTTATTCCATGAGTGGACTTTTAAATCAAATTAATCTTTCCTTAAAAAGACTAAAAAATCATCATTTAACTCATATTGTTGTAAATTCATAATTTACTTAGAGCCCACAGAAATTGTAGCTCAGAGGAAACATTTCAGGAAGAAATGATTGTGATGAAGGGAAGATTTAAGGAAAGAGGCTATTCAAATAAAGTAATTGATCAAGCCTTAAATAAAGTAAAGCTAGTGAAAAGAGAAGACTTATTGAATGTAAAAACCAAATAAAAAGAAAATGAAGAACCCGTTATATTTATCACTACCTTTTGTAATCAGGCATGGGAAGTTAAAAGATGTCTTAAATTTTTTTTGGCAGGTTCTAGGAACTGATGACACATTAAAGAAATACGTTGGTGATAACCCTGAAGTTACATTTCGGAAATGTACATCACTGAGTGACATGTTAAGTTCCAGTACTATACAATCTATAGGTAATCAGCAGCAAATAAAAGGCTTTTATACATGCGCTGAGTGCAAGGCATGTAAATTTAGCACCAGTTGTAAATTAGTTGAATTATCCAAAGTGACGAATCCATTTGTCATAAGCAAACATCTTACCTGTAATTCAGACTTTTGTGTTTATACATTAATATGTTCTTTAGTTTATATCGGAAGTACTATTCACAAAGTAAAAAAACGAATATTGGAGCACATGAGAGAAATCACAAAAGAGGATTAGCAATATCCAGTGGCTAGACACTTCAAAGAATTTCACAACAAAGATTCTAAACTTTTGAAGTTTTGTGCCATAGACAGAATTCCTGTTTCTGAGAGAGGGGAAGCAGAGTTAAAGATTTGAGGCGTCTGGAATCGAGACTGATCATAAAATATGAAACGATGCATCCAATTGGATTGAACAAGGATGAAGAATTGTCAGTCCATTTGGGCTGAAATCGTAAAGTGATAACTGTAACCTTTAAACAGTATTGAATTATGAGTCTCTTTGCTTTTCATGTGGTTTGTTGATTTTAATGGTATCAGGGGATCCGTTGTGATCATGCACTTGTTTTTTATTTTGTAGGAGACTGGGCCATCAACATGTCAAGACAAAGAAATGCAGAAAGGCTAAAAAATCTGGGACATGGTCCAAAAATTAGAAACTGAGGGTTATAGTGGCTGAAGTATTTCGATAGCCCACTGTGGCTGAATTGTGAGTGGCCAAAAGTAATATTGTGTACAAAAAATGAAGTGCCCACTTGGGCTGAATTGTATAGATATCATGAATTTTTTCATCTGTAAATTATGAATTTACAACAATATGAGTTAAATGATGATTTTTTAGTCTTTTTAAGGAAAGATTAATTTGATTTAAAAGTCCACTCATGGAATAACAACTACAGATATATCATGTTGAAACAAACAACATTCAGCTTATCAAATGCTGTAATTGAATCAGAAAATGACCATTATAAGATGGATGCCGTTTTTGCTATGTATTGATGGCAATGCAGTAGTTCTACTTTTATTTATGTGCACTATATGTTAATGGAGATGACAACCATACACTGACCCGTGAGCAAGGAGCGGCTGCTCCGAAACGCGTCTTGCGTTTTCGCTGTATGGAACAATAAAGAATTACACGCATTGAAGGAGTTGGGCTCGGCATAGTTGTTCTTCATTGAAACAACTGCTTGATGGATAATTGAGGTACGTGACCTTGCCGTGAGCCCGCCGCTACATTGTGGCAGGAAAACCCGCTAAATCTTTGGCTCGATGTTTACAAGATTTCCTGTCCGTCACAGCGTCGTTCGTGAAGGATTTCAGGACACTGTGCAGGTACCATGAAGCGCAAAAGATTGCATGCGATTAAACGGAGTCGGAGGACTCCTGCTGATCTAGCAAGGCAATTGGAGCGATTAAGGAACCGTTGTCCGGGAGAAGCAGAACGAGCGCGTTTTGGCTAGCGGAACTGGCGTAGCTAAACCAGTTTAGCCACAGCCAAGTACAGTGCTTGTGTTAGCTTGCGGAGGCGAGCGGAGGAAGTTTGGATTTACCTCTCTCACATTGAACCCAAATGGCAGTGAATAGAGAGGCAAAGAGACGTCAGGCAGCAGAATTGCTGTTTATACCTATATCTACAGACACGTTTGAAGGAGAGAGATCAAGCGGCAGTGCTACCAATGGATTGCAAACTAAAAGACATTTATGGGACAAGTTATGGAAAACTGCAAAATCAGAACAAGCTAAATGGTGGGAGGCAACGGCCCTGCAGAAATATGTGGACTGTGAGAGGGTCCCAAGGGGACTAAGAATTTTCATTACCCCCACGTTCAATGACCCAGATCCGGAGTTGATTGATGAATGGGCTATGAATAATCACAATTGATCCACCATTATGCTGAAGTTGCTGATTAAGTATGCAATAAAAGACACACAAAGATTGGCATTGGAAATTGAGAACATGACCAAAACACTGAAAGAGAAATGTACGGATGAGGAATTCAACATGGAAATGAACAAATTGAAAACGAGACTGGATAAAGTTGAAGATGAAATCAAGATGAAAAAACAACGGAAATTTCATAGGGAACAAATAGACTATGAAAAAGGACAAATCTTCACTTTTGGAAGGAAATTCGATCATCTGAGGAAAACAAATCAAGATAAACGGGTGACAAGTCATCAGGTGGAGAAAAGTAATGAAACCATCAATAGACCGGAAGCAGGAGCTGAAACAAATAGAGAAGATAGAGAACGTATGGAAAGTGAAGCAAGTGAGAGCGACACCTCAGTTCAATCAGGACAGTCTGGAGTAAAATCCAAAATTTTAAAAGAATTCGACCTAATGGCAAAGGGGAGACAAAGACTGGGAAATCCGGGACCCCAAGAGCTCAAAGGTCGAGGACGAGGCACGAGAGGAGGCAACAGGCGAGGCGCAAAAAAGCAAGGAAATTTAGATGGCTACATGGGAATGACTACAAGAGGCAAATCGGCGACAAAATGAAGAGTGTTATGACAGTGGTAAATTTATCAGATATTAGACTTTCCAAATGTCAGATTGATGTTTTATCTCTGGGCTTGTCGTTCTGTCCTACTTACAGATTTAATTATACCGATAGTCGAATTGACCTGTTCCAGTTCACTAGAAAACTTAAATTAAAAAAGTGGTACGTAAATAAAATAGATAGAGTTCCGTATAATGATATGGAATCTAATCTTACAATAGAAGATGTAGACCTTTTACATACAATGAGAACATTGAAGGGTGGTGAAGGATTTACAGATAATCCATTTTTGAGTTTGGTTGGAGACGAGTTGGAAATTGATCGGGCTGCTAGAAGTGGCTTTAGACCAAAATCTTTATTCCTACCTCAGATACATAATGAAGCAATTGAAGTATTTGAAAAAGGTGTAAAAAATGAGTTAAAAAAATTAAGTAAGAGTAAGAAATTCAAACATAGCAACTTGACTACTGAACAACTAAGAGCTATAAAAGAACTACAGGAGAACAAAACAATAGTGACTAAAAAATCTGATAAGGGTGGAAACGTGGTTGTCTGGCCCTTGACAATGTATCTTAAAGAGGGCAAGAGGCAACTAGATAATGTAAATAGTTATCAGAAAACAGATCGAACTAGCTATGAGAGGAGTAATGAAAGATATTGGGTTAATCTGAAAAAGTGGAAGGACAGAGGTTTAATATCTATTGAAGAACACAAGTTTTTAAACTGTGAATATCCAAAGCTGGCAGCAATGTATATGCTGCCAAAAATACATAAAAATAAATAAGATCCGCCGGGAGACCTATTGTCTCTTCCATGGGCAGCATGTATGAGAATACTCCAAAATACATTGACTATTTTTTAAAACCTTTTGTACACCTGCTTCCGTCCTATGTTAGGGATACGGGTGATTTTTATGACTCATCAATGGTATAGTATGGGGAAAGGATTTGCTGTTGATGACATTAGATGTCAATAATTTGTACGCCTGTATACCCCATGATTTGGGCATGAAAGCATGCCGCCATTTCCTAAGAGCACGATCTGTGTCATATTTGTTACACACTGAAATGTTGATGAACCTGAGCATACCTGTTTAACAAACAATTTTTTCATTTTCAATCATGAACTTTATCGAAAAACCCAGGGGACGGCAATGGGAACCTGCTTCGCCCCCAGCTACGCCGGGTTGTACCTGGGCTGGTGGGAGGAGCAGGTGGCCTATAACATCAAGGACTTTGACCAGCATGTCGTCCTTTGGGCAAGATATATTGACAATATATTCTGTATCTGGAGAGGTACAGAAATTGAGACTACTGATTTTGTAGAAACCTTAAACAGAAATTAAATGAATTTGAAATTTACTAGTGAAGTACACTTAGATGAGATTGAATTTCTGGTTGTTAAAATCAGGGTGAAGCGAGATAGATTGGAAAGTACGCTATTTCGTAAGGAAACAGCAGGTAACAGCTTACTGCATGCTGACAGTTGTCACCCTAAAAACCTCATTAATAGTATACCATACGGGGAGCTCCTTAGAGCCCACAGAAATTGTAGCTCAGAGGAAACATTTCAGGAAGAAATGATTGTGATGAAGGGAAGATTAAGGAAAGAGGCTATTCAAATAAAGTAATTGATCAAGCCTTAAATAAAGTAAAGCTAGTGAAAAGAGAAGACTTATTGAATGTAAAAACCAATGAAAAAGAAAATGAAGAACCCATTATATTTATCACTACCTTTTGTAATCAGGCATGGGAAGTTAAAAGATGTCTTAAAAAATGTTGGCAGGTTCTAGGAACTGATGCCACACTAAAGAAATATGTTGTTGATAACCCTAAAGTTACATTTCAGAAATGTACATCACTGAGTGACATGTTAAGTTCCAGTACTATACAATCTATAGGGAATCAGCAGCAAATAAAAGGTTTTTATACATGCGGTGAGTGCAAGGCATGTAAATTTAGCAGTTTACCAGTTGTAAATTAGTTGAATTATCCAAAGTGACGAAACCGTTTGTCATAAGCAAACATCTTACCTGTAATTCAGACTTTTGTGTTTATGCATTAATATGTCCATGTTCTTTAGCTTATATCAGAAGTACTATTCACAAAGTTAAAAAACGAATATTGGAGCACATGAGAGCCATCACAAAAGAGGATAAGCAATATCCAGTGGCTGGACACTTCAAAGAATTTCACAACAAAGATTCTAAACTTTTGAAGTTTTGTGCCATAGACAGAATTCCTGTTTCTGAGAGAGGGAAACAGAGTTAAAGATTTGAGGCGTCTGGAATCGAGACTGATTATAAAATATGAAACGATGCAACCAATTGGATTGAACAAGGATGAAGAATTGTCAGTCCGTTTGGGCTGAAATCGTAAAGTGATAACTGTAACCTATAAACAGTATTGAATTATGAGTCTCTTTGCTTTTCATGTAGTTTGTTGATTTTAATGGTATCAGGGGATCCGTTGTGATCATGCACTTGTTTTTTATTTTGTAGGAGACTGGGCCATCAACATTTCAAGACAAAGAAATGCATAAAGGCTAAAAAATCTGAGACTTGGTCCAAAAATTAGAAACTGATGTTATAATGTCTGAAGTATTTCGATAGCCCACTGGGGCTGAATTGGGACCAAAAGTAATATTGTGTACAAAAAATGAAGTGCCCACTTGGACTGAATTGTATAGAAAACATGAATTTTTTCATCTGTAAATTACGAATTTACAACAATATGAGTTAAATGATGATTTTTTAGTCTTTTTAAGGAAATATTCATTTGATTTAAAAGTCCGCTCATGGAATAACACCTACAGATATATCATGTTGAAACAAACAACATCAGCTTATCAAATGCTGTAATTGAATCAGAAAATGACCATTATAAGATGGATGCTGTTTTTGCTATGTATTGATGGCAATGTAGTAGTCCTACTTTTATTTATGTGCACTATATGTTAATGGAGATGACAAACATACACTGACCCGTGAGCAAGGAGCAGCTGCTCCGAAACGCGCCGGCGTTTTCGCTGTATGGAACAATAAAGAATTACACGCATTGAAGGAGTTGGGCTCGGCATAGTTGTTCTTCATTGAAACAACTGCTTGATGGATATATATATATATATATATATATATATATAGCAAAAGTAAATCCAAAGTAGATGCGCTCTCGGGAAATACAGCCACACAATCCGATACGGTGTAATAACCAAGTTTTAATCACGACGCGTTTCGACTGCATCCGCAGCCTTGCTCACGTGAATAAAGTGCAACAAAATAAAAAAGTGTTAAATAACATCAGAATGGCGGTCATGAAAATGAAAAGAGGACAAACCAAATTGGAAGCCAGAAGTGGCGGCCATCACATAGTGGTAAAGTACAAAAGTGAAATAGCCAGAAGTGGCGGCCATCACATAGTGGTAAAGTAAAAAAGTAAAATAGAAATTCTAATGTAATTTACAAAAGAAAATTCCATCGAGCAAAAAATATTGCACATTATACAATAAAGTAAATTGTAAATGAAACATCATAGACAATGCTTTTTAAATTACATATGTCGGGATCAGTTCGAGATTCAAACTGATACAATGCAGCTCTGGAACATATTACAGACCCTACATGAGGTTCTTCCTCTGCCTAATAAGACGTAAGTGCAAAGAAAACCTGATACAATGATTCGCACAGTGCATAATCATACCAGGGAGTAATCTTGTCCCAATACTAAACATAATCACAGGGCTCACAGGGCTCACATCTGAGATCTGCACCAACTAGGTCACAATAAATAAGTTG
Source organism: Calotriton arnoldi (assembly GCA_963921515.1). Taxonomy (NCBI): domain Eukaryota; kingdom Metazoa; phylum Chordata; class Amphibia; order Caudata; family Salamandridae; genus Calotriton; species Calotriton arnoldi. The sequence goes on from CAWUFW010000039.1 coordinate 3,454,338, forward strand.
CAAAGTGCCCTATTTAATTAAATGACCCTCAAAAAGGGCCTTACCGGGTATGTTATATTAGAGAGAGTTATCACTTGTCAAATGCACTCATGCACTGAAATAGACATTTTCTACGAGCTTACATGTAAGATCTGCACCGACAAGGTCAGAACAAACTTGCACTTTATTCACGTGAGCAAGGCTGCGGATGCAGTCGAAACGCGTCGTGATTAAAACTTGGTTATTACACCGTATCGGATTGTGTGGCTGTATTTCCTGAGAGCGCATCTACTTTGGATTTACTTTTGGTATTATTTCGCCAGCACGCTCCGCTGGCGTATGCTCCACCTTCCATGGGTTCAAGCGGTTCGGAAGGAGCAGCGAGAAAGTTGGATATATATAGGAGGACGCGGAAGTACCGGTGGGTAACCGGGACCGAAAGATTGCAGGTAATCGGGATGGAAGGGAGAGTGCAGTGAGTGGAGTTGGCGGGAAGATCGGAGGCCATAATTCACTCACGGAGAAAATGACAAAGAACTTGCATTATGTCAGCCGACATCTTACGTGATAGGGAGGCAGCGGCGTCTAATATGTTTTCAGACACCCTCCCATTACCGATGAACTTTCAAGATAAACACAATGGTGACAAAAGTAATGATGTCAGTAATATCAAAGAGAAATTTAAATCATTAGAAAAAAGATGCGCAGCGAGCAGAGTAAATGGTGGGAATCGCGTTCCCTACAGTGATATATTGACGTCAACAGGATTCCGAGGGGGTTAAGAATTCTCACGGCCCCCTGCTACGAAAATCCCAATCCTGAGCTCATGCGAGAATGGGCAGCAAGTAATTTGGATTCTTCACGGAGATTGGTATTAATACTTATCAAATACGCGGACATTGACAGAGCACAGCTCCTTAAGGAAATAGAGGAGATTAATGATGAAATAGGCAAATGCGAAGGAACCGAGAATAAGGACAAATTAAGAAGTGAGATGATGATGAGGCTAAAGAAAGGAGGACAGAATCAAAGAGAGAAAAGCCTATAAATTTCAAAGAGACCGCAATGATTATGAACTGGGGCAGATTTTTACTTTTGCTAAGAAATATGATGCGATGAGGGTATCTAAATTCAGGACTGTAATAAATGACAAAACAAACAGTAAGGATAAGTCTGCAACAGGTGACACTTCCCAATCTGACAATAGTTCAGCGTGTGGCAGCGAATCAGAGTCGGAGATGAGGAACCCGGGGAGTAATCAACAAAAACCTAGACCATCACCGGGAGAGGAGATTAATTTTTTATGCGACGAAAGGAGGAAGACACTCCGCCCCAGACCAGAAAGAATAAACGAAGCCGGAGTAACTACAAACGGAGGCAGAGGAGCAAGTTAAGTAAACGGCGCACAAAATTACTACAAAAAACGGGGAAGGGGCCTGTGGCAACAAAAGAAACAGAATTGAATGGCAATACAAACAAAACAATAGTCAATTTGTCCCAGGTGATACTAACAGAAAAAGAGAAAAATATCTTATGCCTGGGACTATCATATGCACCAGGTATTAACTTCGATTATGCCTTAACAAGACTTGATATATACAAATCTGTAAGGAAATTGAAACTGAGGAAGTTCCATCTACAAAGCAAGCCTCAAATAAAACCGGCAGAACTTGTCTATACTCAATGAGCTGGCAGAGTTATGGGAATCAGAGGGAGCAGACTATGTACAGTCTACAGGCCAAAGTGATAATGTGGGAAGACGTGAGATGGCCAATAGTGGCATAACAAAAGTGAAGATATCTACACCATTCAAACCCACATCTACCTTCAATCCCATCACACCCCGTGACTGCATAGATATTTTTCACGATTCAGTCATAGCGCAAATCAAGAAATTGAATAAAGCCACTCAAGCGAAGCATTTTTATTACAACAAGCAGAACCAACAATATGAGGCTCTAATAAGAAAATTACGCAACAATAAGAACTTAGTAATACGAGCAAGTGACAAGGGGGGTAACATTGTACTGTGGCCGTTAGAGGATTATAAGAAAGAGGCATTCTCACAGCTAAATGATAGGGAGTGCTACACTCGAGGTACAGCACAGACCATTAAAGAAGCCAACAGAGTATACAACAGTAAATTGTCAGGGTGGAAACACAAAGGCTTGATCTCGTCTGATGAATTTAAGTTTTTAAAAAAAGATAACCCGGTTATTCCATCAATGTATTTCATCCCTAAGGTACATAAGGACCCTGATAAGCCACCAGGGAGGTCTATCATATCGGCCAGGGAGGGACCATTGGAGAACACTTCTAAGTACATTGACTATTTCTTACAGGATTATGTCAAATCACTCCCTTCATTTGTACGAGATACTGGTGACTTTTTGATGAAAATCAAAGATGTGATATGGCAAGAAGACATGTGGATGCTGGCATTAGATGTAACGTCACTATATACCAGTATCAGGCACAAAAATGGTATACGAGCTACTGCACACCCCCGGAAGACAAAGAACACAATGCAATGCTATTAGAGATGTTGGAATTTTGCTTGTGTAACAATAATTTCATGTTTTTTAATCTCATTTATCATCAAATCAGGGGAGTAGCTATGGGGGCCAGCTTCTCTCCCAGTTACGCCTGTCTGCATATGGGCTACTGGGAGGAGTTGGTCCTCAGGGACACGTACAAGCAGATATTTGATAATAATGTCGTGATATGGCTGCGCTATATTGATGATTTATTTATCCTTTGGAAAGGCGATCAGCATCTTGCACACGATTTTGTGAACTTGTTGAATGTAAATGAACTCAATCTGCATTTTACTGTTACCATGAGTCAGACGTCTGTCACCTTCTTAGATACAGAGGTGTACATCATGGGGTAGAACATAGAAACTAAACTCTATATGAAACCAACATCAGGGAATTCTACATTACATGCAAGTAGTGCACACCCCAAGCATCTTTTGAATAGTATTCCATATGGGGAGATGCTACGCCTTAAACGGATTTGCAGTAACCAACAGGACTTGAGGGAGGCACAGGCAAACAGTAAGAAAAGGTTTCTCGAGAGAGGGTACACGGAAGATGTGATCAACAGGGCAATAGTTAAGTCCAATATACTTGAGAGAGAGGACCTCTTGAAAAATAAAAAAGATCTGCAGGAGGTGAGCGGGCAGTCGGCACCACACGTGAAGCAGAAACCTAACCAAGTGAGGTTCATTATGAGATACAGCTGACAACAGAATAGTCTCGAAAAAATCATTAATAGGAGCTGGCCTTTGGTTCTGAATGACCCTGTGATAGGACCAATTTTACCACGGAGGGTGTCTGTCACTTATAGCAGGGCACCTTCCATGTGTGATTCTTTGGTTAACACAAATCCAGAAGCCATTGAAAATACAAGCTGGCTTTTGAACAATAAGGGTTTTTTTAAATGTAAAACCTGTAAGGCCTGCCAACATGGTGTCAACACCAGGACATACAAAACACCATTTGGTGATAGGGAGAATAAGATCCAGAAGCTCCTCACTTGCAAGACAGAATATGCGGTGTACGTACTTGAGTGCCCTTGTGGCCTCCAGTACGTGGGAAGCACCAAATTGCCTGTCCACAAGCGCATTTTGCAGCATCTCAGGGCCATTACCAACCAAGATAACACGTACCCTGTAGCTAGACATTTCAGGGAGGTGCACCAGAGTAGAAACAATGATCTCAGGTACTTTGTGATAGATGCTATACCACCCAATAGGAGAGGGGGAGATCGTGAATCCAAACTGAGAAGACTGGAAACTAGATATATCATCCAACTTGACACAAAGAACCCTGCGGGGCTTAATGCGACGGAAGATTTGCACACATGTTTAGGATAGGGAGTAAGGTTAGCACACAGGCATAGCAATATTTACAAGTAATGAAACACATAATCAGAATTCATTGCCAGGTTTCCCCCTTGCCTTGAAAATCTAAGAGATTACTCTGGAAAGTATCAATCCACTATATATATATAAAAACATTTTTTAACATACAGTATAGATTTGTTTTTTAATACAATATTTTATTGGATTTTATTGTATTACGTAATTCAATATAACATGTATTTAAGTATATATTTATTTATTTATTTATATATCTATATTGTTGTATTAGTATGTGAATTGATTGATGATCTATATATTCTTACCGTTAGGTAAATATTGGATTGGGTGACAACTTACACCAACATAGATTAACAACAAATATACAGGGTAGATATAAGTATAATGATTTTACAAGGGATAGTTGCAATACAAGCTAGCAAATCCTTAATGGTGCACCCCTCAACACACTCATGTGATATTAGCAATCTTACAATTCTGTTTTAACAGTTTATTGCATACAAGCAGTAAACGCATAATGCGCAACAAGTTAATGATATGACATTATACTAGACATCATAAATGTATTTTTAACTGTTTTACGCACACAATGGGATTGTACAAACATACACTTTGCTCTTGGCACTTTCAACACAGTTTTTAGACATGGTTTTAGACAACAGGATTGCATTAACAAGCGGTGGATTCATCCACGCTATTCTGGTATCAATAGGTAATTTGCTATTTTGGTATCAACAGGCAATACACTCAAGCGCGATTATAGCAGACCCATTTGAGGGGATATACCATGCATATCAGCAGCACATACACATAGGGATAATACAGGTATTGCACTTATAAAAATGTTTTAATGTTGTAATTTTAAAATTCAATATGAGGTATTTTACCATTTATGAATTTTATACTAACAACGTTAAGTTTTTAATTGCGGTCCTAGCTTCTAAAGTAATTATTTTGGAGTTAGTTTTAGGGTGTATTGTGTATGTGACACTGTTTTTTACTGCAGCTAAGGTTGTAATTCTACCATGTCTATTAAGCCACTTTGCACGTGATGATAATTAATGAGCACCTGTCACTTTAAAAGAGCTTGCATACCAGTAGTAAGATGTCATGTGATCAAGGCTCGCACGAGCCGAAACGTTATGGCGGCATCGCAAGAAATAAATCTAATTTAATGCACTGAAATTTGGTCCATGTCCGTGTTGTGGCAGGATTGCTACGAGGGAAACGCAGAGTGTGGTGATATATATATATATATATATATATATATATATATATATATATATATAAATCCACAAAGAGTTGCCTCAAATAGAAGACCCACAATCAGGTAAGAATCTGCCACAATTTATTTGGAAGCTCAGCGTGGGCAGGCAAAGTGACATCCACATTCTCTATGCTTCCAGCCGACGCGTTTCGGGCCCCTGCCCTTTGTCATAGGCTATACATCTTGCGGAAAGTCATTGCCTATTACAAGCACCTGATTATAAATGTTTCCCCCCCTGGTGGGCGTGGCCGCCGCGCGGCCTCCTGGTATCAGTAGTGCAGTGTTTCTCAAGTGAGCGCTTGTCAATCAGCTATTGAAGATTGTTTTTCTCAAGTGGGTTTGTGTCGGCACCCTGCTCTTCACCGCTGTCATTTCATGCTCCCAAAGCCAGCACCTGTCCTGATTCAGAGCACGCCACCTTGGCGTCCTCCCAGGTCTGCTCCGACGCAGTGGGACTCTTCCACGGGTAGGCGTGCCGTTTTCAATAAATCCACAATGAGTTGCCTCAAATAGAAGAGCCCACAATCAGGTAAGAATCTGCCACAATTTATTTGGAAGCTCAGCGTGTGCAGGCAAAGTGACATCAACATTCTCTATGCTTCCAGCCGACGCGTTTTGGGCCCCTGCCCTTTGTCATAGGCTATACATCTTGCGGAAAGTCATTGCCTATTACAAGCACCTGATTATAAATGATACCCGCCCTGGTGGGCGTGGCCGCCGCGCGGCCTCCTGGTATCAGTAGTGCAGTGTTTCTCAAGTGAGCGCTTGTCAATCCGCTATTGAAGATCGTTTTTCCCAAGTGGGTTTGTGTCGGCACCCTGCTCCTCACCGCTGTCATTTCATGCTCCCAAAGCCAGCACCTGTCCTGATTCAGAGCACGCCACCTTGGCGTCCTCCCAGGTCTGCTCCGACGCAGTGGGACTCTTCCACGGCCATGGTGAAGTGGGTCTAATGTTTACACGCACCGTCTCCGTTAAAGCCTCTGAAGAGAAGCATCAGGAGCTTCAAAACGCGTCAGGCAATTCCAATACGGAGCGGCTCCTACAAGCGGATCCTCGTCCTTGCCTATCATGAAAAAACTGCTGGCTGAGTGCTGCTCACCTGAGGGACAATCTTTAGAGCAGAATATATATATATATATATATATATATATATATATATATATATATATATTTCACCAATCCTGGCATCCATAAAGAACAGGCGCTGACTCCGTGTCTACATATATATATATATATATATATATATATATATATATATATATATATATATACATATATATATACATATATATATATATAAAAAAAACAAGAGTTGCCCCTCGGTGGAATGGCACTCACAGGTAGGTCAAAGCGCTTGAAAGAAAGCCGTACCGCGGACATACTTCTCGCTTGTCCGACGCGTTTCGGGCTACGCCCTTCCTCATGGACAGCCTTTGAAGAATCACACCAAGCAAGGTCAAACCACCAGTACATCCCCTCTTTTATTTCAATTAGCACGCTCATGTGAGCACTGATATTGCATTATGGGACTGGTAGTGAACAATGCCATACCCCATGTGGGTCGCTGCTGTAAAACCACTTAAAACAACGTTTTTTTGGGAAAAACAACAATGTCTGGTGTAGTCGCTCTCATTTTACACCAAAGTGCATCCTGTTCCGCCAGTTTCTGTCCAAATAAACAGAGGCGGACCGGCTCGGGTCACGCGGTGGTGCCATTCCGTGGCCGGGCTGACCACAATACATCAAAAAAACAAGAGTTGCCCCTCAGTGGAATGGAACTCACAGGTAGGTCAAAGCTCTTGAAAGAAAGCCGCTACCACGGACATACTTCTCCACTACTTCTCTCTTGTCCGACGCGTTTCGGGCTATGCCCTTCCTCATGGACAGCCTTTGAAGAATCACAGCAAGCAAGGTCAAACCACCAGTACATCCCCTCTTTTACTTCAATTAGCACGCTCATATGAGCACTGATATTGCATTATGGGACTGTTAGTATGATTATTACATCACTCATGCCATGGTCAGTGACATGGTCAGTGACATCACTAATTACATCACTGTTGACATCTCAAACAATATCACTAATGACATCGCTGAAGGCATCATCCAGTGAGTATGATTGTTTCGTAAATGTTTCTGGTACTTAAAGCAATATAGTATGCAACTGTATGAGTTAAATTACTATTACTATTACTATTATTACTATTCTTTCTGTACTACTAATGAGTGATACTAATTCTAACATATATTATGTGAGTGACTGTGTATCTATGTGTGAGTGGGTGTCTGTATCGGTGTGTGAGTTGGTGTGTGAGTAGCTGTATGGGTGTATAAGTGGGTGTGTGAGTAGCTGTGTGGATGAGTGACTGAGTGGCTGTGCGAGTGGCTGTATTGGTGAGTGAGTGTGTCAGTATGGGTGAGTGAGTGGCTGTGTGAGTGGCTGTATTGGTGAGTGAGTGGGTGTGTGAGTGACTATATGGGTGACTGAGTGGGTGTCTGAAAGTCGGCACGAGTGAGTGACTGGGTGTGTAATTGGCTGTATGGGAGAATGTGGGGCTGTTTGAGTGGGTGTTTGGTTAAGTGAGTTGGTGTGTGAGTGGATGTATTGGAGAGTGAATGTCTATTGGAATGGCTGTATGGGTGAGTGAGTGGATGTGGGAGTGCTTGTATGGATGTGTGAATGGGTATGTAAGTGGTTGTTTGGGTGTGTGAGTCATTGTGTGAGTGCTTGTCTGGGTTAGGGAGTGGCTGTGTTGAGAGGCTGTATGGGTGAGTGATTGGGTGTGTGAGTAGCTGTATAGGTGAATAAGTGTGTGTGTGAGTAAATGTAGGGTTGAGAGTGTGGCTGTGTGAGTGGCTGTATGGGTGAGTGAATGGCTATATGAGTAGCTGTATGGGTGAGTGAGTGGTTATGTGAGTGTATGAGTGGGTATGTGAGTGGCTCTATGGATGAGTGAGTGGTTTGTGAGTACTTATATGGGTCTATGAATGGGTATATGAATGGTGATGTGGGTGTGTGAGTGGGTGTATGAGAGGTTGTATAGGGGTGTGAATGGATGTGTGAGCGCTTCTGTGGATGATCTCATCAGTGATGTCATTTGAGATGTCATCATTGGTGCCATTAGCAATGTCATTGCTCATTGGCCATGTCATGAGTGATGTAATATGTGAGGTGAAAAGCAGGCGCACTGTGGGGGCGTAAGTTATACTTCATTCAGGTAACTATAACTGCTGAATTTCTCTATTTTTTACGAGTGAAATATGAGCCTAATTATAACATCCCTGTAACCTTTGTCTTTTTCAGTGAATTTCAATGTTTTAAAAATTCTATTTCCTAATTATAACTTCCCTGTAACCTTTTCTTTTTTAGCGAATATACATATAAATACATATGTGTCTATGTGTTTGTATCTGCATAATATCCTGTTTCTCTCTTTACAAATATATCAGATATATATGTGTGTGTATGTGTGTGTATAACACTCTCTCTCACTTGTGTGTGTTTGTGAGTGTATAAGACCTTCTATCTCCATTTTCATATATATTATTTGTGTGTTTGTCTGTCTGTATATAAAACACTCTCCCTCCCTCTACATATGTGTGTTGGTGTGTGTTTGTGTGTGTATAACACCCTCTCCCCACTATATATCATATATATATGTGTGTGCATGTGTATAGCACCCCCTCTCTCGCCACCTCTATTTATGTGTCTGCGTGAGTTTGTGCGAGCATGCGTGGACACAACCCTCTCTCTCGCTCTCTCTGTGTAGATTATTAGATAGAGAGCAGTTTGATGGTGGAACTGATGTATGTTGACGCGACCAGTTGGTGCTAAATTCATTGCTATGTATCGCTGTTAATAAGATTTTATTGAACCCACCCGCATATCTATAGCTTCCCACCCCTTACACCAGTTTAAAAGCACATCTCAGGCTCCTCTATGACACCCCTCTGGCACCTCTTTGGCACCCCCAGCTACCACCATGCGGATGCGTCTAGGGCTCTTCATTGGCACCACTGGACACCTCTTTGGTGCTCCTCGTCCATAACCCGGCAGACACATCACGGAAACGTCACTGTGATGCTCAGATCCTGTGCCATTTCTCATAAGGCACATTCTCTTAGGGACCTCACCACACTGGGCGCTTTTTCATTAATACAATGAATGAGATTGTCATGTATGTTCATATTTCTAGAGGGTACCTGAGCTCGAGGAAGGCGTGTGTTATTTGTTTAACGGTGCATCCTTTGAGAGACCTAGTGCGGCAACCTTGGCATCACATTGTGACTCGAAGTGCGGCCTATGTTGCACACCCAAGCTTTTCAATAAAATATGTTTATTTTTGTTAGAATGTGGAGTATCGATTTTTAGCTTATGTGCACATTTTCATTGATTGTTTTGTATCCGGAATAAAACTATATTGTGATTCTCATGGTAATTTATTATACCTTTGTGACCTGTCCACCGTATTCTGTTACAGCAATTGAAAGGTTATCAAGATTAGGAGATTGATAGACAGATATGAGGTTAGATGAATGGGTAGGTAGATAGAGCACAAGACAGACAAACAGACAGCAGATGACCGAGCTAAGTAGCGAGGTTATTACATTTGTGATAATATCCCACATTTACACAGACACACACAGACGCACACACCCAAGCACACACACAGACACACACAGACACACACACACACATACAGACACACACACAGACACACACACAGACACATGCAGACACACACACATGTGCGAGCACACACACACACAGCAGAATCCACAGAGAGGTGAATAACTCACCAGAATGCACAGTCTACTGGTTTGCCACCCTCCCCACTCTGCCCCTTTAACTCCTCCTCTTCACTCTTTTCCTCTTCCCCTTTCCTCTCTTCCTTTGCTCCTTTACCCTATTCCTCTGCCCCATTACTATCTTCCTCCGACCTTTTGTCCTCTTCCTCTGTCCCTCTACCCTTCTCTTCTGTCCCTTTACCCTTTTGATCTGTTCCTTTACATCTCTGCTTCTCTTCACCCTGCTCTGTCCATTTACCTCTTCCTTCATCTCTTTACCCTCCTCTGCTTCCCCTTTACCTTCTTCTTCTGATACAGACTCCTTACAATCATCATACTATAGAGGAAGAGCCCTTGTGGCATCTCAGCAGCTCCTCACGTTGGGGTCACGCAACATCAACTGCTCTGCATCTTTTTTGCTGATGTTATTATTTAATATTTCCCATTTTATTGCATGGTTTATAACATGCACAGGAATAACTTTCAAATGTAACTACTACAAATATTAAAACTTTCAACACAAATTGCATTTAAGAAACAATTAAACAGATAAAACATAAACATATTTCTGGCTGTGTTGCGCCCAAGCATGGACAGCAATAGTTTCCATAGTTTCCCTTTCAGGCCGGAGAGAACATAAAGAAATTTCACTCTTCAGGCCAGAATTTAAACCAAGCTAATGTGTGTGTGTCGCCTGGCTCCACCTTTCATCACTCAGCAGTTTCAGGAGGAATGGAGACCCAGTACTTGGAGGAGGGAGCTGTTTGATGGCCAACTGGCTGTGCCCCAAACCTCTTGTATACTGTGCTATGTGAACCCCCACACAGCTGTGCATTGCACCTGATATTGATAGGTAGGGGCCTGTACAGTTCGTTTTGTGGTCTAACCCATGCATGGCTGTGCATTCTCTGCCCTGGGCACCTGCTATTTACAGGTAAGGGCTCCGTACGATAATCTCTGTCGGTTCATTAGAGCCACAGGAGGAGGGCCAAGCAGCCCTCGTCCATTAAAAAAAAGGCTTGTCGAGCCCCGGGGAGGTGGCGGTCCCCGGGGCCAAATTTGGCCTTGGGATGGGGGGCCTCGGGTGCCCCCTCCCCTTATTTAAAAAAAAAAAATAAGACCCCAGGACCTGGCCCACCTGGGGGCAAATCAAAAAGGAAACGTGGGAGCCTGCACCTCTTTTTTTTTTTTTAAATTGCCTCGGATTCATGACTCCGTCACGATTTTGCATCAAAAACTTTTTTTACAAGTGCTTTTTTGCTCTGGCGGGGTCTTGCTGGGACCCCAGGACCAGAGCTATGGGGTCAGGGTATTCTTTTTTTTTTTAACTTTTTTTTCTGGGACTCAGCTAAAGCAGAGTCCCAAGATGGCTGCCATCACTTCCTGGTTGAAGTGTTGGCAGCCAATCAAATTTCAAATTTCAGCAGCGGGAATATCGGATCCTCGGAGGATCCACGTCGCTAGATATGCAAATTTTAATTTATTTGTAATTTCTCGACAACTACTAAACGGATTTACACCAAATAACAAAAAGCGTGATCTACAGAACAAAATCTACCTTTCTGCCAAATCTGGTCAAATCAGCAGTTTGGGCTGGTTGTAGTTGTGTTCAAAAACCCCTATGAAAATTAACATGGGAAAAACACTTTTTTTGACCTTTTTCTTGCATGCACAACTAGAATCACCGGGGCATTTAAAAAAAAACGTTTGTGAAGATCCGTCAAACGGCACTAAAGTTATACGCAAGTAAAAAAGTATATTCCTATGAAAACATGGTCCTAACTATAACTATCTACTGGCGACTACCAGTAGGTTATATATATATATATATATATGTCCAAAACAAAGGTTGCCCTCATGAAGATGCCGCACACATCGGGGTACATGCACAAACCACTGCAGGCAGCAGTAAGGTCAGCAGGTCACAAGCGTTTCAATAGCCATACGCGTTTCGAGCTATTTGCAGCTCTTGATCACTGGCGGCAATGAGGCAAGAAGCGGGCTCGTAAGAACAGCTGATTTATTGTTGATTAGAGTCCCACCCACATGGCCGTCACAAACAATGGCATGATGGTTCTTGTAGTTCATATTGCTGCCAAAGAAGACTCGCAGTTCTTTAATCAAGTGGACTCCACTCTTGCCTCAAAAGTAAAATAATATTCCTGTAAGGTGAAAAGCATTGACAACTCCGCTTTCCTCTGCCAATATCTTCCTGCGGCTGAGGCCCCCTCTGCCCATAAAGCGCTCGTATTTCCAAGCACTTGGGAACCGCCTTTAGAGCGTCGGGGCATCCTCGCGGCCGGACTAGCCGCTCAAAAATCCAAAACAAAGGTTCCCCTCATGAAGATGCCGCACACATCGGGGTACATGCACAAACCACCGCAGGCAGCAGTAAGGTCAGCAGGTCACAAGCGTTTCAATAGCCATACGCGGTTCGAGCTATTTGCAGCTCTTGATCACTGGCGGCAATGAGGCAAGAAGCGGGCTCGTAAGAACAGTTGATTTATTGTTGATTAGAGTCCCACCCACATGGGCGTCTTCCTGAGGGCAACCTTTGTTTTGGATTTTTGAGCGGCTAGTACGAGCGCTTTATGGGCAGAGGGGGCCTCAGCCGCAGGAAGATATTGGCAGAGGAAGGCGGAGTTGTCAATGCTTTTCACCTTACAGGGAATATTATTTTACTTTGAGGCAAGAGCGGAGTCCACTTGATTAAAGAACTGCGAGTCTTCTTTGGCAGCAATATGAACTACAAGAACCATCATGCCATTGTTTGTGACGCCCATGTGGGTGGGACTCTAATCAACAATAAATCAGCTGTTCTTACGAGCCCGCTTCTTGCCTCATTGCCGCCAGTGATCAAGAGCTGCAAATAGCTCGAAACGCGTATGGCTATTGAAACGCTTGTGACCTGCTGACCTTACTGCTGCCTGCGGTGGTTTGTGCATGTACCCCGATGTGTGCGGCATCTTCATGAGGGCAACCTTTGTTTTGGATATATATATATATATATATATACATATTTTATATTTATATATATATATATGTATAATGCATGGAGGTGACCAACAAGCCAGGTCTTCGAGCCGGATACATTTACTCCATAGGTGCACTCTGCATGTGCACCCTTTCTTTTCCGTCTGCTACGTGGGCCAAATGCTGTCAAATCTAGACTTTATCTTTAATGCTTTGTTTAAAGGCTTCTTTGCCTGCTCAGCAAAACAAAGCACTTGTCACTTTATAGTGTTCTGTCCACTATATGCTGTATGTAGACGCTCCTTTTTAATGCCTGTTTTACAGAAATCCAAATTGAGAACCCATAGGGAAGGCCTGGTGTTTGTACAGAACCATTCTACTATAGAAACATGCTAAGTGGTGCTAAATATTATGTTCTCAATGCCAATTGAGTCAAGCTAGCCTGGTTGATGAGGGGTAAACTTTGAAACTGGTCCTACGATGCTTGTTTTCCAGTCCAGGGAGAACCTGGCCTGGCAGTTCGGGCTGCACTGTTCCCACGGAGAACAGGGTCAAGACTGATTTGCATATGGCTGGATTTAAACTGGAATGGCATGGGAAGCAAAAAAGCGATGGATTTATGCCCAGATCTCTGTACTGGGGTGAATGTTTGACATTGTTCAACATTCTGTCCATCAATTGTTCTTTTTGCATTTGTCATCCCAAGTGGGACAGGTATGCCCAGATGTGAGTCCCGTGCTCTCCATGCAACTGGACTCAAGCTAGCCTGGCTGATGAAGGGTGAAACCCTGAAACCGGTCCTAGGATGTTTGTTTTCCAGTCCAGGGAGAACCTGGCCTGGCAGTTCGGGCTGGACTGTTCCCATGGGGAACAGGGTCAAGATTGATTTGCACATGGCTGGGTTTAAACCGGAATGGCATGGGGAGCAAAAAAGCGATGGATTTAGGCCCAGATCTCTGTACTGGGGTGAATGTTTGACATTGTTCAACATTCTGTCCATCAATTGTTCTTTTGCAAATTTTATTAGAAGGGCATTAGTTATTAGAAAAAGGTATGAGGTCATCCTTCTGTGATTGCTGCATTGACCCTTCTCCACACTAACTGTTGCATAGATATTTTATGATTTTAGCTTCTTTTAATTGATAATGTATTACTTATTGAATGTTGTATGGATCCTGTTACTATGCTGTTTCTACACCACATAAATTGTACATTGGTAAATGAAATAATATTTTAATAAATTTACTTTTTAACTAAAAAAGCAGTATTTATTCATATTATGTATTATATGTGCTCTTTTTATTGTCTTTTATGGCTCACGCCGAATAAAGATTCGATTCAGTCAGTCAATCAATGATGTCATTTGAAATGTCATCAGTGATGTAATTTAACATTCATTGTGATCAATATGTTATAGTTACTTGAGATAGCAAACACAACAAGATGATGGACGGAGTGCTGAAACTTTTCAACCATTCACACCCAGCCAAGACATCTGGGTTTAATCCATCGTTCTTTTGCTCACAATTCCACCCCAGTTTGGACCCAGCCATATGCAAATCACTCTTGACCCTGCTCCTCATGGGAACAGTCCAGCCCAAACTGCTAGGCCAGGTCCTTCCTGGACCGGAAACAAGCATCCAGGGACTGGTTTCGGGGTATCACCCCTCATCGGTCAGACTAGCTTGAATCCAGTGGCACAGCGAGCAAGGGACCCACTTCTGGGCCTCCCCCTTGCCACCATAGTTATTTGAGATAACTATAACTGGTGAATTTCAGTGGTTTTACTAATTTTAAACAGTACGTTTTAACCAAAACTGTTGCAGGGATTCTGCTCTGGAACAGAACTATGCTTGGGACCATAGAACATCAGTATGTAGGGACTGAGTCACCATATCATAGTATCCATGAGCTCGAGTCTGACAATGCTATAGAGCCACACTTTCCCACCTCCTCTTACCAGAGAAACAAGTGAATTGGCACGCCAGAACACAACACTCTCGATCATCTCAGGAATCTCGGTAACAGGATTCACCCTTTCACTCTATCCCTCGTATTTGTCCACAATAAGATAACCAGGAGACACTAAGAAAGTTTTGAAAATTAATTTAAACTATCGTGCTCTGAAATGCATTATTCGTGCCACAATTAGAAAACAAATGCATTCTAAAAATACTGTTAGCATGGTTAATAAACTGTATGCCATGAAAAGCCCTGTCATTCTATAGGACAGAGTAGCCTAAACCCCCCTCCCCTGCTACTGAAGGTAAATTATTCTATATAAAAGATCTCTTGGATTAGTGGCGGACCCCATACCTTAGCATACACAGATGGAGGCTCTACATCTCAGTAGACACAATGATCTTGTCTCCGAACTTTCATTCCATCTTTGTGTTTTTGTCTCCTGTGCTCATCTATATATATGACAAGACATGTGTGCACATAAACATCAGCTGCATTTCTGTGTTATGTCTAGGGGCTAGTTCCTGGCCAGAAAGAATAACAAGGGACATTGATGTTTGATCTTGTCCATGATGTTCAGACCAAATCCCATGAAAAGAACAGAACATGAAAACATATACAGGTTCCGTGGGAAAGTATAATGTGGCACAAAAGCCAGCGTGTTTATATAGTAACGTGTGCAAAAGAAAATGAGGAATAACGTGCACAGTTAGGCTAGCATAGGGAAAACTAAAATGGGCCATGCAGGAAACATATGACAACATCACTGAGCTATAATGCCCCTTTAACCTTAGTTTTTTCAGTGAATATATATATATATGTATATAAACAACATATATATGTATATTTATATATATATATGTGTGTATATATATATATATATTCACTAAAAAAACAAAGGTTGCAGGGACGTTATAGTTAGGCTCAGGTTTCACTCATATAAAACCAGTGATATTCAGCAGTTATTGTTAGCTGTGCTAACTATAACTCATGCCCCGCAGTGCACTGGATATGACCTCACATATTACATCACTCATGACATGGTCAGTGACATCACTGATGACATCATCCATTGATTGTGAGTGTTTTTAAAAGGTTTATGAGTGTTAAATATATATACCAAGTTGTATCAGTGAATCAGTGAGTGTATGAGTGCCTATATGGATGATTCAGAGGGTGTGTGACTGACTGTATAAGTGAGTGATTAGGTGTCTCAGTGAATGTATGGGTGAGTGACTGGTTGTGTGAATGTCTGTATCGGTCTGTCAGTTGGTATCTAAGTGGCTGTATGGGTGTGTGATAAGTTGTCTGAGTACCCATATGGGTGTCTGTGTGGGTGGGTGAGGGTGTGCTTGACTGCCTGTATGGATGAGTGAGTCAGTGGCTGTATGGGTCAGTGAGTGTGTGTTTTTAGGGGCTGTATGGGTGAGTGAGTGTGTGTATGGCTGTGTGGGTGTGTGAGTGGATGTGTCAGTGGTATATTGGTGAGTAACTGGATATGTGAAAGGCAGTGTAGGTGAGTGATGGGATATATGAGTAGCTATGGGTGAGTGAGTGAATGTGAGAGTGGTTGTATGGGTGAGTAATTGGCTGTGTGATTGACTGTATGGGTGAGTGACTAGGTGTGTGAATAGCTCTATGGGTGACTGACTCAGTGTGTGAGTGGCTGTATGGTTGTATGAGTGGCTATGTCAGTGGCTGCATTAGGGAGTGAGTGGTTACATGAGAGGCTGTATGGGTGAGTGAGTGGATCTGTGTGTAGATCTATGAATCAGTGAGTGGGTGTGTAAGTACTGGTATGGGTGTGTGAATAGGTTTGTGAATGGTTGTGTGGGAGTGGGTGTATAAAAGCTTCTATGGGGGTGTGAATCAGGTGGGCAACTAGAGCCAAATTTCGGAGGGCTGAAAAAGATTTCGGGGGGTATAAATCTTCCCGCCATAGGCAGAGTGGCTCTAAGAAGGGGTGAAAACACAACAGAAGCCTCATTAACAAGTAAATGGTCTTTAAAAGACCTGTGAAGTACTCGGGTGCGGCTGCAATTAGATGGTCGCCAGCACGCGAAGCTGTCTCAGCCCGGGCTGACACACACGACGGGGGGGCTGAAGCCCGTTGAGCCCAATGGGTGTTGCGCGCCTGGTGTGAATAGGTGCATCAGTGATTCTGCAGATGATGTCATCAGTGATCTCATTTGAGCTGTCATCAGTGATGTCACTGGCCATGTCATGAAAGATGTAATATGTGAGGTCATAAGCAGTGAATTGCGGGGGCGTGAGTCATAGTTAACTCAGCTAACTATAGCTGCTGAATTTCACTAGTTTTGTATGAGGGAAACCTGAGCCTAACTATAACGTCCCTGTAACCTTTGTTTTTTTTAGTGAATTTCTATTTTTTTTTTAACTAGTAGTTGTGTTTGCAGGGTGGTGGAGAAAGGGGGCCTCCGACAAGCTCTCAGCAATTCCGCTGTGTGCGACTTACTGGAGGAACAGGATGGGCAGATGGACCCCAAGTACCCTCAGCAGCCAAGGGGACTTCATCCCCCAACCTGCAGTGCACCAGGAGACGCATTTGCAGAGTGGTGGAGAAAGGGGGCGTGGCCTCAGAAGTCCTCTCAGCAATCCCATTGTTTGGGACTTACTGGAGGTAACAGGAGAGCTTGTTGGCCCCAAGGACCCTCTGCAGCCAGGGGGACTTCATCCCCCAACTAGTTGTGTGCCAGGAGGTGCGTTTGCAGAGTGGTGGTAAGATGGGGCGGGACCTCCAGCAATTAGCCAGCGGTTTTATTTCTATTAATTTTTTTAATTTATTCGGGGAGGAGGGCTGCGTGCCCTTCCTTCCCTGGGCCAATTTGGGCCCCGGGGACTCCACCCCTTGGGGCCAGCCCTTGTTTGAATGGGGGAGGGGGCCATGCGATCCCCCTCCCTGGCCGATTTCATCCCCGAGGGACCCCATACCCCAGGGCCTAGCCTCTAGTGTGGGTGCCCTGATCCCACTGAGGGCACCCACTTAGATGTGTCGGGGACCACAGGGGGAGCCTCCAGGCCCTTGTGGTACCTGCCAGTTCCCACCTCCTGCGGGAGCCGGTTTTGCTTTGACAGAGAGGGAGTTTCTAGCATTCAGCTCCCTCTCTGTCAAAGCAATTGGGCTCCGCTTTGAGAAAACGAGACCAAAATGCTCCTGTTTGCCCAAAGTGGAGCAGTTTGCTGTGGCTTGGCGGGAGCAGTAAAGATCCTGCCACGCAATAACAAACAGCCATGTCCCAGGGTTGGGCACCCCAGGACACTGTAGGAGCTGGCCCTGGGTGATAGCGGTACCCAGGGCCATCTTTGGCTCCAGGAGGGGAGCCACGTGGCCCCCCTCCAATGTTTACTTTAGCCCCGGAGAGGTGGCAGTCCCGGGGGTCCACAACGCACCCCCTAAATTATATTACATGAACCCCGGGGAGGTGGCACTCCCTGGTGCTGTGAGGGTGCTGCCACATTTCTATGTTAATTGCCCTGGGGAGGTGGTGGTCCCCGGGCTGTGAGGGGGCCGTATGGGCCCTCCCACATTTCTATAAGTTAATTGCCCCAGGGAGGTGGGGGTCCCCGGGGCTGTGGGGGCCACACAGGCCCCTGCACTTCTATAATTCATTGCCTCATGGAGGTGCTGGACACCGGAGCTGTGGGAGAGCCACATGCCCCCGCATATTATTACATATGCTCCCAGGACTTGGCCCACCTGGGGACTTTTTAAAACACAAGTGTGAATTTCTGAATTTGTTGTGACCTTGCAGTAAAAATGTAAAAAATAAATGCTTTTTTTGTGTGATGGAGTCCCAAAATAACCCGAAGACCATGACTTGGGGGTCAGGGTATTCCTACACAGGACCCTTTTATTTATTTTCACGTTTTGGGGTGGAACTCGGTGAAGCCGAGTGCCAAGATGGCTGCCAGCACTTCCAGGTTGAAGTGTTGGCAACCAATCAGAGCTGTGCATTTCCCTGCACAAGGTCGTCTTTTTTTGCGATTAATCACGATGTCTCCGCAAATTATCCTCGAACACAGACATCACTATCTTTTTCTTCTTAAATTTCTCAAAAACTACTGAATGGATTTGCACCAAATAACAACAAGCATTGGCATAGCCAATCGGTCTCGCTTTTGGGACCTTATAAGTATTTCGTTATGCAGCACAATATCCTTGGTGCAACAACATTAACTGTTGCATGGTTAAACACTTATAAGGTCCCAAAGGCGAGACCTTTTGGCTATGCCAATGCATGTTCTGATAGCAATCTAAATGAAGACCCCTGTCGCAGTGACGAGGGGAATGGCTGCTCTCCATGATTTCACTGATGGCGTAACAGATGGCTAGAAATTGTCTGTTATTCTCAGTTACTTGCGCATAATGAGGTCACCTAAACTGGATGACTGGTCACTCCGACCGATAGTGCAATCATTGCGACTCTGCAAAATGTAGAAATACCTGCAAAAAGGTTTTCGTAGGTATTTTTTCTGCAAAATATTAAAGATCAATCTATAGCTTGCAACCGAAAGCTATACTTCACCTAACATCTGTTTTTGAAAAGGTGACTTATGAGAAATTGTAAGGAAAAAACTCAGAATGTTTGGACTCCTCAAAAACAGCATATGTAAGTCCTCTTTTGGCAGGATGTATCTTCACAGTGAGAGTAAGTGACATTGAGGGGTATTCATTTTATAAAGGGTTTCCTCATAAAGTGGTCGAACAAATGGCAGCGGAGACTTGCGGGGGCCACATTGCCTAAATGTATTAAATAAGAAGGCTTTTAACAATGTAGTATTTCCAACCCCACTCACAGAATTAATAAAATGGTTACTTGCTGGAAAATATGGACTGAGGTGATAGATTCATGGAGACGTGAATGAGTTATTTGGGAGAAGGACTGCTTCTGGGCAGGCTTGTGTATTTAAAAGGTTTTAGCGTTCCAACTCATGTCACGTGCCTATTGTATTTATGCATTTGCTGGTGCTATTGCAAGGCCAGTAAAGCTGGGAAAGAATCGTCACATTTCCCTTTATGCTCTCAGCAGAAACAATGATTTAAACTCGAACTTTAGCACTTAATTTCAGTTTGGAAAACACGTACCTGAGTTTTCCATAATAAGATCATCATCTAACTTACACGTTACAAATATAATATACTGTTAATCAACCTGCTTTTTAATTCCATTTACATATTGTGTGATATGAGGTGCCTCGAGCTGCTTAAAGGTCGCCTTGGTTAACATACCTCTAATATAATGCTTTTTGGGGTGGGGGTGGAGGGGAGTTAGTTGATGGAGGATGTTATTGAGGTGCACAACTACAGCTTTAAAAATATCCGTAAATATTCAAATATGTTGTCTGCAACAGGGCCTTCAGGAACCACATTTCTGGAAAAAGACAGAGCGAGCCACAGAGACCTCTGCCACGCAGTCTCATGATGACGGCTCGAATATCTTGGCCTCGTCGCGTCTAGGAAAAAAGCATTGGCAAAGCCAATAGGTCTCGGTTTAGCTATGCTGTACATGCTTTTATGAAGCTTCCTTCAGCCTAGCTGGTTTGATAGCCTGGCAGGCTGAGGCAACAACTGTGCAACTGTTACTGACGCTTGCAGATGCAAGGTCAGTGTAAGCACCAAAAGCTGATAACCGCATTAACCTAATAAATAGATAAGAAACATGAGGGACAGAGAGGGTAAGTAAGACGACCGGTGGCAGGAGGGGGACTGGAAAAAAAAGCTGCTGGAGAGGCGAAACTATGTCACGTGAACACGACAGAGAAGTTAAAGCCCAACGACGACCTCCTTCTTCGTCTTTCAAAAAAAAAAAACAGCAAACAGGAAGCCTGGACATGAAACATAGGAGGTGTATCTCAGTGCACCCACGATCGTGAAACATGCATGGCAACCCTTCCCAAACCAGGCGAGAGGATCCTGTACCTGGGACTTAGATCCTGTTTCCTCTGCTAGAATCTTTACTGACTTAATTGCATGAAAAACACTGATCGACTTGAATAAGTGAAGGCAGATAAAGGCAATCAGAAAGCCAGTTTAATGTGATTGACAGATTGGGAGTGGCTCAGTTGCTGTTCTTCTCTCAATAAAGAGTGTTATTGGTTAGCAAAAAAAAGCCCTTGCCCCAAAAAGCTACGAGCACCACTCACCGGAACGAACCACCCACTGTTGCCTCGGAAGTAAATGTGCTGCAGATTTTGTAAGTAACTGACCAGCCCAGTCTGAAGTTATCGCTCAGCTGTATTTGGACGTGTGTTTGGTATAACGTGGAATCTGTGAAGTCTCTGTTTTTGGGAAAACAGCAGATGTTTCAGCAGCGTTGTTTTAATTTACTTTGCTTTACCGCTCACAGACCTCAAGTTTTTCATATCCAGGCGTAGGTAGCTGCTTTTTTTGGAGACTTTAACGGTCTGGGACAATCGGAAAAGCACCGGGCAAGCAGGCACGGGACGAGGGAGGGACGAAGCAACAGCGGGAAGAGGGATTGGAGGATGAGGCAATTCAATTGGATGTGATGCTCCTGAGGCTGTGTCTACTCTGCCAATGCGCGTTGAAGTGAATGCCCTCCCACAGCACGAGGCTGTGTTCGTGCCTGCCACAAAGTTTACTCTCATGGCAATGTTATACATAAATCCAGTAACCCCACTTAGGATGTAGATTAACTCAATATTGCAGAGCCTACTGTGACACATGGCCCCCAGGGTGGCATTTAAAAATGTTATGCTAGATTATAAACACTTGTGTATCTCGTACGTCCCTCGCGCGCGACGATAAAAGTGAAGGTGTAACCTAAAGGACGCGAGTGGTGCGCGCGCGCATAGCGAGCATTGGAGAGGCGGAGCTCACGCGCGACCATAAAAGTGAAGGCGAAACCTAAAGGACGCGAGTGGTGCGCGCGCATAGCGAGCATTGGAGAGGCGGAGCGAGGCGCGCGCGTTCATTAATGGACCCTGCTGCTGGGGGGGTCAGTGACTCCACTCAGGGAGGGGATGTTTTCGTTAGTTCACAGCCAGGTAGGGTGCCAGCTCTGGTGGCCACTGAGGTTGCAGGGAAGTGACAGGCGCAGGTGATAAACTGCCCGCCTTACTTTCACTGGCTCTTGAAGTACCTCGTGTCCCTTCCCTCGTTCCCTGATTTAGATAAAGGACATAGAGATAGGCTTTCCTGCTCGTGAACTTGGGGGTCTCATGAATTAGCTAGATTGCAAACACCTCCTCCTGCTCTTTAAAACGAGCGGGGAGGAGGGGGGGCGACGCGAGTGGTGCGTGCGCGCGTGCCACAGCGAGACATCTGGTTTTAATTATCGCACCCGTGTCAGGGCACGATAATTGAAACCACATGGCGCCCGTGCGGGTAACCGCAGGGAAAAGGCCATGACGCACGAGCGTCTGGTCAGCTTTTTCAAACCCACTACATAAAGTCTTCGCCAGAGCAGCGCTTGCGCGCTACTCTAGGCTCGAACTAAAAAGCACAATCTGTGTAACAACATCTACCTTTCTTCCAAATTTGGTGTAATTCTGTTCAGCGGTTCAGGCTGTAGGTTTGACTACGTGTCCTATGGGAATTAGCATGGGAAAACACACTTTTTTTTAGCTCCATTTTTCTCGGTCTCTGCTTGATGGATCACCCTGAAACTTGCAATGCACAACAAGACTTACCATGACATTTTTTTTTAAAACAAATTGGGAAGATTCGTCAACCGGCGCCAAAGATATAGGTAAGTCAAAAATGATTTACCTATGTAAACTAGGTCCTAACTATAACTACCTACTGGCAACCGCCAGTAGGTAATATACGTATATATATATATATATATATATATATATATATATATATATATATATATTTCAACTCCACGTTTGATAAAGATCCACACAAACGGAGATGACTGTATATATATATATATATATATATATTATCTACTGGCGGTCGCCAGTAGATAGTTATAGTTAGGACCACGTTTCTATAGGAAAAGCGTTTTTTGATTTGCTTATTACTTTGGCATCGTTTGTTGAATGTTTACGAAATTTTCCCAAAAACTTCTCTTTTCAGATCAGCTCCTATGTTGAAAGTTTAGGGGTGATTCGTCAAGGGGGGGCTGAGAAAAAAGGGGGGTCCCAAAACGTGTTTACTCCATGCAATTTCCATAGGAAACTTTAGACAAGGCTACAGGTCAAACTGCTGAACGGAATTACGTCAAATTTGGCAGGGAGAAAGGTCTTGGTCCAGAAAGCACGCTTTTGTTTAAATGGGGTAAGTCCGTTCAGTAGTTTTAGAGAAATATCAAAATTTACAGATATTGATATTTGAGAATTCTGACATCTGATTGGCTGAGGCGTTGCGAGCACGAGCGTGCGACTCATTGGCTGCGAACTGTTGAAACTAGGAAGTGTTGGCAGCCATTTTGTGACTGAGTTGAAAGGCGTAGGCGGAAAAATAAGAGAATAATTTTATAAGAGGGTATAGTAGGAACACTGTAGTCTTAGTTTAAGCAGTCTGCACGGTGCAGAGGCAGGGAGTTTGAATGTTGCGTAGGCCGTGGAAATCACGTCCGCAGAACAACGGTGCATGGTATTGCGGCAAGGTTGCGTAGGCTCTGGAAATCCCGTTGGGAAAACAATGCGCCGAATTGCGGCAAGCAGTGTGTAGGGTGCACACACAGGTAGTGTGAATGTTGCGTAGGCTGTGGAAATCACGTCCGCAAAACAACGATGCGCGGTATTGCGGCAATGTTCAGTAGGCTGTGGAAATCATATCGGGAAAATAACAATGCGCCGTATTGCAGCCTTCCTTCACCTTCCTTTAATATAATGCGCAGTAATGTTTATTTATAATGCGGTGTTCACTTTTATCACGGACAGTGAACAAAATTAACGTTTAATTGGCTGAGGTGTTCCAACAACGAGCTCAATGTTCATTGGCTGCGAACCATTCAAAGTAAAAGTGTTGCCAGCCATTCCCTCCCCTGCGTGGAGTAGCAAGGACATCTGATTGGTTGACGTGTTCCAAGCAGGACGTTCCTAAGCTTAATGTTCATTGGCTGTAAACCATTGAAAGTAGAAGTGTTGCCAGCCATTCCCTCCCCCTCCGCGGAGCATCAGGGACATCTGATTGGGTAATGTGTTCCAAGCAGGACCTTCCCAAGCTTAATGTTCATTGGCTGTGAAGCATTAAAAGTAGAAGTGTTGGCAGCGATTCCCTCCCCCTCTGGGGAACACCGTGGACATTTTATTGGCTTAAGTGTTCCAAGTACAACTTTGCTCATTATTGGCTGGGAACGTTTCACTGTTGTGAAGCGTTTTGTGATGCACTTCAATGGAGTACGGGAAAACAAAGTAGTAGCGGGTAGGGTAGGAACACTATTAACTCTATAAAGTGGTCACAAGGTGGTGAACAGGGATTGTGAAGGTAAAAATTGTTTTTTATATATTTTAAGGGCCATTTATATAATTGGCGTGGGGTGTACAAATCACGGCGGGAAAATAACAGAGTGTGTTGCGGTCTTCTTTTATTAAGTTTGCGGGTGGGATACTTCCCAGTAGCACTATTTACTTAGAATGTGGTGTTTACTTTTGTGACGGGGAGGTGTGGTTGCGCAGCAAAAATTTCAGTCTAGGTTTGAAACAGTTTTTATTAAGCAATTACAAATAAACTTTCTTCGAAAACTGAAGCTGTATATATCAAAGAGGTGACAAATAAAAACGCAATTCATAAAATATCCCTTAAGCGTGGCCACACCCTCCCTTTTTTTGTGCTATAGTTTGTAAAAGTGTTGCCCCATATTCTTGATAATATAAGAGGGCATGAGTTACTTGCTACAAGAAACACTCCTGCACTACATCATCTCAGGTCACAACAACAATAACAAGTAAAAAACTGTTAAACACAAATGACTTTATATTACATAGAAATGTACGCTTCATCATTTCTTACAATTTCTAGTCTGTAGAACTCTGGAAAGTTCAGTCGTAGTGCTTAGAGGTCGCTCACTGCTCCGCTAACAGATCACGAACTCCTTTAAGAACATATAGGATAGTAGTAATATATACACTATTATTCCTATCAATTCTATAGGGAGAACGAGAATAGGAACCACAACAGAGAAAAAGAGAAATACGAAAAAATCATTCAAAAATGTAGGGTTTATCAAAGGCATTCAGTAAGAAAGTGTGTATGCAAACAATCTTTTTAAACTGCAATTTTGAAAAATATTCTCACTGTAAAAATATCTGATCAAGTAAGTTATAAAGGTCAGTAAGCTGTATTTCAGATGGTTTACTCCTGGCGGCGACAAATCTCCAATTCCTGTTGTGTGAAAATATGACACTCTAATACAATATAGAGAGTGACACTGATTGCACACAAAAAGGAAAAGGAAAATAAAGTCATGAACACAAAACAAGATCAATAACGAAATACTTTCCAGCAGTGAATATGTTCAGAGCTTCTTTTATCCGGGACTTCGAAAACTTTCAACTTCGCGCCGACGGGTCATAAACTCCTCTGAGATCATAATGACTGTGAATATTACAATATACATACTCACACTATATGATCCCAAGGGGGAAACAGAGTAAGAAGCAGAAGCTGCTGACGTTACATATAAATCTTTAGTCTTCGCGCCGACGGGTGATAAACTCCTCTGAGATCACAATGACTGTTAATATTTTAATATACATATTCACAGTATATGATCCCAAGGTGGAAACAGAGTAAGAACCAGAAGCTGCTGACGTTACATATAAATCTTTAGTCTTCGTGCCGACGGGTCACAAACTCCTCTGAGATCATAATGTGTGGTTATTATAATATACATACTCACACTATATGATCTCAAGGGGGAAATAGACTACAAACTAGAAGCTGCTGACGTTACATATAAATCTTTAGTCTTCGCGCCGACGGGTCACCAACACCTCTGAGGTCAAGTACAGTGTCAATATTATAATATACAAAGTCACACTATATGATCTAAAGGAGCCAGAAAAGGAACAATGTTTGCTGTATTCTGTCTGTTTCTGAAAACAAGCTGCTGACGTTACATATAAATGGCAAAAACAACCAATAACACTTTTTTCTAAATACAAATGTTTAAATATTGACAAATAGCTACGTATTATAAATATCTACTATGCCATAATCAAACAACTTACAACTCTGGAATATGTTTTGTTGCTGCAAAACAAGAATCCGACGCTAGGAAAGGGAACGTGCATCACAGAATGGACACGCATAAATAACTCACATAAACGAAACTAATCAAACAACGGGTGTGGTATATATACTTTTTGGCTATTGAGTAGTCTATGGAAGGAAGATGCGGCTCCGCCCATTTAGAGGTCACGTTTTACAGTTGACACGTGCTCACGTTTTCACTGTTTAACTTGTGCACGTGTTGGGAAAAGTTACAAAATGTGAAGCGGTAAAGGTTTCGATTTCGATCCTAACACGTATAAGGTCCTTAATATGTACATACGTTGGAGAGCTTAAAAACTGTTACCCGGCAAACCGTGTCATTTCCATTCTCATGACTACAAACATCTATTAATTGCCGTAATTCTAAATAGAAGACATAAAAAAAATATCGTTCAGAATAGAAAAAAATACGTGCTAATATTTCTCATCACTATGGTTTTAAATTAAAAAATGCCAGCATTTGTAAAGCGTACAGCTTCCCCGGAAAGGTGTGCCGGCGCTCAGGGGTGTCGGGAAGATTAAGCAAGGTGTTGCCCACAGTGACATAGTGGTGGGCTAACGTGCCGCTGGAGCCGGGAATCGAACTGTGAACGCTGTTGTTCGAAGTCAGGTATCATAGCTGCTGTGTCACACATTTTCCACACTTAAATGTTAATTAGTGCTAATTAAGTTTTAAACATTGTTAAATTATAACTTATAACAGACTACTGTTACAGTTAGAATTTCACTACAAAACGTATGCACGTCTTTTTAAAATTTACTTAAAAACAATATAGGTTTCAGGGACATTGTAGTTAGAAATTAGTATTTATAAAACCTTTGAAATTCACAGAAAAAACCATAGGTTTTACAGACGTTATAGTTAGAAATTAGCATTTAAAAAACTTTAGAAATTCACTGAAAAAAACCATAGGTTTTAGGGACGTTACAGTTAGTTGGACATTTCACTGATATATAACCAGAGAAATTCCACCGTTATAGTTAGTTGAGCTAACTATAACTCGCGCACCCGCAATGCACTGCTCATGACGTCACATATTACATCATTCATGACATGGTCAGTGACATCACTCATGACATCACTGATGACATCTCAAATGACATCACTGATGACATCATCCCGTGACTGTGTTTCTGTAATTTTTAAATATGTTTTATATATATATTCCTAGGTGTATTGAAGAATGAGTGGGTGTATAAGTGTCTGGATAGAGGATTTAGTAGGAGGGTGACTGGCTGTATAAGTGAGTGATTGAATGTGTCTTACTGAATGCATGGGTTAGTGACT
This sequence comes from Calotriton arnoldi, assembly GCA_963921515.1. Lineage (NCBI taxonomy): Eukaryota > Metazoa > Chordata > Amphibia > Caudata > Salamandridae > Calotriton > Calotriton arnoldi. The sequence continues at coordinate 3,481,695 of CAWUFW010000039.1, forward strand.
AAACTGTGTGAATGTCTGTATCAGTCTGCCTGTTGTTGTGCAAGCTGCTGCATGGGTTGTTCAGTAGATATATGAGTGTCTATATAGGTTATTGATTGGTTGTTTGAGTATTTTTTGGGGGAGATTGAGTGTGTGTGTGGGTGGGTCTGAGGTGTGTGACTCTGTGCATAGATGTGTGAGTAGTTGATTCACTGGATGTATGGGTTCAACAGTGCATGTGGAAACACGTGTATGGGTGCGTGAGTGTGTGTATCGGTGTGTTGGTGAGTGAATGGATGTCTCAGTGGTACATGTCCAAGTAACTACATATGGAAAAGGCAATGTATGTGAGAGTTGAAGTATATAAAGGACTCTACATGATAGTTGGTGATTTTGAGACTGGCTGTATAGTTGAGTCTGTACTTGTATCACTGATTATATAATAGAGTAAGTATGCATTAGTATCTGTATGAATAAGTGAGGTGGTGTGTGCATAATTGTATAGGTGAGTAAATGGGACTGTGATAGATTCTTTGCATGACTAAGTAGGTGTGTGAGTAACTGCATGGATGAGTGGCGGTGTGTGATTGTCTGTATAGGTGTATGAGGGCATATGATACTGTTGTATTTATGAGTGACTGCATGTATGCGTGATTGTATGGATGAATGAGTAGATGTGTGTGTAGACCTAGCAATCAGTGAGTGCGTATGTAGTAACTGGTATTGGTGTGTTAACGATTTTGAAAATGGTTGTCTGTATTTTACAGTGGGTGTATTAAAGGTTATATTAGAGTGTGAGGAGATGCATCAGTTTTTCACGTGGATGATGTCATCAGTGATGTCATTTGAGATGTCATCAGTGATGTCATGAGTGATGTCACTGACAATGTCATGAATGATGTAATATGTGACGTCATGAGCAGTGCATTGCGGGTGCGCGAGTTATAGTTAGCTGAACTAACTATAACGGTGGAATTCCTCTGGTTTTATATCAGTGAAATGTCCAACTAACTATAACGTCCCTAAAACCTATGGTTTTTTTCAGTGAATTTCTAAAGTTTTTTAAATGCTAATTTCTAACTATAACGTCTGTAAAACCTATGGTTTTTTCTGTGAATATATATATATATATATATATATATGCAAAAACAGAAGCAGAGAACTCTGGGTAGTTCTCAAGTTTAGGTGGAAAGCAGCTCCAGTAAGAGCACTCTCAACACCAGTGACACTCTAAATTTGCTCACCTCAAATGTCTGCTTTTCTATCAAAGTCTTTAAGCATAGGATTAGCGCAGTGCTATCCACGCCAAGATAGAAAGGGACAAAGTCCTTTGCAATTTTTACAGCAAAGTCTTTAAGCATAGGATTAGCACAGTGCTATCCCTGCCGAGCTGTAAAATGGCCAAAGCCTTTTACCACTCCAGGCACAGTATTACAGCTTTGGATTGGTAAAATACCATCCAAGCCAACCTGAAATGAATAAAAGCAACCCCTGACATGTGTTTCGCTCTCGTTAGAGCTCTTCAGAGAGGTATAGCTTTGTCCAGACACAAGGGAGCACCCAGTATAAGTCAAAACAAAACCCTTTCAGGCATAGAGTGACGAATAAATTATGCAAAAACAGAAGCAGAGAACTCTGGGTAGTTCTCAAGTTTAGGTGGAAAGCAGCTCCAGTAAAAGCACTCTCAACACCAGCGACACTCTAAATTTGCTCAACTCAAATGTCTGCTTTTCTATCAAAGTCTTTAAGCATAGGATTAGTGCAGTGCTATCCACGCCGAGATAGAAAGGGACAAAGTCTTTTGCCATTTTTACAGCAAAGTCTTTAAGCATAGGATTAGCACAGTGCTATCCCTGCCGAGCTGTAAAATGGTCAAAACCTTTTACCACTCCAGGCACAGTATTACAGCTTTGGATTGGTAAAATACCATCCAATCCAACCTGAAATGAATAAAAGCAACCCCTGACACGTGTTTCGCTCTCGTTAGAGCTCTTCAGAGAGGTATAGCTTTGTCCAGACACAAGGGAGCACCCAGTATAAGTCAAGACAAAACCCTTTCAGGCATAGAGTGATAAATAAATTATGCAAAAACAGAAGCAGAGAACTCTGGGTAGTTCTCAAGTTTAGGTGGAAAGCAGCTCCAGTAAGAACACTCTCAACACCAGCGACACTCTAAATTTGCTCACCTCAAATGTCTGCTTTTCTATCAAAGTCTTTAAGCATAGGATTAGTGCAGTGCTATCCACGCCGAGATAGAAAGGGACAAAGTCTTTTGCCATTTTTACAGCAAAGTCTTTAAGCATAGGATTAGCACAGTGCTATCCCTGCCGAGCTGTAAAATGGCCAAAACCTTTTACCACTCCAGGCACAGTATTACAGCTTTGGATTGGTAAAATACCATCCAAGCCAACCTGAAATGAATAAAAGCAACCCCTGACACGTGTTTCGCTCTCGTTAGAGCTCTTCAGCCCCCCCTGGACATACACATACCGTGCACGACACAAGAGCCACAAAAAGTGCATGATGACGCACATTGCCAAAAAACAACACACGTGTGGCCAGAAGAACAAGAAACAGTCACACAGCACTGAAGTAACAACCAAAAACTTTATTGAAATACAACACAAAACACCAATGCGGAAGACTCCTGTCGGGTCCGTCAGGGACAATCTCGACGGCACAGCCTGGAAAATAAAGCACAAAATCAGAACGTGTGTCATGCGCACATCAAAGGACCGAGACACAGAGAAACAGAGAAGGAAAGAAAGGCAGAGAGAGAAAGAGAGAGAAGGAAAGGAAGGGAGAGAGAGAGTGAGAGAGAGAGGGAAGGAAAGGAAGGGAGAGAGAGAGTGAGAGAGAGAGAGAGGGAAGGAAAGGAAGGGAGAGAGAGAGAGTGAGAGAGAGAGGGAAGGAAAGGAGAGAGAGAGAGAGAGAAGGAAAGGAGAGAGAGTGAGAGAGAGAGAAGGGAAGGAAGGGAGAGAGAGAGAGACACCGCCGCCCCTGCGCACCCAGGCCCCACTGTTCACCTGCTGCCACTGGTGTGTCTCCAACCACGTGCCGGGATACACTGCAAGCCACCAGGTCTGCAATCTGTAATCGAGGCCAGAGTCAATCATGGCAGAGTCCATCACACAGCACACAGCAACAACGCCTGTCCGTCCCTGCGCACGCATGCAGCCGCACCCCACCCCCTCCCGCCAGCCAGCGCTGGCTGTCCGCACTTGCGCACCCCGGGCCCACTGCTCACCTGCCGCCAATGGTGTGTCCACCAGTGGGCATACCACGTGCCCGTGCAAGCTCCAGGCCCGCCACCATGGCATGGTCCACATCATGCGGAGCCGCCCCGCGGCCCAGCAGGTCCCACACATGACGCTGAGTCCTGAGTCATCAATGCAGAGACCACATCAGTGCACACGTCATCATAGCAGGCTCCACACCAGCTCAGCTATTTCGGTGCCACTAACCCTGTGCAACCCCAGTCAGCGCCACGTGGTGGTAGGCCCGTGATGGGCGCAAGGCTTCGGGTGCCTCTAACCCTGTGCAACCCCAGTCAGCACCACATGGTGGTAGGCCCGTGACGGGTGCAAGGCTTTGGGTGCGACCAACCCTGTGCGCAACAACTCATGGGACCTTTATGATTGAGAACCGTGGAGCATCCATCATCCAGTCACCACCGGCAATGGGGAATGTGACGTCGTCGGCCCCTTATATTGGCGGGGTCACATGGCCTGTGACGCCTGTGCCGAAGGGGTGTGGTGTGTGTGCAAACCTGCCCTCAGGGAGTGGCCGTGACATGCTGACAACTAGACCAGTGATCTGCATACCACCTGCGAGTAAGCCTGCGACATATAGCTATGTGGGCCCCCCTCGGGGCGTAAGCGGAGTAGTCTGGCCTGGCGTACGCCGGACCAGCGCAGGGCTGGCAACAATGACTCAGGGACTCCGGGCGTGGTTCAGTCCATATCCGGACAAGGAAGTGACTAATGCATATGTCCCTGTTGTAGTGTCAACGGCACCCGGAACACAATAGGCAATGTAGCACACTGTGACTGGCATCCCACTAGATGAGCATCATTGACGTAAGGGAAATCACTGTCCCTACATTCATCCACACATTCATACATGAATGATGAAAGACATGACACAGCAGTGCATCTCTGGATGTTTATTGCACATCCAGTGGAGTTTTGCAGCTGGAGCGGTACAGGGCCATGCCGAGCACACTACACAATATGGGCCCGTGGAGGGTCAGCCAGAGTCCATCCGGGGATGACAAGTACTGCGGAAGAGGAAGGGTACAGTCCGCAGTCTGGTCGCCGTGTCATTGGTCATCAAACAGGATATGGCAGTCCATGTCGCGGTCCAAGGTGAGTGCAGCGGAGTGTGTCGGGGGTCAGTGGAAGGTCATGGGGCCATGTGCGGCACCAAGCAGAAACGGGCCAGGTGGGGGAAATGAATGCTATTGCCTCCTTCTGAACTCAATCCCATCCACGTCCTCGTCCTCGGATGTGTGCTCTGCCCCACCTGTGGGTGTTGCAGTACCGGCTGCGGCACTGTGTGCCACTGACACATCAGGGGCCGGAGGAGGAATGTCGGCCACACTGTGTGGCAGTGACACATCAGGTGCCGGAGTGGATACGCCTGCCGCACTGGGAGGCACTGAGACACCAGGGGGCGGAGATGTGGATGGTGTGGGGGCAGCAGCATTCATCATCGCCATGCCTTGTGGCAGCAATGCCATGATGAGGATCTGTAGGGCATGGTAGATCCCAGCTACATTTCGCTGATGTGCAGCGGTGGCTGCCATCCTTTCTGCCTCCATCCGCACCATGTCCTCCATGAGCCTACGCATGTGTGCCAGCTCACGGCTGGGATCGCTGGAGCCACTCTGAGCGGACAGGCATTCTTCTCTCCGCGTCATGACTCCAGCGATGTCAGTCAGGGCTCGTTGGAGACCATGGAGCGGGCCGTGGGTGCCCGTTAGGGACTGGAGCTGGTCCCTGATGGGACCTAGACACCCATGGATGGCGTCCAGTTTGGTGGCCATGAGGTCGAACCCCACCCGCACCTGCTCAGCCGTCTCCCTCTGGCCCTCCAGCACACGGCGTTGGAAGGCCATGTGTTGTTCCTGGGGGTCTTGGGAGACTGCCGGGGCTGTGGGTGCCTCCTGCTGGGTGGTTTGGGTAGTGGGTGGGGTCTCCTCGATGCAGCTGGGCTGCCCTGATCCTGGAGGTGAGTTGCGGATGATGTCAATGATGTCCTGGAGGGCTTGGGTGTTGATGCTGGGGGTGTCCTCCTCGTCATCAGTAAAGAGTGGGTGGGGCTGCTCTGCAGGAGGTGTTGACGGTGCCCCTGCAATATGAAGGGGAGATGGTGTATTACAATGTGTCCGCATGTATGTAGCTGCATGGTACAGGTTCACATTCAGACAGCATGGCATTGTACATTGTGACAGTCTGTGGATCAGGGCCATGCTCCAGAGTCATTGTGGGTGTGCACTGTGCTCTGCTTGATTGTGCATGTGTGCCATTGTGGCCATCTCCACCCGTCCCCCCAGTACCTGGTGGTCACTCACCCTGTTGCGGTTGTGTTGTGTCCTGTCGGGCAGTGTCCGGTCCCCCGACTCCGGCCACAGTCTCCACATTGATGACTGTCGACACCAGCTCCTCCATGTCATCAAGCTCCAGCTGTGGCGCTGGACTCCCACCTCCAGTCTGCATTGCTGCCTTCTGGTTGGCTACGAGTTTCTCCTTGGTCTTGCGCTCGGTGTCAATCCATCGCCTCTTGACCTCGTCCATTGACCTCTTGTGCTCTCCGACGGCATTCACCTTGTCCACAATGTCCCGCCATATTCCATTTTTGGTGCCCAATGACACGTTGGAGGTGACGAACAGTTGTTGATGGTGTTCCATCACCTCCGTGACCAGGATCCTGTTTTCCTGCGGACTGAACTTCGTCTTCCTCTTCTTCTTGTCCTTGCCCTTCCCTGTCCCCGAGGTCCCAGGCTGGTCGTTCGGGGTGCTTGTGGGGTTGCGCTCGTCCTCTGTGCCTGCTCAGGCTGCCTCCATGGTGCTTCGGTGTTGGTCATTTTGTGTTTGTGTGTTTTTTCTAATTTTATAGTGATTTTTCCCGCCTGCCATGTGTGTATTGCAGGCCTGGCGCTGCTTATCACTGATTTCCTCATCGCGCTTTGGCCCATCGCATGTTTTTTCACGTTGAGGTTTGTTTTTTTATCACCGTCGCGGTTGTTGTATCGCGGACATTGTCCGCGGTTTCGGCAGACTATCGCATGGTACGGCCTTGTTGTGAATTCCACGTTAACACGGGGTTATTTTCCCGCGATAGGCTGCGATGTGTAAAGTTGCGTTAGCATTTTTTGGTGATGTTTAGCACACGTTCTTGTGAATATCCCCCTTTGTCCCTTTCTATCTCGGCGTGGATAGCACTGCGCTAATCCTATGCTTAAAGACTTTGATAGAAAAGCAGACATTTGAGGTGAGCAAATTTAGAGTGTCGCTGGTGTTGAGAGTGCTCTTACTGGAGCTGCTTTCCACCTAAACTTGAGAACTACCCAGAGTTCTCTGCTTCTGTTTTTGCATAATTTATTCGCCACTCTATGCCTGAAAAGGTTTTGTTTTGATATATATATATATTGTTCTTAGAAACCAGACCCTTAAGCTTCGGGAGTTCCCCTAGCACAGGACTATTGATTTCTCCAAGAACTCATCTATTATGTATGAACCGTTATACCTTAAGGATTCATTCCTGACATCTTCCTCTGTCCGACTTTACGTCAATGCTAACAATCCAAGACACCTACCATGTATAAATATACCTTCCCTTGCCCAAGCAAGTTAGAGGAGACCTCGACTTCAGAGGAGCCCGTATCCCGGCCTGACGCACTGAGAAGACGCTCTCATTCCTGCACGCAGACGAATCCAGCTTCCAGTGTTCTGACTCCCTTCGCGGGGTGTTAGAGTTCCAGATCCGGCAAGAGATTCCCACCTCTCTCATTCTCAAGGTATGGAGCTGACTAAAACCTAGAGGGACTCTTGGCATACCATACTTGGCATACTAGACTTAAAACATACTCTTAGTATACCAGACTAGAGAATACTCCACCTACTTCTACCTTTCCCTACACCTAGACTAGGTTAGGTACATTGGGGTAGAACTAGCTTAGAGATGCATCGTATGAGTACTCGCATTTTTAGCTCATGTTATTTATGTACGTGAATATATGCTAAAAAATAATGCTAGCGCAGTATTATTTATTTCTACTGCTTACGCTGTACATTATTTATCTTGAATACTGTCTTGTGATCATAACAGCACATATCTCTTACACGAGAAACAAGACTGTTCAATAAAACCTTTTTATTGAAACGCCCGTCTTTCCTTTCTGTGTAACTCTGTAGAAACTAAGCATGCACGATTGACTGAGTGAAACTGTTATCTATTGTTTCCACGATTCTGAGACATGTTCCGATTCTAAAGGGAAACAAAGTTGTCATGTTTTTCGGTTGCCAGAAACTACTCCCTTCTTGTTATTCAAGGAGTTTCTAGTGGCCTCTGAGCTAGCTGGCACAAGTAATTAAGTTTAATATATTCGATAGGGACATACCGACCTTAGTCCTATGTCAAGCCTATAGGTTATATTATTCCAATGCGCAGAGCCTATTAGGGAAATAGGAACTACACTACATGGCGCCCAACGTGAGGCAAGGCAGTAATTTAACGCTAGATACTGAGTTACTCAGTCGTGCTTTTCTCAGAGACCCCTACTCACATAATCCATAAGACGTCTGGAGTGGGTAGGGTTAAATATCCGCCATAACTAAATAGGGAAGCACCATATATATTAGTTGTTTGGTTTGTTCAACGTTGAAGGATACAGTGTTCCAAAATATTGTGCACCTTATCTTTTTGTTTCCTTGAAACTTGTTCTACATTTTTCAAAAAACAAAATGTCCATAAACGGGGACAATAACACCGGGAACGGTGGAGCTGCGGCTGAACCAGTCGTACCAGCTTTTAACATTACAGGTTTAAATGAAACCGAGGAGGGTGTTATAGACATCCATCCAAACTTAAGAAGAGCCATTACTCTAAAACTTATAAAACACGGCCTACCACCAAGAGGCGGTAGAGCAGTTTTCGTGATAGAGGCACACGTATCTTTTCAGGCAGAGGTATTCTATTCATGGATAATATTCCCTGAATCAAATCCAGTAATAAGACTGTTTCACTTCTACAAAGAAGATGAACCACCAGAGGAATATATTCCTTTCGAGGATATTGAAATTCCACTAACATACCAGGAGCATCAGCTCTGGTTTAAAGGCGCCCTAAAACATCACAAAAACATTACCAGGCTCGGTCCACTAGGTAGACCAGGAGTAACATGGCCGATTCTAGCCGGCTACACTCCTCATCCTGACCTCGATATAATGTCGGACGAGGAATACTTACTCAACTTACAGAGTTGATAAAAATCTACAGACAATTAGTCCAATATATCATGCGGACTTTCACAGTCCAAGCACCATTAACCATTCCAAATCAAACTCCTCAACAGGGGAATACACTAAAAATTACACCACAGACTCTATACGCAGTCATGGGAAAAATGCCCACAAAACGTGAGCAAATTCCATTCTGGATAGCTCAAAAAATTACTCAAATCAAAGCAGTATTTCCAAATACTAGCCCTTATGAGAAACCCAGAAACCTAACAATCTGTTTACCAATGGGGATCACACCACAACTGGAAGACTGCACCACTTGGGGCTCAGTCTTTGCTGCCATCTATACTAAAACACATGGTATTCCGTCAATTGCGGTAATACCAGATGTCCTGAAACAAATTCAAAACGAATACGGGGCAGAGCCTGCTCTGAATTTAGGTATGAAATTACTGAAAAACTTCGACCAGGTCTCAACAATAATATTATCTAATATTAAAGGGGAGGCAGCAGCAGTGGTGATCCGCCAATGATTAAGGGAATTCGATGTTACAGAACATTAAACAGAACTACCCAGAATAATAGAACAATCTTTTGCAGAATTAGGCAGAGATAGTTTGGGTGGAAGCCCATTGAAGCCAAAACTATCTGAAAGTCCTGAGAAGGACTCTATTAAACAAACTCCTACATCTTCTAAAAAGAAGAGGGAAACTAATAAACAAAATTCAAACGAGAACCGTTCTCAATCCCGAGGTAGGTCTCCTCAAAAGGAGCCCTCTGAAAGGAGGTATAACCTCAGGAATAGGGATAATTTGAAAAAGCCTGACAGGTATCAAGATACTGATACACGTTCCTCTCGTACCTTTCAGATCTCGTCACAGACATCGGAAAGAAGAGGACGGTCAGAACATAGAGAAGAACGTGTGAAATTGAAAGACGACAAACACGTTCCGAAAAATAAATCCAAACCTCAATTCTCAAAGAAGAAGGTAGCAGGTCTGAAGATCAGACATGCCGAGGATACTGAGAACACAACTCAAGAACGGAGAATGGGCTCAGACAATGCTGGACAGTGCAGCAGAAGTCACAATAGCTCGCCAGAACCTGAAGGAACTTCTGGAGATAGTGGACTTGAATGAGTACATTACAGTTGAGACTGTAGACACCAGGGTTAGTACTCCACAAAAGTTATATGAAATAACACTCCGGATGGAGGGAGACATACCTAGACAGGTGAAAGCACTTTTTGGGAAAAACTTTCAAGGGGCTATGACATACTTCTAGCAGAAAAAGACTGGCCACCACAATTTGTCAGGGAGTGCCCACATGGCGAGGACATTATTATGCCTGCCTTCTCCAATCATAGTCCAATTCACCTAAAATATACTTATGCCAGGAAATGGGCAGTTGCCCAGGCCCCAGCATTATACAAAAATCATGTAGGATGGGATGAGGACTCACCTCACCATAAAATACATCTAAAAATGAACCTACTGCACAGAGGCAGTATCCAATAAAGCAAGAAGCTAAAAAACAGGTCAGGGAGATCTTAGATCAACTTGAATACCAAGGGGTGATTGAAACATGCACCTCTTCAATGAACAATCCTTTGTTTCCTGTCTCCAAACCAGACAATACATATCGTCTAGTTTTGGATTACAGACACTTAAACACTTGTTCTAAAACATTTGCAGTGCAAAATGCACATAGTACAGCATTAATGAATAACATTGTGCGTAAAAAATATAAAACCACATTGGATATCTCAAATGGTTTCTTTTGTCAAAACATAGCACCTGGAAGCAGGTACTTAACAGCTTTCTCAATAATGGGGACCCAGCGTCAATGTTGTCGACTCCCACAAGGGTTCAAGAACAGCCCGGGGTTCTTGTCAGCGAGTGTAACTGAGTTACTAGAAATTTATGATAATGAGGCATTGTCATATGTCGATGACATCTATCTGACAGACGATGATCTGGATAGACACTTGAACAGGGTGAGCACCATTATACTGGGCTTCGCCTCTAAGGGCTATAAATTCAACTTCAAAAAGTCCAGAATTGCCCATCTCAATGTCCTTTTTCTAGGATATGAGCTTTCAAGTGAAGGCAAGAGCTTGGCAGGCAACTTTTTAGAAAGGTGTGCGCTGCTCCAACCTCCTAAAACGCTGAAAAATTTACAATCCATCCTGGGATTCCTAAATTTTGGAAGAACTTACATTCTAAATTACAGAGAAAGGGTTAAACCTCTCTACGCACTTATCAAACCTGATTTTTCAATCAAAAATTGGACACAAGAACACACAGAAATCTTGCGTTCACTCCAAGCTAACATGTTAGCAACAAATCACTTACAAACACGCGTAAGTCAACGCAATTTAGTGATTCGAATAATTTCGGGTCAATGCGGATTCACCTACTTAACATTTAACGAGGGTGAAAAAGTACCAATTGCATACAAATCACATTTGTATACACAAGCAGAAATGCGCTTCACTTCAACAGAAAAAATACTGACAGCAGTTCAAACCGCTGTAGCAAAAGAAAGAGCTCTAGCCCAAGGGAAACGCATTATTGTCGTAACCCCAGTTCCGGCCTTAGAGGCGGTAACTAAAGCGAGCATTCCAAATGCAATAGCATTACATCCTAGATGGATACAATGGGTTAATTCTCTTGCTGCAACAGATGTTGAATATGTTTTTGATCCTGATTTAAAAACACAAGCGTTCCTGCAATATGAACATGAATGTCCTCTGCCCACTGAGATTCTGCCTCTCGATCAGTATGAATTCATAATTTACACTGACGGATCCGCACAACCCGCAACAGGGAGTAAGCAAGCTTACAGTGCAGCGTGCGCAATCGTTAAAGGTCGCATGCGCGATGGCAACTTCAGACCTATGGTCACAAAAACCCAATCTCAAGGAGATTGCACTGCTCAGCGAGCTGAACTACAAGCATTCAAACTGGCACTTGAAAGTACAGATCGAGAATTCCCCACACTCATAGTGTGCGATTCTTTCTACTGTGTGCAGTCGTATAATGAATATATACAAACTTGGCTTGAAAATGGGTTCAAAGATGCAAAAGGTGGCACAATAAAGCATAAAACGCTTTGGGAACAATTAGTTCAGTTAAAAAGCGAACAACCAAAGGCTCACGCGATCCATACACTGAGTCATCAACGTGATGGCGTTCACGTTGCAGGGAATTCATTGGCTGACGAAGCCGCAAAGGGGGCTGTTCAGACGGCTTCCGTAGCTGCGATCACTTGTTCAAAAACGAGAATAGACAGTGAGATAATGTTGGCTGTCAATGCTACGAGCAAAGGCAGTGGTGCAGCGTTACCAAAAAAGTTTCCACTCAAGTACTCTTATGTAATTGATGCGAACAACGTTCCTTTTGCTCGAATCCCTGGAGTGGTGGTTAGGGTAATTCCAAACAAGGAACGTAGATTAGGACTAATCCTAGCAGCACTCGAAGGGATAGCCTCTGCCCATGCAGGCATTTCTGCAACAGTATCTTTACTGAAACAAAGATATTGGTGGCCTGGCATTAGGAAGCAGACCAAGAACTATGTTCTGGAATGTGAAATATGCCAACAGATGAAAGTCTCCACAGTGAAACGTCCTGCGCAGACACCCCTGTTAATTTCAGACAAACCATTAGCTTGTGTTTACCTGGACCACTGCGGTCCCTTGCAAAGGGACGGTAACTATAAATATATCATGGTCGCAGTGGATTCTTGCTCTAGGTTCCTATGGATATGGCCTCAGCGCTCGGCTGACGCTCGAACTGTTATAAAAGATTTGCGAGTCTTTATCGGCACATACGCAATAGGCACGCTACATTCTGACCAGGGCCCTGCGTTTAGCTCTCGAGCTTACAAAGAAGCCATGGCCAGTCTGGGCGTTGCATTGCGGTACTCCTCTCCGTTTCATCCTGAGGGAAATTCTGTTGTGGAAAGGAAAAACCGGGACATAAAGCAGTCTATAACAGCTAGGGTATTAGGTTCGGGTGATGGGTGGGTCAAACATCTTTATGTTGTCCAACGCTCATTAAACAATTTGCCAAGAAGTTCTCTAGGGGGGGTCACTCCATATGAGGTCCTATTTGGGACAAGAATGTGGGTGCCAGATATAGAATGTAGTGGCACAGTGGTGGAAAATAAACCCTTTGATATCAAAGATAGTTTGGCTGTTTTACAGGATCTAATAGAACTGAGATCGAAACAAAGCAACGTATTCCTGCAGCCAACCACCACTGGGGAAAAACCGGCAGTCCCAGCAAGGCCTGTCTGGATTCCAAAAGTTGGGGATCTAGTCAGAGAAAAAATTGCGGACAAGAAGGAATTTGGACCTTCTTACAGACAACCAGTACCTGTCCTAGCCGTACACGGAACAAGAACAGTATTTCTGCCGCCCCTTGCTGGAAAAAAGGAGAAAAGATTTGTGTCCATCGACCTCATCAAACCACAGTATGTGGCCAATACTAAATAGTAGGCCTCGTGGACTACGACTTAGTAGCAGACACACTCCTCTCGCTACTATCCAAGAGGTTCAGACTGAAAGACTGATAACCATCGAGAATTGAGCAGTAACAGATGAAGGACTGAGCAACAATGCTATGGAACTCATCCCTCTTGAAACTCAAGTAACAGTTCGTCCAAATACACCTGTCTACACCAATGTAACAAGTGATCAACTGGCTCCAGCGATTTCTACAAATCCTGATGCAATTCCAACAATTGACAGAACTGCTTCTGGCTATTTCATTAACTTTGATACGTTTTCTGAGGATCTGAGTGAGCTTGAAACGTCGCCAGCATCAAAAACTTTTAAACAGCAAGTACAAGACTTTTTACATTTTTTGAAAAGACTTATCTGGTTTCACCATGGATTGAACTTTGGGTTATTTCTGGAATATTTTTCTTCCTGCTTTGGCTAGCTTTGGTTATGACTATGAGCTTGCTTATAAACGGCAGATACATCCATTTGGACACTGAAAGAAAATAAGTGAACTTACTTTTAAAACCTCACAAATCATCCCATCGTGAAACAAGAGACTTGTCTGCAGTGAACATCACAGCCGTTCCTATACAGGATGGTATAGTGTGGGACAAAACAGATTTTGATATTTTTGGCCCGACGGAACATTTGAACATTCCACATTTATTTAAGATCTCACTAAGCGATTTTGTTTCATCCAGTACCTATTCTGATGATTGGGACTTTGAAACTGTAAATAACATGATGTTTGACCTAGAAAAATCTGCTACATTTTCTAATAATGAATATTTAGAGGGTTCATCAGACTATGAACAGCTGTATTGCTATAACCACTATGGTCATCATTTTTTGCATAAATCTGCAACACCTAGAAATGTGTTTATGTTTAACCAATGGGAGCATTGTCCTACACCACCAAAAGGTAGTTCAAAAACATTTGCTAAAAAGTTTCCATATTTTTCAGGATACAATACATCTGATCCAGAAACATTTTACTATAGAAATGTAAACAAAACAGGACTGAAAATTATGTTAACAAATACAAAACAGATTTACTCTGCAGCATTTATTGCCCAACTGTCTAGGCATGGTTTTGACTTGTGGAAAGAGACAATAGACACAAAATCTGTCTGGGGTACTAAAGATTGGCAAGTGCAGGGGATAGAAGCTTTATTTAGAGCCTGTATCGTCCCTCAACAAATAATGTTTTTGAATGACACTGTGCAACAAACGTCTTGCCTTGGGTTAGCCAAGATTAAAGACATAAAAACTCCTTCTGTACCAACACCTGCAAGTGATAACAATACACAGGCAGTGGTTACAGTTGACACCATACTACAACTCAACAGAACAAATCCTGATTGGAGAAAATGGTTGATCTGGCCCACAGACACAAACAACTGTCAAGAGAGATTCCTGAATAAAACACAGGGGTTTACTATTCATAGGCCAGACCCACGATACGTCCAAAGACAGCATCCGGGGGTAGTAACAACATACAGTGTAGGAAAATTATGCCTCGATTGGCTGCAAAAATCTACACTTAAGGATGTGAAACAACACTTATCTTTACTTAAAGAAGACGCAGACCTTAGGGAATTCTTGCTTGGACCAAGAAAACCGCGTCAAAAACGTTTCATATATGCCGGCATTTATGCTGCTTATAATGAAGCATGGAAGGTGTCACAGATGGAGGCCGCAGAACGAATATGTGAACTTGATCGTATTAACTTAGAGAAAACTCTCTCTGTGGTCGACAATGGGTTAACAACTTTGTCCTCCAGAATTTATTCATTGGACAGTATTGTATCCTCTGCTATCGACATACTGGAACAAGATTTAGCCATGTTACAGCAAGGCCAGTCTCAGTTACGTTCTATTATGTTATTAAGCAGGACGCTGCAATCTTTGCGTGCGGGTTATGTGCCTTCGCGTTTTATCAACACGACGGCTCTGTTTGCAGAATACAATCTAACTGATAAACAGATCGAACTGGCACAAAGGGGAGCAAAGTATACAGTACTGAGCATTGAAAAACTTGAAAAATTACCATTCACAGTCGCAGAAAAACCAGCTACAGAATGGCTTATTCATGGCAAAATTAGTCTACCTGTGACTACTTTCCAGTTTCAGTATTGCCTTAGACAGATGCAAGCAGGCAAATATGAAAGGTTGGGTGAAGAATACATTAAGACATCCTGGAATTTACCTTACACCTATAGATGTTGGAGTGGGGATCGTGAAGTGTTTCTGAGCGGTACACACTGTGAAAGTGCACTAAGCGGTTCACTGATTTGTCGGGACATATCTTTACACGGGGCTTGTAATGATTCTGTGGCAAATTTGTCCTGCCACCAGCAGGGTACACCAGCTGCTGTGATTAATCCAACGTTTGGACAACTTTCTAATGGGAGTTACCTCATGTTGAATGATCAGAGTTGCTGTGGCATGTTGCCAGGCATCCCATATCTAGTAACGGTCAACTCCAGGGTCACTTGCTGTATGCAAGTATTGTTTGCCCCAATAGACACAGTCAGGGAGTCGCCTTTATGGCCTTCGTTGAATGTCTCTTTTATACGATTTGATACTTTAAGCAGAATGAAAGCCATGCTCATAAAACAATCAGTGCCTTTGACCTCGGCCAAAGAAACCTATGATCTACAAGTTGCAAGGACTTCGGCTGAGATACAGGCTTTAATTCGTACAAACTGCCCTATACATTTCATAGAAATGATAGGACGTATCTTTAACATGTCTGATACAAGCGGAATTGTACACGTATTTAAGACCATCTGTTCCGGACTATTAGCACCTTTCCAGGCTGTCCTCGGAATCATCCCAAACTTCGCACATTCGGTGTTTGGTGGTGTGCCGTTAATTCTAGCACTTGTTGCAGGAATTCTGTTTCTATTCCTCCTACTACGCTATGGCAAGCCTCTTCGCCAACATCACTCCGAGCGATGTGGAGAGAGCCCTCCTTGAACGGAAATGCCGTGAGCGAATAGTACAGCTTTTGGGCATGCCTCGTCTACGGGAACTTAATACAACGTGGTTCCTGTCATTCAGACCAATCTGGCAAGATTGCATCTTACCTGTTCTACGCTGCCTGTTTTGCGGTGAAGAATGCGTGCTAGACACCTGTAACACTCCCATCAGTCATGCCAACGGATATCGATACTCTGCTGGACCCGATAACGGCCCATGCTGTGTGTTGTCCCCAGAAGCTTCCAATCCTGATGACGGCATTCATTGAGATCTCACAGACGCTTCCGGCTGCTGCTGAGGTACGAGATGGATCAACAGGCACACAGGTAACAACGGACGCGAACATTGCTTCTTCTGCTGAAGGCGATGTTTCTCATCTCCGTGCAATTAACCTTCTGAACGAGGTGTTCCAAATGTCACCAACTTCGGTGGACGATATTTTGGCTACGGAAATAGATGATCTAATGTTTACGCCAGACCCATACACTGACTTTGATTCGGCTCACAGTGTACCAGGGCAACAATGAAATTTGGCCTTCATATTTTCAAAACTTGGAACAATTCCCAGAAATTGAACTTTATCTTTTCAAATTTTTTTCTCGATAGAAAAGACATGGCAAATGAACAATCTGCTTACAGTAGAACTAGTCTTATAAAACGGACTTCTTTGAATACTTCCAGGGACACATTGTCACCTTACTTGTCTAACATTTCATTTAATTCTATGATATGCAATGGCTTTGATTTTGAGAACTTATCGACCATTTCGTCATATGTATATATTTCTGTTTCATTCATGTTGCATTTTACTTCCGTTATATGCTTAGAATGGAAACGATGCTTTAAAATGTACAGTAACTATTGCATTTCAATAGTTTTGAGCTTCTTTTAAAAATGCTTTTAGAAATGTTTTTAGCAACATGTGGTACTCAATTTTATGTTTAGCATTTAAATGTTTAGCATTTAGTATTATCGCTCAATCGAAAGTGGAGTGGGTGTTGTATTCCGCTTTAGGGGTCCGTATATAGGTTTTCCTGAATCATGTCCTTATATAGGCACAATTCGCATTGCCCTTATATAGGCATAGAATCCCTGTCCTTATTTAGGCATTAACCGTGCACTCCAAATACAGGCATGGTCACCGACATCCGTCCACCCTAACGTCACAACGAGTTCTTAGAAACCAGACCCTTAAGCTTCGGGAGTTCCCCTAGCACAGGACTATTGATTTCTCCAAGAACTCATCTATTATGTATGAACCGTTATACCTTAAGGGTTCATTCCTGACGTCTTCCTCTGTCCGACTTTACGTCAATGCTAACAATCCAAGACACCTACCAGGTATAAATATACCTTCCCTTGCCCAAGCAAGTTAGAGGAGACCTCGACTTCAGAGGAGCCCGTATCCCGGCCTGACGCACTGAGAAGACGCTGTCATTCCTGCACGCAGACGAATCCAGCTTCCAGTGTTCTGACTCCCTTCGCGGGGTGGTAGAGTTCCAGATCCGGCAAGAGATTCCCACCTCTCTCATTCTCAAGGTATGGAGCTGACTAGAACCTAGAGGGGCTCTTGGCATACCATACTTGGCATACTAGACTTAAAACATACTCTTAGTATACCAGACTAGAGAATACTCCACCTACTTCTACCTTTCCCTACACCTAGACTAGGTTAGGTACATTGGGGTAGAACTAGCTTAGAGATGCATCGTATGAGTACTCGCATTTTTAGCTCATGTTATTTATGTACGTGAATATATGCTAAAAGATAATGCTAGCGCAGTATTATTTATTTCTACTGCTTACGCTGTACATTATTTATCTTGCATACTGTCTTGTGATCATAACAGCACATATCTCTTACACGAGAAACAAGACTGTTCAATAAAACCTTTTATTGAAACGCCCGTCTTTCCTTTCTGTGTAACTCTGTAGAAACTAAGCATGCACGATTGACTGAGTGAAACTGTTATTTATTCTTTCCACGATTCTGAGACGTGTTCCGATTCTAAAGGGAAACAAAGTTGTCATGTTTTTCGGTTGGCAGAAACTACTCCCTTCTTGTTATTCAAGGAGTTTCTAGTGGCCTCTGAGCTAGCTGGCACAAGTAATTAAGTTTAATATACTCGATAGGGACATACCGACCTTAGTCCTATGTCAAGCATATAGGTTATATTATTCCAATGCGCAGAGCCTATTAGGGAAATAGGAACTACACTACAATATATATTCACACAAAAAAGCAAAGGTTACAGGGACGTTATAGTTAGTGAATAGAATTTAAAAAAACGTAGAAATTCACACAAAAAAACAAAGGTCACAGGGACGTTATAGTTAGGCTGACATTTCACTCGTACAAGACCAGAGAAATTCAGCCGTTATAGTGCCCTGAGCTAACTATAACTTGCGCCCCTGCAATTCACTGCTTATGACCTCACATATTACATCACTCATGACATGGTCAGTGACATCACAGATGACATCACTGATGACATCTCAAATGACATCACTGATGACATCTCAAATGACATCACTGATGACATCAGGCCGATTTCGGCCCCGGGGACCCCATCCCATGGGGCCCGGTCATTTCTTTTTTTTCTTTTAAAGGGAGGGGGACAGAGCGGCCCCCCTCCCGGGCCATTTTCGGCCTCGGGGACCCCATCCCCCGGGCCATGGCCATCCCATTGGGAACTGCGGGGGTGCCTGAAGCCACCGCGGGAGCGGGCATTGCTTTTTACCCCCAGGGAGCTGCTAAGATGCAGCACCTTGGGTGTAAAAAGCAAAGTACTCCACTTTGAACAAGCGAGAGCATAATGCTCCTGCCATCCCATAGCAAACTGCAATGTCCTGGGGGTTGGCACCCCGGGACATTGTTGGAGCTGGCCCTCGGGGGTGGCGGTCCCCAGGGCCATCTACGGCTCCAGGAGGGGGGCCGTGCAGCCCCACTCTCATTTTTAAAATAGCCCCGGGGAGGTGGTGGCCCCCAGGGCAGCGTGTGGCCCCCCGCATTTTTTTATACAAGCCCCGGGAAGGTGGCGGTCCCCGGGGCAGCGTGGGGGGCCAGAGCCCCCATGTATCCTTTTTCAGTATAGCCCTGGGGAGGTGGCGGTCCCCATCACTGCAGGGGGGCTGTGTGCCCCCGCATTTAAAAAAAAATTGTCCCGGGGAGGATGTGGTCCCCAGGGCTGCAGAGGGGCTGTGTGCCCCCCGCATTTAAAAAAAATTAGTTCTGGGGAGGATGTGGTCCCTAGGGCTGCGTGGGGGGGCTCAAGCCCCCATGCATTACAATAAAATATAGCCCCGGGGAGGTGGTGGTCCCAGGAGCTATGGGGGGCTGCGTGGCCCCCGCACTTCAAACTATTAGCCCCAGGGAGGGGCCTTGCATCTTTATTTGTTATTGCCCCTGGGATGTAGCCCACCCGGGGCCCTAAAGTAAACAAAGCGCGGGAATTCGCGCTTTTTAAAAAAAAAATCTGCTGGATTTGTGGATCCACCGCGAATCCCACTGAAAAGTAACAACAAATATGCTTTTTTGGCCCTGGGGATCACTCTGGGACCCCCTGAACAGGACTAGAGGGTCAGGGTGTTTCTACCCTGTCCCCTTTTCTTGTCTTTTAATGTTTTTTCTTGTGACTCAGTTCAACTGAGTCACAAGATAGCCACCAACACTTCCTGGTTTGAAGTGTTGGCAGCCAATCAGATCTCAGGCACGAGATCGGGAGGGTACGCGGATCAACCGCTGCCACAGTTGTATATCTGAGAAATCTTTCAATTTCTCAAAAACTTCTTAACAGATTTACACCATTTACCAAAAAGAGTGCTTTCTGGACCAAGAGCTACTTTTTTGCCAAATTCGGTGTAATGTCATTCAGCAGTTCAGGCTGTAGCCGTGTGTAAAGTTTCCTATTGAAATTAACTTGGAGAAAAAGCATTTTGGGACCACCCTTTTTCTCAGCCCACGATTGACGGATCACCCCGAAACTTTCAAGACAGGAGCTGAAGTGAGCATCAAATTAGTTTTGAAATTTTCGTGAAGATTCGTTAAACGATGACATAGTTATTGGCAAATCAAAAACAGTTTTTTGATAGAAATCAGGTCCTAACTATAACTACCTACTGGCGACCGCCAGTAAGTAATACATATATATATGTGATCAAGGCCGTGGAGACGCGGCCGAAACGCGTCATGCTGTTTGCTATTTGCACAAAATAAAGCACTTTTGAAAACATCTTTGGTGGTCCGTACCTGATGCTGTAGAGATACGAGCTGTTCAGGAGTTTGGTGTGCCATATATATATATATATATATATATATATACACACGCAAATTACATGTTTTGTGCACTCAAAATAAACAGCATTTGCAATGCAAAAGGTGTCGCATTTACCCTAGTTTGAGCTATTGGCATTGTAAATGACAATGCCTTTTATTTATGTTTTGGTTTTTGAAACATAAATAAAACACATTGTCATTTACAATACCAATAGCTTAAACTCGCATAAATGCGAGACCTATTGCATTGCAAATGCTTGTTCTTTCAGCAAGTTGCTTATTCGTCTAGTGTATGGCAGCCAGTATCTGACATTCCATTCAAAGGGGTCTGCTCTGTTGCAGTTTTCTGATTTGCTTTCTTGCCTTGTTTGCCATTTTATTTGACTGACTCTTTGTGCTGGCTCGATATTTTCGGGTCACCCACTACACTTGCTCACAAGTTTAGAGGTAATTTACTCAAGAGTTGGTCACTTGCAGTGTTTTTGGCATGTGCGGTTTGCTCTACAAGTCTAAATGCTTCCATGCTAATGTCTCAAACAACACCATACCTGTCACCCCACCCGCATTTGGATAGTATCACCTGCTTCTGTTATTCATGCACCTGACAAAATGACTAAATAGATTCAATGGAATTACCTGCTTTTGCAACCTACATCACCCTCCCAAAAAATTATTTATTCCCTATTGACCTTAAATGGGATCGCCCTCTCAAGGGCCTGACTTCACCTACATCTTTTAGACAAAAGGCTGACAGGCAGTAACGCATTTCTCCTGAGGAAAATACGATAACCCTACATTTATAACAGTAGAGCTGTAGAAGAACACTACGGGTTTATTTACAGGTTGGGGAGAGTAGGTTTAGTGGGCTTAAAGGGTGGTCATGTCTGGTATCTTATTCCTAGTGTGCCTCTGCTGGCTTACCAATACACTTCTCGCCAACTGTCAGATGAGGCTGTGCAGCACTTCTCACCCCGCCTGGGTCTGTCTCGTATACTTTTGATTTTAGGCTGATCTGGTGAGCGGGTTCGCGTGCCTCATAGTCCTGTTGATTTAGGACGTCGGCAAATATTTTTAATGGCAGAGGTAACAACTGCTTCGGCGCGGGTAGGGTGATCAAATCTACATGACCAATATATTATTACGAGCCAAATGGGGTTTGAAGGAAGAGATTACAAATCCCATCATATATCATGCCTCGTTACAGTTTTCCCAGCACACACTGTCAGTAAACCGAATTCTTAATAGGCAAATGGAAGTTGCAAAACAGAACGAGAACCGTGTTAATTAGGCGACACCCCAGCGGGCGACTAGCGGGATACCAGCGCCTTGAGACCCTCCCGGGTGAGTAGCGCGCTCTATAAATGCCGTGATTGATTGATTGAATGGATGGTGTGATGGGGGGGGTTATCATCTGCAAGTACTGGGAGGTGCACTACTGCATTCATATTAGTGTATTAATAAGGCCAACAGCACTGAATGCCGGGGATGGCATGCAGCTACTATTTGCTCAACAAACGCCGCCCTCCCCCTCGGGTGAGCTTGATAACATCACTGTTAAGAATGACCAATTTTGGTACTTTTTCTCTGCCTTTAGAAACAGGCATGGCAAGTGCGCAAGTTTCGTGTGGTTATGTCTGAAAGGTACTGACGTTGGCCTTGCAAGGGGTTTGCGAAAGTGGTATGTTCAGGCCCCCAAAAAGTCCTCGAGTAAAGATTCGTAAACAAAGTGCAGATTGGAACATTCCCTAGAGCTGCGGCTCGCGCTTCCCGCCAGGCACAGGCTCCCCTGTTGTTTACCTATCAGCGGCTGTGCGCGGTCTCGGCGTAATAGTAGTTTCTTCTGCTGAGCCGTTCGCACTGTACACAGCATGTCTTCCCGCCATCGGACCACCTTCACGGCTGCAGCGATACCTTGGCCAATCGCAGCCCTGTTCGCTTTCTCCGGTAAGCAATTGGTGACCTCTGTGTTGAAGAGTAAACGACCACCCAATGAGAGGAGGCCGATTGTACATGCAGGTTCTAGAAAGGGTTACAACGTGGCGCAAGAAGTATGACATCGACCTGTAGAATGAGGGGCATGGGTGACAAGGAGGTCAGAGGTGGGTGGAGGGGCGGGGAAGCGTGTTTGGAGGAAGACTGCAAGAGAAGTTCAGAAGGGAGTGTGTTTACACGTGTGCGCCTCGCGCAAGTAGGGGGTGCGGCTGAGAGCAGGCAGCGTTTCCCTTGCAGGAGCGAGCGCGATAATTACTAACACATGGTGCCGCTCGCTCCCGCAAGGGAATCGCCAAACGTGCACGCGTTGCATTGAAAGCAATGCAACGCGTGCACGTTTTTGCCTGCAAAGCTGAATCGTTTTCAAGAGGTCTCTTTCCTATGCAGCGCATGCGCGCTGCGTAGGTGAGACCTAAAAACACATATTTTATAGTGAACCATGAAATGCAGAAAATATTTCACCGTTCCTTTTGAAATATGAGTTTCTTCATAATGACAGCCCCATACCTACTGTGGCAGACTTATGTTTTCCACACCTCTAGGTCCCCACCACCTGTGCCCTGAGGTCAGCCACTCTGTATATTGTTTTGCTTTACGTAATACACTAATGTAGCGGAGGAAGATCCACGCACTACTTAAAGGGCCGAGAGATACTCTGAAAGAGGAATACGCCCTCCCGTCTTATAACACTGATCCACAAAAAATACTCCCCTTATACCCTAACCGTGTAGATCGGTTATTGAATACAAACATTTCTTTAAGAGCTCCCTGCAATATGGTCGAGCCCACCCCGACTTATAGGCGTCGGGGTGTCCCGATGATGAAGCATGACACCACTAGGGTGTGTGAGGGAATATAAAACAAAAGGAGTTGCCTCCTTTGCCACTTTAGAGTGGTGTAAAATCATTAGCTTCATTTAGGGATATTCCACCATTGGTTAATCAGTATCTGTTTGTATTCAATAACCGATCTACACGGTTAGGGTATTGTTTTGCTTTGCCTGTGGATGTTTTATTCCACCATGCAAAAGTCGCAAATCAGAATTGATTCGCGAATCATTCTCAAAATTGTGGTCTAATTCAGCACCTAAAAATGCAGCTTGCCGGATCGTATTAACTTTTTGGTTCATGAATTGTCCTCTGGTTTCTATGTTTTTCCTGATGTGGGCCTCGAGTTTTTCACGCCTCTGGGAACCCCTCAGCACTACCCTAGGGTCACACACCTATATGGGAAACTTTTTTCCACAGCACCAAATATGCAAATTGGAATCAATTTACAATTTTCAAGATAGTGGCAAAAAAATCTTTTAGAGCCCTTCTCCATTCAACCAATAAATAATACACAAAGAATTCTAAACATGACTAACAGGAGCCACGAATCATTATTTGCTATTTTAAATGTGACAGATATACAAAAGATGGAACCCTTAATGCCCATTTTGTAACTTCTTTAAATGTTTACATCTCAAAAACTGCTGAACAGATTTACAAGAAATCCACAAAAGCACACTTTCTGGGCGGAGAACATGGCGCCCACGTAGCACGTAGGTCGCAGAGCTCCGGAGCTCCCAGCCACAGCGTTCGAGAATGCCGCTTTCTACTGCCTTCAAATGCCTCCTAAATGCCGTTTTTTTCAGTTCTAACAACTAGACGACATCCTGATGTGCCTTACCGCTTGTGTCTCTTTGGTTTTGCCGGCCCCCAGTCTCCCCGCCTATCTTCCAGGATTGGACACCGGTCCGCATTGGTTTGAGGCCGCCCTGGAGTTCAGACGGAGCCGCAGGGCAGCAGCACGAGGCTTCCTCCGTACGAGGGGAGGCAGCGTCAGCACATACGCTGCAGCCATGCACTCCGGAAGATTAGGAGTTACATTACTCTCGGAGGGTGAACAGCCGGCTGCCGCTATTAGAAACAAAGGAAGCCAAGACCTGGAAGGTAGGGGGGCTAATGCGGGGATCTTTTCCTGTGCAGCAAGAGGGCAGAAATTAATTGGCAAAGAGAGTGTAAAGCTTGTGGATACCGAGGGGAGGCAGAATACATCATTTGAATTAAGTGTTACATCTAGTCCAACTAGTCCAACTACCTCTGAAAGTTTCCAAAGGGGTTTGCTCAGAGAGAAATCCAGGCGGGAAGTAAAAAAGAAAGGAAGAAAGCAACAAAAAAAAGAAGGAAGAGCTTACAGATCCCAAACCAAGGATTACACCATCTTTGAGATCGTTTTTTTAAAGTACAGCCATCAGTACTCACATTAAAGAGACCCCCACAAACAGAGGGATGGGGGACTATAGCTGTCTCAGACATCTTAGTTACAGATATGGAGAGTGACGAGCAGTCTGGTCAGGGTAAATCCCATGAAAGCGTTAAAAGCACTCTAGATAGAGCAAATAGTAATGGTGATAGCAATCCGGATGGAGAACATGAAGGAGGAGGACACATATCAGCTATGAGTACAAAACCCCCTGAAAGTGGGAGTCTGGTGGAACCATCGGTTAGTTCTCTAGAGGCGGTGTTGGGATTACTTACGGCAGACATTAGGAATGGATTCTCAGTATCTGAAGCAAACCATCGGGAAATACGCGGGTTTTGCGAAACATTGGAGAAAAAGTTGGACACTGTATCTGAAAGGACAGAAACACTTGAAAATACGGTGGAGGAGTTAAAAAAAGACCTTGCGACTAGCAAAACGGAGCTTCAGGCACTACGTAGGGATGAGCAGGGACTTCAAGAAAAATTGGAGCAGTTAGAAAATAATTCCAGAAGGAATAATTTGAGAATTCTAAATGTACCCAAAGGAAAAGAGAGGGATGATTTAAAATCTTATGTGGTAGCTCTCATAAAAGCTGCAATTCAGGTAGAGGAGAGTGAGGCTGACATCATAAAAGATATACAAAGAATCCACAGAGACCCCTTTAGGAAAAGCCTGGGTAGAGTGAAGCCAAGAAAGATCCTCATTAACTTTCAGACATACGCATTAAAAGAGAAAATTCTGGGGTCCGCATTAAAACTAAAATCCTTGAAACGCCCTGACTTCCCATTTGAAATAAGATCAGACCTATCGCGAGCCACCCTAGATAGACAATGGGAGTTAGGCAAACGCATGGATGACTTTAAAAAAATAGGGGCAACTGTACAACTTAAATTTCCTGCATCACTGAGAATAATGTACAACAATAAAATGCACATGATAAGGAGCATAAGGGAGGCTGACGAGCTGTTAGAAAGTATCAGGGGAGGTGGAGGGGGCAGTTGAGGGGATTAATGTTGCTAAGTAATGAGTTGGTTTTCTCTACACATATACACTGAATTTTATAATTACTTTCTTTTGGGCTGGGTGGTAACGGAGCTAAAGAACAATTTGGACGAACATCAGGTCCAAGAAGAAGAAGCAGGCCACCCCTGCTGGGTAGGGGGTGGAGGGGGCTGATAGAAGGGTGTCACGGGGTGGGGAGCATACATGAATTTTTTTAAAAAAAATATCCTCAAACACTTCAGATAAATTAAGTAGAATTAGCATAATGATGATATGTCCATTCAGATCTTAAATTGGAATGTTAACGGGCTACGTGTGAAGGGGCGTAGGGATAGGCTATTACAATATCTCAGGAATTCTCCTGCCCAAATTCTGATTCTACAGGAGACGCATTTATTAAAAAAGGAATGTGTTGATCTTTTTGAAAAACAAAGATGGGTACAGCAAGTCCTATGTACGGACCAGAGTGGGAATATTAGAGGAGTAGCCATAATAGTGAAAAAACAAGCAATAATGTGGGTGACACAGATGAGGGCGATAAAGGGGGTAGGTGGATTATAGCTGATGTTAAAGTAGAGGATAGACCATTAACGATTGTAGGCTATTATGGCCCAAACCTCGATGACTGTGAGCCATTAAAAAACTTGTTCGCAAATCTCTTGGAATCCTCTGGCCCAATAATTATGGCAGAAGACTTCAATATAGTATTAGATTTAAAGTTAGATAAATCAAATAAAACTAGAACAATACCGACGCCCAACTCACAAGCTCTTTTAAAAGCCATGATGACCCAGCATACTCTGTGTGATCTTTGGAGGGAAAGAGCAGGAAATCTACAGGGTACATCTTTCCACAACAAGAAATATGGGAGCAGGTCTAGAATAGATTATTTCATAGTAGATTGGAGCCTTAGAGAGGACATCTCGGATATCGAATATAAGGCGGCCCATCTCTCAGATCACTCGGCAGTCTTCCTGACGCTTAAAAACACCACTAGGTGTGAAGAAAGAAGGTGGACGTTAGATCGCACCATATTGGCCGATAGTGAAGTAATAGATAACCTAAAAGAAGAGGTCCGAGAATTTATAGAGATCAATAGCGGCTCAGCCACAAACGGAATAGTCTGGGATACCCTAAAACCATTTATTAGAGGTAAGATTACTAGTGTAACCTGCCATAAGAATAAGCAGTATAAAAGTGAAATTTCTCACTTGGAGGATGAGATGGAGCGATTAGACACGGAGATAAAAAGATCAGATCTAGGGGAAAACAAAGCGGAGTTAGAAAAGAAACAGCTCCTATTTAAGAACCAATTATCGGAGATCCTCCAGACAAGAATCAAAAAGAGGTGGGACGCGAGCAAGTTAGCGCATTTCGAGTATGGGGAGGGAGCAGGAAAACTCTTAGCCTGGAAGGTTAAGTCAGATCTGAACAAAAATCGGATCAAGGAGATCAAGGAGGAACGAACTGGAAACTTGTTGAATAGTGAGACCGAGATCAAAGAGGCTTTTAAGGAGTTCTTTCGTATTTTATATACGGAAGATAAGGAGAAACTAGGGGATGCTGAGATAGAAGGCTGGCTAGCGGAATCAATCCAACCCATAGATGCTAACCAGCAAAAAGTTTTGGACCAAGAGATTACTAAGGAGGAGGTAGTTAAGGCGATTCAGTCCAGTAAAGGGGGTAAAGCGGCTGGGCCGGACGGCATTCCAATAGAGCTTTATAAAATCTTGGCAGAGGTAGTATCCCCTCTCTTAACATCAGTAATGGGTGAGGTACTAGAGCATGGAGTACAGTTACCAAAATCATGGAACGAAGCCACAGTTACCCTCATCCTGAAAACCGGTAAAGATCCGGCAAATTGTGAGTCATACAGACCAATATCTCTCTTGAACTCCGATTACAAAATCTTTACAAAAATATTGGCTAGTAGACTAGCCAAAATTACGGGCTATACAATCCATGAAGATCAGAGAGGCTTTGTGAAAGGGAGGTATCTGCACGAGCTCACTTATGAGCTAATCGGGGCTATTGAGTTCGCAACAACTTTTGATACCCCTTTAGCAATAACAACTTTGGATACCTCTAAAGCATTTGATAAGGTGAGGTGGTCTTATTTATTTTCGGTACTTAAAAGATTTAACCTGGGGGATAAATTTTGTAGAGCTATACAGCTAATATACCAGGAACCCATAGCAAGGGTCTTGGTAAATGGGAAGTTGACTGCACCATTTAAAATACTGAGGGGCACAAGACAGGGATGCCCTCTTTCCCCCTCTTGTTTAATTTTTATATGGAGCCTCTGGCCTTTAGTCTTAGAAACACAACTGACATTCCCCCCTTCCATCAGGGAGATTGGGTCAAAAAGGTTGCGATTTATGCTGACGACCTCATGGTATATTCATCTGATTTGGACGTTGCTCTACCCATCATTTTACGTATAGCATCAGAATTCGGGAAGGTATCGGGGTATTCAGTGAATGAATTAAAAACAGAAGTTATGGTATGGAATCAAGTAAGCAGTAATCCATGGATCAAAAAAGAAATGCGATATCTTGGTTTAAGGATAGTCCAAGACATAAACGCAATTGCCGAAACTAATTTAAGGAGAGTATATACAGAGATCGTTCGACTACTGAAAGGCTGGGTACACCTCCCGTTAGCGATCCTAGGGAGAGTTAGTTTGATCAAGATGACTATACTGCCAAAGATCACTTTTATATTCAACTCCATACCTTTGCACTTTGATAAAACTACCATACACAAAATCCAGCAGTCAATAAATTCATTTATCTGGGCCAATAAAGGGATTAGGATCTCCTGGAAGAAATTACGGAGGAGGAGGGAGAAAGGAGGGTTATCCCTACCAGATATACAATATTATGCATGGGCTTTCCAACTAAAAAATTCCAGAATGCTCGCAAAGATACCTGACGGATCTATAATGGGTTTAATGTTTTTAGCTATGTTAAAAGAATGTAAAACAGATACAGACGGCTTCCTTTTTAAATTCGGAGACCCAAAATTCTTTAAGAAGATCAAATTGAAGGTATTACAAGCAATGGCAAAAATGTGGTACCATATTCGACACCTTTTGAAAATGGACTATTATTCACATTTTGCCCCGATCTGGGATTCCCCTGGGACCCCAGAGTGCCTCAAAGATAAGCTGGCGCTATCCATCAAGAATGCTGGCCTAAAGATCTGGGGGGACCTAACTCAGGAGGGAAATCTGTTATCCTGGCAGGACCTTAACGGGTTGATGAAGGGCACTCTCTCAAAGTTCAAATTTCTACAACTAAAAAGCTGGGAACAAGGCAGGAAACTGGCATTGGGGGTAGGCAACATCTTGGAGGAACAATTGGTAACAAAACCATCGGGGAAAAAGGAAGTCGCACTTTGGTACTGGCACATCCAGGATATTATAGATGGAGAATTCACGTTGGCGGAGGAATTGTGGAAAAACTACTTGCCGAGGGAGCAGCTGCAGAATATTTGGCAAGTATCGATGCGCACACTTTACCTCATTGTCAAACCTCCCTTTTTAAGGAAAAACCATCTTTTCTCACTCCACAGGGCATACATATCACCTGAAAAACTATCAAAGATGGGGAAAGGAAGTCGAACCAGCTGTGCTAAATGTGGTTTGATAAAGGCAACGGACGTACATATGTTTTATGAATGCCCAGCTAACAAAGTATTTTGGGATAAAGTAGAAACATCAATGACAGGTATTTTGGGTCAACAAATAAAGGTAAGCCTTTCATTGGTTATCTTTGGAGTGGTGGATGGCCTTATAGGTGCCTTTAGGGATTTACTATTCTATCTATGCAATATTACTTGCTAGAAGAGAAATTTGTCGTAAATGGGTGAGTAGTACACCACCACAGCACTCAGATTGGTTGGAATCCCTTGTATATATGTCAAAGATGGACCTATTGGGGAAAAAGTCCAAGAAGAAAGCATTTTGGAATTTGTTGCTAACCCGAATGAATAGCCCAGAATGGATGCTGTAAAATTCGAGGGGAAATGGCGATATAAGATAGTAACCTTGTCCAATGATTACACCGGCAAAATACTCTAGACTGCTCTAGGGTCTTCCCACACTCTGAGTATCAAAGCAGTGCCGGTGTAAGTTAACACCATGAAAGAGAGACAGCCGCAGGAAGGATAATGTTCATTGTAGTAAGCCCGTCAGTGGTTGGTATCTCTTTCGAAAATAGGGCTGAAAGAATGGACATTGGTTTCTGAGGTGAATGAGGACAAAAAAAAAAAAAAAAAAAAGCACACTTTCTGAATAAAGTTATATTTAAAAATGACAAGTTTGGTGCAAATCCGTTCAGCAGTTTGAGATATATATGTGAGTAAAATTTCCAGTTGGAGCTAAAATAGGAAAATGGAAAAACACATTTTTTCCATCCACCTTAACCTTTTTCCGCTGTACTGCTTATGGCCACAGGATGTGCACAGTGCCTAATGGGTGCATGGCAGGTGATTAAAGTGCCTAATAAAACTACAGAAATCTACTGAAAAACAATGGTTAGTGGTTAATCATGGTTCAGCAAATACAAACCCATAAACTTATGAAATTCACCGGTTATGATATGCATCACACATCATAACTCACACTGTCCACCTTCATTTGCTCTTGATATGCAGGCTTTTTTCCAAATACATTGGCAAACTGGTGTACTGAACATGGCAGTTGGTTTGAGTTGTGGTGCGCTTTGTGCCCATGTCTAACCCTGCTGCCCTTTAAGAAGTATAAGATACCTACGGCATCCACAACCCCTTGAGGTCTCCAGCAGGATTCTAAATTTGGTATCAGGCCTCATGATCATTTTATGTTATGTTATGTTATGTTATGACTATTTGTAGTGAGTACATCTCACTCAGAAGGGATCCAGGTGCTAGAAAAGAGGGGAGTGAGCAGGCCACGTCTGAGGTCTAGATGAAGAGCCATGTCTTCAGTTTCTTGCAGAATTCAAGGACTGGGGAGGTGGCTCTGATGTGCAGGGGGTTGTTGCATACCTTGGGTGCAAGGTACAAGATGGCACAGTTGCCAGCTGTGGCGCTGTGGATACAGGGGATGTGAGCGAGCAGAAGACTGGTTGATCGTAGGCTTCTGGTTGGGGTGTGGGAATGACGCTGCTGTTGAGGTAAGTGGACCTAGGTTGTGCAAGGCTTTTCACGTGATGGGTGTGGAGCTTGAAGAGAACATGTTTATGGACAGGGAGACAGCAGAGCTCTTTGAGGTGTAGGGTGATGTGTGTACAGGATGGGAGCTGAGTGTGAGTCCATGGATCATTTGTAGGGTGTGCAGAGTCCACCTATCGTTGTGGCCCAGAAGCCAAGGACAGCCCATCCCAAGTCCTGCAACACACAGGACTTTGGAATGAAAAGTCTGACACAACTTATGTCTGACTATACAAAGAAGACATGTCCCTAGTTTCTTAGAGCACTTAATACTGGGAGCAAAGCCTGCTCCTAGGCACTACCTGCTGATCAGTTTGCACTACTATTCAGTGGCGGCCAGCATGGCTCGTGAGTGGGGGCGGGCGCATGGTGCACGAGGGAGGGTGCGGGGGGTTCACACAGGTGGTGTTACGCAGGAGGGGGGCGCGAAATAAAAAAAAAACATAAACTTACCTTGAGGCGGATCCCGCGTCGCTGCTCCTGCTCTCCTGCCTCCGACTATAGGAACAGGAAGCAGGCAGGCAGGCTCCCTCCCCTAAGCCAAACACAACGCTGCAATGCAGCGTTGTGATTGTTCTGAGCTCCGTGACACAGCGCTAAGCCAGGGGCTGGAGGGGTGGGCATGTTCTCCATGCAGGCTGTAATGCACCCTGCATGGAAAACAAGGAAGTGGGCATGACTGGTTTGGGCGGCCCGAGAGGGCCGACCAAACAGTCACTGCGCACTTAGGAGTGGGCCAACCCCTTCTCCCCTGCCCTGCACCGTGAGCAGAGCAGCCCACCCCAGCCCACCTGCCCGCCCGCAAAGCAGCAGGACACGTCACAAAGCATAAAATGATAATAACATAAATGTATTATCATTTTATGTTTCTCTTCTTCACACTGCTTAAAAGCAGTGAGGCGACGCTCCTCCGCCATAGCGGAGGAGCCGCCCCTGCTGCTAGTTGTACATATTCACAAGCCCAGCCTGAGTCTGTTCAGTGATAGATTGTGCATGATGCAAATGTAAACAGCATAATAGCATTATGCAGAATTGACCATCTCTGTCATATGTTAGAATCTCATTGTCACTAAAAAGTAAACAATATAAAAAAGTGACTATAGCATATCGTGTTAAATGTAATTGGAGCACTCAGGAAGCTAAATTGTTCTTTTTTTATCAAGATCAGTTAAATAATGTACTTACTGTATTTGGCTACCTCAGTTATCTTAGTGGAGTGGAAGCAGATCAGAGATACAACAATGAGGCATCAGTGAAATGCCAATATGTGAGTGATCTGCATTACTGCCACACCAACAAGTCTCTATCTTATCCAACTGATGAGTTGTATATATTAAGATTTCAAAACCTGTATTTTTATGTTTTGTACAAATAAATAATTAATGCAAATTATATCTTTGTTGTGACAGAAATGTTTAAATGTCACAAGAAATTTTTAAGAAGGCGGTTTCCTTATCCCACCGCTGCAGATGTTCCACCCTTGCCAGCCCACCCCACGTGATCTGAGTAAAATAGACAATTTCAGAGGGTAGAAGAGGGGTGAGGCTCAAAATTGTGCTGTCTCTGACCCATCCATCTAGCTCCTTGTTGGCCATGGTCCTCAGCCCTTCCACTCCCACATTCAGTTCCTATTGCCATATAGTACAAATGTACTTTAAACATCGTTGTAGTTGTTTTTAATGCAAATCAGGAATCACAGCTTTTGTCCTAAAACATATGTTATTAGTAGGCCCCAAGAAAACTCCCAATTATGTTTTTGCCTATTACCCCGGTGGAAATTCCATCTGACCAGTTAGAAACGATTCATACTGGATCCCGTTGTGGCATCTAATTTTTGGACAATTAACTTTATATGTTCAATTCATAAAGCAAGACCAATTCCACTGGTTAAAAATAAGTACCACATTGGACAAAAAGAAGCCCACGGGTACAGTGTACAAGCACGTAAAAGGCCAACATGAAAATCAGAATGCACCGAACGGTAGATTTCAACTAACCCACAGAGCTGGTGTGAAATAGCAGGCAAAACTTATATAAACTATCCCCGGCGATATTTGAGAAAGGTTCCTTAGCAGCAGCCTAACAACACCTCTCCAGTCCATCTCCATTAAGTGGAAACAAAGAAGTTAATTTCCTATGCTCGCCTATAGATTACTAAAACGCATTTCCAAAGTCTGATTTAAGATGGCGGCCCCCAGCTGAGCCAATCCGCTCCGCTCCTGCTCCAGGCTGAATGGGTCCGGGCGACAGACGATCTATCTTCTGAGTTTCTACCTTTGTCAAAAGTGCCACGCAAGCACCAGGAATGTAGCTTATTCCAACCTCCCCAAACAAACATATTCATGCCCTCCCTCATGCCCCGACCATACAAAGAAAGACGTCATTCACCGTCTTGTCTAATCATGTTTTTCCCTTTCTCATGCTTAACTGGTACTGTGGACTCCATCAAACTCACCCCGGCTCATTGTCCGAGCTATTGCTATTGTTTGAAGCAAGTGCGTGATACGTCTCTTTTACCTGTGCTTTCCACCCCACACTTCCTTTCCTAGTGAGCCGATTTGTGTGGACCAAGTAGTCGGTGGTCAGAATATCCGTGTGATTTCTCGTGTATGCACCCATGATCAATAGTTTGAAGACCTTCTTAGGATACGATGCAATGGGATCATTTGTTGAGTAAGGAAGAACCATTTCCCTTGCTATTGGTATTAACATTTGTGTAGCGCTTACTACTGCAGACGAGGCTCTCAAGCGCTTTGTGGATAGGTAGCACGCAACCCCATGAGATCCCAGAGTTAGTGTTTTAATTAAGTTAAAAGTGTTTACAAACATACTACTGTTTCGCTCAGTTTCATGTAATTTTTAATATCATGCACATTGCAATTGTAATTGTAGATGTATTTATATAGCGCTTATGACCCCTTATGAGGCATTAAGGACTTTTTTTGGCGAGTAGCACGCTACTCCTGAATCCCAGATTAGTAGTTAGTAGGGTAATACAAATCTGGGTATTTTGTGCATTAGTTGTGTTAGGTTTGTGCTCTTGATAGAATGCTTGTTTATTAGAGTGTGGAATAGGCATAGATTGATACGAATGGATTTGAAAAAGGGGAGTGTGGAGTAGGGAGAGAATGGTAGGATTAGAATCGAAAGGGGAAGTAGTAGGGGGCTCATTTACAAGCCCTGTGGGCCCATGGAAGGTCACCTTTAATGACGCTCCGGTGGTGCACACTGTAGAGCCATATCTACGAGGCTACGTAGAGCCACCCTGCAAAGCTTTTCATGGCCTCGTAGATATGGTGGGAAGCAAGTAAGTCTCTGCCTTGTTTCACAATGCGATAGGGAGGTGTGCCAAGGGCATTACGGTGGGTGTTCCCACGAAACACCCATAGCATTTGACACATTCCCAGATTTACAACAATGTGTAAAACTGGGAATGCGTCAAAAGCCTACACTTCCCCAGGGGTGGCATAACGGTTGTTTTTGTAAAGGAAGGTGTCCCTTCCTGCACAAAACCAATCTGATTTTAACACATGCACCCTTGCACCATGTACCTGCATTGGCGCTAGGCAGCCATTTGTGCACCAGCGCAGTAAAAGTCGACAGGAATGCACTGTATCTCATAGATACAGTGCATTCCTTCCCTTTTCTTTTGACGTAGGGCAGCGCAGCAGGAAGGCCTGCGGCGCTGCCCTACGCCAAAAATAAGTAAATGAGTGCCTAAGTTTTTTGTCTGTACAATTTATGAAAAATTCCATAAGTAGCTATTTATTTTCCCACACTTGGTTTAATGGGATGCTTCACAAAATATTCATAACATTGGACCAGATATAATAAGCATTTTTAGTCACAAAAAGTCAGATTCAGTGTTTGTGACCGTATAATGCATTTTCAGCTCTAGTAATCACATTTTAGGCATCTGATTTTTTTTTTGATGCCTAAAATGGCATTGTGAATGGATGCTGATTCAGTATCTAGATTCAGTATCTGGAAGAGGCATGCTGTAACGATCCCGTCCAAATACCAAATTTGTATGCTATATGTCAATGTTTTGCAACCAAAATCTGGTCACCAAAGAATAAAAAGTTACTGAGACCTGAGACCCCAAAGGTGAGGGACACCCATTTGCAATGTAAAATCTTAGTGAATGTGAAAAAAATAAAAAGTTTGTTGAAGAGTAGGCAATGGTCCAGGAGACCCTTGACAATTCTTAAACAAACATTAAAAAAAAAACCTTTAAGAAAAAAAGAAAGCAGCACAGTTTTCTTTCAGGAAAATGGGTTGCAATTACAATAAAAGTTTGCTTTATTTAAAAGCAATCACAGCCATAGGGGTCTGCTGACCCCAGCAGGCCAGCATGTCTGTGTTGGCCCCTACTCCTAGTGAGTTGCATTTTGCGACCTACCTCATTAATGTTCATGAGTTTTGCGACCTACAACAATTTGGATATTTAAGAACCGACCTAGTACATAGGTCGGTTATTAAAAATCTTTACTAGTCAAAATTGTAAATTACAGTTGCGGCCGGCATGGCTCGCGGGTGGAGGGGTGGGCGTGGGGAGTCGCGGCGGGGGTTGAGGGGTCGTGCGGGAGGTCGCAATTGCGGAGGGACGGGAGAAAAAAAAATCACTTACCTTGCCGCCGCTGGGTCTCGTCTCTGCTCCTGTTCTCCTGCTTCCGACACAGGAACAGGAAGCTGGCAGCCAGGCTCCCTCCCCTAAGCCAATCACAATGCTACAATGCAGCGTTGTGATTAGTCTGAGCGCCGTGGCGCTCAGCCAGGGGCTGGAGGGGTGGGCATGTTCCCCATGCAGGCTGTAATGCAACCTGCATGGAGAAGGGGAAAGTGCGCATGACTGGTTTGGGCGGCCCGAGAGGGCCGACCAAACAGTCATTGCACACTTAGGAGTGGGCAAACCACTCCTCCACTGCCCTGCTCGCAGAGCAGCCCCGCCCACCCGCCCGCCCGCAAAGCAGCACAAAACACATAAAAGGATAATAACTGAAAGTTATCATCCTTTTATGTTTTTGCTTCTCAAACTGCTTGAAAGCAGTGGGGTGACGCTCCTCCGCCATAGCAGAGGAGCCGCCACTGGTAAATTACACTCCAGTTCGCCAAGAGTCAGCCATTTGGTGTCATTTAATTTTGTTTATTATTGCAGGGTTACAGCTGAGGGAGTTAAACAGTTGTGCATTTCTCACACGGTATTTTGAACTGTATTTGCAGTCTCGAATGCTATTTAGTTCTAAGGTGAAACAGCTTCACAAAACAGCAGAGAGTGTACAGTAGCACAAAATATTACACCAGATGTTATTTTTGTTTACTGAGCCATAAGTAAAATCTTGGGGAGTTTAATTGAAGTAGTATGGACCTAAAATTATTGAAAGTAAGCAGCATCTGTGATGGGTGATAAACAGCGCGAATGCGCACACGAACACACACATACTTTACATGCTAGTCATTTTATGGTCTACTTAAATTAAAGTATCTGTCACCAGATCTCTGATCGCCCACAGAGTCACTTAGCTTTGCGAGGTTGTCATCACGCAGGAAAGCGCTGTTATCCAAGTGAAGGTACCACACACACGATGCTCTAGGAGAACGTGTCTGGAAACGAACAAAATTGGTGTCTGGGTAACTTTACAAACAATATAAAATATGTCAGACAAGGCCAGGCTCTAAGCAGAGGACGGGCTGTGGGAAGGCACAAATGAATGCTCCCTGCAGAGCCATTCCTTGTGGAGTTGGGCCTAGCCACTGAGACTCACTGGCAGAGACAATAGAAGAGCCTGGCGCTTAGCTTCATGCAGAGCAGGCCACTGGAAGTGACATGGCGAGGAAAGGGGCACAGCATATGGATGAGTGATGGCTCTATTCACCTCACAATTCAAGGCTACCAATTTATCACCCTCAACAGCTTACTGAAAAGTCATTAACTCGTGTTATCCGTCAGGTCGAAAGCTTGTGTCAAAACTGATCTGGTCACTGGACCCCCTCATGGTGATACTGAATGTCAGATTGATATGCGACTACGTTAATTATTTAATAAGAAATATATCATTGGGTCATATACAAATGTTGCTCATGGCACTGCTGTTTTACTGTATACATGTTTTGAGAGAGTGTCATACATTTGATGACTCTTGCCCCTAATTTTCGATGATTTGAAGGTTCCCAGTTGTGTACACTTTAAATTGAATTCCAAAGTTTTTTATTTTATTTACTGCAATAGTGATAACTTTGTTATCAATTTGAAATAGTCCACCAAATGGTCTTATTGTCAAATTAATGCACCAGTGCAGATTCACATATTTACTAGTTTCAAAAGTGTAACTCTACTGGTGCTATTGTTATTATCAGTTGTAACATGGAATATTGGAAGATCTTATTTTTGCTAATGTAATTTGGGGGTAATTGGATAGTGCAGTTGTTGCCCCAGAGAAGTAGTGAAGCACTTACATAGTAGTGGGCAGTACGTCCCTTTTAGGAGGTAACTTGGACATGGGCAGGTGTTTAGAAAAGCAATATTGCAAATTACATTGGTAGTTAGAGGGTTAAGTTTGCAAGTATACAACCGTGTCACTGATTGTCAAAATGTACAACATTATAATTAAAATAATTAAAGCCATATGTTTTAGATGTTTTCAGCATTTTCAAAATTACAGGTTTACAGTTTGCCATGCAATGTACATGTTTTATTCTGAGAGATCATTTGTTTGTTAAGAAGAACTTTAGAGAGGGGGATCAGTTGGCAGGAAGATGTACTAAGAAGAACAGGGTCTTCAGTTAGTTCCTGATGGTAGGAGTGGAGTGCGCCATTCTTATTTGCCATGCAATTTTTCCAGAGATTGATTATACATAAGGTGGGTTGTTTCTCCTTTTCAGGTCTTGCCTTCAGGCAGATGTTAGCTGTCTGCTATCAAAGACCTGTTTTGCATTACACCAGTGCTTACAGTGGACTTTGGTCAGCCCATTGCATATCAATGATTGCCTTTCTTTTCAATATGATTTGCTTGCCTCTTATTTGATGGCTTTTCATCTTCTTCTTATGTTTGTCCCTTCCTTTGGAACATAGGGCCAGATGTACTAACATTTCATCTTGTGAGTTTCTAATTACGCTTTTTTGAGAATCCCAATTAGAGACTCGCAAAATGAAATGTACTTATGTGTCTCAGACATGTTTGCTTATTATTGGTAGATTTAAGGCTAAAATTTGATCAATCAGGACACTGGGACTCAACCTGGGACAATATTGTTTTTACTTTCTATGTTAACAGTGGAGATGTTCTTTAATATTTGGTAGCATGGTTGTTAATTTCTGGCCCGTTTGTGCTGTTTATTTAAAATGTATTTCCCCTAAGATACCCCTAACCATGGGCAAAAGAAGGGCTACTGAGGGGTCAAAAGGCATCACAAAAACAAAAAAATTTAAAAGAATACCAAAATCTTTCGGAGGAAATTGTGTTGTTGACCGAATTGATAATCTTATAGTCGAATGTGAAGATTTGCTACAAACTGACTCAACTGAGATGCAGGATGCTTTGCTCTGGATCCTCCTCTTCCAACCATTACAACTTTGCAACCCCGAATACCAAGCATGTTTGGAAGAACTGGGAAACAGCCTGTGTTAGCACCTGCTGCTCAGAGTGGGTCATTTAGTGTGGTTGCAACTGTTTCATCCTGTTTGTCCTCTTCAGTGGATATTACACATTGTAGTAACCGGTTCCTACCATTAAGAGAACTGACCAATGAATCTTCTGTTCCCACCCTTTCTGGAATATCTGTCCCTAATGTTACATCAATGGATCCTCTTATCCGTCCAAGTGTGGACTGTATTATTCTGATAATGGAATTAAAAGTTGAGGTGGGGGAGTTAAAATCTGTAATTTCTAAATTAGTCTCAACGATAAGCAAGCTTAAGCTTGCCAGAGATACTGATATGCTTATCGTCCAGACCACCCAGCAGCCACCCATTGCCAAACTAGATGCACAACAGCCTAAGTTCCTACCTGATATCTCTCGCCCACGAGAGGTGGCGAGTAATGACATCAGACCTATTCCCAGTACAATTTTGGCTCCGACCTACAGCCTAGATGGAGCAATAATACGATTAACCATTGCCACACACAGTTATCGAATACTTCTGGAACAATTAACACCCCTTATGGAAGAATTGTTAGAGGGTGGAGCCAAAGGCCTGTTGCTTATTCCGGCAGTAGGACTAGTATGCTTAAAAACAAAGTTGCAATGGTAAAGGTGTCAAACCTGCCGCCCACATACAATTTGAGCCCGAAGACTCACTCATAAATAAAGTCATCCATTGGGTTAGGCATGTTAGGGGCTGCCGCTCAATAATCCGAGAAGACATTCTTAGTGCCCTTCGGAGCTCCACAAATAATGTAATGCATGACATGACTGAGGATGCGAGGCTGATGGATGATCTGGTGGCCCTAGATATTAGGTCAAACCCTCCAAACAATTCAAGTATTCGGTTTAAATACTGTATACCAGGAACTTACTTATTGTTAAACTCTGGGCAAAGAAAAGGGTTGCCTTTATTGATGCCAGAGGTAGATTGACTTAGCAACTCTATTAATTTTCCCCCTCCCATTTTGGTCCTACCATGTGCGGATTGCAGTAGTTCGTGTATATTGGGGTCGGATAAAGCCTTCTCGATTCCGCCACACATAAGTATTGTAGGGGATGAAACCAGCCCATATACCCAAAAGGACAAAGCAAGTACTGTTTTTGTTTCCCCATCAAGGTCTATTGACAACAGTAGTGCCATTGATATGCCTACGGAAAACATTTTTAACTACCAAGCATCTACTCCTCTAAGCCCAACTATAACCAATGTCGAAGCACCGCCTAATTGCCCCTCTGCTGTAACCAATGCTTCTTTTACAATGGCCAACCCAGAATCAGTAGTTCGAAATGGTTACTCCAGTACAGGCACTGCGTGCTCTTACGAGGCAGGAATCCCCAGAGGTTCAACTATGCAGAACAATGGGGCATTCTAAGGTTTGTCTTTGATTTCTTGGAACCTGGCAGGGATCCACTCTAAACTCTCTGATCCAGGTTGGTTTGCTTTCATAGAGAGAAATGATATTTGCATTTTTCAGGGACATGGGCCGTGGGCAGGGTGTATATTAATGGTTATACAATTACAGCATTGAAGCAATTCAAAAGTTTTAGTGGCAGGGGATTTTAACGTTTCCCTTGAACCTTCCCCTTTACTGAAAATTTTACTAAAAGAAGATGATGAGATTTGGGGTATACCAAACTTAGCATCGTATACTGGTAATTATCGTTCTACAACTGTACCCTCCAACTTGCAAACCCTAGTAATGGGGAGGAGCCTAAGGGCTTGTAATGGGAGGACCCATTCAGATTTGGATAGGGAGCCTACTTTCGAACGGGGTCCCAGCTCTATCTTCATTGATTACATCCTAGTAGATGTTAGAATTTGGTCACTAATAGAGGACATGGTGATCGTTCCGAGGTCTGATAGTGATCATAACCCTCTGCTTTTAAATATGGAGGGTGTCCTTCTCAAAAGAAACCTACTTAATCACATTCCAATGTAACAGGAGCCTCTTATAGCTAACAATCGCAGAAGAGTAACCTGGCCCCGGGTCCTTGCCCATAGTGATTTGCACTCAAAGATTTATGAGGCATTTGTGTATTTTCTGTCTAGCGTAGACAGTTCACAGTACACTGACAAAATATCGATGTCAAAAATATAGATGTAAAAATATAGATGAAAAAATATAGAATGCAAAAATATCGACTCTATATTCATTCTACATTGTAGATCGTTGCAAGGGTTTTAACAAACCACGCAATAAAGTTATAATATTCATATTCAGACTCTCTATATTCAAAAAGGTAAGTACAAAAATATCGGAAAAAATATCGATGTTAAAAATATAGTTGTACAAAATATCGATTTTTATATATATATAAAACAAAATAATAAATATTAAATAATAAAAGTAATTTTAAAAAAGAAACTAGATTTAATATACAGTTTAACAAATATAACAAATAAACTTAATTGAAAGAGTTAAACACACATACATACTAATAAATGTATATATATATATATATATAT
Source organism: Calotriton arnoldi (assembly GCA_963921515.1). Lineage (NCBI taxonomy): Eukaryota > Metazoa > Chordata > Amphibia > Caudata > Salamandridae > Calotriton > Calotriton arnoldi. The sequence continues at coordinate 3,522,455 of CAWUFW010000039.1, forward strand.
ATATATATATATATATATATTACTTTAACACAATTATTAAACTATTAATTTTAATTTATTTTATAATTTTAAAATGATATAAAAATGTACAAATATATATATATATATATATATATCACCAAGGATTCCCTTTTGAGGAAAGAACCACTCGCACTCACGGGTATTTTTGCACGCTCTTAGATTTTATTAAAGCGGCAACATTCTCCAACCAGTAAAGAACCCCTACGCGTTTCAGTCTGCCCTCAGACCTTGCCGTCAGGACGAGTCCTTTGTTGGTGAAATATATATATATATATATATATATATATCATGGGTACTCACAAACATTTGCCCAGGGGCCGCAAAGTATGGTCTGTGGTATGTCCGGGGCCGCACTGATGACAGCAGGGTGGCGGCAGGGGGTCTGGGTGGGTCAGGGATTAAGTAAGGAGGTGTAAAGACATGATAAATAAACAGGCAAGCATTTATTTGCAGGTTAATAAATGCTTCCCCTTTTATTTACCATTTTTTTCTGCATATTATTCTTTGGCAACTAAATAGCAGCTTGTGCTGCTGTTCACCAGGGGGGCCGCATGTAAAGGTCAGCAGTGCCGCAAGCGGCCCCCGGGCCGTACTTTGAGTATCACTGATATATATCAATAACATAAAATCTATTTAAAAAAAATTCTATTACAAATTAAAACATTAAACTATTTAAAAATCTTTAAACTTACATTTACCACTACAGTCAGTGCAACAGTAGGGAAAGTGTTGGAGAGCGGAGGGGTAAAAATTACTATGTCCACTCCAGTGAGTGCAACAATAGGGAAAGTGTTGGATAGCGGAGGGGTAAAAATTACTATTCCCACTCCAATGAGTGCAACAGTAATGAAAGTGTTGGATAGCGGAGGGGTAAAACTTACTATTCCCACTCCAGTGAGTGCAACAGTAGGGAAAGTGTTAGATAGCGGAGGGGTAAAAATTACTATTCTCACTCCAGTGAGTGCAACAATAGGGAAAGTGTTGGATAGCGGAGGGGTAAAACTTACTATTCCCACTCCAGTGAGTGCAACAGTAGGGAAAGTGTTGGATAGCGGAAGAATAAAATGTACTATTCCCACTCCAGTCAGTGCAACAGTAGGGAAAGTGTTAGATAGCGGCGGGGTAAAAATTACTATTCCCACTCCAATAATTGTAACAGTAGGGAAAGTGTTGGATAGCGGAGGGTTAAAATGACTATTCCCACTACAATGAGTGCAACAGTTGGGAAAGTGTTGGATAGCGAAGGGGTAAAAATTACTATTCCAACTCCAGTGAGTGCAACAGTAGGCAAAGTGTTGGATATTGGTGGGGTAAAATTTACTATTCCCACTCCAATCAGTGCAACCGTAGGGAAAGTGTTGGATTGCAGAGGGGTAACAATTAATATTCTCACTCCAGTCAGTTCAAAATTAAAAACAAACAAAATATTAACAACAAAAATATTTAAAAAACAAAATAAATAAAAAAATATGTAAATATGTTAAAAATTAAAAAACAAATATACGTAATATTACAAATTAAAAAAACATGTTATAATGTTAAATGCATATGACACATACCTACAAATATTATAATAAATAAAATAAAAAATAATTTTCAAATACATATTTTTAATTAGAAAATATTCAGAAACAAAAACATTAATTATTAAATAAATTTACTTTTTTGTTTCCTACCCTATAACATTACACAATTCACAATCCACATCTTAATTAAAAAAATGTACTTACATAATTAACATAATTAATTACCAATTAAAGTAATATTATTAATTAAAAAACAAACTAAAAGTCATAAAAAATAATAAACTTCCCACACTTTACCCCTATAACCCCCACAAACCACAGCTAAAATTAAACTGTAAAAAAATTAATTACACAATTAAAACTTATTTTCAATTAAAAAACCAATAGTATTTAACAACTAATTATAAAGTAAATTCATTTACTCCCCACCCTTTACCCCTTTAAAAGTAAAACCCACACACAACAAATGCAAACAATTACCCTAATTAAATTTCAATTAATTAATTAATATTAATGATCAACTAATTATTAATTAAACATAAGTTACTTCCCACCCTTTACCCCTATAAACCCCAAAACCCACACCTAAAATTAATTACACAATTTCCATATTTAATTTTCAATAAATTATTTGATATTGATTAAGAACTAATTATCAATTAATGAAACATAAATTACTTCCCGCCCTTTACCCGTATAAACCCGACAACCCTCACCTAAAATTAATCACACAATTTCCATAATTAATTTACAATTAATTAATTAATATTTATTAACAGCTAATTATTAATTAATTAAACATACGTTACTTCCCACCCTTTACTCCTATAAACCCCACAACCCGCACCTCAAATTAATTACACAATTTCCATAATTAATTTTCAATAAATTAATTATTATCCATTAAAACTAATTATTAATTAATTCAAAATAAATTACTACCCACCATTTACCCCTATAAACCCCACAACCCACACCTAAAACAAATTACACAATTACCATAATTAATTAGCAATTAATTAATTAATATTGATTAACAACCAATTAATAATTAATTAATAATAAATTACTTCCCACAATTAACACTATAAACTCTCAATTAAATAAATATTAATGAATAAAAAAATAATCATGAATTTATCATAATTAAATTATTTCCCACCCTATTCCCCTATAAACCCACAACCCGCTATGGAACTAAAAAATGCAAAATGTAATTAAAATAAAATTGATAATTACTAACATTTTAACACATATATTAAAAAACATAAACAATTCTTATACAAAAAAATACATCACATACATTTAAAATATATACCAAAATACATAGCACTAATTAAAAAATCGATATTTTAAACAACTATATTTCTGCAAACGATATTTATTACTTCTATATTTCTAAAAACGATATTTCTTACCTTAAAATCGATATTCTTGACCATAATATTTTTGCAGTCGATATTTCTGACTCACGATATTTAGGACTCGATATTTCTGTAGTTCGACATTTCCAACTCGATATTCTATCTGCACACAGCGTAGACAGTGCCTACCCATCACTGGGGGCAATATTATCAATTCATATGGATTTCTATGAGGCCCTACAAGTGTTTTTTTTCCAAAAAGACAGCCTGTAAGAAACCTAATGGCGGAAGCACTCACAAATGGTATAATCCTGAGTGCAAATCCGCAAAAAGGGCCCTAGAGAGAGTAGTTAGTGAGCGAAGTCAACGTGGGATAGCTCTGGCATGACGAAGATATAAAGCTGCGCTTGCTTATGCCAAGCAAGACTTTGCTGACAGAAATTGGCAAGACCTATTACTAGAAGCAAGGTGGAACGATAATCGCTCCTTCTGGCATATCATTGCACATGGAAGCCTGGATAGTATTACGACCTCCTGCTACCATAACCAACCAGAGGAATGGGTTAGCCACTTCTCTACGTTATATGGCAGGTACGAGGATATTAGCTTTGCAGAGATTAATGGTGCCAATTTTAATACTGTAGACTCCTTCTTCCTCCAACATTAATAGTACTGAGCAGGTTTTAGACTGGATGATACTATATCAGCGATTAATAGATTGAAAGCAGGAAAGGCTCCTAGAGCACACCGGATACCAGGCAACCTGTATAAATCTGAACCCTTGGTTTGGGCTCGATATGTAATTCTTTTGTCAAACTGTATATCAGATGGAGGAGATATTCCAACCACCTGGAAAGGGTCTGAGATCATTACTATATATAAGAAGGGAGATGCTTCAATCCCTTCTAATTATAGACCGATCAGTTTGATCGATAATGTGCAAAAAAAAATTGCGAGGCAAGTTTTAGATAAATTTTAGATAAACTCCAAGCCTGGATAGATAAAAATGCGATCTTGTCCCCCTACCAGGTGGGTTTTCGAACCAAGATAAGTACATGCGACCAGGCCTTCAGATTTACGTGGAAGTACGTGTTGTTAAAGAAACAAAAATTATGCATAACATTTGCTGATCTGAGGGCTGCGTTTGTTCTCGTGCCCCGCGAAAAGTTATGGAGAGTTATGCTAGGCATGGGCGTTCCATCCAGTTTGGTACTACTGATAGGAAGAATGCACAAGGATAATTATGCCCAGGTATGATGGGGGAAACTAATGAACAAGATCCCAATACATCACGGGGTGCGTCAGGGGTGCGTACTTGATCCTACTCTGTTTTTAGGTCTCGCCTAGAGCGCAGCGCGAATGCGCTGCTCTAGTAGAGGGCCTCTTGGCATCACTCCAGACATTCAGAAAGCTTTCAGAAAGCTCGTGCATGTGGTTGTCACATCAATTGGCCTTTGCGTGTGGCTTTCAAGAAATGAAAGCACGCAATTGGCCAAAGGCGGGTTCATGTCCCACCTCTTCTTAAAATGTTCACTCCCATGGCCTAGGGGTCTCGGGAGCGAGCAGGCTGGCAGATGCATTCCTCCTTGGTCACGTGCTTTCGCTTCGCTTTTGCTTGTTATCTGCTAAAGGAATTTATTGCCTGCCGCCCTTGCTTAAACTAGTATCCTGTTACTAATTGATTTCCAGCTTCCACTGCTTGTTCCTATGTATCACTGGCGGGGCATTACCTTATTGAGCTCTGATGACGTAGAGCCCGGCAGACCCTGGGGGCAGACACTAATCTCAGTCATTGCTTGTCACTGGAAAACAACTCAGGAAGGAGAAACAGCTCCGGCCTCTGGTGACCTGGGGTCGGGGAGGGGTGTGAGGGGTCATGGGGGACTCTGCAGCGACTAGCAAGAGCTGGGAAGGAATTAGGGACGGAGACCACTAGAATGTGACAGCAGACAAGAAAACACAGGTCTCGTGTCATTGGCCCACCGGCTGCTTACTCTTAACACAGCGCAGCCTTCAGCTTTACACATACCCCACACTACTACCCCTTCCTCCCAGCCTCCCTTTCAGACCGCATTTAATTCATTCAGGGTTATTTCCGTGTTCTCTCTTGGGATATCCAACGTAGTCTTGCTCTACTAATTGCTGTGTTTATATAGCGTGCAGTATCCATCCAGGAATGTCTAGGCGCTTCACCAAGTCTGCAGAAAGACTAATAGCCGCAACAGACATGGTACAGACAGTAGTACAACCATCCGAGGACAATGAAAGGCTGAGCCCATCATGCAGTATTCCTATCCCTAGTTTAGAGGTTACACGTAGTTCGCTGCTGCGTGAGCATTATCCCACTGAGCTATCTTAGGGGCTCAGTGAAGGGGCAAGTTAAAGTCAAGTCAGGGGCAGTTTATGTGTGTTACAGGCGAGTTTCAGACGTCCCAGACCACATCTACTCCGCTCTCCCGAGGCGTGGTGACGTTGCCTGAGACACCCCAGCCCTGGCTCATGTTCAGGGGGGTCCCCAGAACATGTGTGCCCCACTCTTCTGCTGGCGTGCTGCAGTTTGAGGCAGCCCGAGCTGGTCTAGTGCTTAGGGGTCTCCAGTACATATATACCCCCAGGGCACTGCCGTCTGAGACAGCAGAGAGATGGCCTAGTGCTTAGGGGGTCTCCAGTACACATGTACCCCACTCTTCTGAGGGGTACTGGTGAGTGAGACAGCCCAGCCGTGGCCTGGTGCTTCGGGGAAGCCCAGCACACATGTACCCCACTCTTTCGAAGGGTGCTGCTGTCTCGGGCAGCCAAGAGCTGGCCTGGGGCGCTGCGGGGCCCCATAGCACATGTACCCCACTCTTCCAAGGGGATGCTGGCCCGATGCGCTGCATGTGTGTCCCTAAGCCCCCACTGTGCACTGCTTGAAACAAGCGTCCTTCAGTGGAAACACATGTGTTGGAACAATCGGAGGTGCCTGTTCGGGTTTCCTGCCTGTACTCCTGGCTCTGCCTGCCTCGGACCCTGTTCCCGAGACCCACCCACCCCCCATGGAATGAGTCCTTTTATAAGAAATGTTTAGGTTTAACACACCAGTGGGGCTTTAATCCGAATATACAAGCCTGTCTCTAATCAGCCTTGTGGGGCAGTTAAAAGACGGGGTTCTGCGCTCCTCAATGGTAGTGTTTCATATAGAGCCGTGAGGTCGATGCAGTCAGCCTCCGCTGGGGAGGTCTGTGGCTGCGGTGCTGGGACGAAGGAAGGGCACACGCGACTCATTATCCTTCGAGGTAGAGAACTCGAAGCCTGTCCAGATGGGTAATAACAAACACCTTGACATGTTCACCAGGGGCAGATGCAGTCCAGGAACTGCAGGTGCTTTAAATGTACAGCGCCTACCTTTTAGTAGCACGGGAACCACAATCCACATAGTCACAAAGCACCTGGAGGTCAGCAGCGAGCTCTATTCGAGAAATCTAAGCCGCCAGTCCCCAGCTTACTCATTCCCTCATGTATTAACTCTTTCAGTCACAGTGAATCGTTCACCCATTCTCTGAAAGGGCCACTTAGTTCACGGAATCCCGTTCAGCCGCGCACCACTTATTCAGCCATTCAACCTTTTCACTAACGAGCGCACACAGTCACCCCAGACTATTAACACACACCTTCACTTACCCACATTCACTCACCGAACGTCAGTCGCATGTTGTCGCAGCCAGTTATACTCCCCCGCTCTTCTTGATTTATTTTTACTGACTCATATTAAAATATATTTTAGTGACTTGCCTTGATTTTGAAGTTTATAGCTTGTTCATATGTTTTGATTGCATCTTATTGTAAGGCGCCTGGAAGCCTCACTCACGGTGTTAACTGTGCTGGGTGTGCTACAGTCACTGGGTCTAAAGCTGCCCTTAGGCACTCTGTGCCACACTGAAACAAACGAATACACATAAAAATGCGCGCGAGCGCACAGACAGCATACATGATTTATATACACTCACGATACATACATGAACTCATAAATACATTATATATTTATATAGCCTCTAACACACATCATACATAGGTACAACAAGAAACGTATCATACACACATATACACTCACACACAATTACCTATAGACACGTCCCATATATACACGCTCACACATTGGCGCGCGCACACACGCGCAGTAAACACATACACAGACTGCAGCACACACACATACAGCACAGAGGGTCGCACCGTTAGGCACAGAGTTCATCCGCTAGGGACAGACGGACACAGACGTTCTGCTAATATATTAGTTTTACTTTTTGATCCGGAGACAGGGCCACCTGCGCTCCAAAAGCCGATGCGCCGGTCTCTCTTCGGAGACACAGACCGGCACTGGGCGCTAGACGTGTGCAGGTCCTCTGCCACCTAGCGGCCTGAGGGCACTGTGCCGCGTGAAGGGCACAGGTGAAGCACGCTGAGGCCATCATCTCCGGGGTGCGGGGCTTCACTCCTCACTTGTGTTTTTTTGTGTGCAGATTTGTATAGCGCAAACTCGACCCAAAGGTATTGGAGCGCTTTACATGAGCACCAGTTACGTTACACAAGGACACATTCATTTGGAGGTTGAAGTCACCCACGGACTACGGGAGCACAAGCTGTCCGCACCAACCACGAGCCCATGTGCGTGACAAGCAGGCACAACTTCAGGCCACTTTTTAATCCCACCCACTCTCTACCACTGCTGCCACTGTGCCTCCAAATGATCAGATGCTGGTAAGGTACCTTGGGGTAATTTCGCTCAATACAGCAGTAATTGAGTCCAACTCCATTACCCCACACTTCTCACTCCTAGCAGCGAAGTAAAACAGCAAAGAGGACCATACGCGCGTTATTTACCTTTCGCTGTGCTCTGCAGTTCAGATGCTCCATCTAGGCTGCTGTGTCCAGTTGCATGGGTGTAAGAGAATTAAAGGAATGTGACAGACACAGTCCGGTTGAAAAGGGAATTAACAGGGCACACCGCGGACGTAGATGAGTGGGGAGGGCGGGGGTGTCAGGCAGGAATGGTTAGTTACAAGGGAAGACAGCCCAGTTTGATACCTCCATCACCCTCTTTAAAACTGACTCCTAGAGTCGTTTTCGTTGCTTAAAGTACTATTTTAGGTTGTTTAATTTTTAATTCTGGCCTACAGTCAACTTTAGCTGTCTGGAGAGAGCGCCAATGCAAAGAAGCCCCGTCACTTGCCCACAAGCGGCGAGACCTATTGGCTTTGCCAATGCTTGTTCTTGTTTATTAATGAAGTGGCCAACAGGCTTATGGGCTATAGAAATTACTCCCCCCTCTTGAATGGTAAGAAAATACCAATCCTGCTCTTTGCAGATGATTCCCTACTTATTTCCACGACACCAATGTGCCTACAAAATCTAGTAGAATGTCTTCTGTAAGCAAAGGGGCCTGGAACTTAATATTGCAAAACCAAAATTCATAGTTTTTGGGAAGGGAAAGAGAAAATCACGAGTAGTCTGGATCACAGCTGAACCAATTGAGAGGGTAAAAAGCTATGACTATCTAGGGATAAGGTTGACTGACTCGCTTGAATGGGAGTGACAACTTGATAAAAGCTATCTTACCTTATGTCATAAGTCAAAGCCAATATTGAGATTCCATAGACAGTCACAAATTCGGCCGCTGAGCCCAGGACTGGAGGTTGTTAGGTTTCAAATTCCCATCCCTGCAACGCACTCATCTCACGTTATATTAGGTTAGCAATGTGTGGCTAAATAGATGCCATTTGTATTCATGTTATGCAACCCACTGAGTTATCCCCGTAATGCGCAGGCTTCAGTTAGCGAGTGTGACTCCATTTTGCATTTCGTAATCCTTATTAGGCTGTTTAGACTGTGCCCGAGTTAGGCCTCATTACTCGTATTGCTTGCTTCAGCAGAACACTGTATTTTGTTATTATTTTTCCTTCTGTTCAAGGCTGTTTCTCGACTTACTAATGAATAGGCTGTTCTGCCCTCGCGTACCTATCCGAATGTGTAGTTTCTGCTCCCATGTTAGGAGATGCTGAGACCCAGCACTGTGGCCTTGGATTCCTGATAAAATGTACCCATCTGGCAGGTGTTAGCTCATCCTACTGTGCCTCTTTGTTCATGATCGACCCAGGCCGGTAGTTTTCCATTGTGGGCGTGGTTGGGGGCTTCTCGAGAGGAATGATTACTCAGTGTGGGCTGTTGGGGGGTCAGTCCCTCGGCAGACATCTTGGGGTGCAGGTCATGATGGACTCCTCTGCAGAGCATTGCTAATAAAATGTAAGTTTGCATTCTCTACTGTCTGACCGACTCTTCATTCTTGGGAAGGCATAGCAGGTGGTTGTAAGAAAACCCGAGTGGCCCTAGAGGGCCACTTCCTTCAGTTGGCGCCCGAACAGGGACCCCGCAAGGTGATTCGACTCACCCGTAATCGAGTTGTAGGGTCGGGGGTGCGTTTGGTTGGTCGGGCTGATCGGGGTACCCCACACAAGAACGAGCTTGGTTCTCGCAGCTGCCCCGCCCGGCTGATCGGGCGCCCCCTCGTCTAGTGGTCACCGGCTGGGGTCCTGAGAAGGCGAAACCTTGGAGTTGACCGTTTGGTCCGAAGAGTCAGCAGTGGAGAATAACTTGACTCGTCCTGTGTGCACCAGGTGAGTGATTTGACTCTTGGAAAAATGGCGCCATTCTTGGACGGCACGAGTCTGCGGGCTGTGTCTTGATACAGTATCCGGACTGTCTTGTCTGCAGTTTTCGAACTGCCTTGCTTGAACGACACGAGTCGACGGGCTGTGTCTTGGTACGGTCTCCGGACTGTCTTGTCTTGAACTTGGTGGGTTTGCGGACCCTTGAAAAAGGCACAGAGTGTTTGCGATCAGTTCACCGGACCGCCTGGAAATTTGGCCCACGCTTTTAAAGGTCCGGGGCTGGAGCTTGTCTTCTTGAATTTGATACAGTCCCCGGAATGTAGGGAGTGGTCCCTGGACCGTTTGGTTTGGTTCGTGAATAATATTTGTTATTTTATCTTGTCTTTATTTGCCGATTGTTGGTGTTATACTTGTCTGAAAGGGACAGTGCATGTGTCTTATATTAAGATGCCTTGTTTAAGCAAATTGGGGTGTTTTGGATGTCGATGTTGTTCTACTGATGCTGATGGAAGAGAGCCAGCCTGCGCCTCCGAAGGGTTCTCCAAATTTTGACGTATACGTTAAACATGGTATTGGCCCTGTTATGTTTAGCACATTGTGGCATAAATATACGAGGGACAATGCTGAGTTACAGTGGCCGCTTACTGGCTCATTTGATGAACAGAAATTGAATTTCTTGCAGGACAAGTTGTTCGCTAGGAGGAGCAGAGAGTCGATGTTTGATTCTCTAAGAGTATGGCAGAAAGAAGCAAAGCAGCGACGACTGAGAGCAGAGAAAGAGTCCCGGAAGAGGCAGACGCAAACTATAACACAGAAAGCAGTAGCCTATGAAAGAGGAAAGATAGAGAAGGGTATAGAATGCGCAGATAGAAAGTTTCAGTTACAGACAGATAAATGTTATGTTACTAGAGAGAAAGGTGACGATTTCGTCGAAGAGCTATTGGATTCTCGCCCTCCTCCTCCTTATGCCCCTGAACGGATATACCCGACAGTCCTGACATCTCAGTCCTTGGCCTCTAGTGCCGCCCCTTCTAGCGTTCCTGTTTCTAGCGCTACCGCTTCAGCCCCGGCCCCTCTTGCTTCTCTTCTACTTACACCAGTCACCGGGGCGGGTGCTGTTAGCTTCCCCGCCCAGTCTATTAGTTCTGTATCGACTGCTACCCCCCTTTCACATCTACCACCCTGTCTCCCTACATGATGGTACCTGTCTCTGTGTCTGCTCTTTCCCCCGTGAGTGTGACACCCCAGGCACAGTCGAAACTCCTGCACGTGGAGTACATGAGGTGAACTGGGCAGCAGCGCGAGATCGAATGGATAAAGTGTTGGTGCGTTCTGCAGTTGGTGATGAGGAAAAGCAAATGGTGGCAAATCAAGCAGCTCAGTGGGCTCGGAATTCGATCTATAGTGTGGAGGATGTGTGGAGTGTGATGAAAGATTACGAGCCGTTTATATAGCAGAATGCCCTTAAGCACATGTCAGCAATGCTGATAGGGTTGTGGGAACAGTGTTTTCAAGGTGTTGCACCGCAAATAATATATGACATACGGGATAGGGTATATGCTGCAGGTATGGCTCCCAATGAGGTTTTTAGCAATATAATAACACTAGTGGGTTACCGAGGCAGATTGCTCCAGAAGGTTCCGACGATGGGGACACAGCATCCCATGAGGGAAGTTCATCCCATTTACCTCCCTGAAATTCCATAACTGCGCGATTCCACCGATGCTGTGATTAGACCACGGGTCGACGCTCGGTTTCAGGAACAGTGGATCTATACTCCTTGGAAGAGGAGTGAGGTGCTATCCTTAAAGAGCCAGCTGCCGGACCCCCGGAAAAACCCTACTGCATATTATAAAGAATTGACAGAGGCGGCCTCCTCCACAGTAATGACGCTATCTGATATAGAGTTGTTTTTTGGTCTGTTGGTACCGGTGGATATATGGAGGCAGGTTTATACGCAGGATCATGCACTAGAGTTGGGGGGCACGTGGGATGAGTACAGGGCTTGGGATAAGGACCGTATGCCCTGCGACAAGCCGAAAGCGGAGCTCCTCGCTTTGCCGGGGCGTATTATAACATACATGCACTCACTTATCCCGCCAAAGAGAGTGGACTGGGATAAGTTGACTGTGTGTCGCCAGAAGAAGGATGAAAGTGTGTCGGATTTCTTTACCAGATTTGAAGGGGTGTTTTTAGATTTTAGTGGTCAGGACCTGTCACAGGAGGGTGGTGTTCGTTTATTTGTCAACAGATTTGTCACCAACTTGCTTCCCGAGATTGCAACACGGTTGCAGGCTTCGGAAAGTACTTGGACGACCTCATCCCCGTCAGTGATATTGAGTATGGCACAGTATTACGAACATAGAGAGAATGAGGACAAACACCTCGGGCTCAATCAATGTGTGTAATGCAAGCAGGAGGGACATTGGCGGAACGAGTGTCTGGAGTTGATACAGAAAGGTGAGGCCCCGAGAGGTCGGGGTTTTCGAGGCCGCGGACGAGGAACAGGAGGTAGAGGGGGGATGCAGTCAGAGGATACATCACACAATAGACAGAGCGGGAATTATTTTGACGACCCGCGGGGCGACAGTACTATCATGACGACTATGACATGGACGAAGTGATAGGGTTGTCTCACAGCTAGGACAGCCGAGGACAGGGTGAGGGACCAGTTCCTGTGCCTATAGATCAGCATGGACCTTACGTCACTGCCGATTTACAGGGTACTATTGAAAAAAAAAATGTTGATACAGGGGCTATGAATAGCGCTGTTTCCCGTTCACTGGTCCCGGGGCAGCTCTGTCTGGCCAAAACAATGTGTCGGTGGGTTTTTCAGGCGTGCCGGTCATTAGCCCCATTTCCAAGCCTCTTGCTTTGACTATTTGCCCCTTTACGGTCGATTCACCATTTTTACTGACGTCAAATTATGGGGAAAATTTGTTAGGACTCGATTTGTTAAAAAGGTTGCATGCGACAATTTTTTGTTCTCCAGACGGTGTTTACATGACTATTGGACCACAGGTAGCTCGTGCCAAACAGTGCTTCGCAAAGGATGCCCCCCTTCCTGCTGAGTTCAGAGATGTGCCACGTACGTTATGGGCTACAGGAGACACGGATGTGGGGTTACTCCAGATCCCGCCAGTATCTATACAGATCAGAGACAATGCTAAATTGCCACGTATTCCCCAGTAGAAGATATCCCAGGCAGGTGAAAAGGCCCTATTGCAAATAATACAGGATTTGATTAAGTCTGGCGTGGTTGAAGAGACTGTGGCGTATGTGTGTAATAGCCCTATTCTTCCTATTCTTAAAAAGACACCCTTGGATTCTTCTGATGCCCACCCTGACATTTACCCTTTGTGATAGACCTCAGAGAGGTAAATAAGATCGTAGTTCCCCAGTACCCTGAGGTCCCGGACATTACAACGATCTTGACAATGATTCCCCCGTCTGCGACATTCTTTTCTGTAATTGACTTAAAGAATGCTTTCTTCAGCATACCAATCCATACAGATAGCAGATATCTGTTTGGATTTGCAATAGCCGGTCGGAGCTTTAGATTCTGTTGTGCTTCACAAGGCTATACTGAAAGTCCTAGTATTTATAGCCAAGCCTTGAAAGCTCAATTGGATTATTTGGAGCTTCCCCCTGGTAATGTGCTGTTGCAGTATGTTGACGACCTCCTTGTGGCCTCGGACAATGAGGATGGTTGCAAAGACGCCACAGTTAAATTATTGTTGCATCTGGCGCATCATGGACACAAGGTGTCACTTTCCAAATTTCAATATTGTCGACAGGAGGTCACCTATTTAGGTCACCTACTGTCGAAGGAGGGTTGCAGACTAACACCTGAGCACATAGCTACTATTACTAATATGTCTGTTCCTAAGACCCAACGCGAGGTACGTGCGTTCATTGGGATAACATCGTATTGTCAGCATTGGATCCCTAACTATTCCCTACTAACAAAACCTCTTCTTTACCTGACCACCAAAGATGTGCATTAACCCCCGCCTTGGACACCTGCATGCCAGCAAGCTTTTGAACAAATAAAGGTTGCACTTTGCTCTGCTCCTGTGCTTGGTACTCCTGATTACCAGAAGCCTTTTGTGCTCTTCGTGCATGAGGTGGACGGTTGCGCACTTTCTGTTCTAACACAGGGTTTCGGTGATAAGCAGAGACCCTGCGCCTACTTCTCTGCCATGCTTGATAATGTTGCCAGAACGCTCCCGAGCTGTCTGAGAGCTGCCGCGGCGGTGGCAGTTTCTATCAGACAATCAGCAGGGCTCGTCCTTGATACTGATCTCACAGTAATGGTACCTCATGCTGTGGATACGCTACTGAATAAGACAAAGATGCAGCACCTTACTAGTGCGCGTCTGACTGGCTATGAATTGACTCTGTTTGCTCCGCACATTACCATCAAACGATGTGCTTCTCTGAACCCAGCCACGTTACTAGCCCTCCCGTCGGAAGAAAAGGACAATGATTTCCATGATTGTTTATTTCGGACTGAGGAAGAAACGAAGGGATGGGTAGACCTGACTGACGTTCCCTTATCTGACCCCCAAGGGGAACTACATGTCGATGGCTCTTGCTTCAAATTACCAGATGGCACCACCACTGCAGCCTATGCAATCACAACGTTACACACTGTAGTTGAGACATCCCGTATCCCACACCAATCGGCCCAAGCTGCAGAGTTGGTTGCCCTCCTCAGGGCTTGTGAGTTGAGTGAGGGACTGGCTGTTAATATCTACACCGACAGCCAGTACGCCTTTGGGGTGGCCCATAATTTTGGGCGCCTCTGGGCGGAGAGAGCGTTCTTGACTTTGCACGGACTGCGGATACAGAACGGGCCATTGATACATAGATTGCTGTCCGCATTGACACTTCCCAATAAGTTAGCAATAGTGAAATGCAGCGCTCATAAAGCCATTACAGGTGATGTTGGGAGGGGAAATGCTTTCGCAGACCAGACAGCTAAGGAGACAGCTCGATCAAAGATGAAAAAGATGTTGGTGGCAGGTCCCGCTAGGTGGGTCCCAGACAATGGAATGTTCGAGGACACATTGGAAAATGTCAGGGAAATCCAGGGTGAGGCGACTCTAGATGAATTGGCAATGTGGGAGGAGAGAACAGGGCGCTTGGATGAGGATGGGTGTTGGACTGACTTGGCTGGGAAGAAGCGATGGTTGCTGCCTAATTCATATGTGCTCCCTGTTGTTACCATGGCCCATGGCCCAGTGCATATTAGTGCCAAAGGAATATGCAAGTTACTGGACCCAGTATGGCAGAATGATAATATCGCTAAGGTAGCCACGCACCTAATGAAGCATTGCATCATTTGTCTGAAACATAACCCTGGGAAAGGTACTCCTATACCCGCTGGTAACTTTGCACCGCCTTCCTTCCCTTTCGAGGTTCTCCAGATGGATTTCATCGAAATGGAACGAGTTAATAACCTAAAGTATGTGCTAGTATTGATCTGCGCATTCAGTAAATGGATTGAGGCTTACCCCACTAAAGAGAATACAGCTATGGCAACGGCGAAGGCACTTCTAAAAGAGTACTTCCCGCGCTATGGGTTGCCACGCGTGATTTGGAGTGACAAAGGAAGACACTTGAATTCAAAAGTCATTGAATTGGTGTGCACAGGTTTGCATATTAAGCAGAAGTTTCATGCAGCAAATCACCCCCAGTCAGCAGGTCTGGTTGAGAAGTACAATGGTACTCTCAAACTGAAGCTAGCAAAGATTCAAGAAAGCACAGGACTGCGATGGCCAGATGCGTTACCCTTGGCTTTATTATCTACCAGAGCGACAGAGCATTCTAGAACAGGGTTGTCCCCGTATGAGGTGGTCTTCGGACGCCCTGCTAATGTCTGGGGCGTCCCAAGACCCAAGCGCTTTTCCGAGATAGAGTACCCCCTGCTTGTAGACTATCTGTATGAATTGTCTAAAGATCTTCGTTCTCTTCACCAACAGATACAAGCCATGCTGCAGCCAGTACAAGAGGGGCCTGGGCATCAAATACAGGCCGGCGATTTTGTACTCATTCGAAATTTTCAACGGAAAAGCTGTTTGGAGCCGAGGTGGAAAGGGCCTCTCCTCGTCCTTCTTGCCACGCGTACAGCGGTGAAAGTAGATGGCAGAAAACACTGGATCCATGGTTCACATGTTAAACGGATACCTTTACCACTCTCGTATGACCGTTGGGTCAACAAAGGCATCGCTGATCAGGAATGTGAGAGGGTGTCACGCTTCGTTCCCTTCTCTGACGCCCGATTGAGGTGGGGGCAGACGGACGAAGAAAGTGATGCAGTCCTGTATGAGGCAATCCCACCAAAGATAAGGGCCGCCCGGATAACACCGTCTCTAATACACTGGAATCTGAGTCTCGATGCCCATCTGAACCTGAGTTTCTGCCCCTTTTAATTGATGAAACAGTGCCTGGAATAACGAAATATAATATGAGGCCCCGAAAGAAGGACGGTGCACCAGCCGAACAGTCTAGGAGTTAAGGAAGAACTTGAGCTTAGGGCGCAGGTTCTGTGCCTAAGGTGCCTGTATTAGACTAGGGTGAACTACACTGGTGCACTGCCCTGGACACTGGACAGAATAGTTGAGGGTATTTGCCCAGGAGGGAGGGTGCCCTATCCTGAAAGAAGAAGGCTTTGTTTTTCTGCACTGTTTTTTAATCCTGACAGCGGGTGCTTTTTAGAATAAAATTAGCTTTTGCGCACCCTCTAGCCAGTTTTAACATCACATTCACTTCTGTTTTTGTTGCGCTGCGCCTTCACTCACAGTAGTTCTGCTCATCCTATGGTCATTTAGTGACATTCTCTAATGAAAACATCCCTGAGCTCCTCCCTCTCAGAGAGGGGGTTGTAGCCCTCAAAGGAATTAGTATTTCCTTTGGGAGGAGAATCCCATATGATGCAGCATGTCACCTTTGGTGAGTGAGGGATTTCGTCCTGATAAGGGAATTTCCCCCAGCCAGGACTGTGGGGTATAGTCGCTAGCAGTTTAATAGTATTTTACCTTTTGACCCATTTTCTTTCTATCTTTGAAAATAGACCCTAGGATCCCTTTTTTGGTATTAGTATATAGTGGTACACCAGGGATATACACCTGGGGCAGATGGCAAGGAGTGTACCCTGCACCCAGATGCTTTCATGAACGTTTTTGAGGCTAACGAAAATGTCACCTGGTTACAAAATGAAATGCTAGATTTCCAAGGATTTAATGTTACTGAATACTTTAAATGTTTCCAGGAACGCATATATCACTGAAGACAAAGCCATGCCTGTCCCTGTAATCAACGCAACAGCTAGTTTCTGTGTTGAAGGATCAGGGAACATTTCGGTAGGACAGAGCCATTGTAACTACACATACCGATTGAACACTACTAGCAGCCCACCTTTGCTTACACCTCCGAATGTATACTTCATCTGTGGAGAACAGGCTTATACATGACTTCCGAGGGGGTGGTCTGGCCGGTGTTATGTTTCCTTTCTCTTGCTTCCTGTTTACATTGCACCGTCCAATTACCATCAGGATCATAAGCTACGAGGGGGCGTGGCTACGAAGCCAACGATGGCGGACGCGTGAGCAGAGAGCTCCGCGCCAGCCGAGTCATTTTTCCTGATTCAGCAGTGATCCTGCCCAAGCCTGGGGGCTCCTTCCTGTGCTCCCCCCGAGCGGACGTGTTTGTGCGCCCAGCGCTGCACTCGGGGGCCGGAATATTGGCGGGGGGCCGAGAAACACTGACTGCGCTCTGCGCGCAGAACCGACGGATGGCGGCCTAGACGGAAGTAAACGTCTTGCGTCATGGCAGCTCCGGTCTCCCACATCCAGCTGAGCCGGACTGCACAGACGCCTTTGTGGAGCTGAGGACGATCGGACCCCTACGGCCTGCCTCTGGAGTTGGTGAGATCGGGTCCCACATTTCGTGGACGCCGGATCGGGGGTGTGGAGCGACGAAGCCCCGGGGGAGCAGATCGTGGTGAGCTGATCGGCGCCTTGTCAGAGCGCGGGCCCCGAAGAGAGCAATTACCTTCCTGAACTGCCATGGGCCCCGCGACTGTGATTGGGGAAGAGGAGCCACGGGTGGAGTCGGGTGGTGCCACTGGCGAACACCTTCTGGGAATTGCAGGCGCCCCCGTGGCCAGACAGTACTACGGTGGGTGTGTGTGCGAGTGATCAGCCGAACTATACTCTGCTCCGAGGAGCCACTGCAGGGCATAATTGGACCCCCGCTGTTTATCCACAATACCGGCATCCTCCCAGTGATAGAGGGGGATTCAGCGATAGACCTGCCCTGGCCTGCACTCCTCCAGCCGGATGTGCCTCTCTGTTGATGCAGACCCCTTGATCCGTCACGCAAAGGGACACAGGGAGTGGAGTCTCTAAACAGCCCTACATCCCACGGTCTGAGCGTGGCATTAGCGGGGAGGGCCCCACCCCCGCAACCGATAACTTGGCCTTCCGGTGACCTGGTAGGGCCTGTTGTTTCTTTGAGCCTGCTGAGGAGGTGGGGACTGCACTGTTTGAGACCTGTCTACCTGCGGGGGCGTGGTGATTGTGCGGCGGACCCCTGCTGGGATCAGCCTAGAGGAGACCTGAATTAGGTCACACCCGTTTGCTGCTGGAGGGATTCACCGGGGTTATGGGGAGCCGCGCTGCGGCCTGAAGTTGAGTTGAGGCCCCACTGGCATTTTACACAGAGGGAAGAGGACATAGTGGATCCCCCATTAGTGACCCGGCTTGGGGTCCGCATCGCGTCCACTTCATCACTCCCTGCCATCCGGCTGTGGGTGCTTCCTGTTGTCTGGGGCTGGCGCCTTGGTGTTGACACAGACGTGATCAGAGTACTGGTGCTGTGAAAGCAGTCGAGACTTCCCCACCTATTCTGCAAAGTGGAGAGGCACGTGCTGGAGACACCTGGCGTGGCTACGTGCCCACAGAGAGCGGGCCGCACAAGATCGGAGGTCGTAGAACACGCTGCACTCACCATGGGGAAACCTAGGGGGAGGCTGATGGGTCCTCCTCAAGAACACGTCAATAGTGCTGCGGACTCAGAGACTCAGGATCCTGGAAGTGAACATCTCAAGATACCTGTCCAACAGCAATATGCCAAGATCCTGGAGGCTATCGCCGACACCAAGGTGACGCTACACCAGGACATAAGTACAGTTGCGGTGGGATTGGGTCTGTTACGGGCCGAACATGGTAAGCTGTTGGACCGTGTGAAACATACGGAGGCGACTCTTGAGGAACTGGCCCCCGCGTAACAAGTTTTGGCCGCAAAGGTGGAAGACCTGTCAGACCGCATGGGTGTGCTGGAACGTAGAGCAGAGGACGCAGAAGGCCGCAATCGCCGAAACAACGTGCGAGTCTTGGGGCTGCCAGAGGGCATTGAGAAACATGACATGGTAACTTTTTTAGAGAACTGGCTGAGAGACGTGGTGGCGCCGGAGGGTCTATCGCAGTTCTACACCCTGGAGAGGGCCCATCGGGTGCCCAACAGACCACCGGCGCCGGGTAGACCTCCGAGACAAGTGGTGGCCAGGTTGCTTCATTACCATGACAGAGAGTTGCTGCTCCGGAAAGCACGATCCGATGGTCCTTTCATGGTGGACAATTGCAAGGTGTCTCTGTTCCCAGACTACACACTGGAGGTGCAGCGACGCCGTGCGTCTTTCCTAGAGGTCAAGCGAGCGTTACGTGAGGACGGCATTCTGTATTCTCTGATGTTCCCAGCTCGACTGCGAATTATATTGGACGGTAAAACACACTTCTGTGATGATCCTAAATCCGCCTGGGAGTGGATCGAAACCTATAAGACAGAGGGCCAAGCTCCGCTTAGATCTCAACGGCCGGAGGCAGGAACGGGGGACCCTGGGAAGCGACCCCGTAGACGACAACGCCGGAAGGCCACGAAGAGGCCGAATCCGTCAAGGACGGCTGAGGAGAGAGCAAATGCACTGAAGGCTGTAGCGGAGCTGTTGCATGGTGGAGATTCCACTCAAGCGAAAGGCTCAGACCCGAATCATGGAACCAAAGACTCAGGCTCGGACACTTCACGAAGTGGACAGAAAAGCCTACCGGATGTAACTCCGCAGACTGCCGATGAGTTGTTCGGATAGGTGGTTAGATAATTCTCCTCTCTCCTCCCCCCTGCTCTTTTCTTCCCCGCCCCTCTTATTCTTGCTCTCCTCTGTCCCCTTTTCCCTTCTGTCGCTCTCCCCCTCCTTCTCACTGACATACTGTTGAATTGAGCAAACTGTATAACTTGTATACGTTTCTATTGCTTCTAAGGTCCTTTCATTTCCTGATGGAAGGGGGAGGGGGGCTGGGGGGGGCCTCTGGGCGCGGGTAGGGACGGCCTGTTTAGGCAGATTCGCCCTGGGAATTACACTGCTTTACTACTAAACTTTGGAAACTTCGGTCACGCTCCCCTACCAGGCCCTTGGCTAGTTGCCTAGGACCTTGTTGTCTTGTTGTAAGATTGTGCTATGCACTGTAGTTGTACATTTGGGCAGCTGACCATTGTCAGTCCACTCACAGGTGTGGGAGTTACTTGTTTGGGGTTGATGTTACTCACCAGGTGGTATGTGGTACATTTTCTAGGGCTGCTGAACGGGGGAGGGATCCGGGTGGGTATTATTCTTTTGCTTAATGGCGAATCAGACAACTAGGCCCGAAGGGTTCAAACTTCTTACCTGGAATATACGGGGTATGGGCTCCCCTGCTAAGCGCTACTGTATACTGAACTATTTACGCTGCAGAGGGGTCCATGTGGCGCTCCTACAGGAGACTCACCTCACGGAGACTGAGGTGGCGCGATTGAAATGAAGGTGGAGGGGACAGCTGTATGCGACCACTTACTCTGCCTTTGCGAGGGGGGCACTCGTGTGGATTAGACCAGGGGTTCCCTTTCAACTCTCCCATAAAGTGGTGGACACAGAAGGGCGATATGTGGTGATACAAGGGAAGCTGGCGGGGAGAGAGATCACACTGGGTAGCGTATATGCCCCCAATCGAGAACAGATCCCTTTTTTGGAAAAGTTCTCAGGTGTCTTAGCGGGGGTGGATGCTGACAATCTGATAATAAGTGGTGATTTTAACTGTGTTTGCGATGTAGACTGGGATAGATCTACCCCCCCATTGAGGGGCACGCTGGCCTCCAACACAGCACAGGGGCTTAGACGATGGGCAGCAGGATGGGGATTGGTGGACTTGTGGAGACTCCAAAACTATCAGCAGAGAGTGTATTCCTATTATTCCCATCTATATGACCTCCACACTCGATTAGATATGTTCTTTTGCTCCACTACACTGACGCATATGCTGTCTGAAGCTGAATACCTGGGAGAGCTATCTCTGACCATAGCCCATTGCTGATGCGGTTTGCCCCTACCGCTGGGAAGACTCTGATGATACCCTCCTGGAGGTTAGATCCTACCTTGCTTGAAGACGATGGGTTTCGACAGTTGTTAGCAGCGCTGAACACTTATTTTCAGAGAACCGGGGTACGGCTAGCTCCCTGTTGGTGGAATGGGAGGCGTTTAAGGTGGTCACCAGGGGACAATGCTTGGGACAGATGATGGGCCTCAGACGAGAGATCACCAGGGAACTGGGGGTGCTGGAGCAACAACTGCAAGAATTGGATAGGGACCTAGCGAGAGGTTTAGGGGTACACGATAAGATGGCGGAGCTCAGAAGTCGCTACAACTCCACGTGGGATAGGTTACGGACTGTGGACTTGACAAAATATAAAGAACGACAAAATGAGGAAGGGGGTAAAGCCGGTAGATTGCTGGCCTGGCTGGTTAGACCGGACAGTCGGGGGGTGCCCATCCCGAGTATTACTGATGATATGGGACAAGTGCTTTGTTCTCCAAGCGACATTAATGAGGCGTTTCGCAGTTACTAAGCCAACCTCTATCGGCAACCAGAGACCGCCCCACCAGAGGAGATTCAGGTGTATCTTGATACACTACGGTTGCCAGGTTTAGAGGCCAATATTAGCGACTCTCTTGCTTCAGCGCTCTCAGTGGGTGAAATTAGGGAAACAATTAAGGGGATGGCGAGAGGGAAGACGCCTGGGCCAGACAGCTTACCTGTGGACTTTTACTTAACATTCATTGATATCCTAGCCCCACAATTGGAGCACCTATACATGACTGCGCTTGACAAGGGCAGGCTCCCATCCTCTATCAGGGAGTCCCTAGTGGTCCCCCTACCAAAAACTAAGACTGACCACCCGAGAGTGATGGATTTCAGACCCTTGTCAATGTTAAACACTGATTTTAAAATTCTCAGCAAGGCGTTGGCCACTAGGCTCCTGCCCCATATGCAACGGCTAATTCACACAGACCAGAATGGTTTTATACCCACGCGGTCCACGTATAATAACTCGCGCAGACTGTATAATGTAATGTTCCATAAGGACCTGGGCGACTACCCGGATGCTGTAGTGATGTCCATTGACCTCGAGAAGGCTTTTGACTCCCTGAGTTGGGACTTCTTACTGTCGACGATGGAGAGGATGAAGATGGGAGAGGGCTGGCTAAAATGGGTACGGCTATTATATGAGGAGCCCAGTGCACGTGTCCGCACAGGGGCCATTATATCCACACCTTACAATATTTACAGGGGGAACTCGGCAGGGTTGTCCCCTGTCGCCACTGTTGTTCGCTCTAGCTATGGAGCCCTTGGCGGAACGTATTCGACAGGAAGGTGGGCGTTTGGGGATTAGATTAGATGGGGCCACACATATAATTTCACTCTACGCCGATGATGTGTTGGTTTATTTACGGGATGGAGCTCTGGGGGTACCCGAGCTATTGCGACTTCTAGGAGAATTTGAAGAGATGTCGGGCTTACGTCTTAATAGGCAGAAGACTCATATCTTTCCGTTGTGTCCCTCTTTACCAAGACCACCAACTCTCCCGTTGGACTTGGATTGGGCCCCGATTGTTTTTAAATATTTGGGTGTCAGAATTTACCATTTACAGGCTGATCTGTTGGAGGGTAACCTTGGAGGTACCTTACGGGGCCTTCAGCAGAATGTCACTTTCTGGCGCTCCTTGAAACTTCCAGTAATGGCCCGGGTAGCGCTATCCAAAATGGTGATGCTGCCTCGCCTTTTATATTACTTTGTCAATCTACCAGTAGTAATACCACGTAGTTGGTTTAAAAAATTAGACTCTATATTAAGAGATTTGGTGTGGGATGGGGGCCGAAATAGAGTGTCCTTACAAACTCTGCAGCTCCCGCTCACTAGCGGTGGCTTAGGGGCCCCAGATTTCGAGGCCTATTACCTGGCGGCCCAATTGCAGTGGTTGGCCCGGTGGCTCGATGGGAGAGGGCTGGATACTTTTCCTGTCACTCCCGGCTTGGCGACGGCGATCCTTCTGCCTAGGATGCTTGATCGGCGTAGGAAGATTAACTCTGTGGGGGTATTACTTTCTGTGGCCATGGCATGTTGGGATAAATGCGCGGCGAGGTCTCAAGATATGAGACTTTACTCACCTTGCATTCCCCTGGTGGGATTGCCTCAGTCGGGGGGAGGCCCGCCCCTCACAGGCCGCCATCTACAGGGTTGGGACGATGCAGGGGTCCGGACAGTGGGAGACTGCTATAGAGACGGGGAGCTGTTGCCACCTATGGATTTCCTGGAATACCACGAGTTGCCTCCTGGGCAGTTTTTGAACTACCATAAAATCAGGGGCGCTCTAGCGGAGCTTTGGGGAAGAGAGATGACTGAACCGGGCACGCACACAGTCATGCATGCAATGGTTACACTGGGCTCGGCCGTACACCTAGTGAAATGGCTTTACCAGGCTATCATAGAGATCTCGAACCGTCCTCTATGTCGGTTGAGTGGAAGATGGGAAGAGGTGCTTGCCAAGCAGCTCACAGACAAAGAATGGGAAAGGGCCCTGGAGGGCCCCAAAAAGGTGTCTCGAAACGCGGCCTTTAAATACTTGCAATTTAATTAGTTACATAGAACTTACCTTACACCACACCGATTGAATGTAATATTTGGTTGCACCGACCAGGCATGTCCACGCTGCAATCTAGTGGATGCGGACTTTGACCATATGGTCTGGTCCTGCCCTAAGATCAGTAACTACTGGACGACAGTGGTCGAGTTGCTAGCTGCAGTAATGTCACTGAGTATGGTATGCACACCCATAGCTTGCCTCCTGGGAATATTCTCGAGGCCTAAAGCCACAAGGCTGAGGTTCCGATTCATAGATTTAGCCTTGCTCTTGGCTAGACGGCGTATAGCACTTGGTTGGAAAGCAAAACAGGCACCGTTACTGACCAAATGGGAAGATGATGTGACATGTTGGGCAAGAGCTGAGGAACGGGCTTTGCTCAAAGAAGATAGAGTGACCAAAAGACGCAAACCGCTCACAGAACCCTGGGCTGAATTGGTGAAAGCTTGGGATAAGCGGCATGCACTGCCACAGTCCTCTGATATAGAGCTGACTGGCTCAGACACCTAGAGCTGGACATAGTCCTGATTTGGCATGGGAGACACCCAAGACAAGGCATGAGTACCTCTTGCACTTTAAAGCATAGGGAGAGTTCCTTCCCCACTGCGTTCATCCACCATGGAAGGGAGGTTTTGTAGCCCTTCACCGCCCGGGCCTCCCTCATTGTCCCACGGATGTCATTAGCCCCATAATAATAATTATACATCGTATAAGATATATGGATCACGACCCCTGGTAGTTAGTTTTCATGGTTTTGTTTAAAATTAGGAAGCGACACAGGGCATACACTCTTGTGTTTCATTAGCTATTTGCTGGATTACTTTGGCGCTAGTTATCCCCCACAACCAGACTGTATTTCTTTTTATGTTTTATCGGATGCAACTGGGACTTGTGGGAATGATAGTACAGCGCTCTTTCGAAACCTGGCCATGTAACATTGCCACTCCTGCATGGACAACGGGCTCGTACCATTGGAATTGCTTGGTCGTCCCTATTGTTTGATGTTTTGACCTTTTTTTCTTTGGTTGTGTGACAGAAGCAACTGTAGGGCTGTGAATACTACAAGCTGTTATGGTGTGCCTGCGATGCTTATGATTTTTTGATGTACAAACCAACGCATGACATGCAATTTAATTTTCGATGTACTTGAGCCTACTTGCTGAACAAAGGGATAATCATTGTAACGAGGTATCATACGCATAGCAGTATGTGGATTGTGAAATATATGTTTTGGAAAATAACAAATGCCAATAAAAAAGATATTTCAAAAAAAGGATCATAAGCTACAATGTAGGGATCTCCAGGTACATCGAGTTAAGAGAGTTGTCAACCCAGACGATATTGATCAAACAGATACTTCCCTACAGCAATTTACTGACATAATGAAGGGCATTCTGCCGTTCTGGGGTCCCATGTTCAATAGTCGTAATATTCGTCACCTCGCTAGAGTAGTTGAGGGAGTTATTAATACTACTGCCGGTATACTGACTAATATTACAGTCGAGCTTCAGGCTACGAGGCTCGTTTCTCTTCAAAATCGGTTGGTTTTAGACGTCATTCTGGCTGATAGGGGTGGAGCCTGCCGCGTCATCTGCAGCAGCTGTTGTGTGTACATCCCTGATAGTGCCCCTAATGTGTACTCCGCAATACAGAAATTACACAGACTTGCCTCAGATATCCATCAGGATAATGGTTCATGGTCCCTCACAGGGTGGCTCTGGGGTCTGATGACATCATGGGGCTGGAAGATATTACTTGTCCTAATAGCCATCGCAGGAGTCATCTTTACCTGTTGTTTATGCATTAATTGCCTTCCAGCCTGTTGCACCTATTTTGTGAGAAAACTTACCCCTACCCCTACATTGCCAAGACGTGATAACAAGATTTCTGTTATGATGATGCAGGAAATTCAGGATATGATGCTCATAGATGAGGGCATCTTTGAGTATTAGGTGATTTCGATGCTCATGTGTTGCTTGTTTTCCCTTGTAACATGAGTGACTATGCAATTTCTTTCTCCCCCTTAGAAGTGTAAAGACCCTATTGGATAGCGAATAAAGCATTTAGCCACCCATGCTAAAAGGAGGGTCTGTTAGGTTTCAAATTCCCATCCCTGCAACGCACTCATCTCACGTTATATTAGGTTAGCAATGTGTTGCTAAATAGATGCCATTTGTATTCACGTTATGCAACCCACTGAGTTATGCCCGTAATGCGCAGGCTTCAGTTAGCGAGAGTGACTCCATTTTGCATTTCGTAATCCTTATTAGGCTGTTTAGACAGTGCCTGAGTTAGGCCTCATTACTCGTATTGCTTGCTTCAGCAGAACACTGTATTTTATTATTATTTTTCCTTCTGTTCAAGTCTGTTTCTCGACTTACTAATGAATAGGCTGTTCTGCCCTCGCATACCTATCCGAATGTGTAGTTTCTGCTCCCACGTTAGGAGATGCTGAGACCCAGCACTGTGGCCTTGGATTCCTGATAAAATGTACCCATCTGGCAGGTGTTAGCTCATCCTACTGTGCCTCTTTGTTCATGATCGGCCCAGGCCGGTAGTTTTCCATTGTGGGCGTGGTTGGGGGGTTCTCGAGAGGAATGATTACTCAGTGTGGGCTGTTGGGGGGGTCAGTCCCTCGGCAGACATCTTAGGGTGCAGGTCATGATGGACTCCTCTGCAGAGCATTGCTAATAAAATGTACGTTTGCATTCTCTACTGTCTGACCGACTCTTCATTCTTGGGAAGGCATAGCAGGTGGTTGTAAGAAAACCCGAGTGGCCCTAGAGGGCCACTTCCTTCAAGGTTTACAGTGCAAAAGCCCAAAGCGGAGAATTTTATGGTACTGAAATCTGTGGCTATGTTAATACCCACAAACTGGCGGTGTGTGAAAATATTTTTGTTAGATCACTCGTCTCTGTACCAGTTACCACCCCTCTGACTCCATTATTTTTTTACTTGAGATGAAAAGAATCGGGGATGTGGCTTTGCTCAAACCCTTGGTTACGGTTGTGGGCAATGCCCCATCTAAATTAATACAGCGAGTCACAATGGGAGATTCTAACCATTAGTGGCGCAGAAAAATTACCATGGCTTAAACACATTGCAAATTGGTGTCGTTTATTGGAAATGCCGAGTCTGTGGGATTGTCCAGAGAGGGCTAGCAAAGACAAGCTGATTAGAGTAAAGACCAAGTACTGGGCGTATGTGGCAGAGCATTATACAGTGAGAATGACCAATGCTCGCCTAACAACCCAGTTTTTAAGTTTTAAGCTTTGTCCCAAGTCTGAACCCTTTTTGGATTTGAACTCACCTGCTCTAGCTAAAAGCCTATTTGTTAGTTTTCGGCTGGGCAGCTTATTTTTAAAGATTCTTAACAATCAGGTCATTGATCTAGCATTAGAAATATGTCCTGCATGCAGTCTAGCACAAGAATCTGAGGAACATATTCTGATTTTCTGTATTAAATATCATTTGAATTTTCAAAACAAACTCCCTCGTGACCTATATTGCTTTACTACTGGCTTTCACAAGCTCTAAAATGGGGCATCAACAATGTTAATCTCCACACAACAACTTCGATTAATATTTTTTTCATATTTTATTTTGCTTTTCTTCTTTCACATGTATCAAAATTAACATTTAGACATTACATTTCTTTTCAACATTTTATCTATACATTGATGTAGATCAATTTTTTATCTAAAAATAAATACACTCAATGTATTGCATTTACTTTAGAATTGTAACTTCTGTTGTAATGATTAAAATTAAACAATGAGACAAAAAGACAATCCCCCACATTTACACCTCATTCATGTGACCCACATCTATATCACTAGCATACTACACACTTTCATACCACGCCCCAGACCAACACTGCATGCACAGATGGACCAAAAACGGGGTGATCACATCAACCCTCTATTGCTGTGCTGATATCTGGGGTGTCACTCTCTCTGGCCGACGTACGTTTCAATGGACAATATCAATAGTCTCCATCTTCATCAGGACCTGTTATTTGCATTATTTGTAACGGGTGAGGAATTGGGGAGTCTAAAAGAAGGGAATACGTGGGAGAAACAAAACAATTTTTTACTTATTGTTTTCTATAGCCCCAGGAGTTATCTTGCATTACTCCTTCTAAATACATTAAAAAGAGTGAATGCTCCCCATTCATCCGTGTGACAAAGACCATCACCTTAGTTTGAAAAGTGCAAAACACACTCATACTTGTCATTGTAACAGGGGAAAGTCCCACATAAGGATTGTGAGACTGACCAGGTATTCTCTGCTACTCACAATTCAGAGAATATATGATAGAATACACATGTGGTGGAATGCACATGTGCTACTGTTTAACTATCGTAAATAAATGCCTGCTCATTGTGCCACCTTAACCCCCAAAGAACCGTGCGTTGAACTGACTATAAAAACTCACAAACAGACAAGCAATAGTTATATTAATAAACAGTAATATTGAGAAGATGATGCACCCACACAGAGGCTGCACCACCTCTTACCACTGTCTACAACCAAAGTCCCAGTTTAACCGAGCACCTCGGTATAGTGTGTCAGATTACCTGTAAAGGCTGTGCTTGTGATTCTGTCAAGATAACACTCCAGTCAGAATGTTAGTAAACGAGTAGGGCCTCCAATTGTTTTATCTCTTTTGTCGCTTCACGAGCTCCTCGAATCTGGAGCCTTCACTAGTCTGTGAAGTATATGATGTAATAATTATTAATATACCCCCTCGCTAGCGTCACTGGTTGCATAATTCTAATAATCAAGGTTTGTGTAAGGTAACAGTTACCCAGGATAGAAATCTTAGTTTATTTCCATGGTGGTCTTTAAACGGTGCTATCCTTTGTCTCTTTCTAAGCCGGTACTTCGTGTAAAAAAACTCTATAGTCTGTCAATGTTGATCCTAAAGAGTACAAGAAGATAATAATACCTGTAAGACCTTCCCTGATTTGATGTTATCGCTTACGAAAACAGTTCTCCTAGTTTTCCTTACCAAGTAGGACTCTGTATGAGGCATGATTTTCACGGCTTCGAAAGGCCCTCTATTCTAGGGCCGACGGCCACCTGGCTGATC
Organism: Calotriton arnoldi; assembly: GCA_963921515.1. Classification (NCBI taxonomy): domain Eukaryota; kingdom Metazoa; phylum Chordata; class Amphibia; order Caudata; family Salamandridae; genus Calotriton; species Calotriton arnoldi. Next base: position 3,551,116 of record CAWUFW010000039.1, read on the forward strand.
TTTGTAGTTACTTTCGATCGCTACAGAGTTTCATCCGTATTCTGCAAAAAGAAACAGAGTGGCTCTACTACCACCACAGTTCTCCGAGCGCTTTGATAGTGTGTTTGAACTGCATGTATTTTTTTTAATAATAAAAATTAAGAAACTGTCGTCACAGACACATAGGGCCACGGCATTTGGTGATAATCTTGAGCGCCATGTTGGAATAGGGTCATATAGCTCTTATGCTTACTGCTCCTGCTAGGCAGGAATATTGCTCGATTTGTCTAAAACAGATAAGTGTAGATACTATCAGTGTATAGCAGAGGGTCATACACACGGCTATCACAGATTTATAAAGCCTACCCTTACCTTCCCTAGTTTTATTCAGAGGTACCCAGCCTAGTGAGCCCGGAGCCAATGCTCCACCTATACCGCAAGCTGTACGCCAGCTAAACTACAACTCAGAGCCTATAAGTGCATAAAACCACTTCTAATCCTGTGCTTAGCATCTATGCGTGACTCACCGTTTAGACAGACACGCTCACGGGATGATTTCTGCTGCTTCTTGATTATAAGAGAATTATGCACTGAAGAGGCACCCTTTAAATCTAATCCGAGCCGCGTGAATAATTGCGCGCTGTATCGTGAGATTTCCATAAGCCGGGAACCTCAAAACGTCAGATCTGACGCCGTCGCTGAGGTATTGACGCAAGCACTCATCCACTGATTGCTATGTCACGTGTCCTCACACTTCCATGTGACCACAACTTCTCGTGGTACACACAGGCGCCATATTAGAGTGGGGTCCTATATCTGTTAATACTTTGTACTTGCCATGTTATAGAGGGGTCTAATGTCTTTCATTACTCCGTGCTCCCACTACAAAGAAGTTACTAGACCCACGCAAATCTCTCTATTCAGAAAGAACAGTAGAGTTCGTACTACTGCTGTTCTTCATACGTTGGCCATCAAAAAATGCCAGAGGATAAAGAAAAATTATTTAAGCATAAAATCTCCCGATCTTGGCATAATGCCACGCCACTTTTACTGTAGATCTGTTTTATGTACCACATATGAAAAACTGGAGAAGAGAAGGTATTTTAACTTCAGTTCTACCAAACTCGAGAAAGGCTAAAATTTCACCTATCATAAATGGTTCATATTAGGAATTCTCCAATGTTAATATTGTATGTGACTAAAAATGGGGCTACTCTCTAAATCCTCAGAGTTTACATTGATCTAATGAGAAGAAGAATTCAAGTTCATGTGACCTGCCATACTATCTCCTCATTAAGGCCCTCCTTAACTGAATCAAGCGTAAAAATCCAAAAGGTCTCTCTGCGTTTCCGCACTTCTGTGGTGTCTTGTCCTGGAATGCATCTAACCTTCTCCAATATTAGCCATCTAAGCTCACTTTCTTTGTGATTCAATTCTATGCAGTGCTGAACCACTTTTCGCCATAAGTGGGATGGGTATGCCCAGACGTGGGTCCCTTGCTCACTGTGCCACTGGATTGAAGCTAACCTGGCTGAAGAAGGGTGACATACCCTGAAACCGGTCCCAGGATGCTTGTTTCCGGTCCAGGGAGGACCTGGCCTGGCAGTTCAGTTTGGACTGTTCCCATGGGGCACAGGGTCAAGACTGATTTGGATATAGCTGGGTCCAAACTGGGGTGGCGTAGTGGGCAAAAGAACAATGGATTTAACCCAGATCTTTTGACTGGGGGAGAATGTTTGCATTGTCAGCATTCCGTCCATCATTTGTTTGCTGTAACACTTTTCACTCTAAGTGGGATGGGTATGCCCAGACGTGGGTCCCTTGCTCACTGTGCCACTGGATTCAAGCTAACCTGGCTGAAGAAGGGTGACATACCCTGAAACCGGTCCCAGGATGCTTGTTTCCGGTCCAGGGAGGACCTGGCCTGGCAGTTCGGTCTGGACTGTTCCCATGGGGCACAGGGTCAAGACTGATTTGCATATGGCTGGGTCCAAACTGGGGTGGCGTAGTGGGCAAAAGAACAATGGATTTAACCCAGATCTTTTGACTGGGGGAGAATGTTTGCATTGTCAGCATTCCGTCCATCATTTGTTTGCTGTAACACTTTTCGCCCTAAGTGGGATGGGTATGCCCAGACGTGGGTCCCTTGCTCACTGTGCCACTGGATTCAAGCTAACCTGGCTGAAGAAGGGTGACATACCCTGAAACCGGTCCCAGATGCTTGTTTCCGGTCCAGGGAGGACCTGGCCTAGCAGTTCGGTCTGGACTGTTCCCATGGGGCACAGGGTCAAGACTGATTTGCATATGGCTGGGTCCAAACTGGGGTGGCGTAGTGGGCAAAAGAACGATGGATTTAACCCAGATCTTTTGACTGGGGGAGAATGTTTGCATTGCCAGCATTCCGTCCATCATTTGTTTGCTGTAATAGAGGGGTCTAATGTCTTTCATTACTCCGTGCTCCCACTACAAAGAAGTTACTAGACCCCCGCAAATCTCTCTATTCAGAAAGAACAGTAGAGTTCGTACTAATGCTGTTCTTCATACGTTGGCCATCAAAAATGCCAAAGAGGATAAAGAAAAATTATTTAAGCATAAAACCCCCCGATCTTGGCATAATGCCACGCCACTTTTACTGTAGATCTGTTTTATGTACCACATATGAAAAACTGGAGAAGAGAAGGTATTTTAACTTCAGTTCTACCAAACTCGAGAAAGGCTAAAATTTCACCTATCATAAATGGTTCATATTAGGAATTCTCCAATGTTAATATTGTATGTGACTAAAAACGGGGCTACTCTCTAAATCCTCAGAGTTTACATGGATCTAATGAGAAGAAGAATTCAAGTTCATGTGACCTGCCATACTATCTCCTCGTTAAGGCCCTCCTTAACTGAATCAAGCGTAAAAATCCAAGGTCTCTCTGCGTTTCGCACTTCTGTGGTCTCTTGTCCTGGAATGCATCTAACCTTCTCCAATATTAGCCATCTAAGCTCACTTTCTTTGTGATTCAATTCTATGCAGTGCTGAACCATAGGCGATGATAATTTGCGGGTTCTGATTGCCGATTTATGTTCACAGTAGCGAACTCTAAACTCGCGGCTTGTTTCACCTACATATCCCCTATTGCAGGGGCAGAGGATGAGATATACCAGGTTGGTGCTCCTACAGTTAGTAAAATCTGCACCAACCTGGTATATCTCATCCTCTGCCCCTGCAATAGGGGATATGTAGGTGAAACAAGCCACGATTTAGAGTTCGCTACTGTGAACATAAATCGGCAATCAGAACCTGCAAATATCATCGCCATGTTCGGCACTGCATAGAATTGAATCACAAAGAAAGTGAGAGCTAGATGGCTAAAATTGGAGATGGTTAGATGCATTCCAGGACAAGACACTACAGAAGTGCGGAAACGCAGAGAGACCTTGGATTTTTACGCTTGATTCAGTTAAGGAGGGCCTTAACGAGGAGATAGTATGGCAGGTCACATGAACTTGAATTCTTCTTCTCATTAGATCCATGTAAACTCTGAGGATTTAGAGAGTAGCCCGTTTTAGTCACATACAATATTAACATTGGAGAATTCCTAATATGAACCATTTATGATAGGTGAAATTTTAGCCTTTCTAGTTTGTAGAACTGAAGTTAAAATACCTTCTCTTCTCCAGTTTTTCATATGTGGTACATAAAACAGATCTACAGTAAAAGTGGCGTGGCATTATGCCAAGATCGGGAGATTTTATGCTTAAATAATTTTTCTTTATCCTCTTTGGCATTTTTTGATGGCCAACGTATGAAGAACAGCAGTAGTACAAACTCTACTGTTCTTTCTGAATAGAGAGATTTGCGTGGGTCTAGTAACTTCTTTGTAGTGGGAGCACGAAGTAATGAAAGACATTAGACCACTCTATAACACGGCGAGTACAAAGTATTAACAGATATAGGACCCCACTCTAATATGGCGCCTGTGTGTACCACGAGAAGTTGTGGTCACATGGAAGTGTGAGGACACGTCACATAGCAATCAGTGGATGAGTGCTTGCGTCAATACCTCAGTGACGGCATCAGATCTGACGTTTTGAGGTTCCCGGCTTATGGAAATCTCGCTATACAGCGCACAATTATTCACGCGGCTCGGATTAGATTTAAAGGGTGCCTCTTCAGTGCATAATTCTCTTATAATCAAGAAGCAGCAGAAATCATCCCGTGAGCGTGTCTGTCTAAACGGTGATGTATACTTCAAACAATGGAGCGGAGTTGCACTCCCAACGGACGCACAGCATTCTACGTAATTCACTCACAAAATACTTGACAACTTGTCCAAATTTAATCCAGTTTTATTCCAAATGTCGTTGTTTTCAAAAACTCCTGCTTTTGTCACATGTGGGGCTCTGTTTAGTATACATAAATTTCTACTGCAACAAATATGCCCATCCGGGCCTTTTTCTGAAGCATGGTGTATACATAAAACTTCCTCGGAGATGAATTTCTTTTTACCCAATGCATTTCGGGCTTATTTAAGCCCTTCTTCAGGGGTTCACTACAAATGTTAAAACAGATGATATTAATTTACATTCACAAATCTGTATACACACATTTAAAACTAGCAGCAAGCAAAACATACCCAATTAAATTGATGACTGACGTTTTCCCGCTAATCCGCATCTCAGCGAAATCCAAATGTGCCCAGAACCATCTCTCAAAACGGTCAATGCCCTCCCGTAATTCACCTCCATATATCTCCATAACCTGGTAATCCCCGTTACCCCACAGCGCAACCTGTCTCCATAAACCAAACACTCATAACTATCATCCCTACCTTCCTTGGGTCACAGAATCCTTTTTCTCGCGTCTCGTTCCCTCAACACGAACAATGGTATATTCGTTGTCTACTGGCTCCTGATTCAAATACAGACTCATAGCTCCACCCCTCACTATATACCAATCCCATGAGACATGTTAATCACTACCCCATCCCTCCGAACTCCAACTCCCATAAGGCACTGCCAGAGACAGTACTCCGCGTTCTCAATACTTCTCCGGGCCACACTCTAAAATTCCCCGCCCACCCACAGTTGTTTACCACGTCAATTGTCACAGAGTATTATGCAGCTTACACCACATACGATATGAACATGCACTTGGTGCAATGCTGTGCGTCCGTTGGGAGTGCAACTCCGCTCCATTCTTTGAAGTATACATATCCATGTGGCACTTGGGCAGACCATGTGATCGGGCTGCACGCGAAAGGATTACAGAGGGAATAAACAAAAGATTAATGTGGAAGAAACAGGTGTGCATTCGGCTACTTTTGAAATTGAATGTCTAAACGGTGAGTCACGCATAGATGCTAAGCACAGGATTAGAAGTGGTTTTATGCACTTATAGGCTCTGAGTTATAGTTTAGCTGGCGTACAGCTTGCGGTATAGGTGGAGCATTGGCTCCGGGCTCACTGGGCTGGGTACCTCTGAATAAAACTAGGGGAGGTAAGGGTAGGCTTTATAAATCTGTGATAGCCGTGTGTATGACCCTCTGCTATACACTGATAGTATCTAAACTTATCTGTTTTAGACAAATCGAGCAATATTCCTGCCTAGCAGGAGCAGTAAGCATAAGAGCTATATGACCCTATTCCAACATGGCGCTTAAGATTATCACCAAATGCCGTGGCCCTATGTGTCTGTGACAACAGTTTCTTAATTTTTATTATTAAAAAAAATACATGCGTTTCAAACACACTATCAAAGCGCTCGGAGAACTGTGGTGGTAGTAAAGCAGCTCTGTTTCTTTTTGCAGAATACGGATGAAACTCTGTAGCGATCGAAAGTAACTACAAAGATCAGCCAGGTGGCCATCAGCCCTAGAATAGAGGGCCTTTCGAAGCCGTGAAAATCATGCCTCATACAGAGTCCTACTTGGTAAGGAAAACTAGGAGAACTGTTTTTGTAAGCGATAACATCAAATCAGGGAAGATCTAACAGGTATTATTATCTTCTTGTACTCTTTAGGATCAACATTGACAGACTATAGAGTTTTTTTACACAAAGTACCGGCTTAGAAAGAGACAAAGGATAGCACCGTTTAAAGACCACCATGGAAATAAACTAAGATTTCTATCCTGGGTAACTGTTACCTTATACATACCTTGATTATTAGAATAATGCAACCAGTGACTGTAGCGAGAGGGTATATTAATAATTATTACATCATATACTTCACAGACTAGTGAAGGCTCCAGATTCGAGGAGCTCGTGATGCGACAAAAGAGATAAAACATTTGGAGGCCCTACTCGTTTCCTAACATTCCGGCTGGAGTGTTATCTTGACAGAATCACAAGCACAGCCTTTACAGGTAATCTGACACACTATACCGAGGTGCTCGGTTAAACTGGGACTTTGGTTGTAGACAATGGTAAGAGGTGGTGCAGCCTCTGTGTGGGTGCATCATCTTCTCAATATTACTGTTTTTTAATATAACTATTGCTTGTCTGTTTGTGAGTTTTCATAGTCAGTTCAACGCAAGGTTCTTTGGAGGTTAAGGTGGCACAACGAGCAGGCATTTATTTACGATAGTTAAACAGTAGTACATGTGCATTCCACCACATGTGTATTCTATCATAGATTCTCTGAATTGTGAGTAGCAGAGAATACCTGGTCAGTCTCACAATCCTTATGTGGGACTTTCCCCTGTTACAATGACAAGTATGAGTGTGTTTTGCACTTTTCAAACTAAGGTGATGGTCTTTGTCACACGGATGAATGGGGAGCATTCACTCTTTTTTAATGTATTTAGAAGGAGTAATGCAAGATAACTCCTGGGGCTATAGAAAACGATAAGTAAAAAATTGTTTTGTTTCTCCCACGTATTCCCTTCTTTTAGACTCCCCAATTCCTCACCCGTTACAAATAATGCAAATAACAGGTCCTGATGAAGATGGAGACTATTGATATTGTCCATTGAAACGTACGTCGGCCAGAGAGAGTGACACCCCAGATATCAGCACAGCAATAGAGGGTTGATGTGATCACCCCGTTTTTGGCGCATCTGTGCATGCAGTGTTGGTCTGGGGCGTGGTATGAAAGTGTGTAGTATGCTAGTGATATGGATGTGGGTCACATGAATGAGGTGTAAATGTGGGGGATTGTCTTTTTGTCTCATTGTTTAGTTTTAATCATTACAACAGAAGTTACAATTCTAAAGTAAATGCAATACATTGAATGTATTTATTTTTAGATAAATAATTGATCTACATCAATGTATAGATAAAATGTTGAAAATAAATGTAATGTCTAAATGTTAATTTTGATACATATGAAAGAAGAAAAACAAAAATAAAATATGAAAAAAATATTAATCGAAGTTGTTGTGTGGAGATTAACATTGTTGATGCCCCATTTTAGAGCTTGTGAAAGCCAGTAGTAAAGCAATATAGGTCACGAGGAGTTTGTTTTGAAAATTCTGGTCCTTTTCCCCCTTCTCCCAGACCTCTAAAGTAGATATTTCTAGGGGGTGCCTTTTTAGTCTTTTTTAAATATCATTTAATCCATAGGAGGTGGATATGGCCAATATACTTGAATTTAGGAGTCAGACAATATTGGGTTGCCTACAGAATTTTGAAGACCAAAGCGTCTGCTCCAATAGTTTTTGCAGTAAGCCGTTTCTTATTTTATTTCTGGATTAGGCGGCAGAAGTTTGTAACCCAGGCTGTTTAGGTCGGTTACGTGCCTGGTGTATTAGCAAATCCTGTTATTACGATCATTGAGCCACAGGATACTGGAGGAAGATTGTGTTTAGGAAAAACGGTGAACTGGTTTTTGTATCTTAAATTGTACTTTTTATTACTTCTATATGGCTTTGAATCCTTTTATGGAAGTTTATCCTTTTATCCCTCATTTTTATATATATTTATGATGTTATTTGTATGGACCAATTGTACAAAAAAGGGGGTTCCCCTGTCAATGGATACGTTCCTAAGTCAGGGCATAAACAGCAATTGTATGTATAGCTACTTAGGCAACTGTTAAGAATATGGGCAAACAAATGGACAAACAAAAACCCAGATCAAGATCTATATTAGAAACAGTTTATTAGTATCAAAAAGACTGAGGGGCATATTATCAACGTACTGCGATAAATATCGCAGAGCACGCTTAGCGCGATTTTGTTTAACGCAGCGTATCGCAGGATCTTATCGCCAAGATATCGCGTTATTATCAACGCATATCTCCACGGCGATAAAGAATCCTGCGATAGCGGCGAATTCCGCGCACATCGCTGGAAATCCAGCGTAAAAACGGCAGCGAAAAGCTAATCATTGGTGATAGGAAGATGTGGACTCAGCCGTACAATCCACCTCCCATTATATGTATGGCTAAGTCAGAAATTTTGCAGACGTTAAATACCTGCGATAAAGGGTGCATAGCGCGATTTTTCTTGTCGCTTCGCGGGTCTGCTACAGGCTTGTTAATACCGCGAAGCCGTGTTAGCGACTATTTCCATGTTGTTTTGCTCCGGAATGCCTACTTTGCATGTCATTAGCGATGGCATGCAGGGCGATAAAAAACCGGCAGCTAACTCACGGAAACTAGCGCTAACACGGGTTAGCGCGAGCTTGTAAATAAGGCGATAATAAATTACCGCGTTAGCGGCACGAAAGTGCCGCTAACGCGGCGATAACTCACTTGATAATATGCCCCTGAGCATACAAGAAACCTCGCACACTATGGCGACGAGATTTACAGAACATCGGTCAGCCATTCACACCAAGAAGTGCAGTGCCCCATTAGTGAAACATTACATTGAGGAACAACATACCACGAATCACATACAATGGCTCATTTTGGAGAAAATCCACACTAACGTGGGGAGTCTCAGCACAGAGATTAAAAAACGGAGCGAGGTCTACTGGATTTTTTCATTAGACACTTATAAAAGAGGCTTAAACAGCGAAATCCCCTGGGATCAGGTGATTAGATATAACTCCTAATTATATTTTCTCTCTTCTAATTGTTATTTCTGTACTATGCAGACCACCGACATGGGCATAGATAAATACTATTTCCATCCTTCTACATCAGTGCATATGTTCTAGCTGACTGCTATCCAACTCAGGAGATCGTTTCTCACTCATTGCTAACCTTCTATTTACTCCTTATAACTTTTCCATGATGGCTGACGCGCATCTGCCAATTATTTTACATTCCACTTTTTATGTCGATAGCCTTTCACACACCTGGATTTCAGGTGACATGGCTACGGGCACAGATATACACTTTTGCCATCCATCTGTATTATCGTATATGCTCAAGCTGACTGCCAATCCAACTCAGGAGATTGTTTACCACTCCTTGCTAATTTTCTATTCACTTCTTTTTTTTATTAATCTTTTTATTAACACGTAAACAAAATCAGTACATACAAAGAGCAATTATAGTGTATCACCCATTTTTACATTAGTTCCGAGTCGAATCTTTATACAATTGGCTACAATCTTAACAAGTTCAATCCGTGCATCAAAGTATACCCTTACAGCCCTCTCTATGTTTGCCAAGCCCCCAGATTTTCTCTCCCTTCTTAGGGCACCCTCTGCTTTTATATATTGTGGCTTCCGCCTGCCAACACCAATCGAGATCGTTTTCCCACTCCTCCACAGCTGTGATTTCTGTCGCTCCCCATTTCCTTGCTACATTCCGTTTAGCCACTATGGCAGCTAATGTTAACCATTTCCTTACGTGACTAGGACAGTCTTAGTTCCCAGTTGTTATCAGGAGGAACCATTTGGGTTCCATCTCCACCACCCTTGCCATTGCTGCGGCTATTTTCCACCAGTATTCTTGCAGGAGAGGACAATCCCACAGTAAATGGTAAAAGGACCCCTTAGACCTGCAACCCCTGTGACACTGCTTACTTTCGCTACGCCCCAGTCGCTGTAGCACTGATCTAGGGTAATACACCCTATGCAATATTTTAAGCTGTATTAGACGGAATCTTGCGCGTATCGCCACTTCTCTCGGGCCCTGGAGCACCTCCACCCATTCCTCTTCTTCAAAAGGGCCTACTTCCCTTTCCCAAATTGTCAGGAGGAAGCACAATGGGTCTGGAGCATTATTGCTTATCTTCTTATAGATTAGGGAGATGTTTATTTCCTGCAGTGGCTCTGTCAATATCCTGTCCTTTAGCGGAGAGGCCGCTGCCAGGGTCTCCCCCTCTCTGAGATACCTGCGTAGGGCGTGCCCTAACTGAATGTACTTGAGCCACTCTCCCTTCCCCATATCATATTCCCTTTCCAGGTCAGCAAATGTGATATACGCCCGCCCCCCTCCAAATGTCTCCCAGTGTCTCCAGCCCCAGTAGTTCCCATTTGGCGAACCCCTTCAGCCTACTTACTTCCTTCAGAGCATCGCCTGCCCACAGGGGTGTCCTTTCCATGAGCTTGCTCTCCCAACCCAAGTACCTTGTCGCTGCCACCCATGACCTAATCACTGTAGTTGTCTGTGGCAATAGGTTCTTACTCGCCCGATGTAAAGTACTGTCTACGGGCCTCTCTCACCCATAGCCAGTCTGTCCACCCTATATGCTGGATTGTTCCTGTCCTCGAATACCCATCCATTCACCATTGCCAACTGGGCTGCCCAATAATAACCACAAATATCTGGCACCGCCAGTCCTCCATCGTATACCCCTCTTTGTAATTTACTTAGGGCAATACGTGGGGCCGTGCCACACCACAGCCATGCCCGAAGCTCTGTATTCACTTTTTGGAAAACAGAGGGGGACACCTCATATGGCGTGTTTTGCAACACATACAGAAGACGTGGCAGCGCCATCATTTTAAACATTGCCGTGCGTCCCATCATTTTCAGAGGAAGCGCGCGCCAATGCTTTATGTCTGTTATAAGTCTATCAAGCTGTGCACCAACGTCTGTCGTTGGAATTCTTGGGGATCGCGCATTATGTAGATTCAGAGATACTTAAAGCCATTCTCTTGCACCGGCACCACGCATCGGGAAGTCAGGGTGGGGATTTCTCTGGCCAAAGGATATAGCAGTGACTTATCCCAAATGATTTGGCAACCAGAGTAGTCCCCAAATATACGGAAAATCTGGAGGATGCGGTCCACGGAGTGTCTTGGTTTCCTCACATACAGCAGAAGATCGTCTGCGTACAGAGATATGCGATCCTCCCACTCTTCCCCTATTGGTATCCCCCATATCAAGGGGTCTTGCCGTACCCATGCTGCAAGTGGTTCCAGAGCCAAAGCAAATAAAATTGGGGATAACGGGCAGCCTTGTCTGGTACCTCTCCGCAGGGCAAACGCCCGTGACACAGTGGCATTGACCAGCACTCTGGCTAATGGTTGCACATATAAGAGCCTGACCTACCCTATAAACTTGGGCCCCATGCCGAACTTTCCTAGAACCGCGAAGAGGTAGCTCCACTCCACACTGTCGAATGCCATTCCGGCATCGAGGGAAAGTAGAGCCGCCTGCTCCTTAGGGCCCTTCTCCGTTATATGAAGGATTCCAAATAACCTACGGAGATTGAGCCTGGTGCTTCGGTGTGGCATAAATCCAGATTGAGCTGGATGAATCAGAGTGGTGATCACCCCGGCCAGCCGTGTAGATAAAAGCTTGGTGAGCACCTTAACCTCAAAGTTGAGCAATGAGATTGGTCGATACGACCCACACTGCGAGGGTGGCTTGCCCGGTTTCGGTATTGTCGTTATCTCCGCCATCCTCTGGTCTGGTGGGAGTATGCCCTCAGTCATCGCCTGGCTAATCATATTTAGTAAATGCTCTGCAGTCACATCCGACATGGCTTTGTACATTTCTACCGGCAGTCCATTTGGTCCAGCCGCTTTCCCGGATTGGAGGTCACGGGTTGCTGCTTTGATTTCATCAGCTGTCAAGTCACCCTCTAATCGCTCCCTATCCTCCTCCGAAAGTCGCGCCAGGGAAATATCCCGCAAAAAGTCTCCGTAGTCCTCCTCTGTATGGTGTGAGCGAGAGGCATATATCCCCTCATAATATCTAGCAAACTCTTCTGCTATTTCCGCCCCGGTTTCACATCTGTCCCCTGCCTCACTTTGCAGCCCTGGAACCCAGTTTCCACTTGTATGTCTTTTGTCTAGCCAGGCCAGCAACTTGTTGGCTTTATCCCCATCATACAGTCTGTACTGTGTGGCCCGCGCTTGCGCTCTGGCATTATCTTCCTCTAAATCCCTCAGCTCTTTCTGCCGTACCCTTATACGCTGTCATTGCTTGGGCATCGGTCCCCACTGCCTGGGATTCTAGCCTTATAATTTCTTCTTCGAGGGTGAGGCTTTTAAGGGCTCTTTCTTTCTTAATGGCTCCTATCTTTGCCTGCGCTCGACCTCTGAGTACCGCTTTAAATGCTTCCCAAAGGACCACTGCGGAGTCAACCGTTCCAATGTTATCCTCAAAGAACTGCTCTGCTCCTTCCCGCATGTCATAGCTGAAATCCTCATCTCTGAAATACCATGGATCTATCCTCTGTGGCAGTGTATGGTTCTTCCCCGGGCCTGACAACTTCACTTCCACTGGAGAGTGGTCAGATAACCCCGCGCCAAAATTACTGCATCTCTGAATTCCCCTAGCCCTTGACTTTGCCTTTTGATGTAGTCAATCCTTGATAGGCTTCCAGAGGACGCCGATAGGTGAGTATATTGATTCACGTTTGGATGCTGGTACCTCCAGATGTCCAGACCCATTGCTTCGAGAAATCCCTTCAGCTGACCCCCCTTTCTAACGGTGCTCGTCCCCACGGGACCCCCGCCAGCCACTTCCAACGCAGGTGAGAGGATGCCATTCATGTCGTCCCCAAGGACCAATCTACCCTCCGGCAACTGTAATAGCAGGGGGCCCAATGCCTCGAGCATAGCCGGCTGGAGGCCCAGGGGAGAATACACCGAGCAGAAATTAATTCTCTTCCCTTCCCAAATCCCACTTATGACCACGTGGCTCCCCGAGGCATCTGTCCACACCTTATTTTGAATGAAGGGAAATGTGCGCCTGATCAGGATCCCCACCCCCCTGGAATCAGAGGTGTAGCCTGCGTGCGCTATTAGTGTGTAACCAAATCTATCTAGTGCTTTGCAGAAGTTGCCCTTAAGATGTGTTTCCTGCAAACGGACCACCTCAGGCGCCTGTCTCTTAACAAATTGTAGCACCATCGTCCTTTTTAATGTGCCATTAAGGCCATTCACGTTCCAGGACCAAACCTTTACCGCTGATTGAGTATGTGTGCACGGCGCCATTCAGAGGTATATGTGCTGTCGGCCTCCCTTACTCTTGATAGATTTACTTCGATTGTAGACTTATACTCACACCCTTTACCTAGCTCTATGATGTAAGTCCGTTTTTTTTTTTTTATATAGCGCAGCTACTCACCGTTACGGGTCTCAAGGCGCTGGGGGCCGTAGTGGAAATTAAGTGAGCTATTGCCCAGAGTCACATGGTGCTGAGCTGAGCTGCCGCCGGAGCCGGGGATCGAACCGTGAACCCTGTGCTCCGAAGTCAGCTGCCCTGGCCGCTGCACCACATAGTACCGTGTAACTTGTTCAACCCCCCAACTCCCACCCCCCACCTTGCTACCCTGCTTTTAGGGTTATGGAAGCCCCAACTCTCCAGCCCGCAGAGCGCCTGTCGCCCCATATTTAACATAACAATCTAACAATAAAATTAGGGGGAGCCTGATCCAACCGGACCTGCGTTCAACGCACACTTCTCTTGCCCTCTCCCGTCCAAGCCCCTTTGTTTTACTGGCTGATAACCTCTATTGATGTCCATGTAGGTAGTCTTTGCCGGGATTTCCGGCCAGCGCATTCTCAAGTCTCTGTGGTTCTACTCGCCGTACTGGGCTTTAATCAAAAACAGGCCCACTGGTACAGTTTTACCTCCATTTTGATCACATCACTTGTTACCCTTTTTCTGCCTCGGATGCGGTGGGGCCAGCCAACTCTGGCGAGGGAGACCGCCGCTCCGGCCCCTCCCCAGTTGTAGCACCTTCCCTGCGGACTCCACTCGCATTGCTCGAATCTTTGCCTTGTCTACTGCCAACTGTGCGCCACCCCTCCAGCCAGTCCCCTTTTTCTGGTGTAGTAAAGTGCCACTTTTTCCCCTCCGTGATCACCCGTAGTTGCGCTGGGAAGAGCATCATGTATTTTACATTCCGGGCACGCAGTTCCTTCTTGACCGGTTCAAAGCTTCTTCTTTGTCGTTGCACTTGGAGAGTGAAGTCAGGGAAGAATCTGATCACAGTATTTTCATAGGGCAAGTCCCCCTTTGTTCTGGCCGCCTGCAATATACATCTCTATCGCGGTAGTTGAATATTCTGGCGATAATTGTCCAGGGTGGAGCACCTGGCATTGGAGGTGGCACCGGGGCCCTGTGTGCTCGCTAAATAGAGAAAAACATAGACAAGCGCGCCGGTTGCAGTTTATTGACGATGAAATCCTCCAGGAACAGGTCTACGCTTGGTCCCTCTACGCCTTCGGGTACTCCCACCACGCGTATATTGTTCCTCCGCACTCTCCCTTCCTGGTCCTCCAGGCGTGCCGCGAAGTGCACCGACTGTTGAGTTAGGGTCTGAACTTGCTGTTCAAGGCGTTTCGTTTTTGCCTGAAGCTGAGCAATATTCGTTTCGGCCGTGCTCACTTTTTCGGATAACTTGGAGAGATCTGCCCTGATCAGAATGATCTCTGTGGACACAGAGTCAATTTTTGGCTCTATGTTCCCTCGGGTTTTCCTGAATCGCCGCCATTATCGCCATCAGGGAGGGTTCTTCAGTTCCACTTTCCTCTTCTATGTTCGTTGCGAATCTGGTGACTGCATAATTATCCATCTTATTGGATTGCACCGGTCCCGTGCCTTCGGGCTTACCCATCATTCATGTGGGACTTGCACGGATTTCGCTCCCACCCAAGGCTTTGGTGAGAGGGCCCCTCCGCACCTTCTCCGTTCCGGCTTGGGCTGCCAAAGGTCCGTCAGGTCCACCGGGAACCAGCTCCCAGGCTCGGCTCCCTTGTTCCAGCGCACACGGGTCTTCCCCTGACTGTGCCCCTAACTGATTGTTCACATGACGCCAGGGTCGAATCCCCCTTGTTCACCCCAAATTCAGCAGGTCATAGCAATGCAGGTCCCCGCCAGGCCGCTTTGCTCTATATGGGAGGCCCATGACTCGCCGCCTCTCCTACGCGTTTAATCAGCCTCCCGATCGTAGTGGGCACCCCAGCTCCTAAGCTGCTCACGATTTCTTCTAATGTTGTTGGGGGTAAATGCAGCAAGTGGCACCCTTCTGCCTTGGTACCGACTGTTCGACTGGACCCACACTCTCCAATGGTCTCCCCAGTCACCGGGCCTCTTTCCTGCAGGATATTGCACACCGCCACCAATTGGACCCTCCTCTGTGTACTGCCTTGGGCCCAGGGCTCGTTCCGCTCTCTCTCTTCGGCTCAGCACACCCCCTCCTCCTCATCTACCGCAGCCTATGCCGAAATCGGGGTGGCGGTCAGCCTGCCGTCTTCCACCCGGCTCCCGGGGCACAGAACTAGAATGCTCCGCCACTCCTCACCTCAGTTTCCACTGTGCCGGTCCCCGTTGGGCACCTAGGTCGTGCCCCTAGTCTACAAGTCTCAGCTTCCTGTTGGGACTTCACCGCTTGGGGTAATCACCGTGGGCTATATTGTAGCTGGTCGGCCCCTTAAGCGAGGTCGTCGCGTTCTTTTTATTTTAATGGCGGTTCGCCCTCTGCTCCACTTCAGAACCGCCGGGCCCCTCCTTCAGACGCCCAGCGTTCCTTTGCTCCGCTGTGCCCCCCTGCCGGTCGTCACACCGCCGCGGCACCGATTCTCGCTGGTAGGCGAAGTTGTTTTTCCCCCCGGCTCACTGCTGTTATTCCTCCCGGGTCTCAGCGGCAACTGCGCCACAGCTGTGCACTCCAGCGGCGGCCATTACTCTGTGCCGAGACAATCTACTCCGGCTCCTTACGGCATTCGGTGGGACAATCGGTTTACGACTCTTGGCGTGGGGGGGGCTCCTCTTCGTCCGCTACTCGTCCCCAGCCGAGACTTGCCCTCTAGAGGTACGGATGGTCGTCGGATGCACGGGCTTGGACCGGAGCTCCGCTACAGCGCGGCCATCTCAGTCCGTGGTCAAGCCACGCCCCCCTCTATTCACTTCTTATACCTTTTTCAAGATGGACTACACGTTTTTGTCGATCATTGTATAGTCCACTTTTCCTGTCGACAGCCAGCCACACACCTGATTCTCAAGCGACCGGAAGGCTTGGGGCCCAGCGGTTTTATTTAAATTTGGAACACCAGTGCACAACTGCACTGCTTGGCCCATGGGTGACACTTTCGCCTGCAGGGCATTGACTCTACGCATGCGGGACTGACACCAAAATTGTTGGTGGTACCTGGAGCGTTCATGAAGCCATCACCCAGCACATTTAAGCCAGCACCAGGCTAACCTTTGCGGAAAGTGCGGTGTCTTCACCGGATTCCTCTGGGACGACATCACAACATGGCCTGCACCCCAGGACCGCCTTACATTCCCCTGGGAGCTAGGGACCTAGCACCGGGAAAATCTTTGCGGAAAGCGCGATGTCTTCTCTGGACAACACTGGGACGACACCACAATATCGCCTACACCCCGGGACTGCCACACAATCCCCTGAGATTCTATTCGTCTGACAAAAGAATTCTTCTTTATGCAGAGCATCTATAATAAAAAGGTAAGCGTTGCCAATAACGGCGTTATTGTAGGGACGCCTTTACTTTTGATGTTAGCTTCTAATATACGTGTCTCTCTTTATTATTTTTTCCCTATATTTTTCCATTCTATAAATATACTCTGTTCCGAGCATTTTCCGCCTACCAATACCATATGTAAGTATATATTTAGGCAACACATGCACCGCTTTTCAGGAGGCTGGCAGCATTTATGTGGTCTCTTCATATTTCTCATCTTGCCTTTAGAGGGAGATGGCAATGGCATTTTCTGCCCATCCCGCCTCAGTAAACTGTGCATAAACCAAGGTAACTCCTGTCATCACTCTATGCCATCATGGGAGTTTTAAGGCAACCACTTATAGTTCTCTCTGCTGCCTTACTATGCTATCATCACCAAGCAGTGGTTCTTATGTTTTGCACATCTTTTTCTTCTCTTTTTTGCAATGTCCTCACCTCTCACACTTGAGATGCTTTCACTATCATTGTCTGATTGGTTTTTTTGTTTTTACTTTCTTGGTGAGGCCACTTGGGACCTTTGAAACCATCTTGGGTCTATCGTGCATGTGAGCAAACCACAATTCGTAATCACCGGGCTGCCCTGGACCATGCACTCTGTCTGGCCTATACATAATTTTTTCTGGGTGCTACTCACATCTTCTTCCCTTAGTATATTATTTTAAGGTCACAAGTTGTGACCCTACATGTCTCCTTGTGACACATTAACTAACTTGTCTATCCAATTTCATTATATAGGGCATTGATACCCTAACCCAGATCGTTTTCTATAATTGTTTTTAGGTGTCATTCATCATGGCTTCCTGATGAAGGCTGTATAGCCGAAACGTGCGTAGGTCACTATCGGTCAAAATCTATAAGCCATGTTGTATTTGCACATGTCTCAACCCAACCAGCTGAGCTGTATCCATCCCATCTGACTGTTGCAAGCCATGAAGAACTATAATGTTCGGCCCCCGAAGATATTGTGACATATAATGAAATACATGTGATCTCAATTGGGCCATAAAAATACAATTGATCAGATTTGACATTGGTATCCTTCACTGTTCGCTCAAGAACATGGATGTATACGCACACTCCATAGGTTTGTTCCTCATAAAAATTAATTAACCCATATGTATTTATACTAGAAGGATGAGTGTGAAAGTGTGATTGAATACATAGGCTTGTTCCATCACCCTTCAGACTGCTCTTTTAAAATATTAAAGAAAAAATTATTTTGGATTATGTAATTATATAATATACATATAGATCATGTTTCTTGTATGCTCAGCCTTTTTGATACTAATAAACTGTTTATAATATAGATCTTGATCTGGGTTTTTGTTTGTCCATTTGTTTGCCCATATTCTTAACAGTTGCCTAAGTAGCTATACATACAATTGTTATTTATATGGATTCCATCTCTTTTTTGGAAATTTTAATAAGATTGTTCAAATGTTCGAATTTTTGTATACTTTGATGGTTCGGAAAAAAAAATGAATAAAGTTTATTTGACTGACTGACTGACCAGAACATTTCTCAGTCCATTGTAAACTGGCATTTCGAAAAAAACATCTGCATCCTACTGAATGGTCTATCTGATCTCCCTATGTGTGTCAGTGTAAAATGTGTTCTCTTTCCTGCATTCATTTGTTGACATATGACACACCTATGGCAAATTTCTTCAGCAAACATTCAAAATCGTGGATTAAACCAACTTTGCCTGAAAAGCCTCACCATGCAATCCCTTCCTAAATGTGTGTACCCATGGTAATGTCGTGTCATTGGAAAGAATTAGCTATCGGGGAAAACTGGTCTTCCATCAGCGACATCCAAATATAATTTGCGTTTTTCTCACAACCTGCTTTTATCCATCCATATTGTTCAGCTTCTGAAACATATTCCTGGACTTCTTTTAACTCATCACAGGTGTCTGTGACTCTCATCAACATAGTAAATTAACTCTCTTCTTTGGACTCACATGTGAAATTTCCATTAACTGTGCAGGCCAACAAAGCACAATACCTTGCCACTGAATCTGCGTATCTATTGCCCATGGCAATATATCCATTCCCACTTTGGTGTGCTGCACATTTAACCACTGCTATTTCCTTGGGCAACTGCAAAGCTTCCAGCAGAATTTTAACATGATTTTCATTCCAAATGGAAGTGCCTGAAGAAGTTAGAAAACCTATTTGCAACCACAACTGTACAAAATTATGGACCACACCAAACCCATCCTGGCTGTCTGTAAAAATAGTGACTCTTATTTGTGCAGTTTAATTGCAGGCTCTGTTAAGAGCAATTAATTCAGCAACTTGAGCTGAGGTAACTCTTTGAAGCCAGGAGGCTTCAACAACATCATTTATAGTGCACACTGCATATGCCGCTCTTAGTGTAGCATTGTTACCTCTTAAACATGAGCCATCTACAAAAAGTACATGGTCGGGCTCAATTAGGTGTTCATCCTTAATATCAGGTCTTGGTTTGGTGCATCGATCCGTGACATCTAGACAATTGTGTTTGACTTCATCACAGTCAACATCATTTATAGGAACAAAGTTGAAGCGTTCAGTACACTGCCTCTTTTGAGAACTACATTATCACAAGATAGAATAGTTTGCTCATACTTAGTCAAAAGATTATGTGTCAGGTACTGTGTCTTGGTTCTTGTTAACAATAGCTCCACGGAGTGAGGGACCATAACAGTTAAAGGGTATCCCATCACTATGCTCTCACTCTTTTCCAGACTAGTGCTTACCGCAGTTACTGCTTTTAGGCAACCGGGAAGACCTGCAGCTATGGGATCAAGTGCTGTCGGGAAGTCTTCAATTGGTTTTCGGGCATCACCATGAACCTGTGTCAACACTGAGAGAGCGCACCCATCTCTCTCACTGCAAAAGAATGTGAATTCTTTTGAATAATCAGGCATTCCTAGAGCAGGGGCGCGACACAATTTGTCTTTTAACACTTTTAAGCATTCGTTGTCCCATTGGTTCGCATCTGACACATCCTTACGTGTCAACCTCATTAAAATGAAAGGTTTTGCCATTATGGATAAGTTTGGTATCCACTGCCTGCAGTAGCCAACCATTCCCCAAAACATTCTGATTTCCTTTGGAGTTTGCGGTAGATTTATCTGCAAGATGGCTTCCACTCTCTCTGGTGACACCTTTCTAGCTCCTTTCAAAATGATGTGTCCCAGATATTGAACTTCTTTTTGACAGTACTGCAGCTTTCCTGGAGATACTTAGGGGGATATTCTCAAGAACGTGCGATAAACATCGCCAAAATAGGTTAACGCAAGTTTTCATATCGCCGTCTATCGCGGGAAAATAACTCCGGTTTAACGTCGTATTCTCAACACGGCGGTAACATGCGATAGTCTCCCGTTAACGCCTCAAATGTCCGCGATAACATTACCGGGACGGCGATGAAAATCCAAACACGAACGCGAAAAAAGTTGCGATGGGCCAAACCGCAATAAAAAATCCAGCAGCGCCAGGCCTGCAAGTCCCACAAGTCAGGCTGCAAAAAGCACAATAAAAGCGGCAACACAAAACACAAACAACTGCGAAGCACCATGGAGGTAGCCGGAGCAAGCACAGAGGACAACCAGAACCCCACAAGCCCCACGGAGGACCAGGCTGGGACCTCGGGGTCAGGGAAGGGCAAGGAGAAGAAGAAGAGGAAGACGCGGTTCAGTCCGCAGGAAAACAGGATCCTGATCACGGAGGTGATGGAACACCATCAACAACTGTACGTCACCTCCACTGTGTCATTGGGAACAAAAATACAATATGGCAGTCCATCCTGGACAAGGCGAATGCAGTCGGAGTGCTGAGGAGGACAATGGACGAGGTCAAGAGGCGCTGGAATGATGTGAAGCGCAAGACCAAGCAGAAACTCGCAGACAACCAGAAGGCAGCAATGCAGACTGGAGGTGGGAGACCAGCCCCACAGGAGGAGCTGGATGAGATGGAGGAAATGGTGACCACAGTCGTCAGTGTACAGACGGTGGCAGGAGTTGGGGGACCGGACACTGCTCAACATGACCCGACACAACAGCAACAGGGTGAGTAACCACCAGGGACTGGGGGGACGGGGGAGATGGGCACAATGGCACACATGCACAATTAAGTAGAGCACATCTGCGGACAAACCATGCCCAAGAGTCACAACACCAACCAAGAGCCCAATTTATCAAGTCTGCAACATCACAGCACTGCATAGGCACAGAAGTGAAAGTCACACCGCCTGAAAGGGATAAGGGCCAGCCAAATCAGAGCTGAAGGGGCAACTCACCTACAATGCAGCACACACACATAAGATCCAGAGCACAGCAACATTTACAACAATGTTGAACAAACAGCAACATCAGCACAATAGAACAGAGGACACAACTGCTGCCGCTTGTGTGTGGAAAATGGCCATTCACATGTGGCACAGCAGGATACTGTGAGATGATTATATACTAGTACAACCCCACATCCCTGATGGTGCAGTAATGCATGTATGGCCGTGACCCAGATAGGCAGTGAGACACACATTGTCATGCAAATCAACACTCATCACAGTTGAATACAAGTGAAGGTGCGTAGACTTTATTAGCATATGCGTGTCAGTAGGGCCAAGATAAGTGCCACAACATGCAGACCAATGCAGCAGTATGTCAGAACGTGGAACGTTGCCAAGCACCGCTGTCCACTCCGGGGGAGTGCCTCAACTTTCACAGGTGTGTGTTAACCCGCGTTGTTGTCCGCTCATGTATTCGGAGTCCAGGCGAATGCAGCCATGTCCACTGTCGTCGTGGGAGATGTGACCAGAACCCCAAGTTCCAACAAGTTGTCGGGACATGTGCAATGTGTTCCAAACTGTTGTGTCTGCAGGTACGTAGTTACACGTCCATGAAAGCTAGTGCAGCTTCACAGGCAATCATTTCCAACATGAGGTCGTGGTCGACTTCATCGAACAGGACGGCGAGGCTAACCATTAGCAGGTCCGGACAGATGTGCTGCGTCCACCCCCTTTCACCAATTAGTAGTACAGCCCAATAGGGGAGCGGCTCAATTTGCTCACTGCACACGAGGAGTTCTGCAATCTCCCAGGTCCAGCTGCCAGCATGTATGCCAAGTATCCAGGCATCCCATAGACGGGTGTCACGGTGACACTCATGGTCGTGGGCCAACAGGGGGCGCACACACATATCGAAATCCAGTTCAGCTACCGTCCTGTTGGATAGGCAGACATCCATGGACCACTTGAATATGCACGAGCGACAATGCAACACAGGCTGCACGCAGGTGACGTTGGCAAGGCGGAAGCTCAGCCGGTAACTGATCCGCAGCACTACCAATGGCAGTGCCCCCAGTAAATGCAGCATACATGCACGGTAGAGTTCCACCTGACAGGGGTTGTGCAAGTGTCCGTGATGGTCTGCCATTGCGTCAGTGGCTCTGGTTGAAGCGGCACTGTTCTGACCTGCGCCAGTTCTGTGGATGAAATGCCACAGCTCGGAGCAATGAGTTGTTTTAGTGTGCAACGGTTGTACGCCTGGGTTAATGTGGGAGTAAGTGTGAAGGCCATTCCATGCAAGATAACTTCGAGCAAGGACTTCTGTGTATGGGGTGTGTATAAGTTGGTCTCTCGTCGGGCTGTGCGTAGTGTGGGAGTCGTCATCAGCTGCTATATTATCTGTCAGGGGGTGCCGGGCACATGCAATTCCGAGGTTGGAGGTGCAGATGTGCTTTCGCCTGGTAGCTCAGACAAAGGAGCATTCATCCCTAATGTTAGTTTCTCATCTGCTTGCATTCAGGTACTTTGAAGTGGCTTGTTGGGGGTGGGGTGGGATGTGTGTGACTTTGGGATTCAAAATGAGCGGCATCAATGGGGGTACCGTTGCCTCAAAGCTGCTCCTCCCTGCCCCGAGCCAATTTACTTGTGTGCGCTGCGCGGTTGCATCACTGGCACTCCTACGGCACACCATTGTCATGCCTGTCTGCGCATGTCCACAAGCCTGACAACGACACTGTGATGTTGGCCGTCGGAGGTGGGCGGCCACGTGAGTGTAGGCCTGTGGGAAGGATAGGGCGGACACAGACGTAGAGTTCATGCCTGGACGAACTCGCGCTGCGATGAATGGCTCATGCTGCGGCAATACAGATACACACAACACTTGGCATGTATGAGCCAAGACCCGGAGCGGTCTTGCGCTCCTTCATTTCCCCGTTCGTGTGAGCCCGCCCTCCGGGTGCATGCTACATTGCAACATTGTCGATTGCGGATTGGGTGGCGCCGACACTACAACAGAGACACACGCATTAGTTACTTCCTTGTCCAGGCCAGAACTGAACCACGCCCAGAGCCCCGGGGAAATCCTTCACACCCCTACGCTGGCTTGGCGTACGCCAGCCCAGCCCACTCCGCTTACGCTTACAGGGGGGGGGACAAAGCTACGTGTCCAAGGTCGTACCCACTGCCTGAGGTGACATGGTTGCGTCTGCTGTCCACAGCACAATGTAATGTGGTAGGGCACTGGCCCATCATGCATACATAATGACCACACGGACACACTTAGATAGATAGTTGAACTGGCTACGGGCACGTGCGCCCGGTCCCTTTTTATTACCAGGGTCACATGTCCAGTGACGCCTGTGCTGGATGGGTGTGGGGTGAGTGTAAGCCAGCCCTCAGGGAGTGGTTGGTGCTGGCAACAACTAGAACAGTGATCATCGGATCACACACACAGATTCAATCATAAAGGGTCCATGACTTGCAGTGCACTGAGGTAGGGGCACCAGAGCTGAGCGTGCTCATGTGAAGGAATTGTTAATGATTTGGTCCCTTCGGGATATTCCTGCTGCAGCTGCAGTGGGGTGTGGTACACCTGCCTCATCTTCATCATCATCGTCCCAGGTCTTCCCTACTGCCTGAGGTGACATTGTTGCGTCCGCTGTCCACAGCACAAAACTCAATCATGAAGGGTCCATGTGTTGTGGTGCACTGAGTTAGTTGCACCTGAAGAGCTGAGCAGGGTATCAAGCTGATGATGGCATCCAAGGCAGGTGTGAGCAACTTATAGGCTGGCTGTGACACTCCTCCGACTCTGGCAGTTGTTGGTTGGAGGTGGTCCTAGCGGTGGTGGCGGGTGTGCAGCCAGCGATGATGATGTGTCTTTGCATGTCAGGATTGGATTTGGTTTGCGAGCCCTGCTGACCGCAGTGTAGGCCGGAGGCAGCGGTCAGAAAGGGCACACAGCCACGTGACGATGACTTGTGGTGCACTGAGTTAGTGGCACCTGGAGCGCTCGGCGGGTGCGCGGCCTGCGCTGATGCGTCCTCCGGGCGGCCCACCCTGGAAGCAATGTCTGTTGCCTACTGGACTCTGCCATAAATGAATCAAGACTCAATTTGATTTGCGAGCCCTGCTGACCGCAGTGTAGGCCGGAGGCAGCGGTCAGAAAGGGCACACAGCCACGTGGCGTTGGCTTGTGTTGCCAGGGTCAGTGGCACCTGGAGCTCTCAGCAGGTGCACAGCCAACGACGATGCGCCGTCTGTGCGGGCCGCACTGGGTGCAATGTTTTTTGCCTACTGAATTCTGCCTCAATATTGCCACGTGGCGACGGCTTGTGTTGCACAGGGTCAGTGGCACCTGGAGCGCTCAGCAGGTGCACAGCCAACGACGATGCGCCGTCCGTGCGGGCCGCACTGGGTGCAATGTTTTTCGCCTACTGAATTCTGCCTCAATATTGCCATGTGGCGTCGGCTTGTGTTGCACAGGGTCAGTGGCACCTGGAGTGCTCAGCAGGTGCACAGCCAACGATGATGTGTCGTTTGACTTGGGGGACCTGATGACCGCAGTGTAGGCCAGAGGCAGCGGTCAGCGAGGGCCCACATCCACGTGGCGATGACTTGTGGTGCACTGAGTTAGTGGCACCTGGAGCGCTCAGCGGGTGTGCAGCCAACGATGATGCATCATCCGGGTGGGCCGCACTGGGGGCAATGTCTGTTGACTGGTGGTTTCCTCCATTAACAGAAATTTGGCACGATTTGAATTGTGGGACCTGCTGACCGCAGTGTAGGACTAAGGCAGTATCCGGCACACACATGACTCCGTGTTGCTGTGCCGCTGGATGCGCTGGTCGCCTGTGTCGCGGAGTCTGGAGGTCACGGCGGCGGACTCGTGGCAGGGTGAGGTGCACCGCCCTGGCAGACATGTTGCCCATCACGGAAGAGAACCACACCCAGGGCCCCGGCCTTTTTATCAGCACTACTACGCTGGAGTGTCGTACGCCGGCCCAGCCCACTGCGCTTACGCTTACAGGGGGGGACGGCACTGCTACATGTCCAGGGTCTTCCCCACTGCCTGAGGTGACATGGTTGCGACCACTGTCCACAAAACTACACACACCAGCAGTATATGTCCACATGGACATGTCTGTGCTCTGCATTCTGTGGTCTGTCCAGCACATCACCGCCACACTTGGCATTGTGTACATTCTTCTTCATGGGTGAGTTGCCTCCTTCACACATACTTGGTTCCCACCTCTCCCCACATTCTGCACTTGTGTGGCTGAGAGGCCATGCCGTTTTTGGACGGTCCGCTGTCTTGTCCTACGCTGCCTCGGTGGTAGTCCAGGGGGGGTCCGGAGGGGGGGGGGTGGTCCTGGGGGTGGTGACGGTGGGTGTTGTGGCCCTCTTGGGTCTCCGGGCTGCATGTTCATTGTCTCCATGCCATCTGTGGGTCTTCAGATGTGGCTCTGGGCTGGGCTCCCTTTCATACTGGAGGTAGTCGTCCTGCTTAGCACCAGCAGAAGGCAGGTGTTAAATCCCTGCTGCTAACGCGCCTTATCGCCTGTTTTTGGGATGCATCTCAGAACTGGCTGGTCGTTGAGATTATCGCAAAGTGGTGTTTTTGTGTGTTTTTGCACGGGAACGCCTACTCTGCATATCATTAGCGTTAGTTGTCTCTCTCATCCGTGGCGATGTTTTTTGCGGCAGCTATCGCTGGTAAACTGGCAATATCGTCAGTTTGCACCAGCTTGTGAATAAGGCGAAAAGTCTATCGCCACTTTTGCGGCGCTAAAGTGCCGATAAATCGGCGATGAGTCCTTGAGAATAGGCCCCTCAGTGTCCATTCTCAGCCAGGTGATTCAACAAAGCAATGGAGTCTTGTTTACAAGTTTCTTGTGCCTCTGATGCCACAAGCAAATTGTTGATGTAATGGACAAGAGTTGACTTTTTGGGCATGTGTAGGGTTTCCAGACTTCGCTTCAGAATTTGGTTGAAGATAGATGGACTCTCTATATACCCTTGTGGGACACAACACCATGCTAACACCTTCTGTTGAAACATGAAGGGGAAAAGGTACTGACTTTCCGCGTGCAATGGCACTGAAAAAAAGCCTGGCACAGGTCGATGACCGTAAACAATTCTGCAGTACACAGGATCTGAAAGAATATAGTGGCTGGATTCGGTACCACGGGACAACATGGAATGACTATCTAATTTATTCTTCGTAATCCTGCACTATTCTATATGTCCCATTAGGTTGCTGTAAACCAATAATTGGAGAGTAACATGGACTCACGATCAATTCCCACAGTATTCCTTTCTCCAGCATATCTTCTATGACTGGCGTTATTCCTGCAAGGGCTTCTGATGTCAAATGGTAAGGGGGTGTTCTGGGAAACACTGCATTTGGCTTTACATTAACTCAGACTGGTTCTATACCTCTTATTAGTCCAATATCTTTCCCTTTCAAATCCCAGACTTCAGGATTTACTGTCTCTTTTAAATCATTAGGTAATTCTTCAATGGTGAATATAGGAAATACTCCTATTTTGTTTCTCTGTTTAATCAATTTGTAATCTACATCTTCATCATGAGTTTGGAAAGCAACACCATCCGGTGTGCAGTAAATGGTGCAATTTAACTTGGACAGCAAATCTCTCCCTTTAGAGGGCTAGAATCACAAGCAATGAACTAGTGTTTTTCTTAAAAAATGAACCTACTTTTACTGGTAGCTTTTCTGACATAGGATTTCTGAATTGCTTATTTGTAAGCCCACAACTTGGATTGTTTTCCCCGAGAGAGGTAGATCTGGAACTTCCGCTGTTCTCATTGTGGATCTAGTAGCTCCGGTATCAATGAAAATGATACTGGGTGGCCACGTACCTATGGACCACTCTGGCCTACCACTAAGACTGAGCTAAGTACCCAATCTTCCTTCTCTCTCAGGCACCGTCATTGGGAATTATCAGAACCTGAACCATCAATTTTGAAAAATGGATGTTGCTGTAATGCATTCGAGTTCGAATTTTGGAATTGTGGCATGGAATTTTGGAAAGAGTTTGTGTTCATTTTTGGCAACTGGTTTAAATCAAAACAAGGATTTCCTACATTTTGGGAATTCATAGGAGATTGATTATAGTTGCATTGCTGTTGTGTTGCTGTGTATCTGTATGTGTCTCCACGTCTGGCCACTAATTTAGCTCCAGACAAACACACTGGTCCACAACAGGGGACCTTCTGGTCAATAAGAGATTGTTATGCCAGAAACATTATAGCACTGTTGTTATTGTTGTTTGCTCTGTCTTTCTTTTCTCTTTCTAGGTTGGATGACCATTTGAATCTAAACACAAGTAGGTACCACCCTCTTTTGGGGGGCTACTTACTAATGAACAAAGTGTGGGATAGGCAATTCACCCTTGTTTTAGGTCCTAAAGAAGCGCCACAGATTGTTTTGACCAATAGGGGCGCGAAACATGTTGACCGATGTTTCTCCTTACTTAGGAAAACACACAAAGCTAAGAGGGCACATTGCAACCCCTCTAGTAGCAACCAACCTATCAGGTTTTTTAATCTGACAGGGGAATCCATTTATTAAAGGCTGATGTGATATCCCCTAGTCAGTTTTAATTCATTCTGTCACACAAACTTTACACCATCCAACTTGGACATTCTTGGCACTCACCAAACGGCGATAAAAACCAAAAGATCTCCACCAAAGTGACCCTTCGGGGGACCCGTAGGGCATTTTAGTGCAGGCCCGATGAGGAGCACCCATCCGATGATAAAGCACGACATCCCCAGGAATGTGTAAGGGCAATAAGAAACAGTCTTGTTGACTGTCCCCTTTACTTTGTCCAGAAACTAGACTCCCTTTTTCCTTTCTCTGTCAGGAACAGTGATCCCATTTTCTTGTTTTGAATTTAGTCTTCGGAGCATGAGCACTGGACCTTTATCAGCTCCCGGTCCCCCTTCTCCTTCTTTTGATACAATTGGAAGCATTAATGTCACCAGGGGCAACAGGAGCTGTGAAGACTAAGGTCCCTCCATCCATCACTGCTTGTACTGGGGTCTCCACACACCAGTCTGAGAATTTTGTGAAGTTGGGACAAATCCTATGGTAGGCACACCTCCAACGACTTGAGGAGCTTCTGTCCCTAAATCCACATTTGGAGGAGCCGCTGCTATAACTCTGGGCACTATCCGGCATTTACAAGAGTTATCTGGGCTGTAGCATGTATTCCAGTTGTAGTGGTCACTGTTGGAACTCCAACCTGTGGTCGAGTCACAGTTGTATCTGTATAGGTCTTTCAATCTGGGCTAAAACGCATATCTGTAGGAGCAGTTGCCATTGTGGCACTCATATCAGAACTAGGGTCTCTGTGAACCAAAGGAGTCTTATATGGTGGGTATCTCGATGCTAACATCTGTTCCAAAATCTCATCTCTGGAATCTGTGTCTGAATCATCCCATCTTTCTTTTGGTGATCTTTCTCTTTTCCCTGCTTTGCTGCTTCTGTAGTAATAGCTTGATATAATCTTGTTCCCTCTATGATAGCCTTCCTCCATCTACGCTGTTCTTCATCCCATCGAACATCCATATCGTTTTGCACTGCTCTTTTTGCCCTTCTCTGATATTTTTTTTTCTCCTTCTCCCTCACAACCTTTTCTTATGCATTAAAGGCTTCATATTGAGTAGGTCTAGGTGGTGGCCTCATCTCGTGCAATTTTCCCTTAAAGGTTTCAAGAATATTTGTATTAAATGTCCCGTATCTAGAAAAACTCAATGCACACTCTTTCCCAGCAAAGCCAAAAATAAGTGGGTAACCCATGTTCAGTTGTCATAAATAGTGCTGGCCTGGGAAAGCGTAAAATCCATATGCTTCCCCAGGTGCTACGTAACAAGGAAAAAAATGTTTAGTACTCCTTGATTTTCCTCTTTCCATGGCTGCTGCATTTTAAAAGGAAAAAGTCTTGTAGGATTGTTTTTGTGCCGGAAGGTGCTCCTTCCTGCACAAAAACAATGCTGCCTGCAACATGTACCATGGTGAAAGGATGTCTATGTTGGCTCTAGGCTGCCCAAAAATTTTTTTTTTGTTTTTTCAGATGCTGTTCCCATTGGCACACAAGCGTTTTTTCATTTTTGCTGATGTCGAACAGCCTCATCAAAAAGTAGTGGCAAAGTCAAAAGGGACGGCTAACACCATTAAAAGGTAGGACCAATTGCCTTTGCCAATACTTGTTTATGTTTTTGGTACTTTCATAATCAGTTGCTTGGTGCAATGGGTGACATGGGCATGTTAGTAAAGGAGAGTAATATCAGCAATATAGCAAATGCAGCAGCAGCAAGGGGACAGTACCCCAAAGTTCATGTTCACATATCTGAATACCAGGGTGGGGTGTACGCTGTCCTCATGGGTGCCACTGGCATGCAAGAGCAACGGGGCAAGAGCACACATAGCTCTCAATGGACCACATTTGCTCATTAACTCAAAGAACTGGTTACCCAACTGGATGCCGAATTTCCATGTTTGGCAAGGTCACAGGAGGGAGCAATGTAGAAAATGAATAAAAATAGTAAAAGGTGGTGCTTGTGAAATTGAGTTACCTCTATCTCAAGTACACTTCTAGGTCTCATGGGCAGCCTATCCTCAGAACTAGTGTGAGGTGTATCAGGCTGAAATGCTGAAGTAGTTAGGTTAATTTCTTTCACCAGAGCCCTGCATTCTACCAAAGAAAAGATTGTGACTATGACCTAAAGTATGAGAATGGAGTTACACATAACTTTGGGCTCCTCTGGATGCAAAGAGTGTTCTTAACATCTGCTGGAGCACTCATTAAGGATGGCCAGTATTTTGAAAACCTTCTAGACGCGCTGCAATTACCCAAAAAGGGAGCAGTGGTAAAGTTTGCTGCACACCAGCAGCCTCATGATAATACCTCTAGGGGTAATACCCTAGCAGACTCAGCCTCTAAAATGCTAACTTGCCTGAAACCTCTGATGTTGCTATGTGTATTATGGTAACTGATCTGTTTCCCATGTTTTCACTAAATAAATTATCTTAATGCATGAATAAGCCTCCAATACAGCACTGGATGTGTGGTCCACGGAACTCACCTGGTCCGATCATTCCATCGTACACTTTACCATCACTATATCCCCTCACACCACCCCGAACTGCGAGTGTGCCTCTTTCCAAAGCTGGACCAAGGTCACTCAATACCAATGGACCGATGCCCTCAGCCTATCCCAGCCTGACGCCTCCACCAACCTCAACCAAGTAGTAGAGAACTTCAGTGCCTGGATCACCTGCACCTCCGACCGAGTCGCCCCTACAAAAACCAGCCAGAACAAATGGACCCACCTAACCAGCCAGAACTCATTGTGGTGAAACGCACATCCAAACAACTGGAAATAAAATGGCGCTCCTGCAGAAATTACAGTTATCGAGCTATCTTCAATTCTGCTCTCAACAGCTACCATCACCTCCTCAAAGTCGTGAAAAAGAAGACCCTGACACAATGCATCGAGGCAAGCACCAGCCAGACCAAGGAACTCAAAGAGTTCACCTGCCCATCAGCCACAGAAAACTCAATCCCTTCCTCACAGGAACACTGCGACGCTCTTGAAGACCACTTCCACAACAATATAGCTACCACATACAGAAACTTCGATCGCCAAGCCACCGACCTCCTCAGCATCCCCACTCCTGTGAAGACAGCCACTGACCACCCACTCACCACATGGGAACAACTCAGCACAGCGAACACCAAGGCCCTAATGTACTTCATCCACTCAGGAGCGCCCACCTACCCCTGCTCTCATTGACTCTTCAACCTCGGAAGAGATGAGATCAGCCGCCAGCTCACCACCATCCTCAAAACATCAATCACCACAGCAACCTTCCCCGATGCCTGGAAACATTCAGAGGTGCGACCCCTCCTCAAGAAACCCTCTGCAGACCCCAACAACCTCCAGAACTATCACCCCATCTCGCTGCTCCTGTTTCCCGCTAAAGTCCTGGAGAAGTCCATCAACCTCCAACTCACTGAGCACCTGGAGAGAAACAACCTTCTAGACCCCTCACAATCAGGATTCAGGGCAACCACAGTACCAAAACAGCCCTGATAGCTGCGACAGATGACATCCGCACCCTACATGACAGAGGGGAATCAGCTGCCCTGATACTTCTCGACCTCTCCGCTGCCTTAAACACAGTCTCCCAACACACAGTCATCAACTGACTGCACCAGAGCGGAATCAATGATGACACTTAAATGGATGGCATCCTTTCTCTCTGGGCACACACAGAAGATCTGTCTCTCTCCCTTCACCTCACAGCCAAAGCACACCATTTGCTGCGTCCCACAAGGCTCGTCCATCAATCCCACTCTTTTCAACATCTGCATGACGCCGCTAGCAGACATCATCAGAGTCCACAACATCAACATCATCTCCTACGCTGACGATACCCAGCTCGTCCTCTCACTCTCAGCGTATCCCACTGCAACAAAAAACAACTTTCATAACTGCATGAAGAACGTCTCAGCCTGGATGAAAGACACTTGCCTGAAACTCAACACGGACAAAACCAAAGTACTGATCTTTGGCAGCCACACCTCTCTCTGGAATGACTCCTGGTGGCCATCGGAACTGAGACCCACCTCCACTCCGAAAGATCATGCCCACAACCTCAGCATCATCCTAGACAGTGAACTCTCTATGAAACTACAGGTTAGCGCCATCTCCTCAGCCTGCTTCCACAAACTCTGCATGATTAGTAGAATTTTCAAATGGATACCCACCGGTACCAGTAAAACAGTGACGCAGGTCCTCATAACCAGCCGTCTGGACTACGGCAACGCACTTCATGCAGGCACCACTGCAATCTCATGAGAAGACTGAAGACAATCCAGAACGCAGTTGCCAGACTGATCATCAACTTTCCCAATAGGACCCACATCTCCCAGCACCTGGCTCCCCATCCAGAAGAGATGCCATTTCAAGCTTTTGACCCACGCCTACAAAGCCCCCCACAACCAAGGACCAGCATACATGAAGCACCGTCAAAACTTTCACCAGCCACCTAGAAACCTCTGCTCTGCTCACCTTACCCTCTCACAGACACCGCGCTGCCGCTGCTGCTGCACCAGAGGACGATTCTTTTCCCACCTCGCCACCAAATCCTGGGACGCCCTTCCCCTCCACCTTCAAACATCACCCTCATTGGCGAACTTCAGGAAGGGAATCAAGACCTGGCTCTTCGCCTGAGATCCTCATCCCAGTTCCTGGAAACCCTCATGTGTGATAAATTGAGCTATATATGCACAGTTTGATTGATTGATCATTGTTTCCATCTCCGATGACTGGGAAGAGGTAGTGGACAGGTTTAGGGCTTGCATGCAGGAGATTAGCTGGTGGATGAGAGAGAACTGGCTCAAAATGAATGCGTAGAAAACTGAGATTGTGGTGTTCGGAGTGGACAGTTCAACCTGGACTGACCGCTGGAGGCCAGATACTTGTGGTACCTTACCTGTTCCAACGGCGGCGACCAAAAACCTGGCTGTAATGTTTGAAAACACCTTTAACCTCGACACCCAGGTCAATAGAACAGTGAGTTTTTGTTTTTGAATGACTAGGATCTTGAAGAAAATACTGCCTCTGCTTCCGAATGAGCTCAGGGTACCAGTCGTCATTGCACTCATCACCTTCCACCTAGACTACTGCAACACCCGGTATTTAAACATCAACTAATTGTCATTAAACAAGCTCCAAATCATTCAGAATGCGGCCGCACACTTGGTCCTGAGAGTACACAAAAACTCGACGATCAGGGAAGGTTTGAGGTCCCTTCACTAGCTGCCAATAAAGAAACGAGTGTCTTTTAAAGCGCTTTGCTTGACACATA
This sequence comes from Calotriton arnoldi, assembly GCA_963921515.1. Lineage (NCBI taxonomy): Eukaryota > Metazoa > Chordata > Amphibia > Caudata > Salamandridae > Calotriton > Calotriton arnoldi. The sequence goes on from CAWUFW010000039.1 coordinate 3,584,049, forward strand.
AAGCCCTTCACTCTCAGAGATCGGGCTATCTTAGGACAACCCTGAATTTGTTTGTCCACAGGAGACCTCTGAGATCAGTGGGACGCCATAAGGTGCTTCCACAGTGGTGGCTGACAGGCTGTGGAACTCCCTCCCTGAACATATAAGGAACCTGAGCTCGCACCTGCTGTTCCGTAAGCAAATTAAAATGTGGCTTTTTGTGGATTAGGCTTCTGTTAGGGGTTGTATTGCAGTGGGTTTGTCAGCTTTGGGCTGTCATAGTTCACTTAGTTCTCCTCCGGTCATGGTGCTTTGATGCCTTCTGGTCTAATGCACTTTAGAAATACCACAAATACAAATCTGGTTATTGTAAGCTGGGAGCTGTCATCTTCAGTGTCAGATATTTTCAAAGACAGTGAAGAGGTAATAGCAGTCACTGAATTCTCAAGTTCAGTCTTTCCTTCACCATCTCACTCAGATGACTGATTAGTCAAATGCCGAAAGTGAGAAGAGTCTTTGGTACAGACTTTCCAGGATGCTGGACAGTCACCATGTGTCCTTTGGTGGACACTACGTGGAAAGGTTCAGCACAGGTAAGGAGCATCAGATTTCCTCCTTCACATTTGTCGGGCAATCACTAGATCTCCTCTCTTACACTCAATGGGGCATATTTGCAAGCCCCTATCGCCACAGGAACATTATTTTTTTATATGCCGTTCCTGTGGCGATAGGGCTTTGCCTTATTTACAAGGCGGCATTAAGTCACTTAATGTGACTTAGCGCTGTCTTGTAAATAAGGCACCCTTTCACGCTATGCTTAGCGTGAAAGGGGTGGGCAATGGGTGTTGCGGTTGGAGTTCAGCCGCAACGCCCATTGATTTTGACACTGCCTCCTGTTTCCAAGGGTGGCGTAAATAGGAGACAGCACCAAAATTAAGACCACGGAAAACCTAATCTTAACATGGCGAAACAAGGAGAAATGCTTTATTTCTCCTTGTTTTTACTGTTTCTATGTGTGCTGCATTGTGCAGCACACATAGAAACAGCAAAACACCATAAATGATTAATTATGTGCAGGAAGGTGTCCCTTCCTACACATAATCAATCATAAAAAAAATGACGTTTTGCAACATCTATGTGTGCTGCACAATGCAGCACACATGGAAATTACAAATCGCCATTCTGGATTGTTTATGTGGAGGAAGGGACACCTTCCTGCACACAAACAATCATTTCCTCAACGCAGGCCCCTTGCACTATGGTGCAAGGGTGCCTGCGTTGGCACTAGGCAGCTTAATGTAGCCCAGCGCAAAGGTAGAAACGCAGGGGTGTACCGTATTATTGTAAATATGGTGCATCCCTGCGTGTCTAAAGTGACGAAGCGCAGAGTTAGCTATATTGTAAATATGCCCCAATGTTCTTTGCATGTCGCCTCTTATCTGCATAGGCTTTCATTTTCAGCTTGTTAATCAAGTTCTTTGTATGAGTTTTCACTTTCTTCTCTTTTGTTAGTTTGATGGCTATTCTCTTCCATTCACTCGTAGGGAGTTTTGACATGTTAAGAGTATGTTGAGTAATATCTGTAGCAAGGCAGTTGCATAGATGACAGGCTTTGAGTTTTTTTTCAACCCTTTCACGTAAATATGGAAACCAAACTTGGTCTCAGAGAGCTCTTTTTGTAGCAACAATACCACGATGTCCATCGTGAGCTACTTCAATTATTTTCTGTCACAGACTCTCTGGGATTAGGATTCTCGACCCTCACAGTGTAACTCCTTCCTTAGTTATGGACAGTTCATCTTTAACGTTTTTGTATTTTTGGTATTCACCATCACTGGCAAGAGGTTGAGTGTGCCGGTTCCATGACTGATGTGTAATTATATCTTTCAGCTTCAGCATGTCACTGTCATGGCTTGTGGCACTGATGATCTGGGCTAACGATATAGCAGCTGGTGAATCAGATTTTACAATTAAATTAATATAAGCTTTATCTGTCTTGGATGGAGTACCCTGACCTTGTAAATGGAGTCTGGGAAATTAGTCAGCAGGGTTTTGATCCTTCCCTGTCTGATTCACAATGGTATAATTGTACTTTTGTAATCGTAGTCCCCACCACTCAATGCAAGGCGGCATCTTGGTTTTTGGTTTGCCAAACATAGTCAGTAAAGCTTGATGATCAGTTACCAGCATAAAAGGCTTTCCATACAGGAAGGCATGGAAATGTTCACAATCCCAAACCACAGTTAGACTTTCTTTCTCTAGTTGTGAGCAAACATGTTAGGTCTGGAAAAAGCTTCTACTGTCATATGCCACAATATGTATTTGAGCATTTGGGTGTCCACTGTGCTGTGCAAGGATAGCACCTAACCCAACTGAGCTAGCATCAACAACAACCTCTGTATGAAGCTTTGGAATGAAGTAGGCCATTTCAGCAGCAATTTCAATGGCTTGTGTGATTTTCTTGAAACGTCTCTCACCTTCTTGTGACAACTTAAATGAAATAATTTTCTTTGTTAGCTCTTGTAATGGAGCACTGATAGTAGCAAAGGCTGGTATGTATCTTGAATAGTAACAGGCCATGCCAAGAAATGAAGTATCATAGAAACAACTTGTAGGGGATAAACATTTGACAGGGCTTGTACTTTTGCAGGTTTAGGTGTTATACCCCCATCTGAAAAGACATATGGCCAAAGAACTTTACCTTTGTCTTGTGGAACTCACTCTTGTCGGCATTTAATGTCAAATCTGCATCAGTAAGTAAATAACATACTTGTGTGAGAGCTTTCTCATGCTCCTTCTGTGTAGCTCCGAAAGTCAATATGTCATCGCTATAATTAAATGCATTCACAACAGGCTGTATGACACATTGAATGATGTCTTGGAAAAGTTCTGCAGTTGATGACACACCAAAACTGATTCTCTTGTATCGAAACAGGCCAACATATGTTAAAAAGTTCATAATATACCTGCAATCATCTTTGAGTTCCACCTGAAGATAACCTTTATTTAAATCAAGGAGAGAGAAGATCTTTGCACCATTTAATTGTGCTATCATGTCTGCCATGTGAGGAGCTGTATGCTGTTCTCGTTCAAATGCCTTGTTTACTTGACGAATGTCAATGCATGTCACCAGCTCTTTTTTTGCTCTTGCACTATGACATATAGAGGATGGCTGCTCAAAGACCACCAGTTCCATCTGATATGTCAAATGCCCTGCCTACTATAATATGTAAACCATGCTTTGGGGACATTTAGAGCCTGGTGGACAGTCAGCAGTTCTGCCAGGGGAAATAAGCCCATGACCTTCACTATTAAGGCAGAGGACTGTCCACCCTACTTAGAGTTCCCCATCTGCGTAACTGTGATTTCTATGCTACATGGGCAGCCGCGAATACACCACCACCTTTAGAGCACCACCGCCTTGCTGAACAGGCACCTTCTTTAAAGTACCCGCTAGGCAAACATCTCTGTTTTGCGAAAATAAACTCTCAAAGTGGGAGTTGGTTTTCTCAATGCAATATGATATGATATGCAGTGAATATTCTTCCTGCAAGTTGGGGCCATTTTACATTTTCCCTGAATTTATCCACCATGCCTTGGGCAGGAGGAATTATTAATTGTAGCCCCACTCTCATGGGACGACCATCATTGTGACTTTTTAGCAACTTGGAAGATGAGCTGCCTGGTCAGAGGTTTCCACCAGCTGATCCAGCAGAATCTGCACTGGTATAAACACCACCAACTCTAAATAGAGCTGGGGGATCCCAAGTATGGTGAAGCGGAAGCATCATAGAGTTATGGTGGTGCTCCTGTTTCACCAAACTCTAGATGCAGCCCTTAGTTTCACCTCTGTCTTTGCTCCTGGTGCCTTGAAGCCGCTACCATGCTGCATATGGAGCTAAAGAAAATACTAAAAATGATCTGGTAAACAGCTAAGCATTGTTCTTTAGAGAGTAGGGAAGACTGGAGGTAGTCTGGGGAAGAGCAACAGAGCTGCAACCCCTGCAACTTTGTATGGAAAAAATATAGAATTTTGCATTTACCAAAACACAAACTTAAAAGGACACTCAGATGCACACACACATCAAACTTTGAAAGCACCACCTCAATGTCAACATCTCATACATTGCAAAGTATCAGCTACTGCTACTAAGACCCTCTTTTTCTTCAAATTCAATTTTTTGGGCCTCAAACTCCTCAAGGGGATTGTTTGATAAAGTCTCCAACCAGACCAATCTGCCCTATGCCAAAATGTATGTTCTCTCTTCCAAGATGTATGTGACAATTTGGCCTATTTTTTAATGAGAAAATCAAGGACATTCATGATTATACTGGCCAGCTTCCTGTTTCATTCTGTCTCATGCAGCATGATTAGTAGCTTTTGCCCTTTTTTGTCACTCCTCTCACAGCTCTCCTAATTATTAGGTAAAAAGACAAGGTTTCTTCCTTTCCTCCCTAAAGTTGGACTCCCCTGATGATGTATGATCCGTCATGCCTCTAAAATCTTTCTCTGCGGTTGTTATACCTGCTTTTACCTTCATCCTTAATACCTGTTTTCATCTGGCACTGTCCCTAGTGGAAGGAACAAAGGGTTTGCCAGAGCCCATTCAAACAACTCAAATTTGGACCCGGGAGAGAAGCTAAATATAAGATCATCTTTCCTGTGCCAGCAGTCATTAAAATTGATGAGAGGTTCTGGCTCATTGGCACCAAGATGCCTTAGAGCATTCGTTGCACTGTATAAGTAACATTTTAACTCATATCTTAGATGTATAGGTTTTCAATATATTTAGTGGGTGCCCTCAGGCACTAAATGAAGGATGGATGGCAATTTAGAAGTAATCAAACAGAAATGATTGGTGTGGTTCTTGAACTGTGCTGATGGAGCATTGTCACTTGAACTCAGGTGTCTGACGCCTGACCTATAAGTAGACTGATAGATAGCTCAGCTGTGTGAATATTGAACATAAAATTTATGTCTAACCACAGGCCAGGCTAATTGCTATAATTGATATAGACATTTAGGGCATGGTGTACAAAAATTTTGCGTCTTTGTTTACAAAGCCACACAAATAGAGATTTGCATGCCTTTGCGTGGGATTTTAACCCAAAAGTAACACAAATCAATGCATTGCGCTGTCTTGCTCTACTTTGCGTCAGTGAGGCATTACATGGGCGGGGCATGGGTGTACCTGTGCAAATACCCATGCATTTTAACATAGTTATATTTACTAAAGACAGTAAACATGGGTTTATGCCAAAATGGTGCGCCTACCCGACGCTGGTATAATGAAGAGAAATATCTTTATTTATCCTTGTTACTTCCTCTTTGCATAATTGTAATTGTAGTGCAGCACACATACAAAGAGGAATAAGCCTCAAGGAAAAGTTTCTGAATAGGAAGCTATCCCTTCATGCGCAAAAGGTTTTCTGACTACAACGCAGGCATCCTTGGTCATAGCACAAGGGTGCCTGCATTAGCGCTAGGTAGCCAGAAGTGTGCCGGTGCTATGAGAGAGCAGAATTGCACCATATCTTAGTAGATATGGCACTATTCTGCTCTCTCCCTTTGACTTCCTTTTTTGGGTCAAAGTTAAGTAACTTTTCCTCTTATAGACTATAATAGAGATTAGGTTATTCTTCTCAAAGGAATTTTGGAGACATTCATAACAAATGCTGCAGTTTTATAATGCACATTGCCTCTGGAGGATTTATAAGCAACATTGATATTTCAGTGGTTTTGACAATTTATGTTCTGTGAACTTTAGCACAGAAGTAAAAGAATGGTTGCTGTTATTACAATGAATGTAATAGAGAGGCACTATTTCTGTTTCTTTTGGAGTGACCTCTTTGAAGGACATTGTCCATTAGCCACACATTAGTGCACAGATGTACAAAACTTTGCGTTGGGATTCAATTACTTTTTTTTACCGCAAACCCAATGCAATGTGTAGTGATGGTATTTACAATCCAACACAATTAACGATTTGTGTTGGATTGTAGCCAAAAGTAAAGCAAAGCTGTGCAATGCAATGATGTTTTATTTTGCAAATCGGGAGCGTTGAATGGCTGGTGCACGGGCATTCCCCTGCAACCACCCATGGGTTTTGACCCAAACCCCTAGCTACAAAGAATTGTAGACAAAGATTTGTACCAAAATCCGCACCTCTTTGAGGGAGGTGTAATGAGGAGAATAGTTTTCATTTTCCCTAGTTTTTCCCTCTTTGCATGTGTGCTGGATTCTATACAACACATAGAAAGTGGGAAACGTCTTAAAGCATAGTTTTTGCACTGGGAGTGACCCCTTCCTGAACAAAAACTATGCTTCCCACAATGCAGACACCCTTGCGCTACAGTGCAAGAGTATATGCGTTTATCGCATGGCAGCCAAAGGTACGCCAGCACAGGGAAACAGCAGAATAGCACCACTTCTTAGTAGATATGGAACTGTTATGATCTGTCTTTTTCACGCAATGCAGCACAACAACTTTAGTTGCTGTGCTGTGTGATATTCTTAGTAAACATGGGCCTCTGTGTGTTTTGGAAGGAATACGTGTATCCTTTGCATGCTAAAACACCATTGGTTGCAAAGTTATTTCAAGGAAACTACCTTGTTTGCCAGTTTTTAAGGCCTGGTGGCTGCATGGATGTAGCTCAGTCATCCCATATGAGAACTGCTCAATGTGGGGTGCTAGCAACAACTATTTTATTTTGATTTAGAATAGAGCCTATTTTGGCAGATTAATTAACAGGCGGTAATGCTGCCAGCTGATTGGCACTCACTTCTTATTAAATCTCAGGAAGAAGATACATTAGGAATCCTGAAATGAAGTGTGTTAACCCAATAAGCTCAATATTCTGAGACCTGTACATGTATGCATCCTCAAACAAGCATATATTGCAATTTCCTGATGAGCAAACTGGAAAAGTACCTTTGGTCAACAATCAGACAGCAGAATCTGTGTGAAGATGGAATTAAGAATATTTCATGAGCTCATTGTCATTTCACAGGAGGTGTTTACAGAGAATTGATAAAAACTTTGTTGTCTCAAAAATACATTTGTAAAACTGAGTCTAAAGTACTTTGTACTGAAATCTGTAGAAGCTGCTATTTAGTTGTCAGATCAAAGAGCCCCCTTTTAAAATATATCTCCCAGTAGCCTATAGGTATTGTCTAATCCACTAAAACATGATTGTTGTAATCGTATCAGGTTTGACCAATATGATTAAAATGCACAATTTATCACAATTTGTTTGCTATATTGGCTCTAAGGATAGCCCTGCCCAATTGTTTGAAGTGTTATTACTGCCTCCATTGATTGACCTGTTAGTCCCTGGAGGCAGTAGGAGGGACAGGGACAAGCACTATCACCAGCCTAAAGAGTTGTCACAGAGAGCACCTAAACTCAAACTAGAAATTATTCGGACATATAGCTAAATGCTGTGCTTGTGAGTTCCAGAGTATACAAAATACCAGAAGTCTATGATGGTTATGCTGCATTCAAGCTAGCCTGGCTGATGAGGGGTGTTAGTCCGAAACCGGTCCCAGGAAGCATGTTTCCGGTCTAGGGAAGACCTGGCTTGGCAGTTCGGGCTGGACTGCTCCCATGAGGAACAGGGTCAAGACTGATTTGCATATGGCTGGGTCTGAACTGGGGTGGCGAAGTGAGCTAAATAACGATGATGGATTCAACCCAGATCTGTGACTGGGGGTGAGTGTCTGAAATGTTTCAGCGCTCCGTCCATCATCTCCTTGTGTTTGCTTTGTTCGCCTTAAGTTGGCAGGGTATGCACAGACATGGGTTCCTTGCTCACTTTGCCACTGGATTCAAGCTAGCCTGGCTGATGGGGAGTTTTACCCGAAACCGGTCTCAGGATGCTTGTTTCGGGTCCAAGGAAGACCTGGTTTGGCTGTTCGGGCTGGACTGTTCCCATGAGGATCAGGGTCAAGACTGACTTGCATATGGCTGGGTCTGAATTGAGGTGGCGAAGTGAGCTAAAGAACGATGATGGATTCAACCCAGATCTGTGACTGGGGGTGAGTGTCTGAAATGGTTCAGCGCTCCATCCATCATCTCCTTGTGTTTGCTTTGCTCGCCTTAAGTTGGCAGGGTATGCCCAGACATGGGTTTCTTGCTCACTTTGCCACTGGATTTAAGCTAGCCTGGCGGATGCGGGGTTTTACCCCGAAACCAGTCTCAGGATGCTTGTTTCGGGCCCAAGGAAGACCTGGCTTGGCAGTTCAGGCTGGACTAATCCCATGAGGATCAGGGTCAAGACTGATTTGCATATGGCTGGGTCTGAATTGGGGTGGCTAAGTGAGGTAAAGAACGATGATGGATTCAACCCAGATCTTTGACTGGGGGTGAGTGTTTGAAAGGTTTCAGTGCTCCATCCATCATCTCCTTGTGTTTGCTTTGTTTGCCCTAAGTTGGCAGGGTATGCCCAGACGTGGGTCCCTTGCTCACTTTGCCACTGGATTCAAGCTAGCCTGGCTGATGAGAGGTGTTACCCAGAAACTGGTCCCAGGATGCTTGTTTCCGGTCCAGGAAAGACTTGGCTTGGCAATTGGGGCTGGACTGTTCCCATGAGGAACAGTGTCAAGACTGATTTGCATTTGGCTGGGTGTGAACTGGGGTGGCGAAGTGAGCTAAAGAACGATGATGGATTCAACCCAGATCTGTGACTGGGGGTGAGTGTCTGAAAATTTTCAGCACTCCGTCCATCATCTCCTTGTGTTTGCTTTGCATGTATCACCAACTCCTTGTGTTTGCTTTGCATGTGTCACAGCATCTGGGGGCTTGCAGAGCCAATCTACTTAACTTGCTTTGCTCTAGATTAGGACATGTCTCTCTGTGTGGGAGATTGTCCTTTACCCCTTTCCCTGACTGAGAGAGTGAGTCTTGATCTGCTAGCTATAAGCAGCAGAGAGAAAATGTTCAATGATTACCTCTCATGAGCACCCAAGGGAAAAATCATTTCTGGGCATAGAGTGCAACAAAGATGGTGACCACAGAACTGTGAGCCCAATAAACACACATTTACAACTTGAAGTCAGGCCCACTCCAATCGTGGAAGGATGTGGGAGGGACCATGGTAAGCAACAAGAACATGTGAGAGGGTGAGAAGGATGGAGAAAAGCAAAAAGAACATGGGAGGATTGGGAAGGACAAGAGCAAGAAACAAGGATAGAAGAGGGATTGAGAGGGCCTACAAGCACATGTACTCTTATGGAATGCTAGATTAAAAGCAAAACAAAAGTACCTCTGCAAGCGGGCAACCAGTGTAAGGACACTGGCAGAGGCAGTACACTGCACTTGGTAAGACAGGAAGACACTAAGACACGAAGAGAAGTGAAAGCAGGAGGTGATGAATAGTGAGAAGCAAGGAAATGAGAGTGATGTCGAAGTCAACCAATGGTAAGAAATGGTAAGTAAGGGGTGGGCTCTAAGCCCGTCGCTTTTTTTTACAAGAGATTTCGCAATGAGAGTGCATGCATTGTCTCGGTGAAACATAAATAAGACTAAAAAGATAGGAAGGGTACTTTCTTGGATATTATCTTTTAAGCAAGTATACAAGTGTACATTTTCTCATGCATAAATGGAATTCAGAAAAGAAGTTAAGGATACCTCTAGGACAGCTCTAACAATTGCAGCTTCCCAGGTGTACTCCTGGCAATCTTTGTAAATTCCCAAAAATTCAAACTTTTATTTTAAATATAGGGAGACACCTATGGGAGTATATTTCTAACTTTTGCTTTAAATTTGGAGAACATGCTAGTGAGAAATACCACAGCCATTATCAATGGGAACCCATATTGCTAAAGTAGGTGTGTGTGAAGCTTATATAATTATGCAAAATGTCTGCAAAATTCTACAATATTTTGCTTAGTTATGCAAAATGTGAATCTGTCATTTAGTGATATATTTTAGCACAAAATGCATCCATGTATCAATTTCTGAAATGGCAATGCATTTAACGCAAAAAAATAGTGCATAGAAGACAAAAACACCTTGAACAACAGCTGCTCATGTTCTGTTGTTTGCGTGAATTTGTGGCAAATTTTTACTGTGAATGGCTCTTGCCATACATTTTTACCTTGAATGGCACATAACTACGTGACGTGGTGTAATGCCGTAATTTCAGGAATTCAATGTAACAATCTTCACCCAAAATTCCGGAAATTATGCCACAGTATTATAAAAATTTCAAGGCCCATTTGAAACTGATGTGAGACCATACACATATGGGGGATATTCTCAAGAACGTGTGATAATTATCGCAAAATTAGCTTAACGCAACTTTGCACATCACAGTCCATCGCGGGAAAATAACACCGTGTTAACTTTGTATTCTCAACCCGGCGGCACCATGCGATAGTCTCACGATAACGCGCCAAATGACCGCGTTAAAATTAACGCAATGCCGAAAAAATGCGAAACACGAACGCGAAAAAAGTTGCGATGCCCCAAATCGCGATACAAAAATCAGCGACAGGCCTGCAATTCCCACGCGTCATGCGGGAAAATGCACAATAAAAGCAGAAAAAAAAAGACAAAAAAAAATAAACTGCGTAGCACCATGGATGCACCCGGACCGAGTGCAGAGGACAACGCAAGCCCCACAAGCCCCACAGACGACCAGCAAGGAACCTCGGGGTCGGGGTCGGGGAAGGCCAAGGAGAAGAGGAAGAGGAAGACGCGGTTCAGTCCACAGGAAAACAGGATCATTGTTACGAAGGTGATAGAACACTACCAACAACTGTTTGTCACCTCCAACGTGTCATTGGCAACAAAGACGCAAACATGGCAGACTATCTTAGACCATGTGAATGCAGTTGCAGAGATGAGGAGGACAATGGAAGAGGTCAAGAGGCGCTGGAATGATGTGAAGGGCAAAACCAAGAAGAAACTCAATGCCAACATGAAAGCAGCAACACAGATTGGAGGTGGGGGTCCAGCGGCCCACAAGGAGCTGGATGACATAGAGAAAATGGTGGCCACAGTCATCAGTCGGGATACAGTGCCAGGAGTAGTGGATCCGGACACTGCTCAACATGACCTGATACAACATCAACAGGGCGAGTACCGACCAGGGACTGGGGGGACGCGGGGAGATGGGCACAATGGCACACATGCACAATTAAGTAGAACACACTGCACACCCACAATGGCTCTGGATCATGTCCCTGATCTCCTTGGCATACTGCAGCACACATAGAAACAGCAAGTAGGCCCCCGTCGACAATGTGCCCGGAGGGGGCCCTCCCCACACATCACTAATCTCACAACAAACCCATACACATGTGCTGAACCCAGCAAAGCTGCGGGTCCGTGAGCCACACTGACAATGCAAGTGACACTGCATGACGATTAGCATGGCTGCAGTCCAATTATCATGACATGGTGCACGCCACGACACTGAGGTGACTGAGTGTGGACCACATCCAGAAAGGAGCAGGTCACACCCTGACACATCCACGTGCACAAACAACCCCTGACGTCAACAACACATCTGCGGACAAACCATGCCCAAGAGTCACAACTCGACCAAGAGCCCAATTTACCCAAGTCCGCAACATCTCAGCACTGTAGAAGCACAGAAGTCAAAGGCACACCGCCTGAAAGGGATAAGGGGCAGCCAAATCAGAGCTGCAGGGGCGACTCACCCACAATGCAGCACACTCACATAAGAATAAGAGCACCTCAACATTGACAACAATGTGGTACAAACTGCAACACATTCACAACAGAACACAAGACACAACTGGTGCCGCATGTGTGTACAAAATGGCCAATCACTTCTGGCATAGTAGGAAACTGTGAGATGACAATGTACGAGTACAACCTCACATCCGTGATGTAGTACAAATGTCCACTGTCCCGCATCAAATAGGCATCTCCTCACAAACAGTCACAATGTACATTGTCATGCAGTCTGTATCTAAACTCCGCCAAGCGTCAACATACATGGAACACACTGTGAAACTGCATCTCCCCTTTACATTGCAGAGGGACAATCAACAAATCCTGCAGAGCAGACCCTACATCACGTCAGTGATGATGGAGACGACCCCCAGGACATCGACTACGACAAACTCCAACGGTTCATGGACAACCTCCGCACCCCACCTCCAGTAGCAGGGCAGCCCAGCACCATCGAGGTGATCCCACCCCCTGCACAGACCACACAGCAGGAAGCACCCACCACCACGTCTGGCTCCCAGCACCTCACCGAAGAACACATGGCGTTCCAACGCTGTGTGTTAGACTGCCAGAAGGAGCTGGCTGAACAGGTGCGGTGGGGTTTGACCTCATGACAGCCAAACTAGATGCCATACATGGGTGTCTAAGTCCCATCAGGGACCACTTACACTCCCTAACCGACACCCACAGTCCGCCCCATGCCCTCCAACAATCCATGGCTGGAGTCATGACTCGGAGACAACAACAACTGTCTAGTAAGAGTGGCTACAGCGATGTCATCCGTGATTTGGGAAACATAAGGAGGGTGATGGAGAACATGGAGCAGATGCAGGCGCAAAGAATGGCTACCATGGCTGCACACGAGAAAGCTATAGATGGGATCTTCCATGCCCTGCAGATCCTCATCATGGGAGTGATGCCACAAGACATTGCGCAGATGAATGCTGCCGCTACTTCTACGTCCACATCTATGGCCCCTGATGTGTCAGTGTCACACAGTGCTGCAAACCAAACACCACCACCCACATGTGAGGCACATGAAACGTCAGAGGACGAAGATGAGGATGAATCTGCCTTAGTGGTAAGGAGGAAGCAGTAGCATTCATCTCTGCCATATGGCTTGTTTCTGCTTGGGTCTGCCCTCTGCATCATGTCCTGGAATAACACCTTCCACTGTCCCCCGACACACTCTGCGACACTAACCTTGGACCTCGACATGGACTGCCATATTTTGTATGCTCAACAATGACACAACAATCAGCCTGCGGACTGGACTCTTCCCCTTCCGAGTAACTTGTCAATCCCTAAAGGACTCTGGCTGGCCCTCCACGGGGCAACATTGTAAAGTGTTGTCTGCATGGCCCAGTACTAAGACAGCTTCAACACTCCACTGAACGTGAATAATACATTCTAATACACACAGATGTGTCATGTCTATGATTAATCAAGTAAGAAAGCATGGACGAATGTAGGGGCAGTGATTCCCCCTTACGTCCATGTAGCTCATGTTGCGGGACTTGAGTCAGGGTGCATCCCTGCATCATGGTGGTACATATCTGACCCCAAAACAAGCCCTGTTGTCAATTGTAGGTCACAAATGACAGCCTATATGTAATCATTTGGGACACATGTGAAACGCTGATGAGTGGGATTCCGTACTATCTTTGACACACAGAAATGGCATTTCGAATACGTGACACCCTAAACAGCCTCTCTGTACAGAGGTGACACACCCACCATCTATTTCCAATTTGTGAGATTGTTAGCACTACATGTTGCACTTACACTTGTCAGAGTGATGTGCTTGTACAGAGGAGTAACATGCACGCAGGGAATATGTGTTGTAATGAATTTATTTGCACATGCTGTGCCTGTGGTCATTTTGTACTGTCCCATGAATGCTAAGGACTGTGACAATGTGACGTGCTCATGTGAAGAAATTGTCAATGATGGTGTTCCTACGGGCTATTCCTGTTGCTGCTGCAGTGGGGTGTGATCCACCTGCCTCATCTTCCTCATCATCGTCCGGTGCATCTGGCACTTGTAGCCATGGGGCATTGGTGCGTACACATATGTTGTGCAACACACAACATGCAACAATCATCTTGCACACGATGCCTGGACTGTACAGGAGCCTTCCACCTGTGATGTCCAGGCACCTGAAACGTGACTTCAACAAGCCAAATGTGCGATCCACGATGCCCCTGGTGCATTTGTGGGCCGCATTGTACTGCCTCTGGGCCTGTGTGTTCGGGGCTTGGAGGGGTGTCATCATCCAAGGGCAGAGTACATATCCTTGATCACCTGTGACAGTGCAGAGAGACCTGAGTCAAAAGTTGGTTCTGCATGATGTGTTGGCAGGCTCACTAGTTCATTGGTGTGTGATATGTGTGACTTAGTGATTCCTGTTTGACAGGTACTGCTTGTAGCAAATGAGCAGCATCAATAAGTATTACGTAGCCTCACTGCTGCTCCTCCCTCCCCCCGAGCCTATTTACTAGTGTGCACAGCACGGTTGCATCACTTGCACTCTTACGGCAAACCATTGTCATGCCTGTCTGCGCATGTCCACAAGCCTGACAACGACACTGTGATGTTGTGCGTTGAAGGTGGGCGGCTACGTGTGTGTAGGCCTATGGTAAGGATAGGGCGGACACAGATGTAGAGTTCATGGCTGGCTGAACTCGCGATGCGGTTGAGGGTAGACCTTTGGCCTATGCTGCGGTAATAGCGACACACACAACAGTTGGCATGTATGATCCCGGACTCCGAGCGGGCTTGCGCTCCTTCTTTTATCCCTTCGGCCGAGCCCGCACTCCGGGGGCATGCTACATCGCAACATTGTCTATTGCGGGACGGGTGGCGCCAACACTACAACAGAGACACACGCATTAGTTACTTCCTTGGCAAGGCCAACACTTAGCAACGCCCAGAGCCCCGGGCTGATTATCCACACCCCTATGCTGGCCTGGCGTACGCCGGGCCAGCCCACTCCGCTCATGCTTACAGGGGGGGACGTAACAAGCTACATTTCCGCGATCTTCCCCACTGCCTGGGGTGACATGGTTGCGTCCACTGTCCACTACACTCCAAACACCAGCAGTATATGTCGACATGGACATGTCTGTGGTCTGCATACTGCAGTCTGGCCAGCACATCCACACCACACTTGGCATTGTGTACATTCTCATTCATGGGTCACTTGCCTCCTTCGCACATGCCTGGTTCCCACCTCACCCCACATTCTGCTATTGTGTGGCTGAGGTGCCATGCCGTTGATGGCTTGTGTACATGGCTATACCAGGTTACCACAGTAAGTTGTGCTGTCGTGTCTGGTAGGTGGACATGTTGTTTGGCATGTTGTATGTGAGTTTGTAACGTGTGCATTCCCAGAGTCGTGAGTTGCATGACTGTGTAGTTGAGGTGTGTGGTGTGTTCATTTGGTACTTACCAATGAGCAATGCATTCCCATAGGTGCCAGCCTCAAAGCGCTGGTTGATGATGGACTGTCGGAAGATGAAAGAATCATGCACACTGCCTGGGTAGTTGGCGACGACATTGGTGAAGAGTCCCAGGTGGTCCACTATTGCTTGCACATTGATGGAATGCGTGTGCTTCCTGTTGCGGTAATTGTGTGCAGTGGGGGTAGGGGGCACGAGGAGTACATGTGTGCAGTCGATTGCCCCCAACACGTGCGGGAAGCCAGCTATGGCATAGAAGCCTTGCTTGGCCTCCAGCTGTTCCTGCGCAGTGTGTGGGAAGTAAAGGTGCTGGGGTACCAAGCTGATGATGGCATCCAAGACAGGTGTGAGGAACTTGGATAGGGCTGGCTGTGAGACTCCTCCGACTCTGGCAGTTGTTGGTTGGAAGGTACCAGAGGCCAACAGGTGCAGCACAGCCAGCAGCTTTGTCTGCGGAGGGATGTTGGTTGTCCGCTGTGTTGGTACCGTCAGCCTGTGGGCAATGATGGTCAGGATGCGGAGGATGGTTGTCCTTTTGAGCCTGTAGTGGGCAATGACATCCTCTGGTGTTAAGTCTGTGAGGCTGGTGCGTTTTCTGAAGGTCCGCTGTCTTTGTCTGCGCTGCCTCTATGGTAGTCCGGGGGGGAGGGGGGGGCGGATGGGTCCGGGGGGGGCAGGCCTTGGTGTGGTGGCGGTGGGTGTTGTGGCCCTCTTGGGGCTCCGAGCTGCTTGATCTGTAGCTCCATGGCATCTGTTGTTCTTCAGGTGTGGCTCTGGTCTGGGCTCCCTTTTATGGTGCAGGTTGTCATCCGACTTAACACCAGGTAAGAGCAGGTGTTAAATCCGTGCTGCTAACGCGCCTTATCGCCTGTATTGGGATCTTATCGCCGATCTGGCTGGTCGTAGAGAATATTGCGAAGTGGTGTTATCGCGGCTTTTTGCACAGGAACGCCTACTCTGCATCTCATTAGCGTTAGTTGCCGGTGTCATCCGTGGCGATGTTTTTTGCGGCTGCTATCGCAGGAAAACTGGCGATATCGGCTGTTAGCACCAGCTTGTGAATAGGGCGATAAATATATCGCCACTTTGGCTGCGATAAAGTGCCGCTAACTTGGTGATAAGTCCTTGAGAATATGCCCCATAGTATCAAAGCACTATGCGAATGCTGATTTCATAAGTTTTTAATGAATAGAATAAATCTGAATGTGACTTGTCATCCATGTGTAAGTTAAACATACAAAGCTAATGTACAAATAGAAATTCTCGTGAATAGACCAAAGGTCGAAATTTACTCACACACAAAGGTGTAACTTCCCTTTGTGAATGGGACATGATCGTCAAGAAATCGCATTAAACAATGCATCATACTGGCTACCTAAATCAGTCATCTTTTGATTATATTGCAAGTTCTGCTTCCTAATTTTCTGATTATTTTCTCATACAGATTATGCCAATAGAATATAATCATATTTTGCTTGGTACTCATATTTTGAATTTAGTATGTTCCACGGACATGGTAAAAGCAGGATTACATAAAGTGCTCAGGAAGGCACTAATTTGTTTTATTGGTCATGTGTAGGAATGTTTTTGTCCCTTTTTCCACTGTATTAGGAAATGCCCATAATTTGCTTGTGATTTTTAGTTCCAAGAACAACTACCAATAAGTAATCCAGCCCTGGCTAAACGACATGCACCTGGGCGGGTTCAAACCCCAAATTTCACCCACTGCCAAGTCTCTCTGATTGCCCCTTGACACCAATCTCACCCTCAAGGTACACATCTCCAGGAGTACTAAAGCGGCCTTATACCAGCTGTCTCTACTAAAGAACATGAAAGCATTTCTCCCAGAAAGTACCTTCAGAATTGACATTCAAATTCTCATACTTTAGCATATGGATGGTGGCAATGCTCTGCTCCACGAGGTCTACACAGTGGCCCATATTAAGGATACCCTACATGCAGTAGCATGCCCCATCAAGGGCCTGAAAAAATATGACATTATCCCCATCGTGATGGAGCGCCACTGGCTTCCCTTGCCAGCTTGTACCAACTTCAAAACAAACTGCTTTATCCACAAAGCCATCATGACCGACACCCGTGCCTATCTCGTTGACAAGCTCACCATCACTGGTGGCTCTTGCACACCCACAGCCAGGACACCATCAGAGTGTAGACAAAGTGCAAAAAAGAAGGCAACAGGCCTTCTCCATCTCAGCACACAGGCTCTGGAATGGCTTTCCCATGTCCTTGAGAAGGGCCATACCCCGCTCCATAGGAGATTAACACAAACCTCTTTATATAACACTACAACCTGTTGCTGTAACTGTCCACTTTCACTCTTAGAAATCAGCAACCATTCAAATTAAACATTGATATATCTTGCCATTTGACCCTATAAAGCGCTCTACTGCCATTCGGCTAGGTTCGCTTTAGATAAATACCAGCTACATAGATACCCAGTAGTTTTTAAAATTGTATATATTTTGCCATCGTATCTATTTTTCTTGTGTAACTCGTACTATTAAACATACTTTTGCATACAATTCATCATTTGTATACAGGGTCATACACATTTTACAAATTAAACACCCAAAAACTTGTCAACTTAATTCGTAAAAAGATTCACAATTCAGCATCCGAAATAATGCAATCCTGCCTTCGGTTGGTATTGGTGAACGTATTTAAAAGTACAGTTATTTGAAAAAAAACTCACGGGAGCATTTTGTAGACTGTAGCATTCAACAAAGTGTTATCAAAACTCTCAGTTTTCCCAGGCCCTTGCGCGACATTATACATGCCTCACTGTTTTTTGCATGCTGCGGCTGGATTTATAATACACGGACCTAACGAGAGACTGAAGCGCGCCCCTGCCCCTGGGGAATGCGAGAGGTCTGTATAATTTGTCTACAGGTGTGCATTAGAATGATGAACACACAGGCACAAACAATTCAATGCGCTGCACTGAATTTACAATTGTCTACCATTTTGTTGATTCGCTGTTGCAAGTTTTACATATCTGTGCAAGGGGAGAGGGGCTTTAACACTTCACTATGGCTAAAGACAGGAGCCGGCTCCTCACTGTTCACTAACATTTTTCACAACTTCAAATGGCAGGTTTTGCACTTAAAGGGCATGTTTTGCTGAGTTTCCCGCTGCATTACAATGTGTTTTACTGCAGTCCATAAAAGACTGAGAACCAGGTTAATGGTCGGTGACTCGATATGCCCAGCAGCCAGATAAGTTGCCATTTACATGAATAGGAAACGAACATGGCCTGCCTTTCCGAAAGCTTTGTAGCTCCTGTTGAATCCAGCGGGTGATAGCATTCTTCCAGCCAGCATGGGGCCTGTTATCAAACGACATTTGCAAAACAAAGGCGGCCACGGCCAGGCCTCTGACGGTCAGCCCCACCTCTTGACTAAAAGGCGCCCAAATACATGTTTGCAGTATGCCCGGCAAACGACCTGCTCTAGGAATTGCGTGGGTGGAGGGGCTAGGTGCATAAAAAGGGCAAGGAAGAAGTTGAAAAAACACAGTTTTCTGACTGAAGTGATATCAATAGAAGATCTGAGTTATTACCTCAAGAAAGCCGTGTATAAATAGAAATCATAAAACTCGTTCCTAAGTACCAAGGGCATAGAAAGCCCTCTCATGTGCGGACAACTGGCATGGCACAAGCCACTGTGCCCACAGTTCAGCTTAGCTATCCAGAGCTGAAATCAAGAAGAACATCCCCTTGTGCTTGGAGAATCCCCAGCCCACAAGCATAGAAGATGTGGGAAATTGTGTTTTTTGGGCATGTCTTGTAATGCCATTTCAGTTGGGAACACAGCAGTTTCCCTGTCTTTAAATGAGGCAGGGTAGGTGAGAAATTCCAGATGAGGCATCCTCCAGTTTTTGGTGAATGTCCCACGACTTCCACCTCTCAATTTGGCCCAGAGTGATCACTCTATTCTACCACCACAGACTGCTACAACTCCTGTTCTCTCTTTCATGGCCCATCCCACTGCACTAATATGTGATCAATTCCCTCTTCTTCACTCTTGTGATGAATCTCTCCCTGCTAGTCTTTCAGGAGTAGAGCATATCAGTTAGAACTGTGAAAAATTGCTATTAAAGAAATAGCACTATAATGGCATGCAATTGTTCCAACTCTATCTCTGCTAAGACGTGGCTCATCCCTTTGTCTTTTTTCCATCTTTCCATTTTCGGCCAATCTGTGGCTGCCCCTCCCTTTTCTTCTTTAACAGCTGCTTCTCTTCTTTCTTCATGAGTGGCTGGTTATCCTGCTCCATTTCTTTATTTGTGGTATACCCATCTCCCTCTTTCTCTCTCGTGTGACAATCCACATTTCCATTACTTGCTGCAGTGTTTCCCCTTCTCTCTTTTCCTCCTCTGTGGATGATCTCTTTCATCAGTTCCAATTGTGTGACTGATGCCCTCTAAGTGTGATGATTCATCAACCGGTCAGTTGTGCACTCACCAGGCTGGGCTGAACAATTACCTGCTCTGTCATTATAATAATATCTCCCCTCTCTACATAGTGAAGGAAAGAGCAGACACTCACTCCTCCCTCTTGCATTTGGCTATGCTTTTGCACATCATGATGGGGGTGTGAGACAGCCAGGCACATATTTTCCACATCTTCTCTGGGTTACATTTTTGTCAGAGCTTGCTTACAGCCATCAGGAAAAATATCCCATCCACTGAGAAAATGATGGGGCAAATGTTTTTCAAAGAGCTTCTTCTCAAATGAATCGTTTAGCCATCCAAGTGTAAGATGACCTCTTGCCCTGATTTTAGATCTCATCTACAGACCCCGCTCCATCAGAGATTACGACACACCTCTTTAAATAACATTACATCCTTCAACTGTCTGTTTCCAAAAGACCTATTATGGACAATACCAAAACCAATAGACCTATTGTGGACAAGACCAAAACTTAGATTGGACTTTGGATCAGCCCATTGCTTATCATTTGTTGGCTTGTTTGCTTCTTTGTAATAGTACAGCAACAGGTGTCTTTTTTCTGTGAGTTGACTTAAGAGCAGACTTTATCAGGTTGGTTTTGTTTTATCGTCACCATTTCATATGTGGAATGAAAGTCTAGACCTTGGCATTCAAAGGAAGTATTTATATCATATCCTGGGCAGCTGTTACATCATGATGCTTTTTGTGAGTACAAGTCAACACACTTTTTTAATTTTTTGCCATTCAGCAGTCGCACACAGCAATGGAAAATACAAATAGGTCTAAAACAGAAGACCTATTGGCTTTGATAATGCTTGTCAGGTTATGTTTACAGCACAAGATGTACATTCCCCTTTTCTAAAGTCAAAGATCAGCTCCCATCAAAACCCCTCAGAACTTGCACATGACCAATGACATAATATTACGTTTTCTGAGTTAACAATGTTGTGCCTCACAGCATTCTTTGCAGCACCACTGGTGCTCAGTCACCATCTTTGCACTAAATCACTATTGTCAATTCTGTGGATGATAGCATGTGTACCATCCTGCCCCATTTTGTGTGTTCTGTATTCCCTGGGTTTATTCCCATTTGCCTTACAGCCTCGATATATCCCTAGTGTTTACGTTTCAAGGTTCTTCCAACAGCAGAGTACTCAAGTTGGCTGGGATGGAGAGACATCCAAACTGTTTCCCTTTTCAAAGCTGGGGAGTATACTACCTCTTTTCGAGTCTATGGTAGACTAATGTCTGGTGGCAGTGATTTGAATAGTCAGGACTACATGCCTTTATGTCTGAACCTATGGAATAGAAGCCTAATGACAGAATTAATAAAATCTACCCAGTTTCCGTTATCAACTGTCGTTAATGTTCTTTAAGTGCACAGTGTATATGTGCTTCTGTTTTTGTGCAACATGGTGGTTTATGCAAAATAGCGGTGCATCCACACAAGGGTCAATCTCTGTGGCATGACACAAGTAGCAGTCTTCTATGGAGAAACCCGATTGGTTTTTATTGTTTTACAGATGTCTAGTTGAGGATGGCAAATAGTCCTCCTGACAAATCTGACCAGTTACAGCTAGCCTGGCAAGAGCTTTGTAAATATAACCAGTGTTAGCCTGGCAAGAGCGTTGTACATGTAACCAGTGCTCTGGCCATGTGGGTACAAAGTAAGCTATATTATGTTGTTTTGTTATGCAATGCTATGGTGTTTTGTTATGCTATGTATTTGACATTTGTATAGCATGCAGTTTGACATTTGTATGGTCTCCTAATTCTTTTGGCAGTTTAGCGACTTAACGTTGCCCATCCTTTCAGGGTAACCATTACAGTCTGGTGTCTGATTTGAGCTTACCATGATTTCTACTGGTATTATGATGTGGTAATATTCTAAATTATGCAACCATGTCTGATTCAGACTCGTAAATAATTACTCGAAAAAAGTGTGAGCTTCCCAACATTCAAGATTCTAAAGGTTTTTTGTAAAAAAAAAAAAAGAGCTACAGTTTAAGTAGAGCAAGGCCAGAGGATATAGATGTTTGATTGAGGCGGCAAATGCTTAGCAGCTAAAGGTCACGATGGTGTGAGGAGATCTTTCTCAAGTCTATTGTTTATGCAGGACGAAATATGAATAACACTTGAGGTGAATGTGCTGTTGAGGTGCTACCTTTTAGCCAGCTGTGTGGCTTGACATTGTGTTGTGTGCATGTTGGTGCCAGAGGTTGTGTCTAACTGTATTGTTGGCAAATGTTGTGATGTTATTGCAAGTTGACATGAGTGTTCTGTTGAAGTGGCAAATATTTACCCAACTGCATGACTTGGAGTCATGATGTGGAAAGCTGATGGGTGGATTTGGGTTTAAGACGTAGTGTTTAATGTAGAGGATGGTATGAATTTACCAACACCATCACTGCAATCTCAACCACACGTGCATCCCCCAAAAGTTCTGAAGCCAGGCTCTTCCATCCCATTGCTGTCTCCAAGAGCTATTGAAAACCACCCCCTTTATACAAGAGCAGACCAGCAGCACAACACCATTCCAACTTCCAGGGAATTCAGTTCTTCACAGTTTTTCACCTCTCACCTCCCCAGTGTCCGCAACACAAACCTGAAGCTTCTGCATTACATAGAGTAGGACATTAGACTACTATGACGTGCAGACCTGGCCCTCAAAAACTCTCTACTGTCCCTGAGAAAATCAGAATCCTTTTGTTAAGAACCAGTTAGTTAAGCGTATACAATAAGCTGTATGCCTTGTCTGTTGTAGGGATGACATGAGTTCCTCTAAACTCTTCTTTTGTCATGTGCAGCCCACAGGTAAGTACATAGGCCATCGCAATGATGTTCCAGGGGTTGGGGGTGGGATTAGGTCTTTGGGAAGACGAGAACAGAAAGGACTTCACAAGACTAGACTTTGCTCATTCTTGTGGCTTTCATTTTCTTTAACTCTTTCTTTTGTTGCTTCAGAGTTTTCCATGTTTCAAATCTATAGCAAGAAGCAGGAGTTACGTCTACTGTGTCATAAACCCCGCATTACACAATGGAATCTCACTAGACAGTTTCTACCATAGCCTTTTCTGTGACACTCTTTTTGTCTGTTACTTCACAGATTAAATATAACCCTGTTTTGTACGCAAGAGTATTTTGCAGTTCTTTTCCTCATCAGAGGTTAAAAATCAAGGGGCATATTTCCGAATCTTTCTTGCAATGCAGCGCAGCTATCAAAGTTGCTGGAAACGGCATGGAATGGAGAGCAAAAATTCTCCATATTTATAAACGTATTGAGCGTTTCTGCTCTCTCCTTGTGCTGGCGCACTGTGTGCACCCTTGCACAATAGTACAAGGGTGCCTGCGTTACAGGCAGGATTGTTCTTGTGCAGGAAGGGACACCTTCCTGCACAAAAATAATCAGTAGGGGTATTTTTCTCTTTCCAACACATTGAAAGAGGAAATAGTGAGGAGAAATAAAGATATTTTTCCTCGTTATGCCTCATCGGGGAAGGGGTAGCATTTTGACACATTTCCAGGGTTACTAGCTTTAGTAAAATCTGGGAATGCTCCAAAATCCATGGGTGGATGCATGAGAACTCTCATGATCCACTCAAGGAACCCCTTCCATGTAAAATGTAAAGAAACGCAGTGCAATAAGCTCTGTTGCATTAAATTTCTTTACAAAGGCTTGCAAAGTCATGCAAATCAGGCCTTGCATGGCTTTGTAAATTCTAAATTAGCCTTCGCGTTGCCCTACATCCCCTTGTGCAATGCAAAAGCTTAGTAAATATAAACCCCAGTTTTTTGTGCTTGAAATACCTCACAGATCAAATCTCCATTCCCTTTGGAAATGCAAATCAAGATTTTCGTTTCTCCAGTTACTTCCTTTTACTTTCACAGTTTCTTTGTTTTTATTAACAATACTCTTGAATTATCACCTAATTTGAAATGCCTCTCTCAAACTATTTCCTTATGTTTGTTCTGTTTCTTTTTCCTCAATAAAAGTTTCTCTGACTCATTCTTTTAGGAAATGCAAAACAAGATATTATTTGCACTCAAATTATTCCCATTACAGTTCCCTTTATTTCTGAATGCAGCATTTAACATTTCAAAATCAAGTTGGCTTCTAAACTTTTCTCCTGTGATATTCTCACTAGTCACTTCTTTCTTTACAGGGTTCCTTCAGATGAACCCCTTGGAATGGCTTTCTGTGATGACTATGGAGGGTCCAGTTCTGTACTTGGATTGCAAGGCATTGACCAGTTAGGAGAACTTCTCTGGTGAGTTCAGGCATCGTTCTTAGGTTTGGGAGCCCACATCTAGACTCCCTGTACTTCCGAAAAATCCCACATTGCAGTAGATTTATAGTACTCCCACAACACCAGCAGTGGCAACCTTTGAGGCAGAGCATGGCACTAGAATGGGGCCAAGGCTTAGGCAATCCATCACACTGGAAGTGCATCACTAGTCCGCACTCCTTTCCCAAAAGCCTGCCCATTGGTTGCAATTTACTGGGATTTCAAAGATGGAAATACTTTATTACATGTTGGGTATGAATATTTCCTGTGGGCTCCCAGGATCCTTCCTCAGATCCATAACCTTTTCAGTCTCTTAATTAATTTCATATTTCATCTATTCTCTTGCAATCCAAAATTGTTTGAATTTTATATTCCTCAGGATGTTCCACTTGTATTGACAGAGGAATTTGTGTTATAGGACTATCCTTTTTGAAGGATTATCATAATGGAATGTGGAAGACTGGGTGAACTTTCAATGATGATGTAAGGTTTATTAATGCGATCAATGAGTTTATTATTCTTTTAATAGTGAATAGTCCAAAGAATCATGGTGATAGTGTATGTGACCCCTTTAGTTTGATGTTCGTAATTTATAGTCACACTGCATCTCCAAGTTTGTTTTTTGGTTTCTTTTGTTAATATATCTGGCTGGGTTTTATAAGAATCTTTTACCTTTTGTAAATGTGAAGGTACTTCTTTCAGTATGTTCTGAAGATTGGCTTGATATTTTTTACTGTCGGAATTGTTTAATTCTAGGTTATTTTTCCAATGGTAACATTTTTAATGGACTCCTGTTAGACGATGAATAAATGTGGAATGAGGTGCATTGTTATATGGAATCTCCATTAAACTTGTGGCATCTAACAATTCATCACTGGTATCAGCTAACAATCATCTCAGAAACTGTTCCAAGGACTGATTAACTGGTTTGGTCTGTCCGTCCATTTGATGGTGAAAAAAGAAAGACAGCCGAATACTGATGCTCGCAGAAGTTCAGAAGTTCCTTAAAAAATGTGAGACAAATTGAGGACCTCTGTCTGAAATTACATTAGTGAGTAATCCATGCAAACGAACTATGTTTTGCACAAACGCTTTCACTAACTCCTGGGTTGTCAGGAGTTTCTTCAGTGGCACACAGTTTGCTATTATTATTAAGAGATCTACAGTTGTGTTTTATCCATGGCTAACTGGCAGATCTGTGGTAAACTCCATGACCAGAGTGTGCCACAGGTATTATGGAATTGGTAGCGGGCAAAATAGACCTGCTGGTTGGCCATGAGAGGGTTTATTCTGAGCACAAATAACATAACTTTGAACAACTAGCATAGCACTGGGCATATAATTGCACTAGAACCATTGTTACACAATTTCCAAGGTTCTTTGTTCACCTGCATGTTCAGTAAGGGCCGAAGATTGGCACCAGCTTAAGACTGTATCTTGCTAGTCTGGAATGGGTACATAAATGGCATTGTTAATGTAGAATAATGACTCATACGTAGAATGTGTGGGATTTTCCTCCCATTCTTTACAATCTAACCGGTTATTTACTGATGCATTTCTTGGATGAACTCTTCAGAGTCAATCAATCTGATGGCAGATCCTTCTGGAGAATAGCAAGGGGCTCACAATTTGAGGCCTCAATTTGATTTGAGAGACCAAGTCTGGACAAAGCATCTACTATAACATTTGTTTAAACATTTTTTGTTCTGGAACGAAAGGTTATTATAAAGTCATATTAACTGAAGAATAATGTCCAGCGTAACTGGTGAGGTGAGTGCTCTAGCTGTTCTAAGAAGTTGTAAATTACTATGGTCTAAATAAA
The DNA here is from genome assembly GCA_963921515.1 of Calotriton arnoldi. NCBI lineage: Eukaryota > Metazoa > Chordata > Amphibia > Caudata > Salamandridae > Calotriton > Calotriton arnoldi. The sequence continues at coordinate 3,609,773 of CAWUFW010000039.1, forward strand.
TCGTGATTGTATGTTGGGCACCTAGGAGGTAGATACTCCATTCTTGGAAAGCTGCTTAAATAGCCAGTAATTCTCTATTGATTATTTAATATTTTGACCAGCATGTAATACCTTCTTAAAGAAAAATGCTTCTGGATGCATTTGACCAGATACAAAATCGCTTTGAGAGAACACTCTGCCTACAGCAAACTGGGAAGCATCAAGGGCTGAGTTGGATCTGGGTGTTGCAAAACTGGGGCTGTGGTGAAACCATTCAACTTTTAGAAAGCCCTCTCAGCTTTCTCATTCCATTTGAATGGCACACCTTTCATTAACAATACAGTTATAGGAGTTACTATATTTGAACACTTAGAAATGAAGCCAAGGAAGCTTTGCAAATCGTTTACATAAGTGGGTGTGAGCCAGTTCACAATTGCTATCTATTTAGATTCCTGAAGGAGAGGTTATAAACCCTACTAGTTACATGGAGTATACACTTTTCCAATTTTGCTTGGAGATTATTTTCTGTAATCTTTGCAAAATGACTCTCACATCTGGTGTTCTGCTTTGTAATAGGAGTAAATTAGGTTGTCACCTATATAGACCACTGCGTAGACATCCAAAAAGTAGAGGTGGCAGAACTCACAGAGTTTTACTCCGTGGAATTCCACGGAGTTACATAAAAACTCTGTGAGATTCCATGGAGTTCCGCCCACCCCTACTTTGAGGCAAAAAGGCCATTTCAGCACCATTGTTACCCATCATAATTTAATCCTTGGTGTTCTTTCAACTGATTGTTTTTGTCCTTTGAAAAAAGCCACATTTCCTGGTGCAAGGGATTGCAGTGCTCTGAGCTCACACATGCACATGAAGGCAAGGGTGCTTACACAAGGCCTGTGTGAATCAGGGGACTCCTGGATGTATAGAAGCACTATAAACTGATCACCCACTCACACGTTACTCCACACCTGTATTGTGTGAATCCACAATTACCAATCTGCGGCTTAAATATTACTTGCGGTGCTGTATATGCAGAGATAGCACTTTCATAGTAAACCTCCCCAGTAACAATCTCTGTGATATCAGCAATGGCCATTAAAGTAAACCAGCCTTGCATATCAATCTGGTGTGCAGCAGAATGGGGGTCTTCATGTCCAACGGCAAATGACTTTGTCTGTTTATGCTAGAAGACCTGAGAGAAATGTACCTAATTTTAACAAGAACAGGATTAAATCGAAGTGAAGTGATATTTAGTGATTAAAGCAATGCACATTAACCATTGATGTTCCCAAAGCTTACAATTGCCAGTAAATGCACTTCCACCTTACAGTTGCATTGTCAGCCCTGTTTTTAAGGCCTTTTCCACTAGTGCACCAATATTTCTCAGACTCTGCAGGGGTTGTTTGTGGGGTACCCTCAGCATTTCGCATGTCCCACCCTTAGTCACACACACACATTGGTTCCCTCACCTGGGCTTGCCATAGGTGGAATGTAAATGGACCCCTTGATATCTAAAGAGACTATGCCAGGGTGAGGCACTCAGTTTCCCCCAGGTGGTGCACAATATGACTGTTTCGTAGCAGCTAGACGCTGTACTCGGGGTAGTGGTGTGTTGTATGGTAGTGTTTGCAAGTGTTCTCTGCTCATGGATAGTTCACCAGCAGTACCTGGTTGGTCACTAAACACTGCAAGGCATGCAGGGTCTCTTCCTCTGACCCCACACACTAGTGCAGGAAGTCTCCCACTTCTCTTCCGCTACTCCCCATACTTCTTCACTGTGTCCGTTTGGGATGTGGCTCCTTTTCCTGCCACGCCGGGAGTCGTCGGCTGAGCTCATTGAAACCTTGCCGAGCAACTTAAGCCAGTTAGCAGCCTAAAACAAGTGCCTTCCTGCAGTAACATGCAGCGGAAGTGCTACTCTGGGAGCTGGAGTCCTGCAGACCCATCCAGCAGACAGAAAAACATGCACAGCAACTACAAGCCCCATAAGCAATTGGAATGGAGGCTCCGCCTTGGGCAGACTGAGACTAGAGTGCAGGGCTTCTATTTGTGGGATTGTATGTTCCAAGACTGCTGCTTCGCGTACAGCGCATGAATTAAAGTACCTTTGCTTATTCTTCCCATCATTACAAACAAGTGCAAGTTCAGTGGCCTGCCAACAATCAAGGTAGTGCTGATTAATTCCACTGGCAAAGTGGAGCGGCACAATGTATTAGTAATTCCGCATTACGAAAGTAACGTGGAATTACTAAATTCCTCCAATTCTGCAGGTGAAATTAATAATTCCACCCACCCCTACCACAAAGTCCCAAATGACCTCAATTAGTAAAAAAAATAATTGTAAAGCTGCTGGGGCATTACAGAATCCAAAAGGCATACCACAGTACTCCTAGAGACTGAAGTTTGTACAAAATGTGATCTTCCACTCGTCCCAATTCTGATAAAAAGCTACACCTGTGAGAATCCGAATTGGTATAAATTATTCTTTCCTTTACCTGATCCAAAAGTACCAGGATCAGGGTTAAAAGATGCCGGTGTTTGATGGTCACCTTATTCTGAGAGTGAAAATCTATACAGGGTATAAATTCATAATTCTTCTTGGTAACAAAAAAGAGTGGTGAAGACACCGTTGATTTAGAAGGCTAATGATACTATTTGGTAGGAGCTCATCTAAATATTTTTTCAAATGGTTAGTTTCCTGCTCTCTAAGAGCATTTATCCTACTGTGGGGAAGTACCGCCCCAGGAATCAAGTCTATCCAATAATCAAAGTAACTGTGCCGAGGTAACTCACAAGCTTTCACCTTGTCAAAGACATCTTCAAAATCTTCATATGGAAGCAGATGATGTTTTTTTTTCTGCAGACTGAATGGTAGCACAAACTGTAGGCTGTTTCGACCTGGGAGGATCTGAACAGCAATGTTCATAACAATACATGGAATTTAAAGTTACTTTTCTCAATTGCCAGTCTAGGATCTGATAATACTGGTTTAACCAAGGAATTCCTAGGGTGGCCCCAAATAGTGGAGTATCAAAAACATCAAACATAATTAACTAGGAGTGTCCATTTTTCATAGATCATTTTTACTGGCTTAATCTGTAAGTTTATTCAACCAGAGGGTAATTCTTTTCCATCAATGGATCGGACTGACATGGGTAGCTCTTTCCTCTGTACAAGTAACTCTAATGCCAAATTTTACACCGAAAAAGTCCCAAGTAGCTTCTGAACCTAAGAGGATAAGTAATTGTACTCAGCAATGTTGGGACAGAATTAATACTATTGAAAAAGCTACATTTCATTGATTCAGTTCTTAATCATTAGTTGCTAAGTGATGGACCATTTGGATATCCATGCTCGGCAATGGAATTTCAACTCTTGTGAAGCATACTAGTTTTCCTGAGCCCTGAGGTCATTCATATATTACAGTTGTAACTTTTGGTTGTCTTAGCATTTACCAGACTCTCCTTAGCAAAGTGTCCAGCCTTTCCACAATATAAGCATAGATTTGGATTGCACCTTTTGTCCTTCTATTCTTTGGTCAAGGGCAATGTTCTCTCTAAAAAATTTTCTCTGTGTGTGGCGGCAATATGTTGGTCTACATACTTTCCTTGATTATGTGCCCAGACAAGGGAAATGATGAGCTCATTAATCAAGTGAGAGCAAGGGCTTAAAAGTCTTTGCCCTGGCTCGATAATAATAATCAATAATAAGGCAGTCATTCTGGATGGGGCAATTGGAGTGGATGCGACCGCACTAGAGTTCAGGTAACACCAAATAATGTGATGCAATGTGAGCATAGTTGCACAGGTGAGTCATCATGGGGTAAAGCAATCATGGTTCTACAGCATATGGGCAAGTAACTATGAGCAAAGGTTCTCATAGCACCGTTTGTGATATTTTCACAGCATGGGCAAATACCCGGCGCTGAAAATTACTGCAAACTGAATTTTTCTAATGCACTCCGCCGCTTGTGGAGCTCCGCGTATCACAGTGGAGTTTTTTTTGCACTTCGCGGAGTCCCGCGTAGCGGAACTCTGTGAACTCCGCCCAGGCTTATTTTAAAGGTTTTAATTTAAAACATTAGATGATATCACGTGATTGAATGATATTTATTGAAAGTATTAATTTCTAAACATGAACTTAGAAATAATCAAGAATAATGTTGGCATATGTCAACCACGAAAGATATTGGTTTGTCATCTGCATTATATAAACAAACATTGGCATGGGCAATGATTTTTAGTCTTGCTGACAGCTGCTGGAAAGCATAGCAGAAAATAATGTGAAAAGAAAAAGCTCTAGGGTCCAACCGCTGCATCATTTTGTAGGCATGAGCCAACACTTTAATGCACTTAAAAAAATAAACACACGGGGGAATGGGCTGGAGGTGGGGAGCGGGCGGGCGATGAAGCAACAGGGCAGGCGAGAAGGATGCGGGTGGGCGAGAAGGATGCGGTGGGAGAGAAGGACTAGTGAGAGACAATAATTTGAGGGTGGGTGGGTGATGATGGGAAAGCACAGGGACAATAGATTTGGTGGGCGGGGAGGAGAAGCACAATAGAGGACAGGCAGGCGAGGATGGGGATCACATGGACAATTGATAGCAGGATGGGATGGGGAAGCATACAGACAAAGGAGGGGTGGGTTAACAGTTTAGGAAGCAAGAATGGCACTGATGGAGGGAAGGCGAGGGGAGAAGCACATGTGTAAAAAAGAGGAACATGAAGTACCGGAGGGAGACAACTGGAAAACATATACACTCTTGTAGGGTGCTTACCCAAAAAGAAAAGAGTAGCACCTGAAAAGGGACTAATGGAAGTACACAAGTAATAGGTCCATGCTCCAGGGGAGGGCCAAACACCAGAAAAAGAAGGAAAGTTCACAGAAGCTGATGAATAAGAGACAAGCAAATGAGAGTGACAATAACGCCAACCAATGGGAAGCAATGGGCTGTTAAATATGACGCAATATTCCCTATTAAACAATGTAGGAGTAACTTTCTTGAATAGCACACATTCTGAACTGAAATACTTTATGGTACTGTCAGATTAGTCTCACAAGGAAAATGAGGCACTGTGAATTAAAGTAATTTACCCAGGATCACACAATTTGTTAAAGTGAGAAAACTGGGATTTTATCACTGGTTTCCTGGTAACATTGTGCAATTCTGTGTCAGGACTGGAGGCGAGGATTAAGCTGTTCTTTCTTCACTTTATTTTATCAGCAGCTATCAGAGAACAATAACCACAAAGAAAACTAATTTCGCATGAGACTTAGGGAAAGGAAAAACAACGTCAATAATATCAGTCTGACCAATCAGGCATCAGTACATTCCTTCAATATCCTTAGAAGACCTGCATACCCCCTCTTTCTTTTCTTCGCCAGCAGCCGTCAGTTAAGTACACTGGCCTCCACTCCAAAAACGTTTTTCATTATTGCTCTCTTTATGGTTCTTTGTATAACTGTGAGTGCCTAATCTCCTTTATTACTTGCTGCGTGGCTGCGGGGATGCTTAGACGCTCCTTCGTGGCCAGATTCACAGTAATTGGTGCGGCCTCCGCTTGGGGCGTTTCAGGGCACTTGCGCGGTGTGGTCTTCAGACTGCCTAAGGGCACCTTGCCTTTCACATCACGCACAGCATGTGTGTTTTTTCTCGCACTGTGGCTGGCACGCACATCGCTTGAGGATACTGAGCGAGGAGCGCGGCTGGCCACTGTCTCTGTTGCAGGTGTTTCGGCAATATTGCTGTGTATTCCCAGAACCTGCCATCTGGAGTCTGAAAGCCCCTGTGGGGGTCTGTAGTACAGTTAATTGCACCACACAGCGGTAATTGGTTCATGGATGCCGACCCATACGAGTCATTGTTCGGGCCCCTTGTAAATCAGTGGGGTGTTTGAGCATCCTTTTGCTTGACATATCTGGCAGATTGCAGAGTATATCTCTGCCCATATTATTATCTGGGTTTCCACAGTCTCTAATTGCCCTCAGTAAGGAAGATTCTGCATCTTCATACGTGGAGGAGAGCATAACATACCTCACCAATGATGATAATTTTTCTGAGGTCATTGACGCCTTCATAACTAAGCGGTGTCTGCAGCAGAGGCACCCTTAGAAAGGAAACTTTTACATATGGCAGCACAGTGCCTAAAACCCCTCCCCCAAAGGAAAGGCTCGCTTGACCCCTGGTCCCCCTACCTCTAGGGCAGCCTACCCCGACAGCACAGGAGGGCAAGAGGAAAGCCGCAGTCAACCCTGACATCGATCTTGACGTGTTTGACCAGTTAAAAAAAGCCTAAAAGCCTAAAAAAAGTCAATCACAATCATTGGCCCTTGACCCTTCCGGTCCCTCCCAGCTCAGTACGAGGAGCATCTCATCCCTATCACAGGTCCTCTCCATCCCCAGACCCCTTGGCGATTGATGAGCCTCCCAATTCCTTAGACGGTTATGTGGAGCCCGATAGACTGTGGTGCCCTTCTGCCACTCCTCTACCCAGTCATGATGACACTGGGGAGGACAAGGATCCCGAAGATGCTGGATCTGATATGCTAGACCCCGGTGATCTCCTGCACCCGCGCTCAGTGGAATGGACACCAGCGCCAAAGGTAGCCTCCTATGTGGCTGGTCACCTAAGAAAACCACTTGATCAGGAAGTCCATAATTGCCTTCGGGTGGACTGTCCACGTCCTTCCTTTGATCGCAAAGTGCCCTGACACCAGAAAGCGATATACGGATAGACACATTCCTGGCCAAGTACATCAGAGATCCTAAAAAAGGGATATACCATTCCTGGCGCTCATGCCTGGATAAACTCCTGGACGTTTCAGGCCCCCTCTCCACGATATTGGACATGGCAGAGGACGCCAAGGCATCAGGCTCCCTGATACTTCCAGAGGTCTTATCATGTGGGACTCAAGGAGCCATCATATTACTTGGAAATACCAACTGCGCCATTTCCACTGAGCGTCGTCGGTCTCCATTAATAAAGATTGACCCCAAATTGGGAGACTTGGCGACCTCAGAAGCCAGCCATATTGCCCAAGGGGGTCTCTTTGGGGATCCTTTTATTTGGAAATTGGGATAATTCATGGCCACCTGTAATTCTTTGGATAAGTCCCAAGCATCAATCAAATGGATCTTGAACCCATGGGTTTTCGCCGGGGCTGGTCATGGCAGGGGGTGCACGGCCGGCCATGTTTCCTTTCAAGCCTCCTCTCGAGGTCCAGCAACCCAAGGGGACAGTAGCAGGATTCATCCTGATTCGGCTTCTTCTACCCCACCAGAAGCTATCCCCACCATCGTGGGTCCAGAGGAGCAGCACAAGGAGGAGGCAACCATGCTTCCTTGCAAGGTAAGTGTACGAGTCCTATCACAAGTAAGATTAGGGGGAAGATTGAGAGAGTTTGCGCACAACTGGGGGGCACTTACTTCAGACGCATGGATTCTTCAAACCATTCAGGGATTCCATATAGAATTCTCTGGTTCCCCCATCACCCTTCCAGGCCCTTCCCTCTTGCTTCTCCGCTCCACAGGCCACCCTAGTGGATCTCCTGGCAAAAGGGGCGTTTGTTCCGACTCAGCTTCATCTCTCAGGTTTCCTCAGCAACCTATTCCTGGTGGACAAGAGGGATGGAGGGCCAACAACCCAAGATCAACTTGAAGAAATTCAGGGGCATATTCTCAAGGACTTATCGCCGAGTTAGCGGCACTTTATCGCAGCCAAAGTGGTGATAAATTCATCGCACCATTCACAAGCTGGTGCTAACAGCCTATATCACCAGTTTTCCTGCGATAGCAGTCGCAAAAAAATCATCGCCACGGATGACACGGCAACTAACGCTAATGAGATGCAGAGTAGGCGTTCCCGTGCAAAAACCTGCGAAAACACCACTCCGCAACATTCTCAACGACCAGCCAGATCGGCGATAAGATTCAAAAACATGCGATAAGGCGCGTTAGCAGCAGGGATTTAACACCTGTTCTTACCTGGTGCTAAGTCGGACGACAACCTGCACCATAAAAGGGAGCCCAGCCCACAGCCACACCAGAAGAACAACAGATGCCATGGAGCTACTGATCATGCAGCTCGGAGCCCCAAGAGGGCCACAACACCCACTGCCACCACCCCCAGGCCCCCCAAGACCCCCCCCCCGGACTACCACAGAGGCAGCGCAGACAAAGTCACCGGACCTTCCGAAAACGCACCAGCCTCGGAGACTTAACGCCAGAGGAAGTCATTGCCCACTACAGGCTCAAAAGGACAACCATCCTCCGCATCCTGACCCTCATTGCCCACAGGCTGATGGTACCAACACAGCAGAGAACCAACATCCCTCCGCAGACAAAGCTGCTGGCCGTGCTGCACCTGTTGGCCTCTGGGACCTTCCAACCAACAACTGCCATAGTCGGAGGAGTCTCACAGCCAGCCCTGTCAAAGTTCCTCAAACCTGTCCTGGATGCCATCATCAGCTTGGTACCCCAGCAACTTTACTTCCCACACACTGCGCAGGAACAGCTGGAGATCAAGCAAGGCTTCTACGCCATAGCTGGCTTCCCGCACGTGTTGGGGGCAATCGACTGCACACATGTACTCCTCGTGCCTCCTGCCGCCACTGCACACAATTACAGCAACAGGAAACATACGCATTCCATCAATGTGCAGGCAATAGTGGACCACCGGGGACTTTTCACCAATGTCGTCGCCAACTACCCAGGCAGTGTGCATGATTCCTTCATCTTCCGACAGTCCATCATCAACCAGCGCTTTCAGGATGGCACCTATGGAAATGCACTGCTCGTCGGTAAGTACCAACGGAACACACCACACACCTCAACACCACAATCAGACAACTCACAACTCTGGGAATGCACACGTCACAAAATCACATACAACATGACAACCAACATCCCCACATTCCAAACACGACAACACAACTTACTGTGGCAACCTGGGCTAGCCATCTACACAAGCCATCAACGGCATGGCACCTCAGCCACACAATAGCAGAATGTGGGGAGAGGTGGGAACCAGGCATGTGGGAAGGAGGCAAGTGACCCATGAATGTGAATGTACACAACGCCAAGTGTGGCGTGGATGTGCTGGACAGACTTGAGTATGCAGACCACAGACATTTCCATGTCGACATACACTGCTGGTGTCTGCAGTGTACTGGACAGTGGACGCAACCATGTTACCGCAGCCAGTGGGGAAGAATGCGGAAATGTAGCTTGTTACGTCCCCCCCTGTAAGCGTGATCGGAGTGGGCTGGCCCGGCGTACGCCAGGCCAGCGTAGGGGTGTGAATAAAAAGCCCGTTACTCTGGGCGTGGTTCTCTTCCGGAATGGCCAACGTGTCTGCCAGGGCGGCGCCTCTCACCCCGCCACGAGGCCGACGCCGTGAGCGGCGGTGCCTACGATCCTGTGCGCCTGCTGCACCCCAGGGCGCTGGTCCCAAGACCCGTCTTGCCCGCCCCAGCGCACCCAGGCCGCACTGCTCACCTGCCGACACAGGCGTGTGTCAAAGAGGGCCCACCACGTGCCGGTTCAAGCTCCAAGCCCGAGGCCCTCGACCATGGCAGCCTCCTCAGAACATCACGGCCTCCGCGACACAGGCCCCCAGTACTCCTTTCTCATTGATGTACTCCACCGCTGCCTCCGGCCTACACTGCGGTCCAGTAGGTCACACATTTGGAACTGAGTCTTGATTATACAATGGCAGAGTACATACGTTTATGGCAGATTTTATATCACCGTACTCCCTTCAATGTGGGTCCGGTGCTCTCCATGCCACTGGAATCAAGCTAGCCTGGCTGAAGAGGGGTGAAACCTCGAAACCGGTCCTAGGATACTTGTTTCCAGTCCAGGGAGGACCTGGCTTGGCAGTTCGGGCTGGACTGTTCCCATGGGGCACAGGGTCAAGACTGATTTGCATATGGCTGGGTTCAAACTGGAATGGCATGGTGAGCAAAAAAACGTTGGATTTAGGCCCAGATCTCTGTACTGCGGTGAATGTATGACATTGTTCTGCATTCTGTCCATCAACTGTTGTTTTTGCATTTGTCACCCAGAGTGGGGACGGGTATGCCCAGACGTGGGTCCTGTGCTCTCCATGCCACTGGAATCAAGCTATCCTGGCTGAAGAGGGTGAAACCCCAAAACCAGTTCTAGGATGCTTGTTTCCAGTCCAGGGAGGACCTGGCTTGGCAGTTCGGGCTGGACTGTTCCCATGAGGTACCGGGTCAAGACTGATTTGCATATGGCTGGGTTCAAACTGGAATGGCATGGTGAGCAAAAAAGCGATGGATTTAGGCCCAGATCTCTGTATTGGGGTGAATGTTTGACATTGTTCTGCATTCTGTCCATCAACTGTTGTTTTTGCATTTGTCACCCCGAGTTGGACGGGTATGCCCAGACGTGGGTCCCGTGCTCTCCATGCCACTGTAATCAAGCTATCCTGGCTGAAGAGGGGTGAAACCCGGAAACCGGTCCTAGGATGCTTGTTTCCAGTCCAGGGAGGACCTGGCTTGGCAGTTCGGGATGGACTGTTCCCATGAGGCACAGGGTCAAGACTCATTTTCATATGGCTGGGTTCAAACTGGAATGGCATGGTGAGCAAATAAACGATGGATTTAGGCCCAGATCTCTGTACTGGGGTGAATGTATGACATTGTTCTGCATTCTGTCCATCAACTGTTGTTTTTGTATTTGTCACCCCGAGTGGGACGGGTATGCCCAGACGTGGGTCCCGTGCTCTCCATGCCACTGGAATCAAGCTATCCTGGCTGAAGAGGGGTGAAACCCCAAAACCGGTCCTAGGATGCTTGTTTCCAGTCCAGGGAGGACCTGGCTTGGCAGTTCGGGCTGGACTGTTCCCATGAGGCACAGGGTCAAGACTGATTTGCATATGGCTGGGTTTAAAACTGGAATGGCATGGTGAGCAAAAAAACGATGGATTTAGGCCCAGATCTCTGTACTGGCGTGAATGTATGACATTGTTCTGCATTCTGTCCATCAACTGTTGTTTTTGCATTTGTTACCCGAGTGGGACGGGTATGCCCAGACGTGGGTCCCGTGCTCTCCATGCCACTGGAATCAAGCTATCCTGGCTGAAGAGGGTGAAACCCCGAAACCGGTCCTAGGATGCTTGTTTCCAGTCCAGGAAGGACCTGGCTTGGCAGTTCGGGCTGGACTGTTCCCAAGAGGCACAGGGTCAAGACTGATTTTCATATGGCTGGGTTCAAACTGGAATGGCATGGTGAGCAAAAAACGATGGATTTAGGCCCAGATCTCTGTACTGGGGTGAATGTATGACATTGTTCTGTATTCTGTCCATCAACTGTTGTTTTTGCATTTGTCACCCCGAGTGGGACGGGTATGCCCAGACGTGGGTCCCGTGCTCTCCATGCCACTGGAATCAAGCTATCCTGGCTGAAGAGGGTGAAACCCGAAACCGGTCCTAGGATGCTTGTTTCCAGTCCAGGGAGGACCTGGCTTGGCAGTTCGGGCTAGACTGTTCCCATGAGGCACAGGGTCAAGACTGATTTGCATATGGCTGGGTTCAAACTGGAATGGCATGGTGAGCAAAAAACCGATGGATTTAGGCCCAGATCTCTGTACTGGGGTGAATGTATGACATTGTTCTGCATTCTGTCCATCAACTGTTGTTTTTGCATTTGTCACCCCGAGTTGGACGGGTATGCCCAGACGTGGGTCCCGTGCTCTCCATGCCACTGGAATCAAGCTATCCTGGCTGAAGAGGGGTGATACCCCGAAACCGGTCCTAGGATGCTTGTTTCCAGTCCAGGGAGGACCTGGCTTGGCAGTTCGGGATGGACTGTTCCCATGAGGCACAGGGTCAAGACTGATTTGCATATGGCTGGGTTCAAACTGGAATGGCATGGTGAGCAAAAAAACGATGGATTTAGGCCCAGATCTCTGTACTGGGGTGAATGTATGACATTGTTCTGCATTCTGTCCATCGACTGTTGTTTTTGCATTTGTCACCCCAAGTGGGACGGGTATGCCCAGACGTGGGTCCCGTGCTCTCCATGCCACTGGAATCAAGCTATCCTGGCTGAAGAGGGTGAAACCCGAAACCGGTCCTAGGATGCTTGTTTCCAGTCCAGGGAGGACCTGGCTTGGCAGTTCGGGCTGGACTGTTCCCATGAGGCACAGGGTCAAGACTGATTTGCATATGGCTGGGTTTAAAACTGGAATGGCATGGTGAGCAAAAAACGATGGATTTAGGCCCAGATCTCTGTACTGGGGTGAATGTATGACATTGTTCTGCATTCTGTCCATCAACTGTTGTTTTTGCATTTGTTACCCGAGTGGGACGGGTATGCCCAGACGTGGGTCCCGTGCTCTCCATGCCACTGGAATCAAGCTATCCTGGCTGAAGAGGGTGAAACCCGAAGCCGGTCCTAGGATGCTTGTTTCCAGTCTAGGGAGGACCTGGCTTGGCAGTTCGGGCTGGACTGTTCCCATGAGGCACAGGGTCAAGACTGATTTGCATATGGCTGGGTTCAAACTGGAATGGCATGCTGAGCAAAAAAACGATGGTTAGGCCCAGATCTCTGTACTGGGGTGAATGTATGACATTGTTCTGCATTCTGTCCATCAACTGTTGTTGTTTGCGCAACTCTGTGCATAGCATTCCAACGACACGTGTCTGTGGGCCCTTGTTGACTACTGTCTTCAGCCTACACTGCGGTCAAGTATGTCACACATTTGGAACTGAGTCTTGATTGTGCAATGGCAGAGTCCATATCATTGTACGCAAGGAGAGGAGTAAGAGGAAGGCGCGGTTCAGTCCGGATGAAAAAACGATCCTCGTTACGGAGGTGACCGAACACTACCAACAACTGCTCTGGTGCCACTACCTCTGTGCATTGCAAGCCAAGGACACGTGGCTGGGGGTCCCTGCTGACCGCTGCCTCCGGCCTACACTACGGTCAAGTAGGTCACACATTTGGAACTGAGTCTTGATTTAATAATGGCAGAGTTTATACCATTGTACAGGCCTCATCGCAGACTGCAACCCCTTTCAGCTCTGGTGCCACTAACTCTGTGCCCCGAAATCCATGGCCACTCTCTGGTTGAACTTTGGTGGCGTCTGAGTCTATGGCTTGGGGGTTGTCTTCATCATCATGTAGCTGATACTGACTTGGTGTCAAAAATGAGTCTGTAGCATTCATCTCCTCCATATTGCCTGTGTCTGCTTGGTACTGCCCTCTGTATCATGCCCTGGAAGATCACCTTCCACTGTCCCCCAAAACCCTCCGCGACATTCACCTTGGACATCGACGAGGACCCGCTCAGCTCTCGTGGCCCTACCTCAGTGCACCGGTAGTCACCGTCCCGTGGCGGTGTTCCATGTGCCGGCCGCTGTGCATCCGGGGCCACTAACTCCATGCAGCTCAAGTCACGGACCCTTGCTGTTTGAACTGTGAACTTCTGATTGTCTGATCACTGTTGTAGTTGTTGCCAGCACCAACCACTCCTTGAGGGCTGGCTCACACTCACCCCACACCCATCCAGCACAGGCGTCACTGGACATGTGACCCTGGCAATAAAAGGGCTGGGCGCACGTACCCGTAGCCAGTTCCACAAACTATCTAAGTGTGTCCGTGTGGTCATTGTGTATGCATGAGGGCCCCGGGCCCTGCCACATTGCATTGTGCTGTGTACAGCGGACGCACCCATGTCACCTCAGGCAGTGGGGAGACCTGGGACATGTAGCTGTGTCGTACCCCCTGTAGGCATTGCCGGAGTGGGCTGGCGTATGACAGTCCAGCGTAGGGGTGTGGATGATCACCCCGGGGCTCTGGGCGTGGTTAAGTGTTGGGCTTGCCAATGAAGTACTGAATGAGTGTGTCTCTGTTGTAGTGTTGGCGCCACCCGTCCCGCAATGGACAAAGTTGCAATGTAACATGCCCCCGGAGTGCGGGCTAGGCCAAAGGGATAAATGTATGAGCGCAAGCCCGCTCGGGGTCCGGGATCATACATGCCAACTGTTGTGTGTGTATCGCTATTGCCGCAGCATAAGCCAAAGGTCTTGCCTCGACCGCATCGCGAGTTCAGCCAGCCATGAACTCCACATCTGTGTCCGCCCTATTCTTCCCACAGGCCTACACTCACGTGGCCGCCCACCTTCAACGGCCAACATCACAGTGTCATCACATGCGCAGACAGGCATGACAATGGTGTGCCGTAGGAGTGCAAGTGATGCAACCGCGCAGCGCACACAAGTGATTAGGCTCGGGGGGAGGGAGGAGCAGCAGTGAGGCTACGTAATACACATTGATGGCGCTCATTTGCTACAAGCAGTACATGTCACACAGGAATCACTATGACACACATATCACAAGCCAATCAACTAGTGAGCCTGCCAACACATCATGCAGAACCAACTATTGACTCTTTTCTCCCTGCACTGTCCCAGGTGATCAAGGATATGCACTCTGCTTTTGGATGATGACACCCCTCCGAGCCACGAACACACAGGCCCAGAGACAGTACAATGCGGCCCACAAACGCACCAGGGGCATCGTGGAATGCACATTTGGCGTGTTGAAGTCACGTTTCAGGTGCCTGGACATCACAGGTGGGAGGCTCCTGTACAGCCCAGACATCGTGTGCAAGATGATCGTTGCATGTTGTGTGTTGCACAACATATGTGTACGCACCAATGCCCCATGGTTACAAGTGCCAGATGCACCGGACGATGATGAGGAAGATGAGGCAGGTGGACCACACCCCACTGCAGCTGCAACAGGAATAGCCCGTAGGAACACCATCATTGACAATTTCTTCACATGAGGACGTCACATTGTGGCAGTCCTTAGCAATCATGGGACAGTACAAAATGACCACAGGCACAGCATGTGCAAATAAATTCTTTTCAACACACATTCCCTGAGTTTCTGTATGTGTACTGCAGTGTGGCACTTGGATCAGGGACATGGTCCAGAGTCATTGTGGGTGTGCAGTGTACTCTACTTAATTGTGCATGTGTGCCATTGTGCCCATCTCCCCCCCGTCCCCCCAGTCCCTGGTCGGTACTCACCCTGTTGATGTTGTGTCAGGTCATGTTGAGCAGTGTCCCGATCTCCGACTCCTGGCACCGTATCCCGACTGATGACTGTGGCCACCATTTTCTCAATGTCATCCAGCTCCTGGTGTGCCGCTGGTCCCCCACCTCCAATCTGCGTTGCTGCTTTCATGTTGGCATCGGGTTTCTTCTTGGTTTTGCCCTTCACATCATTCCAGCGCCTCTTGACCTTTTCCATTGTCCTCCTCGACACTCCGACTGCATTCACGTTGTTCCCGATGTGCTGCCATATTTCCGTTTGTGTGGCTGATGACACAGTGGAGGTGACGAATAGTTGTTGGTAGTGTTCTGTCACCTCCGTGACGATGATCCGGTTTTCCTGCGGACTGCCCCGTCTTCCTCTTCCTCTTCCTCTTCTCCTTGCCCTTCCCCGGCCCGGGGTTCCTGGCTGGTCGTCTGTGGGGCTTGTGGGGTTCGCGTTGTCCTCTGCACTCGGTCCGGGTGCGTCCATGGTGCTACGCAGTTGCATTTTTTTCTCTTTT
Organism: Calotriton arnoldi; assembly: GCA_963921515.1. NCBI lineage: Eukaryota > Metazoa > Chordata > Amphibia > Caudata > Salamandridae > Calotriton > Calotriton arnoldi. The sequence continues at coordinate 3,625,344 of CAWUFW010000039.1, forward strand.
TTTCTTCTCTGCTTTTATAGTGCATTTTCCCGCATGTCGCGTGGGAATCGCAGGCCTGTCGCTGGTTATCGCTGATTTTTGTTTCGCGATTTGGGACATCGCAACTTTTTTGGCATTCGTCTTTCGCATTTTTTCGGCATCGCGTTAATTTTAACGCGGGCATTTGTCGCGTTATCGTGTGACTATCGCATGGTGCCGCCGGGTTGGGAATACTGCGTTAACACGGTGTTATTTTCCCGAGACAGACTGCGATGTGAGAAGTTGCGTTAAGCGAATTTGGCGATAGTTAACACACGTTCTTGAGAATATCCCCCTCAATGAGTGGCTGGTTTTCTGCCACTTGAAGATGAAGGGGATTCACCTCCTCCGGGATCTTTTACGGATGGTACATCTGGACCTAAAAGGTGCTTATCTAACAGTCTCAATCTATTCTCCACATCGCTGATTCCTCAATTTCAGTGGTGCCTCCAGACGTTCGAGTTCACATCGCTTCCCTGCGGACTGTCCTCAGCACCATGGTGCTTTACCAAGATCTTAAACCAGTGGTGGAACATCTTTGTGCCATGGGTATTCGACTCATTGTGTACCTGGATGACATCCTTCTTATGTGACAGTGTCCGGAGAAACTGGATGAAACTGGATGAACACCTTCAGATGACAATCGACTTCTTGGAATCCCTGGTGTTTGTCATCATTGAGCACAAATCGGTGATCTCACCGACGCAATCCATAGTCTTCCTGGGGTTCATGATAGATTTGGACAATGCGACTCTGAGTCTTCCTTCTCAGAAACTTGTGAAAATGAAACACGAGCTCAGGAGGAGAGTGGACAAACCTTCCACCTCCCTCCAGCACGTCGCCCGGATCGTGGGTCTTCTATTGTCCTTCATACAGGCCATATTCCCTGGCCCCCTACATTACCGGGCCATGCAACGTCTGAAGGCCTATCACCTACGGCAAGGTCTCACTTACGCTCAAAAGTTTCCTTTACCGGAAAAATTCAGGGAGGAATTGCGATGGTGGATCGCACATATGGAAGCCTGGAATGGTCAGGCCATATTCGGATCCCAATCGGATCTGGTAATCGAATAAGCTGCCAGTAGCACCAGATGGGGAACGTGCTGTGGGGAGTTCTCCACCAGCGGAAAATGGTCCTCCGCCGAAAAGGCGTTCCACATAAACTGCATAGAACTAATGGCGGGTCCTTCACAGCGAAATGTTGGACAAAGGGCAGGATTCAATGCTATATTCTACTAAAGATGTACTATGTGGCAGCTTCGTTTGTCTACTCCCCCAGAACCTGGATAGCCCACTCTGTGGGATGTCAACAAGGTACTGAATTTGTTTTTTCCTTATTTGTTGCATAAAGAGGTATTGACAAACTGGCCACCTTGTTATGCTTCATCTCCTGTAGGAGAGCGTCAGATGTCAGAGCCTTAGACATAACAGGTAGAGTTTTTACCCCGGAAGTGGTTACTTTCCGTATATCTAGGAGAACTAAGTGCAATTCTCATGTTGTGTTGTCTCCTAGTTTCCCGGATGCTCGAAATGTATGTGTGGTGCTTGAATTTAAGGCGTACATGTCTTTGACAGAGGATATTCGATCCCCCAGGGAATGATATTTGCTCATTGCTCTGACGAAGCCCAATAAGGCGGTTTCTTCCCCCTCCATTGCCAGATGGGTAAGATGGGTCATGCAGACATTCACTCATAGTAGCAAGAAACATCTTCCCCCTTTTACATTCACAATAAATAAATCAAAATACAAAATTCTTTTAAAAAATACCTTAATTCATATCATCATTCTATTAATTGGTTAAAATACAAGGTCAATTAACAAGACATTAAGAAAAATAACTATGTTCATATTACGAGACCAACACTTGGCTAGCAGAAAATGTCCACCCTAGTAGTTAACAAAAATGGATATCCTTTCTATATCCACAACGCTATAAGTACAATGCTGAACCATAAATATCGATTCAGTTATTATTATTCAGCTCTTACGCACATATCAGAATATATAATCCATACACATAACAGATGATAGTTTAGCACCCATACATCACATAGTCTCCATGCCACTTAGGTTTAACTTTTGACCTTTTTGCATTCAACTCCTCAGAACACTTTGACTTCACACTGTTATGATTCTTAGACTGCACACCTTGAGAAATGAAGACTCCCGCTTCCACTATCTTCGACATGCTCCATACATCTCCTGAGTCCAAAATGGCAACATTTTTCTTCAAGGATTTAATCACAAAAGGTCCCATGAATTTTGACCTTCCCTTCTTTATCATTTCCGGTCTCTTTACCAATGCTCTATCACCCACACCGGGTTCAGTTTACAGTGAGGTTTCCTATCTCTAAGTGCCACAAAGGGTTGATATTGATGTTACCCCATTAGGTGTGACTCGATGTGCCCAACAAGTCTCTCTCAACACATCTTTCAATGCTTTCTTATTAAGAAGTGCAAGCTGTGCACAACTCTTCACTAATTTATTCATACTCTTAGCTAAACCATTAGCTTAAGGTGAATAAAGAGCTCTCTTAAAATGAACCACACACAGTTCCTTCAAGAAACTTTTGATTTTCTGGGTCACAAGCTGTACCCCATTATCGGTAACAAGACACTTAGGAATAAATTATTTGGAGAATTCCTCCTTCAAGAACTCAATGACTGTTCTAGTATTTACAGCAGACACACATTTAGTAACTACCCATTTAGATGTGTAATCCACAAGTAGCATGACATATTTCTCATCATGGTCCATTAAGTCAAATAGACCTGCTATGTCCAAACCAAGTTTGATCCCAGGCTCTGCCAGAATCTCAACTGGAGATAAACGAACAGCATGTGTTTTCTTTGACTTGCCATTATTTTCACAATGCCAACAATCCTACACAACTTCTTCCATCTCCTGATCCATACCTGGCCACCAATACCACTCAAGCAATCTTGCCTTTGTCTTACTCCTTCCCAAATGTCTCTCATGTGCTAAATTGATTAACTTTCCTCTGAAGGCTCTGGGAGACACTACACGTTCTCCCCTCAATATCTTTCCCTCAACAACGCTGAACTCATCTTTTACACACAAAAATGCGTCCATCGTGGACGGTATTTCTTTTTTTTTTTGGCCAACCTTTCATGGTGAACTCCTTCAAAATTACTAAATCCAAATTATTAAAGTTGGCCTCCTCCCACTCTTCATTCTTCAAGGCTGGTTCGCATACCTAATTCACTTTCTAACTTTTCTACTACATCATCAATTGGCAAATGTGATAAACAATTCACCATTCTGTTTTTTGAACCATGTACATACTCCACCATGAAATGGTAGCTAGTTAAACCCTCAGGCCACCTTCTTAACCTTGGAGTAAAATTCTCCAATTCTCTGCACAAGAAAATCCTAGTCAGTGGTCTAAGCTCTGACCTTATCGTGAAAGGTATTCCCCACAAGAAAATTTTGAAATGAAGTATGGCCCAATATACAGCTAATGCCTCTCGCTCAATCACAGAATTCCATTCTTCTGCACCCTTTCAAAGAATGAGAGACAAAAGCCACCACTCTTAACTCACCGTTAGCCACTTGAGCCAAAACTGCACCCAAATCTTTTTATACTGGTATCAGTAGACAAAATTGTTCTTTTATTAGCATCAAAATGACCCAAAGTTGGTAATTTTTCAAAAACAGCCTTAATGGTTTTTAAAAGCCTGTTCACACTCTTCAGTCCAACTGAACTCAGAAACTTTTTTTAGCAATATCCTCAAAGACTGAAAAATACTGGCGAACTTCTACATTTTGAACAGAATTCAGCTAACTCTAAAAAAAGAGCGTAACCGATCCTTGTTCTCTGGTTTGGGATCTTGAATTATACTATTTGCCAAATCAATTTTAGGACTAATGCCTTCAACTGAATTAGTGTGACCCAAATAAGTCACAGTTGAGACTTGAATTTACACTTTTCTTTTTTTATGACTAATCCAGCATTTTGCTATTGCCCCAATATCTTCCATGACACTTCATCATGTTCCTGTTGATTATTACCATACACTAGTATGTCATCCTGAAAGAACAACACTTTATCCAGACCTTCCAACACCTTCTTCATGACTCTCTGGAAACATGCCGCAGCTGAAGCAAGACCAAAAGGCATACAAATAAATCGGAATGCTCCCAGAGGGGTCACAAAAGAAGTAAAAAGGCTAAAATCAGGATGAAGCTTAACCTGGTGGTAAGCAGAGGACAAATCCACCACACTGAATATCCTTGCATCCTTGATCATTGCCAATGTTTCAGAAATATTCGGCAAGGGCTGCCTATCCACCCAGATATGCTTGTTAAATCCTCTCAAGTCTGCACACATGCAAATCTCCTTACCACCATCTTTGGGTGCCAAGACTGCAGGGGCCAACCACTCCGAACATTTAATCTCTTCAATCACACCCCTATATTTAAATGTTTTATTATCTTGTTCCAATTGCACCATCATCATATGATGAACTTTCCTGAATTTAGACACACATGGCACTGCACCATTTTTCAACACAATCTTGTGTTCAAAATTCTTTAGTAATCCCAAATCATTGCCAAATACTTTGGGGAAACTTGCACAAATATTATCAGGTAACACCTCATTCGTCATCACCAACACTTTTTGTTTAGAATTAGGATTAAGTGGCATTCCCATATCCGTCTGATGTCTCCACCCCAAAATAATATCCCCTCTTCTGGCCACATAGACCTTTCCTACAGTTTCTCAATCAAAAAATTGAATCTTCATCACCGAATATCCCAACACATCAATTTTCACCCCACCATACACCACCGGGTTTATGTCTGGAGTTTGTAATATGATACCTTGATCACCGAAAATCATCTCCCAATTTTATCACCAATCATGGTGTATGGTGATCCCGAGTCAGCTAGTACAGATATGCTTTTCCCTTCAACCACAATTTCACATTCTGGCATATCAATTGGATCAGCATCTACCTGTCCATCATTCCTCACACTTAACACAAACATCTCTTCCTCTTCCACACAGTTCATGCCTGGTTGTTTAGACCCCCAGCACACACAAGTATAATGTCATTTCTTGCCACATTTTATACAAAACACAAACAGTGCAAAGCATCCAAGACTGTTGGTGAGATGTCCTTCACTTCCACATCTAAAACACTTCATTGCTCCACTTTTAACATCATTTTGAGCATATTTTATTTTCTCAAATTTCTTATCACTCTCCTTGTTTTTGGTAACAAAACATTTGTCCCTTTTTCTGTCTACATAAACTTTTTACATCATTAACTGTATTATCCGACACATCACTGTCCTTTGCTTTTTCATCCAGCATTTCACGTAGCCACATACTTGTGTTCTCCATTGCCTCAACAATTGCTACTGCATCTCTTAAATTAGGGTTCTTGGCCAATACCTTTACTTGAACCCTGACATTGTTTGTATATCTCACAATTTGATCACTCACCAAAGAATAAACCAATTGTTTGAACTCACATGTGTGGGCCAATGTCTTCAAGGCCGAAACTTAACTACCTATCTTCTCTTGTTTTCCTTGCAACCTTGTACAACATGTGTGTCTCTCTAAAACCACATTAATCTGTGATCCAAAATGTTTTTCCAACATCATCACAGACATGTCAAACACATTGTTGGGTTCACCCTCACCTTCATCAACATCCACTTCATCAAGGCTTTCATAAACATTCCTCCCCTCAATTCCCAAATTATGCAACAATATGTCTTGTTGTTCCAGCTGGAAACTTCTCACCCACAGCAGTTAGAGATGAATCAAAAATCTGTTTCCACCTTTTCCAAGGAAGAACAGGTTCACTTTTGCGGGAAAGAAAATGAGGGAGTTCAGACAAATTTGTATTTGACATGGTGACAATTACCTTCCTAACGCCATTCTTATTCTTACGGGATACAAATCAAGCAAAAGCACAATAAATAATAAGACACTGTTATAGGTAATATACTATCACCCTTAATCCCCACAACAACTCTCAATTTTGTCCCACCTTGCAACAAATCAATATATCATAGTATAATGTTCTGTTTAAAGGCCGAAAATTAATTTTTTAAAATTTCTTAAATTGGTCACTACGGGGCCGATTCACAGAACTAATCTGAGATAAAATCCTAAACTTACTACTTTTGGTATTCACAGAAGGCATTTAGTAGTAGTAGAGTTAGGACACCTAACTTTACTACTACTAAACTGAGATAAAATCCTAAACTTACTACTTTTGGTATTCACAGAAGGCATTTAGTAGTAGTAAAGTTAGGACTCCTAACTTTACTACTACTAAATGCCTTTGTGAATACCGAAAATCGTAAAGTTAGGATTTTGTCTCAGTTTAGTAGTAGTAAAGTTAGGAGTCCTAACTTACTACTACTAAATGCCTTCTGTGAATACCAAAAGTAGTAAGTTTAGATTTTATCTCAGATTAGTTCTGTGAATCAGCCCCTACGTTATAGCCTCAGATGCATGCACAATCTAGATTACAAAAAAAAATAAGTTCACACAGTCTACTCTTTGCATTAAATACCATGACAACTCCTATGCTACCTGTATGATCAGCTAGTGTCACAGCAGTGCACTTACTTCACTTGAGTGTTTACTTCCTGTACACTCAAATGGTGTGCACATCACCATATGGGCAACCAGGCAAAAAATACATCAAAATACGAGTAATCAGCTTGCTAACAGGCCCGAATGGTGTGCGCATCACTGGATGTACGTACTTGCCAATAAATACTTCAGAATACACAGACACCATTTGCTAACAACCTGTAGTATCCCTTGCACTCTTCCAAAATGGCCACCTCGGTTAGCAGTCTAGATGTTCTTTAGACGGATGCTCTCCCTCTCATGCCGAGCCACTGACACGGCGTGCTTCTTGTTCTCACTTTTTGATGAATGATGTGCATGTCGTTCTCTCGTTGAGATAGTTAAGCCGTCCCACGTCGTCTCCCCAGCATTCCCCGACGTCATCAAACACACCGCACAACTAGCCACGAACACAGCTCCTCTGAAGCAAAGTCAGCTGTGGGAACGATTGCGGTCTCCTTCTTCCCACTGCAGCCTGCACTTCATGTCTAAGTCCAACAGTCAGACACACCGCAACTTCATCCAATGAGCGCTGCTATATATACGAGGTACCTTCTGCCTTTTCTCTTTTGAAATTAACGTCAAATCCACACGCAGGTTTCCAATGTGTTAGGGACCGGTAATAAATCCTCCTTCAGCTCGTCACCAATGTTAAGTTCAATAATGAAGTAGCCAATCCTTCATTAAATAATGTTGATTTATTTCCAGAAGCAGTAGAGATCACCAGCCCTACAAGACCATGACCAACTCCCAACTGCCCTCGTTCCATTCCAATCCTCTAGAACCCTCACTCCTAGAACATTGCATCACAAGATGACATAAACAACATTCCACTCCTAGTAACAAGACATAACAATAGCCTCTAAAGCTTTTACCTTGGGTGCCCATCTTGAAGACATTCTTAATGCAGTGGACTGGTCTTCTGATTCTACCTTTAAAAGGTTCTATTTTAAACCAGTTCCTAATATTGCATCGCTAGTGGTGGAGAAGCTTTGGACCACCGTAATCCTCAACTCCAGTCCCGACATAGAATGAAAAATGTCCTAGCTATCATAACGGAAAGTTTCAATTCTATTAAGGACATGGTTGTGAGGATTAAACTACCTGTTACTGTGCCCGCCCAGCCAGTTCATAACGTGACTGTGCAGCAGTATGTATCTTACATGTAAGTAGTTTTTCTACTTGTTGTTTTCATAAAGTTTTATGCTCTTGATTGCAACAATACTGTTTTAATGGTTACAAGATTGTTCCTGTTGTCAGACTGGTATCTTGAAAAAAAAAAGAATTCTTGAAGTCTCGGGATGGATGTTTTTTCACAGGTTTTTTTCTCTTTTCATAGGGGCAGAGTCTTCCAAATAGGACTAAGTTGCAAATTGACTGGCTGTTGTCACAGAAAGAAAGAGGGGGCAAGAAAGTCTTCAATGTATCTTAAAGGAATATACTGGAGCCTAACTAGTTGGACTGACGTTATAGACGTTGTTTTCCTTTTCCAAAGTCTCATGGGAAATGAAGTTTATTTGTGGTTATTGTTGTTCTCTGATGGCTGCTAATAAAATAAAGTGAAGAAAGAACAGCGTAATCCTGGTCTCCGCATCCTTAATGGAATTGAAACTTTCCGTTATGATAGCTAGGACATTTTTAATTCAGGCTGTGAATTGATGCCTTCTATCAGTTAACAATAATGTAGAATACTTTGTGTTCAACTTTCTCATGAGCTAAAGTATGCTGTGTCCAGTTAAAACTCATAGGGCCTAATTCACAAAAGTGAAACCTTTGAATAACTTTCACTTTGTAATAAGTAAATATTACTTTCGGTACCCACAAACTCCAGGCCTGATTCTCAAACTGCACTTTGTAGGGCATTTTGGCCTTCAGTGTCAACTATCCATCCTACATGCCTACACAGTAAGGAATGGGTTGGAAATAAACCAAATAAAAATGAAGACGGTTACATTCGGACCAAAAACAAAAGATGATGGCAGGTGGCATCTGGATGGTGCCTGGTTACATCACCACAGTGAGTACAAATACCTGGGCATCCTCCTGGACAGCCAAGGTTCATTCAAATCTCATTTTAGCTCCATGAGAAACAAAGGCTGCATGTTAGAACTGGGATTTCTGGTTTGCTTGGGCAAGTGCCTAAGCCAGGCAGAAACCACCACTCTAGTCAGGGCAAGGGAGTTACACACTGAAGATAACCCCTGCTCACCCCCTTAGTAGCTTGGCACGAGCAGTCAGGCCTATCCCAGAGGCAATGTGTAAAGCGTTTGCGCAACACACTCACACAGCAGCGACACACTAGGCACACCACAAAAGAAACTCCACACAAGGTTATATAAAAAAATAGCCTTTGTATTACTCATAAAACACATCAGAGCATAATCACATATCTACACTGTGCCACCTGGCACTAGGTGTTACTTTATAGGGGATTACATACATTATAGGGCCAATCGGGCCACTGTCATAGCCATTAGAACACACAAGTAGTGAAAATCACAACCAGCAACTACTGGTAACATTGCATGTTGCATAAACACATTAGGCATCGCCTAGGACCTCATATTATGCAAAACATAATATAGCCACACCAGTAGCAGTGTACCTTATAGCAACCTCAGTAGTGTGCACATATTGTCATTACATCACTGGCAATGAAATAAAACATCACCTAATTGCAATAGGTCCCACCACCGTAGGCATAACTCGTTTGCATAACATCCGGGTGCCTCTGCACCATCGCTGAACATAATCAGCAGGTCCCAATATACCTGGGTGCCCACTGGCCCCCAATCGGCAGTCCTTGCGCCTCTGCGCTCACCACTTGGACTGCGTGGTAGGTTTGTGAAGGTTCCTTCCTCCACCCAGGCTCGGGGGCCTCCATCGAGGTTTACCCCGAGCTACCAAGACCTACAATAAGGCCTTCAAATTGGCCCGCAAAATAATGGGGGCGAGGGTGCCACTCACCCTTGTCTTTGTGACACCAAATTGCCTCCCCCACGTTGCAGCTGCCGCGATCTGGCGGTGCAGCTGTATCAATTGCAGCAGGCACCAACTGCGTGCCGTGTGAGCCCCCCCCCTCACCGGGACTCCTCTTTGCAGGCAAAAAGCAGGCACTCACCGGGCTTCTCTTGTTGGCCAATGTGAGCAGCAAGACAAATGCGATCACTTGGGGAGCCCGCGAAGCCCCGGTCCTCTTCTCCTGGGGCCCGGTGAGCCCGCGAGGCTCCGTCTCCAAATGCGGGCACGCTTGGCTCTCCCCCTCAGCACAGGGAGCCCCGCCCACCGCCAGGCACCCACTCACCTGACTTTCAGCTTTTCTCCTCTGACGGCAACCGGGCCGGACTTCTGCAGGGAGCCTGTGAGGCCCCGTCTCCTCCTGTGGCCACGCGGGGGTCCCTCAGTATGGAGCGGAGTCTCCGTTGATCCCCTCTCCTCTCCTGGCACACGCAGGGCTCCCACCTGCACATGGGGGCCCCGCCCTCCTCCTGACATAATCTTGCCTGACTTCCGGTTTTGGCGGCGTGCTGCTCCGGCCGCCGCACGTAAAAGAAGGGCCCTCTCTCCTAGGCACCAAAAATGCGGGGTAGGCTCCCGCCCTCCTTCTGGCGTCACCAGTTAAACCCGGCCAGGGATTCCTAAGGTATCTGGCACTTCCTCGCAGCCTGGGGCCACGTAGCAGAGCCCCGGCTGGCTACAGTAACACGAGCCCACGCCAGGGACTCAAGCGCACCGGGGCAGCAGCGCTCACCACCCGCTTCCACTGCAGCACCAGTTCCAAGGAAATCTAAGCGCTCAGCATGCGCTGAGAGCGATGACCCACGTCCAGAGCAATGAACAGAGTACGCAGTGCTCAGTCGGTCTCACCCCGGCAGACACCACCAGGAAACAGGCAGCACTTCTTTCCCAGAAGTGCACAGGCAGGCCAGCACACCGGGTCTCCTGGGCAGACAGAAAATCCTCCAGCTGCCAAGCAGGGCAGCAGGTCAGTCCCCGGGTGGCGGTTCCTCCTGCAGACCGGCAGCCTGCCGGCCCCAAGTAAGCACCAAACAGCACACTTTCATTGGGTCACAGCCCCAGTTTATACTATGTTAGTCTTTGTTCTCCCCCTGGCACAGGGCTCTGTGCCCGGTCCAAACCATTTCTGGGGGCACTTACACCTCTCTTTTCAGGTGCACAACAACCCTTTTGTCAGTGTAGGCTCTGGCCCCAGACACACCACAGGGGGGCAGAGTCAGCATTGTGTGAGGTAGGCTCTGTCCTATTCAGGCCCAGGTGCTACTCCTCCCACCACTCCAAATGCAGTTGGCCTATTCAGCCTAGTGCTGACTCACCCAGCCCCTCTGGAGCCACTGCACCTCCCCAGCCCCTGTTACTCCAGAGCCAGACATGCAATACGCATCAGGCAGGCACAAAGACACATGGCACACAGAAATGCCCATTTCTAAAAGTGGCATTTCTAAAATAGTGATAATAAATCTGCTAACACCATTACACAGCATTTATTATCACTATTCCAAACATACCAAACTTGACCACTCTACTCCTCTCAGGTCAGGAATTACCACTGAAACACATATCAGGGGATCCCCAATGCATTCCTATGAGAGGGCAGCCTCACAGCAGTGAGAAACCAAAATGACTGGTTGTCACTACCAGGACATGCCACACAGTTAAGGCACATGTCCTACCTTTTACCTACAATGCACCCTGCCCATAGGGCTAGCTAGGGCCTACCTTAGGGGTACAAAACTGCGAAAAGTTGCAGACAACGGCGGACACGGTGACCGCACTTCCTGCTAAGTTCCCTTTGTAATTAAGTCAACACTATGTCCAGATGAGTGTGCACACACAACTCCAGCACCTGCCGTCGTTGAGTGCCCGCTGCTGGGCAGAGAGAGAAACCAAAGAAGATTGGAGTGGTGCACTACTTCAGAGTAAAACGGTCCTTCAATAAGTCATTTAGTCTCGTTATCTTTTCTCAGCAAATCCTTTATTTTTCATATGCATCCAACAGTAAAAAATATACCAGCCAACGCGTTTCGTTCATATACAATGAACTTCTTCAGGGCTGTAAATTACAATATAAAACACACATAAATATATATACAAACACACAATATAAAATACTTGGCACAAGACTATTCTGACCAGAAAGAATGAAAAAAGAGTAAAAAAAAGAAGACAAGGAAAAAGACCAACGTATGACATGTAAGGAGTGTAAGTCATGGGTGTAGGGAGGGTAGGGGGGCTGGAGGGAGCAAGGGAAAGTAGAAACACAGTGCGAATAGACAGACAAAAAGATATGTTCAGCGAACATGGAAACAACATTGCAACGTGTGAACATAGAATGCGATGTCACAAACAGACGCTCAAACACGGTGTTATATTACGTTTGAACTGTTTAAAAACATATACACACAAAAGGTGATGGTTATGTGATTCTACATGTAGTAGAGAAAGATGATCTGCTTATGCGTATATATGACACGGTCGTACCCCAGGCTGGAGACGCACTATATGATTACAAGTTGTGTGCTTAGTTGAGTGCCCCGGCTTAGGTGCAACAGTTGACCCAGGGTCAAATTTTGGTCCAATGTGTTCAGAAACTTCCCCAGTGTTAGTGTATGGCATGTGTGGGAGTCCTTCTTATTGCAGGTGTATCGCCTATGTGGGGCCTAGGCCAACACAATGGAGTATGTAACGCAATCTTGGAAAACCCACATACACCAAAAAGAACAAACTGTGAACACTATGCCAGAGCAGGGTGGGGTTCCCACCACGGGGGGGATCACCAGTCCAAACATCACGACAGTGCAGAACTCAGATCTACAGATTATTAATCTTTCAAACAGGCTGCTTGATGAACATGAATGTAATGTTTTGAAAATGGGACTAGGATTCTGTCCCACTCAATATGGGGACCTAGTCGATGTTCATATAGATTTGTACAAATTTCTTAGAACACTGAAATTAAAAGAATTTTTCGCACAGCAACCTGTTAAACCTGTCATGAATGTTTTACACACTTCACCCACACACCGCACTATTGCCATTGAGTATGATGAAACACCTGACATACAGACCATACTAGATGATTTGGACATCAAGGAAAATTACAACCGGGACACGGGTCTCAAATGTAAGTCCAAGTTCGTCCCACCAGGTGGATACCATGCCAACATTGAGAAGTTTGGCGATCTTATTTCACAGGAGCTTAGGAAGCTCGAAGGCCCCAACAAGTACAAGCCCCACTCTACTCCCAATCTATCCCACAATGAAAGAGAAGCGTTACAGAGATTACAGAATGATCCTAATATTGTAATCAGGGAGGCAGACAAAGGTGGGAATGTGGTGATCATGAACCTACAGGACTACATGGGGGAAATCTCACGACAACTGAATGACCCACAGTGTTACGAATCCATTCAACACAACCCCATTCACGTATTACAAACCACCATCAATACAAGGCTCACAGAATGGAGGGAGGAGTGCCTACTTACTGTGAATGAATATAGATACCTACACGTTGAGAATGCACGTTTCCCATGCATCTACATCCTACCCAAGGTACACAAGGGGGGCCGTTTTCCGCCAGGCAGACCAATCATCTCCGGAGTAGGGTCCCCAACAGAGCGAATATCCGAGTTAGTTGACCTATCGCTACAGAAACATGTGATCAATCTACCAGCGTACCTGAAAGACAGCAAGGACATTCTGGTCAAATTGGAAGGGTTCCCGTGGTCAGAGGAGCTCAGATTTGTCACCTTTGACGTGGTGGGACTCTACACATGCATCCATAAAAACTTTGGCATGCAGGCCACACGTTACTACTTAGACATTAGACACTGAAGGGGCAGACCATTACGCCTACAATAACATGATTATGGATATGATAGAACTGATCCTCACCAACAACTATTTCAAACATGATGAAAGGTGGTATCACCAACTACAGGGGACCGCCATGGGTTCGAGATTCGCTCCGTCGTATGTGGGTCTCTTCATGGGTTGGTACGAGAAGGAGCATGCCTGGGCCAGACGTGCCTCCCCTTGGACCAAACACATTGTGTACTGGGGGAGATACATAGACGACATAATCTGTCTATGGTCTGGCACAGAGGCACTCCTCAACGAATATCTCGAACACCTTAATGACAACCCGTTTAATGTCCAATTAACAATGCAACACCATCAGGAACACATGGAGTTTTTGGACATTTACTTTTTTGTGAGGGACGGGGTGGTTCACAGTTCATTACATCGTAAACCCACCTCCTGTAACAGCGTTCTTCATGCGGAAAGTGCCCATGCGAAATCAGTCATTTCGAATATCCCTTATGGGGAAATGGTCCGGGCAAGACGTACATGCAGCGAAGAGGAGGGCTTTAGAAAGAACGTATCGGACATTAAACAACGCTTCAAATAAAGGGGATTTGACCAAAGGGTATTGGACAGAGCAGAGCAAAGAGTCCTGGCCCTCCCCAGAGCAGATACACTCACCAACAAGCACTCACAAGGGGCAGGGAAACAGCGTAACAAAGAGCGCCAGAAAGACAGGATTGCCTTTTACACTGACTACACGGCACATAGTGATCGGATCGGATCTTCAAGGCCTTCAGAAAACATTGGCACTTACTGGTCGAGATCCCCACACTACGTCCCCATATCAACGACCACCCCTCACTGATCTTTAGAAGAGGGCGGACACTGAGGAGCTCCCTTTGCCCGAGCTACATTACAGCCAGTAAAGCAACCACTAATACATAGCTGCCATGCCCACCGGCGGGTTTCTACACCTGCGCCAATTGCAATGTTTGCTGTCTGGGATTAAACAAGCGCAAAGAACTGTGTTACAATTCCAACCACACATACAAAATCAAGCACCACATAAACTGCAACACACAGTTTGTGATTTACATACTGGAATGCCCATGTGGCATCATTTACGTGGGCAGCACAGTTCGCAATCTTAAAACCAGAACTCAAGAACACCGGAGGGCACTTTTCAAGGGTGATGACAGGTACCCCATGACTGAACACTACTGCTCAACACACACCGGTCCTATCAAATTCAGCTTCTTTGGCATTGACCACATCCCACCTAACAACCGAGGTGGGAATAGAGAACTGACATTGAGAAGGGCGGAGGCAAAATGGATTTGTAGACTCGATGCGGTCAAGAGGGGACACAACACTGACCATGAGTTTCACTACTTCCTGAGATAGAGGCCCCCCCACCGACCCCCTGTGGGCATACATACATTCATGATTGGAGGGATTTAGACCCACGCCCTGCTCGTTTATTTTTATTTTTATTTTTTTCATATCGAGTTTCCCTATCTCTGAATTCTTGTACCTATAATATGTATCTTACCCCCCATGGGCTCCGGTCCGCATTAACGGACGATACATGGATTGGGGTCCAGCCATAGCCTGTAGACTTTTAGACTCTGCATTCACATTTAGGCCCATTTTATACAAGGGCACGTTACACTCTGACGTGTGTCAACTGGGGTCTCTTCTACCCCAAGACACGCTTGGTTCTGATGATTTGGCTCGCATTATCTTCAAACCGGGTGTGCGGTCACTTGCTTCCCTCTTATTCTCTCCCCCTTGGCTCAAACCATCAGTCTGTAAAACTGGGATGCTCGGGGTTTCTTTATGGTTTGCTTTTTCCCCGTGGCAACGCTGCCCGTCCCAGCACCCTGTTGCCCAGGGCCCGACTTGTACTGACGCTGCCACCCCAGCAGACATGCAATCTGGGTCATGGATGCATCAGCTACTTCTTAGCCACTACAGGCCCTTACTTCTCGGACCCACTTGCCGCTCGCTCCTCTTTGACACGTACGTCCATCATGCTTCCCGCGCAATTCAGCATATAATTATCGGGTTTACTATCGGCACTTTCCACTCTCGCACAGAGCCGACGGCAGCTTCCAGCTTTTTCAGGTACGAATCGTGCTTTCAATTGACCCGACCCAAGAGACTGTATTGTCTCACGCAATATAGTTTCACCTGCGATACTATCGCCGCCCTTATGGCATACTTTGGCTTTCTATTCATTTATTTTTTGCCTTTTCCATACTTCCAGTCCTTCACTGCGCCCCCACGGCGCCCTTGCCCGATAGCTGCATGGAATTCCAAGGGGGCCTTTTTAATTTTTTTATTTTTTAATATTTTGTGTCTTCACTTGTAATGTCCCCCACTGCGCCGTCATGGCGCCCCTGCCTGGTAGCCTCATGGACTCCGAAGGGGACCCTCTTATTGTCCTCACTCCTTCTCTTACAAGGTTTACTATGGACAGGAACGCGGGGTTGCCATACGTATTTTCACTTTGTATGTCCTTCACTGCGTCCTCACGGCGTCCCTGTCCGGTAGCTCCATGGATTCCCTAGGGGGCCCCCGATATGTCTTCACTCCCTCACCCACCAGGTTTACCACAGACCGGAACGAGGGGATGCAATGCGTGACAATCCGTCACGCCGTAGCCGTTTTCTCTGCACTACAGACGTCATGTTATTTTGGTTTTTTGCCATTTGCTACAGTACAGGAGGCAGCATCCACTGCACGCAGTTTGCGGTCCCCGCCATTTGTCTTTCGCTTTCTCGCCCCTTTCCCCACCGGTCACCCTTTCTCGCATCGCATATGCTGCACCATTAGTCACTTACTGGTTGCATATGCCACATGCCATGACCTGCCTGCACGTTACCGGCATCACACGTAGGGTCTCCAACTTTCCCCAATCTTTTTTCCCCCTGCCCTCCGTCGTATATATCACATTGCGCTTGGAGCATTAAGCGCCCCAGTAATTTCTTCTACTCTGTTTTTTCGCACTTTCTACTGTACTGTGGCGCGCACCCGCCATTCTCGCCTCACCCCCGTCTTCCTAATACTTCCATGTCTCATACCAGTGCATTTTTTCATGTATGACTAATAGTTCAAACGTATTCTATTCCCTCGCAGATCGTTCGAGTGCTGGCCCTTATCAAGGAGGCCCACGCAGACACATTAATTTGTGCAGATCTGTCACATCTTTTACTACGACTTCACGTTTTGGATAGAGCTGGTGCTCAGCTCTCCACAGACCACCAGGGGAAATTTGGAACTGTCCTTCCCCCTACCTTCTTACTTCATTCTATGGTATGTACATGCTATTGCTCTTTTCCTGCCAAACATTATTATTATCTGATTAACTCATTCAGTGCCACTTGTGACGGCGAGTATAGGGATCTACATGGTCAGTGTATGTGGGTGTTCCAAGATTGCGTTACATACTCCATTGTGTTGGTCTAGGCCCCACATAGGCGATACACCTGCAATAAGAAGGACTCCCACACATGCCATACACTAACACTGGGGAAGTTTCTGAACACATTGGACCAAAATTTGACCCTGGGTCAACTGTTGCACCTAAGCCGGGGCACTCAACTAAGCACATAACTTGTAATCATATAGTGCGTCTCCAGCCTGGGGTATGACCGTGTCATATACGCATAGGCAGATCATCTTTCTCTACTACATGTAGAATCACATAACCATCATCTTTTGTGTGTATATGTTTTTAAACAGTTCAAACGTAATATAGCACCGTGTTTGAGCGTCTGTTTGTGACATCGCATTCTATGTTCACACGTTGCAATGTTGTTTCCATGTTCGCTGAACATATCTTTTTGTCTGTCTATTCGCACTGTGTTTCTACTTTCCCTTGCTCCCTCCAGCCCCCCTACCCTCCCTACCCCCATGACTTACACTCCTTACATGTCATACGTCGGTCTTTTTCCTTGTCTTCTTTTTTCACTCTTTTTCATTCTTTCTGGTCAGAATAGTCTTGTGCCAAGTATTTTATATTGTGTGTTTGTATATATATTTATGTGTATTTTATATTGTAATTTACAGCCCTGAAGAAGTTCATTGTATATGAACGAAACGCGTTGGCTGGTATATTTTTTACTGTTGGATGCATATGAAAAATAAAGGATTTGCTGAGAAAAGATAACGAGACTAAATGACTTATTGAAGGACCGTTTTTACTCTGAAGTAGTGCACCACTCCAATCTTCTTTGGCCTACCTTAGGGGATACTGATATGTAGTAAAAGGGGAGTCACAGACGTGGCACCCATTTTATGTGCCACTTCACAGCAGCAGTAAACTGCACTCGCAGGCCCTGCGATGGCAGAGGCCTGAGACAGGTTTGAAAGGCTACTTTGGTGGGTGGCGCAAGCAGCGCTGCAAGCCCATCAGTAGCATTTAATTTACTGGCCCTGGGTATCTGAGATACCACTTTACAAGGGGCTGATAGGTAAATTAAATACGCCAAACAGGTGTAGGCCAATCTTACCACGTTTTTCCATAGAGAGCACATGCACTTTACACTGGACAGCAGTGATAAAGTGCCCAGAGTCCTAAAACCACCAACACCATGTCAGAACAAATACCAGGAGGAAGGCAAAAAGTTCAGGGATGACCCTGCAAAAAGGGCCAAGTCCAACACTGCAGCTTAATGTTTGCTCTCTCGTCTATCACTCAGAAATTGTTAGGACCAAGTCTAGACCCTCTTCTCCAGGTGATGAAAGCAAAGGTCATCCCTGCATTAACCTATGAAAGAATTTAATTTAATTTAATTTAATCCATTTGTAGAGCGCATGGTTACACCACCGGTGTGTCCCCGCACTGAAACAGACTGTGAGGGGGTCGGTGAGGACGGGATGTTTACCCCCCTGTCTCCATGCTTCTCTTACCCCCTGCCCACACACAGAGACTTGTATGGACCAGGACAGCATGGGTTAATCACGCCGGCTGCCTCTCGCCTCCAGGGACGTCACGGACAGCTGGGACTTGTCCACCAATCAAACCACCGAGGGGCGGAGTCACGGTCCCTAAAGGCGGAAGTCACCGGAAAGGAAGCATCGTCGTCAGGGAGAGAGCAAGAGGACGTGGAGAGAGATGCCGCACCGACGGAGACGGATCGAGAGGAGGATCAAGAGAAGGAGATCGTAGGAAGCCCCGACCCTCCGGACCCGGACGAAGACGACGGAGTCGACTCCTGGACAGAGGAGTGGTGGACGCCCCCGGAGGATGCTGATGAGCCGCCGCAGCTCTGGAGAGTTGCGGCTGACACGGTACGTGGCCTGGGAAGGGGAGTGGGGAAGGATTGTAGGGGAGGACCGCAGTAAAGGCTGGACCGCCTAAGGGATTCACGGAGTAGTTCTCACCGAGTGTGTGTGTGTGTTTACCCCTCCACTGCCACTACCTGCACGACGCCCGATCCCTCACGGTTGCTTCTGCTTCCAACACCCCCCCCTTTTCACTAATCTTCGAACGCTCGTTTGGCGTGGGTAGAGTGTATCAGGTGCCCCGCGGGGTTCTCCCCAGAGGTCTGTTGGGAGACCGTGTACCTATACATTATCCATACTGTGCACCGCTATGCTACCCTAGTCCACTCCTCTTTCCTTATCACACCCGCTGGTGGACTGTATACCTGGTGAAGGGTTCTGTCTTGCCCTTCTATTGCCGCGGCAAGGTGTAGTAATCGCCCCTCTCTTGTGTTGTTTGTTCCCTATATGAGCCTCACGGGTTATCCACCCCTGAAGAGAAGGAACGCACGCCCAAGAGGACAGAGGAGCAGAGGTCCCGCTATCGCCTGGGAAGAAGATCACAGTTGCGCCCTACGCCTAGCCCCGCCTACTAAGTCTTTCATGTATACCAACCAATAAAGCACAACAACATTGAGCCATACTCCGGCCTCCTCGCCTTTTCTTCCGCCCGTCCCTCTCACACAGACTATCTGCACAAAGAAAGAGCAAAAATGCACATATAGGACCTGAAATTCTTTGGGCGGCACTAATATGCTGAGGGAAATAACCAGGTCTTCAGCTTCCTGCGAAACCTGGTTTCGCAAGGTTCCACTCGTAGATCCTCCGGGAGCTTATTCCATGTTTTAGCCGCGAGGTATCTGAAAGAGCGTGCCCCCATTCTTTCTTTGTTAATTCTCGGGACTGTTACCAGCGCCCTACCTCTAGACCTTAAATTCCGGCTAGGAATGTATTGAGTTACTAGAGGGTACAGGTAACGTGGGCCTTTCCTTTGCAGTATTCGATGGCAATAGCACATTGCCTTAAACCGGATCCTTTTCTCCACTGGCAACCAATGTAATTCTGCCAAGGCTTTCTTTGTAGATGTTCTTCTAGGGAGGCTCAGTACTAGACGAGCAGCAGCATTTTGTACGGATTGAAGTTTAGTCAGCACCTTCTTTGATGCCCCTAAGTACAGTGCATTGCCATAATCTAGTTAGGAGGTCACTAAGGCATGTACAATAGTTTTCCTTGCATTCGACGGTAGTAGGTCTAGGATTTTCCTAAGTGTTTTTAGAGTCCCAAAACATTTCCCCGCAACTCTACGGATTTGACTTTCAAAAGACAATTTGGCGTCAAACCACACTCCGAGGTTTTTCACCTCCGTTTTAGGGGTGGGTAGTTGGCCTAATGACTCAGGCCACCAGACATCATACCATATGTTTGGGGCCTTTCCCACAATCATTACCTCAGTTTTTCTCCCATTCAACTTTAAGCAATGATTTGACATCCATGCTGCTACACTATCCAAACATTTGGAGAATTGGAGAGCTGCCTGTTCACTGTTTTGCAACAACAAAACAATCAGTTGAGTGTTGTCAGCATACAACACAATTGTGACGTTGTACTCCTCCACTAGATCAGCCAATGGTCCCACATATAGATTGAACAGCGTGGGACTCAATATTGATCCTTGTGGAACTCCCTGGTGGAGAGGAATGCTCTTCGATAGATGGGATTGCTTGGCCACTTGGAAGCTACGTGTGGAAAGAAAGGATGCCATCCATCGTAATGCCGTACTTCTGACACCGCATTCCTCTAGTCTATGAAGGAGCAGGCCATGTGAAACGGTATCAAAAGCCGCACTGAGGTCTAATAGTATCATTGCCGCCGTCTGTCCTCCATCCGCATACTGTCTTATTGTATCCGTGGCCATGAGCAGCGCTGATTCCATAGAATGTGCAGCTCTAAAGCCCGACTGTGATGGGTGTAGTAAGTCATTCTTATTGATGTGATTTATTAGCTGCTTGTTCACTACTTTTTCGGCAATCTTTGCAACAAATGGTAACAGAGATATAGGGCGGAGATTATCTAATACAGCTATGTCTATGGAGGGCAAAATCACCTTGTGCAGGGAAGCCACCATGGTGGATAAACTTGTTATTTGATCTGCAAAGCTGCCCTTTGTTTGCCAAAGAGAGCATCACCGGTGCAAGTAAGACTTGAGTTTAACATCACTAAATAGTATTGGGCCAGAGGCAGCTGCTTCTTAAACTTCTGTCACCGGCTTAGACCTGCACCGCATGCTTCTATGTATGGCCTAATCTGGCGCAAATTAGAGGGCGCTGGCTCACCCCTGTCCTACAGGCAATACCTAGATGATAAATTAATTGAATTTGCACTTACTACGGCCTGGGGCAAGCACCTTCCTCACCAAGTTTTTAAAAAACTCATGGCCGCCACAACAAAAAAGCTGTCAAAGCTAGAGGATATGGCTACTATGAGCAAGCGCTCCCATGCATGGTCAATATTGAACTCCTACACCCACAGCAAACAACTGAACTAGATTACCTGCACATACCCTTTGTGGATAAAGGCCCGGTTAGTGGCACTAAGACTGGGAGAGTGGAATATGCGAGCTCACCTCCCGGCATGGAGTTACGACATAAGATGTCGACTCTGCGGACAGGAAAAGGAAACCTTAATTAATATATTATGCATCTTCCCTTCCCTGTTGCAGCAAAGAAAAATGCTCCTCGGCTGTAATGTTATTCACCTAGGAGTTCGCACCTGCCGGCAGGCAGTACTAGCTAGTCTGAATCCTACCAACATCGTGCTAAATGTCAAAGTTGTTAAGTTCCTCCGGATTGCAGCGGCCAAACTGCGAGATGCTAAGTGCTGCAACCCAACTACACTTCTTATCTGACATTGCACATCGCACTTTCTTTTCTACAGCACGTCACAAACAATGTTTTAAGTACTCCATGTAATCAGATATTGCCTGTTTTTATAATGGGCTGGTTTGTGCTGAAAAATGCCCGAACTATATGTCACAGTGCAAAAATCTTGTCTTGAATATGGCACTTTTTACTGTACCGTGTGTTTTAAAATGGGTTGGTGTTTATTAAAATGGATGGTTACGGTTACTCCGTTATTGCGCTTTGCACACTGCTCTCTTGAGCAGGACTGCCCCGACTTATGTGGCACCGTTAAAAAATGCTACTTGGTACTTGTCAGCTTATATTGGATATTACTCTGTTTGCCCTCACATGGTGTCATCATTCAAAAATGTCCCTATGCATTTAGGTATTGTATACTGTATTGTCTGCTTTTACAATGAGTCGGTCTGGGAGCTGGTAAACTTTGCTTTGCACTCAGCCCTTTCGAGTATACTGTGTGTTTTAAGGTGGGTTGGTTCCGGACTTGGAATGCAAATGATAATCTCCCGGTTTACTCCGTTATTGCGCTTGTTCATTGTTCAACTGATTGAGCTATAAAGGGCCTCATTACGATGTCGGTCGGAGTTGCCTCCGACCGCCACGAAATCTGGACCTACTGATCTCTGGTCAGCGGTCCCGACCGCCTAATTATGATGCGACCACACATGGTGCGGTCAAATACTCACATTTCTCTACGGGAGCTTGTGTTACGGATGTAAATCACCCGTAACACAAGCTCCCTTAGAGAAATGGGAGATTGTGTTAATCCCTGCACCCCGTGGCAGGCACCCTAAGATGCCTGCCACAAGGTTCAGGTATCAACAAAGGGGCACCTATGCCTCTAACCAGAGGCTACAAACAGAAGGGGGCCCTGCTAGGGCCCCCCAGACACACTTTCCGACAGGCATTCATGTTGGAAAGACCGGCATGCAAAGCCTGTCGGAAACGGTGCATCGTAATCCGGACGGCGTAAAACCAGGGGCGTAATACAGGCCCCCGCAACCCCCGCGGTGCGGGGGGCCCCCTGAGCTGCAGGGGGCCCCCTCAGCACAGTACTCAGGAATGAGAGTTCCGGATTAAATCCGGAGCAGGGGCCCCTCTGTGTACCTTGCAGGGGGGCCCCCTGAACTTTTGTTACGCCACTGCGTAAAACGCCGTCAATATGGATTATGGATTCCCATGTTAAAAATGACGCAAAAGTGGCGCAAGGGGCTTGTAAATCTGCCCCAAAGTGTTTTCCAGTGGGAGCAGAATCCTTACAGGTGATGACGACGCAACAGAGTTAGTGCTGGGCATTCAACAGAAGACCTAAAGATCACTTTCTTTGTCAACACAGAGGCTGATATCAATGTCATGACTGAAATAGAACATGCCAAGCTGCTTGAAGACACAAATATGTAGCCCTCAAATGTGAAAACCTGTGCAGATGGCTCACACACACCCTTTACTTGCAGGGGTTTCTTTCCCGCTGTGCTTTCCCTGAAGGACAGTTTGTTGGATTTGAAGTTTATGTTCTTGAAGTGACCGTGATTCAGAAATGTAGTTAAGTTGGGCTTGCTGCAGGTGCTTTGCCTGCTCAATGCAAGGATTAAGGCATCCTCTGGTGTGGCGTGTGGCAATGTTCTCAAACTTTTTTGAAGGCATGGACAAATTGAAAGGCAGGTAAATTAAAGCCCATGTTGATGAAAGTGGCCTGTTGCCTGGCACTTTAGTAACATTTTATTTAACATCCAATAGTAGTTGTAAGTGGAAATTAGCAGCCTCTTACTTTAAGACAAATTTGAACCCAAAGTGCGACCGACTTCTTGGTTATCCTCGATTGCCCCAGTGCCTAAAAGACACTGGGAGGCAAGATCAAAATCTGTGTGAACATTTAACAGTTAAGATTCACCAGCAAAATTGACATCATCAAAGCCACTTGTGAGGACCCCGCTTTTGCACCAAGACTGACCTAATCCACACTCATTACTGGATGGACCTTGAAAGAGTCAAGTAATAACACCAGTGGGGTTTCCTCAAGGAGCTAAAAGTTCTCAGACATGTTCAGGTTCACAGGGATTCCATAGTAATGGGTGGCTCCTGATATGAGCTCAGCTGGATATTCTTAGGTCACCTTGTAAAGAGGTTTTAGAGCTGGTAGCTGCGTGGCAATGTGGCACTGTATATACAACGCATCTTCTGAGGCAGAAGGTTTGCTTTCCTTTTCTTGAAAAGCAGTTGGAGGAGATGTTGAGTTTCTTTCACGTAGTCAAAGTATGGGAACGCAGTCCTCAATTGAATCTCCTCTGATTTTGTAAATTACCAGAGATCACCTATGAAAATGTACCCATTTTCTTCTTTGAACCAATTGCTGCAGCAATTCTTAATGACTGTCGATGAATTCTCAAGCTTTTACAAATATATGACACTTCCCAGTACCCTGCAAGAGGATGTGCTTCCTGCCCTCTGTAAGATATTATTCATATATGGAATACCTAAGACCTTGAAATCTGAGAGAAGCCCGCCGTTCAATGGAAAGGTGTTCAAAGACATTTCCCCTAAAACAGCCCAGTTTACTCATAATAACTGTGTGGATTAGCCACTTACTTGTCTGGCAGGGGATGCTGACAAATGTTTCTGCTGTTAAACAGCTGGAATCCAGTTGAAGTTGCAGCAGTGATAAGAGAACGGCGGGGCCGGCATCGGCCACGCCAAAAGTATGGCGGTCGTGCCGGCCCCCTCCTGCGACCACAGAGGCAAGCCTGCCGTGCACTTTGGTGACGCGACAGGCGCGCCTCGCAGATCATTGGTCCCGGGTCCTGGGCGTGCCCCGAAAGTGATTGGAATCACTTCCGGGTCACGCGTTGGGATAGCGCCAGGCCGGTTAGAACCGGCGTGGCAGGGAAACAGTTAAAAGGCCGGGGAGCGCAGGAGTATGTCTCTTCGCTCCCCGCTCCCCAGCCTGCCACACCAGCCTGCGTGCGTTCCTAGAAAATCTTCTAGCATGGTTTTGTGGTCTTCAGGGGCAGGGTATGACCTCCTACTGAGCGCAGGGGGGGGCCAGATAGTCGGTTAACTATGCTGGCCTGTGGCGGTAAGGTCATGATTGGTGAGCAGTAAATTTAAGGTCCTTAGAGGGCGGCGCCATTCTTGAATGGGGTCGCCCAAGTGGGAGGGACAGGTGGTCTCTCCTAGAACTCCAGGGGCAGTTTACAGCCGGTTGGCTGGATGGGTGCGGGGGAGGGGAGTCACGCTTCCCTAGGCTGGTTGGCCACCCCGCACGTGCACAATGTCGAGAGTAAACGGCGCAGAACTGCAAGGGCCCCTTTATGGAGATGATATACAGAGCGTACGGGGGTAACCGGGGGGGGGGAGTACCCTCACGGTAAACGGGCCCTCTGCGCCTGCGCACTCCGGCTGGAGGGCGTGGTTAAAAATTTGATAAGGATCTGACACCAGTTAGTGACCTTGCCGTAGGCCCAAATAGGATATGCAGAAAAGTAAAATGCTGTGATGATTATTAAAGATATGTTAGATTCGGATAGGAAAACCTTTGTATTAGAGTCATGTTAAGGTTAGCCAACTGACATCTGTACTTATCAATTGTAATCAGTGTAATGCATAATTTTCTGCGTACATTTGTAAATCTTGTATATATTAATAATGCTTATTCATTTTGTTTAATAAATACGGCCGGGGGTTTTACGACCCCCACATCCAAACCCTTCTCATGTCATTTGATCAGGGTCCAGTTATGGGAGGAGGGGGTGTAGGTAGTACCTGGCCATATGCAACCTGCACTGGTGCATCTTCAAGTCGTACCGGTGCTAGTAAAACAAGCAGGGGTAGTTGAAGCATTAAGAGAAAACAGAAAATAGGGAGGACTTTAAAATCCCAGAGAATGAGGCCAATGACTTGTTCAGAAGAGAGAACACAATGGACTTTCCCCACTTTTTAAAGACCCTTATATCCCAACATACCAGGGCAAAGCAGAACCCTGGCTCAGCCAGAGGCAGGGGCAGATGCAGCCTGCCCCATACCAGCAAGGGGAAATTTGGTTATGGTCTACAGACGAAAATAAAATCCCGGCAGGGCTAATCCCATTTAAGCCGCACTGTAAGACAACACAACATACTTTTACACATCTTCAGCTAGTTCTCACTATAGCACTGTGGTAATAGTGCACATGTGGATACATCATGAATAGAAGACGTGGAAGGATATGTACACATTTTAGAATATGGCACTGAACCATGCTTCATCGTGAAAATGTAAAGGTGCAGCAGGACTTGGAAAATGGATCAATTTCCAGACGCAAGAAACGGTTATTTGCATTGGAGAACGCCACTAAAAATGACAACGTCTTGGCTAAGCCACCACATACCAATTTAAAAAGTGATCACATGAAGAAACATCTGAATATATTGAATTCGAAGGCATTCCAACTAAACGACTTGACCATAACTAGTTGCTGCTCCAACTCCTGGCCTTATTTAGCACGCCAGTTGAACAGTTTCTATAACTATGTTTTTACCAGCGCAAAATACTAGAATAGTATTGAAAGTGAAATAAAATCAAAACAGACGCAGTGCCTTTTAGAAGCTAATATTGCACACTCCCCACACATTTAGGGTGCAATTAGAACTGCGGAGTGGCCTAGGGTACACTAGTTTATGATGTTTGCAAGAGGTTTGGCCACATGTATATGCGAGGACCTCCGGGGAATGTTCTCCCACTGTGAGGGGACAGCTCGAACACAGCCATCAAATAAATCCAAAACAGGCAGCCATTCATGCCTTGCAGAAATGCCACCCAATGAGATAAGATTTACAACCCCTGCGCGAGATAAGGCTGGCCACAGAGCAGCAATCACAGGCTCTCTTCCTTTGGAATGGCAGAACGCCCCAGCCCCACAAACACCGCGCGTTCCGAGAGACTCGAGACCCCTGCAAAGAGCCCGCGCCTTCTGGGGATGCGGCGACTCCAGTATTTATGGCCTCAGCTAGGAGCCCGTTGCCGCTGATTGATGCCTGGAATAATGGGTTTTGTAAAGACACTCCTTGTTTTGGGAACAAATAGGCTGATAAGGCCATTACTGGAAAGCCTCATTTCCACCATTGTAACAGATAATGTCGAGCTCAGTCTGTAACATGTAGGAGATTAAGATCATGCTATGAACCGGCTCCAGTCAGAATGACGTTGGAGCCAGCCTGTTTGGATGGAGTAACGACCACACAACAATTACAGGCGCGTGTCTAACACGACGCTGGAAAAATATCACAAGCGGAAATGAAATTCAGAAAGTTTCTGCAGCTAGACATACATTGTGGAAATATGCAGAGATGTTCTAAGGCTTGGGCAAAGGGGAGAGGATGTGGTCCGTCTGCTAGACTGCCGACTTTGGTGCTGGAAACCAGGGTTCGAGCCTCGGGGTCGCGTCCACATCCTGTGATTCTGGGCAAATCACTTAATCTCCCCGTGCCTGAATGTGTAATGTAAATACGGTGCTCATGTAAAGCGCTCCAATACCTTCGGGTGGAGTTCGCGCTATATATAAATATGCAAAAAAAAAGTGGGCTCTGGCCCAGGGCCCCAATCTTTCAGTGGGCCCTTGATAGAGCCAGCTCTGTTCTGCAGAGAGTCTTATCCTTGTGACCTTGAATAATTCTTACACAGATTGTTTTAAATACTGTTTTCCTTTATTTTTAGTGTGTGTGTGATGTGCGAGAGTCTATTGGAAACATTTTGTAGCGAAATGTTGTGTTTATGTTCAATCCATAAAGTTACTTTTAGATCAAAACAGGATCTCACATATGAGAAACAGGAGTGTTATTTGCAGCAATACTACACATCTGCATCCCTCAATATTAGATGTAAACACATTTAAAATATGGATGAGCGTGTCTGTACACTGTCAATGACCTGGCCAAAGAGGGCATGAAAGAGCTGAAATTGGATCATAAATTCAAAGCTATTCCGAGCAGGGGTCCCCAAAATACGTTTGGCTAGGGCCTCCAAAATCCTTAAGATGTCCCTGGAAATATGCTTACAGTAGATCTCAAGAGGAACGAGGTAATATCGCTTTTTCAATGAAATAGTGCCACTGCTGTCCATGCTTTCTTAGTGGGCGTTGTTGATGTATCTTCCGAAACTTTTGATATTTTACCACTTGTATTTCAGTTTCTACATACATTTTTTTGCTTTCTTTGCACACTTATAAACCAGGCCGCGTGAACATTCAAATGACCAGTTATCAAATTATGCATTTTAGATCCTTTTGGCAACCAAAGACTTTTTAGACTATATGGAGCCAGCAAGAGAAGCACTGGGAACTCTACTTGTTAAACACAACCACAGCAGAATCCATCATGCTCATTAGAGACCAGGAGGAATATTTATTACATTTTCGAGGCGGCGCTCATGTGGCGCAAAGAATTGTGTTCACTTACCATTAAAAAGACTAGTGGGTACAGCACTAAGCACAGCAGGTTGCGTGTCCCACACGACCCTTAGTAAATGTAGGTCCAATTGTCAAGTAAACAGTGTTACTTGAGGAAGTTGTGGTGGTCCTACAAGTTTTCGCTAATGGTGTGCTGGAGGTCTCCTCAGGCACTAATGAGGCTCTCAGGCCCTCCTCAAAGGTAGATCGCTGGGTGCATGCCCATGAAGTTGAAACAGAATCGCTACACTTGTCTACATGTGCAAAAGTGCAGTCTGTAAGGGTCTCATTCTAAGATGCCTGGTAACAAGTAGGCGAGACTAGGGCCAGAGTTAACAATTTTGGCTGTTACATCCCCTCTGAATTACCAGTTTTTTTAGGCCAGCGAAGGCAAATTTGCTGCAAAAAAAGCAACATTTGAGGTTCCAAACCCCTAATTTAGCAGTATTTTTGCGGCAGGCATAAAATGTGCCTGTCACAAAAATACTGCTTATCCTTGGTCTGTGTCTGCTGGAAATTCTGCCAAGTGACAGTGGCCTGGCAGAGTGTCCAGCAGCACCACCCCTTGGAACCGCTCAAATTAATTTCATATTTCCCTATACTAATTCCCCACTAATCCTGTTTGAGTACTGGAGTAGCGTGCTAACTGCTGAAAAGCACTTCGACACCTCATCAGGGGTAGCAAGTGCTATATAAATGCAAACCCTTCCCTCTTCTATCCCTCCACTATACTTTTTCAATCTAAATAACAAACTCACATGTCCACCACTCAAATTAATTTCATATCTCCCTATACTAATTCACCACTAATCCTTTTTGGGTTCCGGAGTAGCGTGTTACTCGCCGAAAAAGTGCTTCAAAGCCTCATCAGGGGTAGTAAGCGCGAAATAAATGCGATTACAATTACAATCTGCCAGCCTTCATTCTAAAGGTGCACAGGGCAGCAGGGAGTGAATGTGGGGGAGCAGGGGGAGGCACAGGGGACTTGAATGCGGGTTGGGAGGAATGGAAGGTAAGAGGGACCAGATGAGCGTCCTGGGGATGGAGGTGCTGAGAAGGTTTCTGCCTCATGAGTTACAGGGGAGAAGAGGCATTGGAGAGGGTGGGGGTGTAGAGGAGTCAAGGGGCTGTAGAGCATAGTGGCTCCACTAGTCAAAGGGCAATGGGGAGGGAGAGGGCCTGGGGAGGCAGGGAGGTAAGCAGAGAGCACTGTGTAGCCTGTTAGAACAGACAAAGATCCCTCTGCATTTTCAAGCTGTTAACAGCCAGGAGACAGAAGAACTTAACACCTTTGCTGCTAGCTGGCATGCTGCTCACCCTTCTTTTATTGGCTGAGCGGCAATGCAGAGCCAATTAAAGGAGGATCAGTCCCATTTTTTAAAATAAATGAGTTTTTCCGACACATACAATTGCTGGATTTTTACAAAAGTGGCTGTTTGCCGTTTTTTTGCTAATCACAAAGTCAAGATGTCTGGGGGAAGGTCTGCCTTTGTAAAACTCCTAAATAAATACATAAATGCGTTCTTCAATGAGGCATTCACCTGGGGAAAAGCATTTTCCTTTATTCACTTGCAGAACACCTACAGCCATCATATGCTAGGAGATCTCCCTGACTTATACATGCTAGCATACTGTTATGTCGTGCCTGTGACGCAACAGGCACGCCACGTTGGGTCAGGTGACCCCGTCTAAAATAAACGGCTACGCGTGTACGTATCGCGACACAGAGTGTGGGCGTACGACGGCAGTAGCAGTAAAGCACAACACTGGCTCCTGTGATCATTGTATGCGTGCGGCCCCCACCGGTGTAAATAATCATCCTGATAACCCCGTCGATATAACAACTGGCGACGAGGGTGGGCGTGCCCCGTGTATGCACTGCGTGGCGGCCGCGAAGGTGTTCTCATCAACCTTGCGGTGCTCGTGCTATGGTGCGCTGCCGCCAGGGAGTGACGACTGCGACTTTGACATCGCCGCTGCCGAGGGGCGCCGCAGCAGGGTGCCGACCAACGGACGTCGCGTCAGGACGGTGAGCGACTCTGCTCGCCCTGCCGCGTGAGGCTCCTACTCGCGCGGCCGTATCGGCCGGCGGGCGCGCGCTCCCGGTGAGTGCGGGCGCATGCTCTGGGCTCCCAAGTGCCCTGAACGCTCCTGGCTGCGATCGGCTGCCGGACCAGCGCCTCGCCTCCTCGCAGCCCTGTGCCTTTGTGCGTCTCCACGCCCTGGGGGAGTGCAAGGAAAGAAGTCCTGTGGACAGCAGAGGGCTGGTACAGCCCCAAGAGTCCCAACTACAAACCCTTCAAGGGAAGGAAAGGTGCACAGAGTGGGGGACACAGTGTCTGGGAGCTGCAGCAGTGCTGAAAGAAAAGGGGAGCACTCCCAAGATAAGGGGTGTGGCACACAGTGCGTCAGCAGCAGAATTAAAGCGGATAGCAGCAAAGCAGTGACAAGGATCTGGGAACGCAGGTCAGCAGAGCATCACCATGTCCACCATTCCGCCTATAGAACCATTCGTAGTGGAGGGGTCCCCATCTGCCCTTGCACCAAAGTGGAAAGACTGGGTGGAACGCCTGCTCATTTTCTTTGAGGCCACTAAGGTCCACAAGGACCAGAAAAGAGCCATGTTGCTACACTTAGGGGGCAAGGACATCCATAATATCACCAAGACGCTTGCCGAAGCCACCCCCAAGACCCACCACACACTGATAAATGCTCTTAACGGGTATTTTGAACCGATGGCGAACCAAGACTACGAACGGTTCATATTCAGGCAAGCGCGCCAAATCCCGGAAGAATCGTTAGACACTTTCCACGCCCGACTCAAGAACCTAGCGGCCACGTGCGGATTCAGAGATGAAACGGAGGAAATTAGGGGACAGATAATTCAAGGCTGTGCGTCGGCCAAGCTCCGCGAAAGGATTTTAGAGGAGTCAGGGAAGCCACTGACGGATATATTGACACTTGGTCGCACCAAAGAATTATCAAAGGCCCGGGCGGCCCACATGGAGGCGGCTCTTCAGTCCCCAGTAAAGGCGGAACCCGTAAATGTGGTGATGACCAAACCAGCACCTCGGTGGAACAAGAGAGACACCGGGACCGCGTCGTCATCAGGGCAGGCGAAGACCTGTGGGTATTGCGGAGGACCACCTCACAAAACGGCAGACTGTCCAGCAAAGGGCAGGAGATGCTCAGGATGTGGGCGCTTCAATCACTTCGAGAAAGTCTGCAGGTCGAAAAGGTATCGGAAGCCTCGACAAGTGGTCAACATGATACCGGAAGCTGAGAGGGAGCCCAGTGACATGGATGACGATGACGAAGAGGAGAGGGTGGTGCACAAGGTGCACATGATCGGAACGACCACCCGGAAGGCACGACGACTGCCCCAGTGCAACATCCAAGTGGGTCCCCATGACGTCTTGGCAGTGGTGGACACGGGTGCCACCATCAACCTCATGGCCGCTGCCTTGTATGAGACCATGGATCCGGCGCCAACGTTATACCCCACGACGATCACCGCGTTCGCATACGGTCAAGACACGCCACTGAAGATAAGAGGAAAATTCAAGACGCCGGTCTCACATGGCACCCATTCCATCAACACCAACATATATGTCACGGAAGATGGACAGGGCATGCTATTAGGCTGCCGAGCTGCGGAAGATCTGGGGGTGGTGACATTCGCATTCGGAGTGCATCGTTCAACACATCCTGGCGGAATTTGCGAATGTGTTTGAAGGAATTGGAAAGTTCAAAGGTAAGGAAGTACATCTTCATATCGACCCCACAGTGCAACCGGTGGCCCTGCGCCACAGGCGAGTGGCCTTTCACCTACGTCCTCTAGTGGAAGAGGAGCTAAGGAAGCTAGAAACGGCCGGCATCATCGAGAAGGTGACAGGCCCACCCCGTGTGTGTCCCCGATTGTTGTCACCAGGAAGCCCAAGCAACCAGGGGCTGTCAGAATCTGTGTGGACATGCGGCTGCCAAATGTAGCCATCAAAAGGGAACGTCACATTACTCCAACTATAGACGACCTGATTGGGGAAATGGCCGGAGCCTGCTGGTTTTCCAAGTTAGACTTAAGATCGGGGTATCATCAGCTGGCATTGGATGAAGCTTCCCGCAATATCACCACCTTCTCCACTCACGTGGGGCTGCGGAGATATACCCGCCTGAGCTTCGGGATCTCCAGTGCGGCGGAAGTATTCCAAAACGTCATACAGGAGCTGATCATGGACATACCCGGAGTCATCAATGTCAGCGATGACATTATGGTGCACGCCAAGACAATCCCGGAACACAGTTCACGCCTGACTCAGGTGCTCCGCCGCATACAGGAAGCCGGACTAACTCTACACAGGGAGAAATGTGAATTCCTACAGAGGAAGTTACAGTTCTTTGGCTACACTTTTTCCGCCGAGGGAGTCAATCCCGATCCTGAGAAGGTCCGGGACATCAAGGATGCCGCTGCTCCTACCAACGTCACTGAGGTCCGCAGTTTCCTTGGAATGGTGAACTATTGTGGGCGTTTCATTCGGGACCTCACGACGCTCACCCAACCCCTGAGGGAACTCACGAAGGGCTCCACCCCATGGAAATGGGACAAGGAACAAGCCAAAGCCTTTAGGGACATTAAGGAAGCTCTTTCGGAAGCAACTACTTTAGCCTTCTTCGATCCGAGGAAAATGACATTGATCGCCGTGGATGCAGGTCCAACAGGCTTGGGAGCCGTTTTACTACAAAGGCGGCACCTGGAGGAAGATTGGGCTCCCGTAGCATTCGCCAGTCGGTCTCTTACGGACACTGAGCAGAGATACTCTCAGATAGAGAAAGAGGCCATTGCGATACATTGGGGGTGCCGTCACTTTCATCTCTATGTATATGGCAAGCCGTTTGTCGTAACTACAGACCACAAACCCCTGGTGGTTCTGTTTTCAGGAACTTCCACCAAGCCACCACCCAGGATCGAGAAATGGATGCTGCAGTTGCAAAACTATAACTGCAGAGTAGAATACCAGCCGGGATCTAGGAATCCGGCCGACTACCTGTCGCGTCACCCTAGAGCGGCCACTGAACAGGAAAAGGAAGATGCCGCTGATACCGAGGAGTACGTCAGGTGTGTCACTGCTCGGTCATGCCCTATTCCTCTGTCCATGGATGATCTACGGGAGGAAACGAGCAAGGATGACTGCCTACAACGGGTGAAGATGGCCCTACGACAAGGTAACTGGCACAGAGCAAAGGAAGAGTGGAAGGTTCTGACCGGAGAAGCTCAGCGCATCATGGACAGTCTGTACAATGTCAGGGAAGAACTCACTGAGGACACCACTGGGTGTCTGCTACGGGGACATCTCCTGGTAATCCCGACGGCCCTAACAGCCCGGGTCGTTCAACTGGCCCACATTGGACATCAGGGGATGGTCAAGACTAAGTCACGGCTCAGGACCAAAGTACGGTTCCCCCTCATGGATGAGCTAGTGGAAGCCACCGTCCGTTCCTGCCAATCGTGCCAGGTAACTGGGGAGGCCCCTCGCCCTGCTCCCATAATTGTTGAACCAAGACCCCAAACACCGTGGTCGTGTGTCAGTCTAGACTTTGGCAGTCTGCCAGATGGCCGTCACATGTTTGTAGCTATTGACGATCACTCTAAGTATCCCGAGGTCGAGATCATAGCATCGCCCAGTGCCACTGAAGTGATCCCAAAGCTGGAGAAGATTATGGCGACTCACGGCCTCCTCCAGGAGCTGCGAACGGACAATGGACCCCCGTTTCAAGGGCAAGAACTGGCTGCATACCTCACTGCGTTGGGCATTCGGCACCGGAGGATCACCCCAAGGTGGCCCCAGGCCAATGGGGAGGTAGAGAGGTTTATGCGAACTCTGAACAAAGTAATACGCATTGCTCACGACAAGGGTCAGTCAGTGGAACTCGCCATCTTCACATTTCTACGTAGTTATCGCCAGACCCCCCACACCACTACTGGAGTAGCCCCGGCCCATTTGCTCATGGGAAGAGTAATCACTGACTCCATTCCACATCACCCCCAGTGGCGTCCGGAGGTGTTGGATGATGCTCAGGTGGATGCCCGAAGGCTGAGAGCCTACAATCGAGTGAGTCACCGACAGCGGGCGCAACCCTTGAGACTTGCAGAAGGGGACCTGGTGTTGCTAAAGAACAGAATCACCAGTGGCAAGTTTCGTTTGCCCTATGAAAGAAATCCTTGGACCGTTGTGGATGTAAAGGGTACCCGAATCATCGCGACCCGAGGAAGAGAGACAGTAACAAGAAATGTGTCGTACTTTAAGAAGTTCCAACCAGTTTTGTCCTCCCCAGGACCTAACCTAATGGACACTTCTCTGGGGGCCATGGCTTCGACGGAAGCGAACGGGGACCAGAGACCAGTTACCTCACGAGCAGGGGGGTGTGTTGAAGTCCCTGACAGTGCTCCAGTTTCGGACAACGGGCCTGCTAGTACTGTGTCTGGAGATGGACCTGATGGTCTTCTGGATGATCGAGCCGAGGTGCCGTCTGGTGCCGAGGCAGGCAAGACATCTGGGCGTAGCGGTCCTCTGTACCGCCTGCGAGAGAATCCGGAGCCGACTCGCCGGTTGCGAGATTATTTCACGTAAGATTGTTCTTATTTGTAGCGTTGAATGCTGTTGAAAGTGCGCCTACAACCGGAGTGGACTGCCAAAACCGCTGGGTGCTATGGGTGCGAATTTGATTATGTTTTGATGTTTGTTGGGGAGGAATGTTATGTCGTGCCTGTGACGCAACAGGCACGCCACATTGGGTCAGGTGACCCCGTCTAAAATAAACGGCTACGCGCGTACGTATCGCGACACGACGGCAGTAGCAGTAAAGCACAACACCGGCTCCTGTGATCATTGTATGCGTGCGGCCCCCACCGGTGTAAATAATCATCCTGATAACCCCGTCGATATAACACATACCATCTCCACAGTTTAAATTTGTTTTAAATTTTATGTCTCCTAAATTGTGTGGGCAGAGAAAAGGAGCGGATCAATGTCATTTTGGTGGCACCAGGAGAATAGGAAGGGCAGCAGGATGCTGGGGATGAGAGAGTGACCAAGGGCCACTGGGCACCATGTCCTGGGAGGGACATGCAAAGGAAGAGAAGAGGACATGCAGAAGACTTTGCAACTCATTGCCGATGAGGAGCTACAGGTGAAATCCCAGCTCCACATGTGTAGATTACCAAATGTAGTGAGGGTCAATTCAAAAGGTAAATATCGTGATTCTGTTCAGTGCATTTGCAGAGCAGTGAAGCTGCATCTTGGGCTGCGCTGTGCTTCATAGAGGATTTCCAAGTTACCAATGAAGGTAGGATCCACCTATTAACAGTGATAAGGCCAGACCTCATTGCAGCAACTTGTGAGTACTGCGGTGTACCGTGCTATAACAAATGCTCCATGAAAATTACAGAGTAGTGGCTCACAAGTGCAGGACTTCTGTGAGCCTGCTGGATGGACAGAGAAAATACACCACCCAACTGCAGCTGAGGCAGTGTAACAAAAAGAACTCATGCTCAGTGGCAGTGGCGACACTCAAATAGCAAAACAGAGGTGGCATCCCACAAGAGGACTACACCTCAGTGCAAGAGTTGTTCTGGCCTGCACAGCAGTCGGCGCAAGAAGTTGGGAGGACTGCCTCAGTGTGCACACTCTTTTTAGGTGAACCATAATGACTGCTTCTGGCTTGCCCGGCCATCAAGACAAACAAATAAACAAAACGAAGCTTGGAATTTCAGCAAGGCACACACATCTCATGAGTGGATTGCATTTTAGGGTCAGGCAAGAAATGCATGACACCAAACTGAGGCTGTCATTTCAAAGTTTGTCTGCACACAAAGAAGGGTGTCAACCTGAATTTCTTCACAGCAAGTTACTGAGAAATGTACACACTTGGATAGAGTGGAATTCAGAAGGGCGGAGCAAGATGGCGGCTGACATCTCAGCCGTGTGAGCAGCTCCTCGTACTCCCTGAGTAACACTCCTTCACCATGAAAATGCCAGCTTCGGAGGATATCTAACAGGAGCAATATAACGGCGGGAGAAGGGGAAAAAAAGCAGTACCTGGTCCTTTCTTTAAAGGGATGCTGTGGCGGCTGCAACTTCGATATTCTTGTTTACCGGCCCCTTCACGTCTGGTGTTGACCAATCCTCTCTTCTGGGCCGCCGGACAGTGTATCAGGTCGTGGACTTCAACCTCGATGGGGCCGAAAGTGCCAGGCAAAACTCCCAGGCTACGTGGCGGTCTTCCTGCGGCAACCGGCAGCCCGTCCAAAGGCGATGGGGGACCAGAGAAAAACCACACCGGAATGGAGAAATCTGCTGGCAGACAAGGAATCAGCGGCACCACCGAGCGCGAAGGGGAGAAGGGAGGCGGAGGCGGAGGAGACCCTGCCACACGCCCGAAACGCACAGTGTCTTCTTTTTCGCGCACAGCAGACAAAACCAAAAAATGCAGGAGAGGCTAAATCGGAGGAAAAAATCCAGGGTAAGATCTTGAACCTAATGGATGAGTCTACGATTCCTAGCGTCTGCGATGATGTATTGAGTCCTGGGCTAATCATGGAGGCGGCACAGGTAAACAAACAAAGTTTGACCGAAGACGAGGATTGTGCCGAACCTGCCATGGCGCTACAACATGCCCCAGTAGTCGTGACTGAGAGTGCTGTGGATAGTCTAAGGCTGATTAATCCCAAGGTAGCAGAAGGGAGGGATGTAGACAAACAGCCACAGACCCAAATACAAGGCATTCTGGGTGATGTAGTTTGCCACAATGATTCTAGGGGAATTCTGTCACATGCGGCAACAGTAACCCATAGTACAACGTCCAGGTCAAATCAACTGAAAACCGCTGTACAAGATCTAGACCAGAGCAGCCTCGGCTTGGGTAAAGAAGGGGAAAGTGGGGAGAAATTCTTTTCTTTATCTGACCCATCCCTCTCCTCCGGAGAAGAGAGCCTGGAGGGGGTGGGCTGATGAGGATAGCGACCCGGGTACCCCTGGTCCAACTCTGGAAAAATACGGTACTGTTATCGATAACACCATAAAAGCATCAAATACGGTCCGCAAAAATAAATGGAACCCCCAAGATCAAGGTAACCCCTTAGACCAAGGCAACTCATTGGCGTGGGATTACACTTACTCCCCGAAACTGGATGAAAAAAATGGGTCAACAGGAGTAGCTGGATATGATCAACTTCCAAATCAAGATCAAGCAGGAGCAATCACTCTCGCTACCATTTATCAAACCATCCTAGCTCACAGAGAGGAGACACGGGCCGAGAGCGCAAGGATTCAGGGTGGTTACCGCAAAGTTCAAAATGCAATCCGCAGAGTGGCTAAAGCCTGTACAGACTTTTCTGTTAGAGTTGGTTAAGCAGAAACCAGAATATCAACAGTGGAGGACGAACTTGCTGAACAACGAACTCGGATTCAACTTTTGGAAGCTCAGAAGCAAGACACTACTTGGAAACTTATGGATTTAGAAAATCGTGCAAGAAGGAATAATCTCCGAATATTAGGAGTTCCGGAAGGCTTGGAAGGTTCTGATGTCCTTCGGTTTGTCCAGGAACTATTTAGCGAGGCATTTCCGGACCTTCAACATTGGGACTGGAAGAAAGAGCTTCAAAGAGCTCACCGCTTTCCGTTTAAACATTCTAAAAGTACAGTCAAACAGAAAATAAACCTCGGGCAATTTTGATTTGCCTGAATAATTTTCTTTCCCAGGAGGCTCTTTATGATTTAGCAAGGCCCAATAGGAAACGGAAGGGTAAAGGCTGTGAATTCTTTGTCCGACCAGATTACTGTCAGGGGACTGTAGAAAAGAGGTCGCAGCTCCGGCAGTTAATTCCGGGCTTTCAAGCAAAAGGGGTGCAAGTATTTTTACTTAATCCGGCAAGCCTGAAAGTAATAGTCAATGGGACTGCAAAGTTTTTTAATTCTGAAATACAGGCAAAAGAATTTTTGAGCACCCTAAAGGGTGGTAATATTGAAGGTTCGGGTTAGAGATGTTGCGTATATTGATTGCTGAAGCTTTCCCTTTTGGCTTTCTGTTTTGTTGGGGTTTTTTTTTTTCCTTTTGCTTATAGGTCTCTGTTGAAGGGGTTAAGCTCAGGGAGAGGGAGAGGGAAGGAGCTCGCTTGTCATCACTGAGGGCTATTTGCCCTTACGCTCTTTACGCGGGGGTCAGGGTGGGTTTGAGGGATGGGTGGGTGGGTAAGGGAAGCGGGGGCGGAGGGGGTGGTGTGGTTGGGAGGGGAGGGGCGAAAGTTTTGTTTTGTTTTTTTGATTTTTTGGCTAGGTATGTAATCTATATTCGGAATATTGATGAACAGTCCATATTTTGGTTTGTGGAGCGGGTTTTCTCTTTTTTAGGTGAGGATGGCTAATATTCGAATCTGTTCAATTAATATATGTGGGCTTAATGATAAAAGGAAAAGAGGAGTTTTAGCAAAACAATTACAACTTATGCATATAGATATAGTTTGTATTCAGGAGACCCATATTCAATGGAATAATCGAAGATGGCTGGGGGATGTTGGATATGAATTATTGGCTTGTACAAAACAGAGTATCAATATTAAAGGGGTGGCAATTTTGGCCAAACATGGTCTATGTGCATATAAACGGGCTAAGACTGACAAGCAAGGCCGTTGGGTAATAGTTGAGATCTCAATAGCTAATCTTTTGTTTACACTGTGTTCCATTTATGGGGCTAATCTTGATGATCCAGATGTCCTTAATTTTTTGAGTGTGGAATTAGCACTATGGCCAACCCCCTTAATATTTTGCGGAGATTTTAACATACATTTAGATAGCCATTTTGATTTATGGGACTCACCCTTGCATGTCTACCAAGGAAAGAAGCCTAGGATTTTCCGAGCTTTGCAAGGGTTAGCTACCGAGCTTGGGTTGGCTGATTGCTGGCATAAATCAAATTCAAGTGATCCTGGTTACACTTACTATTCTATCCCCCACAACAAATATGTCAGGCTAGACTATTTCTTTCTGTCAAATCAAATAGTTCAAACTTGTAGAATTGAGATGTTTCCCAGAATAA
Source organism: Calotriton arnoldi (assembly GCA_963921515.1). Lineage (NCBI taxonomy): Eukaryota > Metazoa > Chordata > Amphibia > Caudata > Salamandridae > Calotriton > Calotriton arnoldi. Next base: position 3,664,506 of record CAWUFW010000039.1, read on the forward strand.
TATCCGATCATAATCCCTTAATTATTGAACTTCCAACACAGGGTATTAAAAAGACCATTAAGCCCTGGACTTTTGAAAGAAAGCTTTTGCTCGATCCCACATATCGGGCGCATATGGCAAATTGGATAGTGGAGTTCTTTTCTATTAATCGAAATACAGCCTCTATTAGTATAGTATGGGATGCCTTTAAGGCTGCAGTTAGAGGGGAGACCCTTAGTTTTTCAATAGCACGACAAAAAATAATACATAATGAAACTAAAGAATGGATAAGTCAATTACGGACAGAAGAAAAGGAGCTAATTAGCAATATTCAGTTGGGGGTAGGCACTGAAGCCACTTTGCAGAAGATTGCTATCCTTAAATCTAAACTTTATAGGAACTTTAGCAAGGAATTGGCGGCCACATATACTTTACATAGGACAGAGTCATATGAGCTGGGGGAAAATACGGGCAAAGTTCTCGCAAAGCGGACCCAACAACGTGAAATTATTAACCGTATACTTAAAATACAGAATTTAGAGGGTCAGATCCAGGACTCTCCGGTTGGTATTCTTAGGGGGTTCAAGGATTTTTATAAACATCTTTATACGCAAGACCCCTAACGCCACAGGGCTCTGATAAACAAAAAGAGGACCACCAAGGGGATCTACTAGGGGAGTTTCTGAAAGACATTGTAACACACAAAGTCTCCGCTGATCAGAACCTAGCATTAGAAACACCATTTACCTGGGAGGAAACAGAGCTCGCGATAACCTCGCTGGCAGTAGGTAAAGCAGTAGGTCCCGATGGTATACCGCTGGAATTTTATAAAACTTTCCGCAAGGAACTTCAATTTGACATCTTAAGGTTACTTGAACATGCCCGTAGTAATCAACAAATTCCTGATTCCTGGCGGAAAACTATCATTATTGTTTTTAAGAAAAAGGAAAGCCCGAACAGTTGCCTGCCTCTTATCGACCAATAACATTGATTAATGCTGACAATAAAATTTATTCTAAACTTTTGGCAAATCGATTACGACAGGTTATCACCCTGTTGGTATCCCCAGGTCAACATGGTTTTATCCCGGGGAGGGATACAACAGACCATATTCGCCGGGTAGTGGCAATACTGGATTGGGCACAGGCCACGGGAGCACCGCTGGGAGTTCTCCTCCTAGACGCTGAGAAAGCGTTTGACAGAGTCTCCTGGCGGTACCTGTGGTCTGTTTTACAATGGAAGGGGTTTAGTTCGGGGTTTGTACAGGCGGTTAAAGCTCTGTACTTGGCACCAGAGGCAAGGGTTCGGATCGCAGGGCAGGAATCAGAGGCTTTTACAATCAGTAGGGGTACTAGACAGGGTTGTCCTTGCTCTCCTCTTTTATTTGCCCTTTATATCGACCCCTTTCTAACAAAGTTGGAGAGCTATACCCGGATTAAGGCGATAGAAATCGGTGGGGTCAAATACAGAGCACTAGCTTATGCTGACGATATAGCCATACTAACCAGTGACGCTTGCTCTGCGTTTCTAGCTGTCAAGGACTTGGCAGCCCAATTCGGAGTTTTTTCTGGGTATAAGCTCAATGCGAATAAGACCCAAATCTTATGGTCTGGCCCGCCATATCCTTCAGACTTCCCGGTAGTTAAAGAAGCAGACTATCTGGGTGTGACAATTTCCACCCAAGTGGAAAACATTCCAGATTTGAATATTAAGCCGATTATCAACTCAACAAACAGGCAATTAGAAAGATTGGATCATTTACACCTTTCCCTAATGGGGCGCTGCAATGTTTTAAAAATGCTAATTCTACCTAAGTTTTTGTATCTATTTCGGACAATACCCCTAGAATTCTCATCCTCTTACTTTTTAAACATTGATAGGATGTGTACTAGATTTCTTTGGGGTTACCGGAGACCAAGAAAAGCAGGTAAATGGTTGATGCTTCCCAGTCAGAGAGGGGGTTTGTCTGTTCCTAATTTTCTATTATATTACTGGGGAGCATTACTCCAACATATGACAATACTTCTTGTTGGCTCTGGAGCAGACATATCGCTGGCATGTAGCCCATCTATATATGAATTAAGTCTGGGGAAACAAGCAGTGGGCTGCCTGGCAGCGATTTTTGAACCCAGCTATTATAAAAAGACACGGTTTAAGATCTTGAAGGCAGCCTATAAGGTTTGGAAACAGGTCCAACGGAGGCTAAAGATTCCAAATCTAAATGTCTATTCCTCGCTGGTGAACACATTAACTCTACCTCCAATTTTTCGTGATCAGGTTACATACAACTGGGGGAATAAAGGCCTCCTAGTAATAGGAGATCTATATAGGCATGGTCAACTGGCACCCTTTTCTACTTTGCAAGATAAATATGGGTTGGGTAGAGGAGACTTTTTTAAATATCTTCAAATACGTAGTTATTTGGAGAAAGAAAATCAGAGGCTACCTTTTAACACCGATAAAATTCCTTTGATAGAACTAATGATTAAAAAAAGCCGATTAGGGAAATTATATACAATCTTGCTTGAATGTTTCCCTGATGATTTGGTGGCTCAATCAAGTAAGTGGGCTAACAAAATGGGGGGATAGGAATAGATTTGGAAGATTCTTTGTCACTAGCTAACCAGGTTTTAATCACAGGTAGTTTAAAAAGTCAACATTATATGTCAATATTTGATTTGTACTACACTCCGGCCAAGATTGCAAAATGGGGGGTGTTAGAGGAGGGAAATGTAATAGATGTAACCTCATCGCCGCAGATACAGTACATATGTTCTTTGCATGCCCAAAACTAAATGATTTCATCCAGGGCATAGAAACTTTCTTTTTATTATCTCTTGGGATTCCGGTTGTAATTCATCCAGCTCTTATTATCTCTGGAATAAGTAGCAACGTGTCAAACAATTGGACTAGGTCAACTGTAGAATTTGTGTTTATTGCAATGGCTATTGCCCGCCTGTGTATAACATCTGAATGGATCTGTGTCGATCCTCCTACAGTTTCTAATTGGCGTGCGCGACTTTTTGCAGCTTACAATATTGAAGCTGCGATCTATAATTTAAAGGGTCGTAAGAAAAAAGGTAGGGGGTTACGGATGTGGGCACCAATATCTAATCTTATGGACTGAATTAAGTTAGCCATGTTTTACGTTTAATTTTTATACTTTCTGTGTATATGTTTCTAGAAATTTTTGTTTTCTGTATAAAGTGGATATAAAAGATATTCATGTAAATTGTTAATGCCTTATATAAAAACAAAACAATAAAAAAAAATTAAAAAAAAAAAAAAAAAAAAGAGAAATGTACACACTTGAGGAGATACATGTAATAAGTTAAATAATGAATATGCAAAAACACAGACAAACAAAATGAGACTGGAAAGGCATAAAAGAACATGCTTCCTACAACTAAAAGAAAGACGCAGATATTATAGGAGGAGATCGAGATTCGGAGATCGTGACAATCAAAATGAGAGAATAAGACAACAGCCATCTTAACAGAAAGGAGCATTAACGATGTAGACAAACATATCCACACAATGTTACCTGCCACGTCATGGAACAAATGTGCTGCAGTTGCAAGAAAGAAAATCTCTCAGAGGTTGTGTGTAAAACCACCAAAGGAGAGCCTTTCGGAAAAACTAGAGACAAGAAACATCATCACAATGCCACGGATTGAGAAGTAGCAGTAGCTCATCTTACCCATGTGCAACATTCCGAGCGACCTGATAATCAAAGGAGTCAGGATCAGTGTCACAAAACTCAATATAGAAGCATGTTGTTGTGCTCTCCGAGCAGTGATGAATATGAGTTGACACGGCACCACCTAAAAGGAAAGTGGCCATCTCTGAATCTGCAGATGGGGGCTCACCACACCACATTCATCCTTGAGAGCGGAGCATCTTTGAACTACATCTGTGTCACGAAATTGCAGAAGATGACACCCACAGCAAAATTAAAGCCTGCTGACACAAGCTGACATATACAGATGGCTCAAACCCAACTACGGTGTCTTGGGGGATTCAGGATGACTCTTACCTGAAAGGACAAGACTGTGGAGACAGATATTCATGTCATGTTTGGGTCTGTGACAGCCAACTGACTCCTTAGTCTTTGCATGGAAGAGCAAATGAAGCTAGTCACCATCATATACACTGTCTCGCAGTGGCGGCTCTTCCGCTAGGGTGGAGGAGATTCGCCCCACTGCTTTTAAGCAGTGTAAATAAAGGAAAAATAAATTATAATACCTCAATGTTATTATCATTTTATTTTTTCCTGCTGCGACAGCTGGCGGAGCTGCTCTGCTCTCAGAGCAGGGAAGGAGTAGTGGGCACTCTGTAAAGTGCGTATGATATTTGGCCGGCCAAAACATTCATGCGCACTTTGCATGTTCTCCACCCAGGCTGCATTACAGCCTGGGTGGAGAACATGCCCAGGCCCTAGTCCCCATCTGAGCGCCAAACCACGGCGCTCAGACCAATCACAACGCTGCATTGCAGCATTGTTATTGGCTCAGGGGAGCCTGGAAGCCCAAGTTTTTCCTGTTCCGGCAGAGGGAGGAACAAGGAGGAGAGACGTGGTGAGGAGGAGAGAGACAGCGGAGGGGTAAGTGGTATTTACTTTTTCTTTCCCCGTCTTGCCGCCCCCACCGCGCCAACCACCCCTGCCACCCCAGATCTGTGCCAGCCACCGCAGCTGTCTAGGATGACTCCTTCATTATCCAGGAATATCCCAAACTATTCACAGGGCTAAGGAAAATGAAGAATTGTTTAGTCATCCGGCATGTATATAAAAACACTGAGAGGCATATTTACAAGAGGCCTGCACCGCGGGAGCGTCACTTTTTTTGAGGCTCCAGTGGCGCAGGCCTCTTAATCATATCTATGAGGCGACATGAACCCACCCTGCATGGCTTTGCATGGCCTCATAGATGTGGAGTAAGGCAAGGCAGAGCAAAGCACTGTGTTGCCTTACTCTGCATCAAGGAGGCGTTCCAAGGGCGTTGCATTGGGTGTTCCCATGCAACACTCATGGATTTTGACGCTGCCCCAGATTTACAAAATCATGTAAACCTGGGGCAGACCCAAAACCTTATGCCTCCCCAGAGCAGGCGCAACAAGGAGAAATCCCTTGATCTCGCGACCCGTCCTTCAGTGGGGCATGGCCACTGCCACTGAAAGCCCACTAAGACTGTCCGAACTTGAGAAGACATAGTGGAAAAAATATTGTTTTATTACTTCAGCAATTGACCAAAAGACACCCGGCCATAGCTGATGTTTTTTTTTTTTTTTACGAAAAATATGAACGGATTTGCTGCACAATTGCAAAATAGGAACAGCATCTATATATAATAACATAAGCTCAATGAATGTGCATTCATCGTGCTTAAGGAATATTTGCATAAAAAGCATAAATCTAACGAGCCCATACATGGAGGGCCTGCCCCTCATTTTTGTAGAATATTCCAGAGGGAAAAAAGTTATTTTGTTGCTGAGAGCCACCAACATGTTTCTTTTCTTGAAATGCATTTCAAAGGAAAGCCCACACTGAATCAGAATTATTACTACAGTTAAAGTCTCCCTCTTATGAACAGCTGAGCCATTAAAATGTCAATAACTTGAAATTACTCGAAAATGTATTTTATTTAAAAACTTGTTAGCAACTTAGGGAATGGCAGAGATAACAGACGTGGCCTGTACTATGTAGATAACAGGGTGTGATACCACAAATGGACCCATTAAAACATGACCAGTAAACATTGTCGTTATAAAAAAATATTACCTGTGTAATTGTAACTGTAATTTTAGTTGTAGCTTGATTGCTATTTGGGGTGAGGTGCAGGGCACGGGGTGCTCTGAATGACTGCGTTTCAACAATCACCTTTATGTTTTAATTATGCATGCCTTGGACCCGCTCCTGAGCAATTCTTTCCCAGTGAGTGACAGGGAAATTACTCAAATGGCTTCTTGTTGACTGCGGGGCCCGGGCCAAAAACCTGCTTCACAGTGAAAATGAGGAATTTCCCCCAAAGAGGTTCTACGCACAGTGTGCTACATTGCGCAAATACTTTTCTTCCTTCTTCTTCTTTTTTAAAATATTGCATCACATGAAGAAGCCTGTCTCTTTTTCTACTGCTAGAGTGAGATTTGTTGTGTGGTGCCTGTATGACGGCTGCATTTTCATTCTAAATCTTGTGAATAATATGGCCCCATTTGTCGGCAAGCTGTTTGTCCCTCCCACGTGCTGGTCGTCGCTGCCCTGAGCCCCACCTCAGGCTGGGAAGAGCAGCCAGAAGCCCCCCCTCCGAGCTTGTGTCAGTGGCACGCCATGGCGCTGCTGGCAGGGGTGCTGCAAGGGCAATTTGGCGGGCATCCATGTTTGAGCAGGGAAAATGCATCAATCACTCCCTTGACACGAGCGACTTCCATAACACTGCGGCTCCGGGAAACTGCTGCAACCACAACTTCCTCTAGAGAGATTGACTTCCTCACCCTACTTCTTGTTTATCATGGCGTCCTCTGCTCATCCGTGGGCAACCGGCACGCCTTCTTTAACAAGTCTTCACAAAAAACGAGTCCTGAACATGCGAGACTTTTCAAACCCCACAGCGTTTGAGGTGTCTACTGGACACAGTCTCTCAGAACAACTGTTTGTCAACAAGATAATGCAATTCAAAATTCCCTCTCCAAATCACTGCGAGTGCCTGGATAAGTTTGCGTTCTATGAAAACAAAAGCAACAGAAACAATCTGAAAACAAGCATTGGCATAGCCAATAGGTCTCGCCTTTGGGACATTATAAGTGTTTAGCCATGCAACAGTTGATGTTGCACCAAGGATCTTGTGCTGCATAATTAAATACTTATAAGGTCCCAAAGGCGAGACCTATTGGCTATGCCAATGCTTGTTTAATTTGGTAGCCATGTTCAAGAGGTTGCATATTTTCTTTTTATTACTGTGGCATAAGCTTGCATTGAAAAAAGCATTGCACTTACTTGCTAAGGTAACATCTTTTGGCTTTGCTAATGCTTGTTCTTATAGTGATTTTAGTTCTGTAATATATGAGTACATAACTGCTTAAGAAAGCTATACATTTTATGTTTAAATTATTTAAGTGATCAACAGAAAAACATCTGACTGACTTTATTTTGGAAATGTTTTTTTCTCATTCTGTAGTAATCCTGGTCTTTAAACTGTCTCAAGTTACAGTAATTCAAGACCAATAGTACATTTTGCTTGTGCCAATAAACCTTTTCCTGTGACGTGCATTGAAACTACAAAGAATTTCTGCACCTGATCTAAGTACCCCTGCCTGGTAGGAAGCACAAGTCTTTGTCTATTAATATTATATACAATGTTAATTTGTTTACATTTAAATTACAACGCAAGCATGTGGTCACCACGTTTAAGCAACAGCACGCTTACCTTTTATAGCATATATTTGCAATAATAAATGTTAAAAAACTAACCAATGCACTAGCTTGCGAAGGCCAGACCTACTGGCTTTGTCCATGCTTGTTTTGTTGGAAGGGAGTGTGGCTTCTCCTTTCCAGTTCTTTTTGCAGCTCATTACCAGTGCCGAGTACTAGCCACTTCTTCTGGTCTGTCGTGTGGTGGGGATAGACTATATGGACCAAAAGATCCTTTATATGGACAGACTGCTTTGTGGTGTCGGGTGGGCGTGAGGAGGAGGTCAGGAAAAGGCGGAGTTGGTCTCGCCAGACACATGCAGTCAGGAAACTGCAGTACTAGCCAAAGCACTAAATTATACTGTTTTTTACTCCTGCAGGCAGGTGTTATGTGAGAGTTTACTCTAGCAGGTAATGCTAGTTGAACAGGCAAAGGTGCTGTACCATTTACTCGGACCATTTATCCACTTACAGGGATACAGCTGCATTTCCTGAAGCAAGCTCGGGTACTACAGCATTACTTGTGCAGGCAGGACACAGTGGCGATTACCTAAATGGACAAGAATACTGCAATCGCTATATGTGCGGGTTAGAATACAGTTCCAGGCAGTGGTAACGGTATTCCTAATGCAGGATTTATTTTCACATGCAGGGTCCCTTGGAATTATTGTTGGGGCAGGGATAGCGTGACATCTACCTCAGGGGAGTATGGTTGGTGCAGCAATTTCTCGAACCTGTACTAGAACCTGGCGTCTCTTCGAGCAGGCAGGGGCACCCCAACATTTTCTAAAGCAGGCAGGGGTTCTGCAACATTTCCTCAGGAACAGAGTACTGACACATTCCTCGAGCATGCAGAAGTAATGCAGCATTTCCTCAAGGACCGAGGCCTCGAGTACACAGATGCACTGACACTTCCTCGAGCAGTGAGTGATACACTAGCATTTACCCTGCCCTAGTCGCAGATAACTGAAATCTCAGGGCCACATGCGAACATGTTGTTGTTCCATTGTTATAAGGGATAGAGGCAGGAGACGTGACTACGAGAGAGCGAGAGCAGAGGCTGGGGCAGGCTCCGCCCAGCTCTCGCTGACCCAGAACACCGTCTCCTCGCGGCAGATGCTCTTGGACAGATTGTGTGAAAGTACCGGACTAATCTTTGTGTTGTGGAGACTTTACAGGGAAGCTAACGAGGAACACCAAGGTCAAGGGCAGGGGGTATGATCTAACCGCACGAGGACGCGGAAACACTGGGAGAGGCTGCGGGGAGAACTAAAGAGTACAAGTGAGGCCGCAGCGCAGTATCAGTGGTTGCACGGCTGCTTTCAAAACAAGCCGCGAGTGGTGCGCGAGAGAGAGCGCGCGCGCGCACGCTTGTGTGAGGGAGCAGGCCATCTGTTTTGCATTATGGCGCACGAGTCTGGGCACGATAATGCAAAACAGATGTCGGCCGTGCGGGTAACCACACAGAAAAGGCCATGACGCACGAGCGTCTGGTCAGCTTTCTGAAGCCCCTACAATAAGTCTCGTGCTGCGCGAGCAGTGCTGCGCACTGCAACACTGGGCGCGAGACCTAAAAAGTGAGGTGACTTGAGGTGGTTTTAAATCAAATTTCATGCAATGGATCTATTCAAACAGATAACAAAAGATCTTGTATTTTCCTCTGTGCCTGATAAAGCCATTTGCTAATTACCAGTGATTTAGCACAAAATTGCCAGTGATTTAGCACAAAATAAACAAAATTGCCAGTGATTTAGCACAAAATAAACAAAATTGCTAGGGATTTAGCACAAAGTAAACAGACATGTAAGTCGAATTTCCAAACCCTAGCATAGCCATCTCATTGTGGTTTACATATGTTTGGTCGTTCAATAATGAGATTTAAAATACCCTGCCAGGAATGTCTTAGCTGAATATTCAATGGTGGAATATGAGGTACTGGTGTACACTCTGTTTGTCAGTACTATTGATGAACCCCTTGACATAAATTCGTCAAACTCAGGCTTAGGTTGTTTTCGATTGCAGAGTTTAGAGTATCTTGGCAGACATTCAATGCTCATTCGAAGGCAATGCTCTGTGGAGGCTTCTTGTGACCAATGGGAATCTTGTACGAGTGAATCTTAGGGGTATATTCACAAGAACTTGTGATAACTACCGCAAGAGTAGCGTAACGCAACTTTCAATATCGCAGCCTATCGCGGGAAAATAACCCAGTGTCAACGTGGAATTCACAACAAGGCGGTAGCATGCGATAGTCTGCCGAAACCGCGGACAATGTCCGCGATACAACCACCACGATGGAGATAAAAACACAAACCACAACACCAAAAAACACGCGATGGGCCAAAGCGCGATGAGGAAATCAGCGACAATCAGCGCCAGGCCTGCAACACACACCTGGCAGGCATCAAAAATCTCCATAAAAGTAGAAAAAACACACACACACACAAACTGACCAACACACAAGCACCATGGAAGCAGCCGGAGCAGGCGCAGAGGAAGAGCGCAACCCCACAAGCACCCAGGACGACCAGCCTGGGACCTCGGGAACAGGGAAGGGCAAGGACAAGAAGACGAGGAAGACCAAGTTCAGTCCGCAGGCGAACAGGATCATAGTCAAGGAGGTGATGGAACACCATCAACAACTCTTCGTCACCTCCAACGTGTCATTGGGCACCAAAACAGGAATATGGCGTGACATCGTCGACAAGGTGAATGCCGTCGGAGAGTACAAGCGGACAATGGACGAGGTCAAGAGGCGATGGAATGACATCAAGCGGAAGACCAAGGAGAAACTCTCCGCCAACCTGAAGGCAGCAACGCAGACCGGAGCTGGGGGCCCAGCGCCACAGCTGGAGCTGGATGACATGGAGGAGCTGGTGTCGACAGTCATCAGTGTGGAGACTGTGGCCGGAGTCCGGGGACCGGACACTGCTCGACAGGACACAACATAACCGCAACAGGGTGAGTGACCACCAGGTACTCGGGGACGGGGGAGATGGCCACAATGGCACACATGCACAAGCAAGCAGGGCACAGTGCACACCCACAATCACTCTGGGTCCTCGCCCAGACCCACACACTGTCACAATGTACAATGCCATGCTGTCTGAATGTCAACCTGTACCATGCGGCTACATACATGTGGACACATTGTAATACACCATCTCCTCTTCACATCGCAGGGGCATCCTCAACACCTCCTGCAGAGCAGTCACAGCCACTCTTCACTGATGACGAGGAGGAGGACAACACCAGCATCGACACCCAAACCATCCAAGACCTCATTGACCTCATCTGCAACTCACCTCCAGGATCAGGGCAGCCCAGCTACATCCATGAGACCCCACCCACCACCCAAACCACCCAGCAGGAGGCACCCACAGCCCCGGCACCCTCCCAAGTCCCCCAGGAACAACAAATGGCCTTCCAACGCCGTGTGCTGGAGGGCCAGAGGGAGACGGCCGAGCAGGTGCGGGTGGGGTTTGAGCTCATGGCAACCAAACTGGACGCCATCCTTGGGTGTCTATGTCCGCCCCATGGTCTCCAGCGAGCCCTGACTGACATCTCTGGAGTCATGACGCGGAGGGAAGAATACCTGTCCGCCCAGAGTGGCCCCAGCAATGCCAGCCGTGAGCTGGCACACATGCGGAGGCTCATGGAGGACATGGTGCGGATGGAGGCGGAAAGGGTGGCAGCCACCGCTGCACATCAGCGAAATGTAGCTGGGATCTACCGTGCCCTGCATGTCCTCATCATGGCATTGCTGCCACAAGGCGTGGCGATGATGAATGCTGCTGCCCCCACACCATCCACATCTCCGCCCCCTGGTGTGTCAGTGCCTCCCAGTGCGGCAGGCGTATCCACTCCGGCACCTGATGTGTCACTGCCACACAGTGCGGCCGACAATCCTCCTCCGGCCCCTGATGTGTCAGTGGCACACAGTGCCGCAGCCGGTACTGCAACACCCACAGCTGGGGCAGGGCACACACCCGGGGACGAGGACGTGGATGGGACTGTGGTCAGGAGGGCCAGGCACTAGCATCCATTTCCGCCACCTTGCCTGTTTCTGCTTGGTGCCGCACATGGCCTCAAGACCTACCACTGACCCCCGATACACTCCGATGCACTCACCTTGGACAGCGACATGGACTACCACATCCTGTTTGATGACCAATGACACGGCGGACAGCCTGCGGACTGTACCCTTCCTCTTCCGCAGTACAGGTCATCCCCGGATGGACACTGGCTGGTCCTCCACGGGACCATATTGTGTAGTGTGCTCGGCATTGCCCTGTGCCGCTCCAGCTGCATGACTGCACTGGATGTGCAAATAAACATCCAGTGACGCACTGCTGTGTAATGTCTTACGTCATTCATGTATGGATGTGTGGATGAATGTGGGGACAGTGCCTTCCCTTGCGTCAATGATGTTCATCCTGTGGGATGCCAGTCAGAGGGTGCGACATTGCATTTTGTGTACCGGGTTCCGTGAACACTACAACAGGGACACACGCATCAGTCACTTCCTTGTCCAGACATGGACTGGACCACGCCCAGAGCCCACGAGTCATTGTTGCAAGCCCTGCGCTGGTCGGCCAGACCACTCCGCTAATGCCCCGAGGGGGGGCCCTCATTGCTACCCGTCGCAGCCGTACTCGCTGGTGGTGTGCAGGTCACTGGTCTAGTTGTCAGCATGTCACAGCCACTCCCTGAGGGCAGGTTTTCACACACACCACACCCATCCGGCACAGGCGTCACAGGCCATGTGACTCCGCCAATATAAGGGGCCGACGACGTCACATTCCCCTCTTCCGGTGGTGACTGGATGACGGCCGCTCCATGGTTCTCACTCATGTAGGGCCCATGAGTTGTTGCGCACAGGGTTAGTGGCACACGAGGCCTTGAGTAAGGCACAGGCTTACCACCACGTGGCGCAGACTGGGGTTGCACAGGGTTAGTGGCACCCGGGGCCTTGCGGACGGCACAGGCACCCCGCCATGGGACGGTGACTTTGGGTGCACTGTGTCAGTGGCACCTTGAGCTGCTGAGCGGGTGTGCAGCCTGCGATGATGCCCCGTCCCGGCGGTCCAGACAGCTCAGGTTTTGTGTGCCCTGCTGGACCACAGTGTAGGCCAGAGCCAGCGGGCAGCGCGGGCCTACCGCCACGTGGCGTCGCTTCCGGGATCCCAGAGTTGGTGGCACCCATTGGGCTGAGCGGGTGTGCAGCCTGCGATGGTGCCGGGTGCACTGGTATGTCCTCTGCCATGGAGTAATCAAGACCCAGCACCAAACGTGAGACCTGGTGGCCTGCGGAGCGGGGCTGCATGATGTGGAGGGTGCCATGTCCGCGGGCCCCGGGCTTGTGGCTTGCAGCGGGACGTGGTGGGACCTCCTGTCGACGCGCCGGTGGCGGAAGGTGAGCATTGAGGCCTGGGTGTGCATGGGCGGGCATGCTCCGATGGGCGACGGGAGGGGTTGGGGTGCCTCTGCCTGGGTGTGCATGGGCGGGCAGGCGATGTTGTCTTGTGCAAGTGTGTGTACTGTGCCAGTCATGTATCTGGGCTCTGTTTCAGCTGATGGCTCTGAATCAGATGTGTGACCTGGTGTCCTGCTATACATTCCGGCATGTGGTTGGAGACACACCGGTGGCAGCAGGTGAGCAGTGTGGCCTGGGTGCGCAGGGGCGGCACTCTTTCTCTCTCTCTCCCTCTCTTCCTCTCTCTCTCCTCTTCTCTCTCTCCCTCTCTTCCTTTCTCTCTCCTCTCCTCTTCTCTCTCTCCCTCTCTTCCTCTCTCTCTCCTCTTCTCTCTCTCTCTCCCTCCCTCTCTTCCTCTCTCTCTCCTTCGCTCTCTCTCTGTCCTCTGATGTGTGCAGGACACACCTTCTCATCATGTTTTTTGTCTTACAGGCTGTGACCTACGTATTGTCCCGAGGGGAGCGGCCATGTGTCTTCATTTCATTTCGTTGTTCATTTTAATAAAGTTTCATTTGTTGCTTCGAAAGTGAATGTGTGCTGGTCATTTCTGTGACGACACATCCATGTCACCAGTTGTGATTGTGCGGCATCAAGCGGAATATTTTGTACATGTTTAGGTGTGGCTGATGTGGCATGTCTTTGGTCGGGGGGGTGCCAGGGAGGGGTGATCCTGGGGATGGTGGTGGTGGGTGTTGTGGCCCTCTTGGGTGTCCGGGCCACATGATGGGTGGCTCCATGGCATCTGTTGCCTTTCCGATGTAGCCCTGGGCTGTGCTCCCTTTTGGTTTGCAGGCTGCCGTCCGACTTTACACCAGGTCAGAGCAGGTGTAGATTTCCTGGTGCTAACGCGCCTTATCGCCTGTTTTGTGTTTTTATCGTGGATGTGGCTGGTCGTTGTGAATGTTGAGGTGTGCTGTTGTCTCGGCTTTTGTCACGGGAACGCCTACTCTGCATCTCATTAGCGATATTTGCGGGGGTCCTCTGTGGCAATGTTTTTTGCGGCTGCTATCGCGGGTAAACTGGTGCTGTGGGCTGTTTACACCGGCTTGTGAATGAGGGGGTAAATTTATCACGAGTTTGGCTGCGATAAAGTGCCGTTAATTCGGCGATAGCTCCTTGTGAATATGCCCCTCAGTGTGGTGCTTGATGTGGAAAGGAAGAGCTTCTTGCACTAGTGTAGATCCGTTGAACTGGGGAGCCTTTGTGCTGTTCACTAAAGGTGATGAACATTCAACAGAGGGAGAATAAATAGTGACTTTTAGGAAACAGGCAATCATTTGTTTTTTAAAATGTTGTTTAGAAGTGTACATAATTGTGTTTTCAGCAATTAATTCTGTGTTCTTAAGTACAGTCGGTGGATATTCGGTGTACTCTTATTAGTACATTTTGCAATTCCTGCATAATTTAGCGCTGATTGTGTTTTGCAGCCTGTTTTCGATTTATAATTAGGTGAGACGTTCTTATGGTGTTAACTTGCTCTGCACAATGAAGTATGTATGACCTGACTTGAAATTCCTTGTTCATACTACCTGCGTGCCAAATGTAAACAGAGTACGATGACCTATTGGGGAAATTGTTACTTGAAATGGATTATAGGAGTATTTAAGAACTCCAGTTGAGCGATTATAGTTAATAAAACAAGGCAATACATCCACTGATCAACAAGCCTTGCAAAGGCAACAGATCTCACCTATGCGAGTTTTATAGGATTTCTCAATGATTTATAGCAATGTTGTACAGCACCACACCTGCTGTGCAGCGTAGCTGAAAGTGTAAAATAAAAGCAACACTGGATGCATCATAGTGCAATTTTTTATTTTTTATTTCAACCATGCTGCACAGACGCTAAGCAGCTGCACAGCATGGCTTATGTTGTATAACTGTGGTACTGCTGCGCAGCATGGTTGAAAGTAAAAAAAGTGATATTAAGACGACAACATTGACCACGTCATAGTACTTTTTTATTTTTTACTTTTAGCTATTGGACAAGGTTTAGAATTTGATTCTGGCCCTGTGAGACGGCAAGTTAGCTCACAGAAGGGCCAGAGTGACCCCTCTGTTAATATTTAGCAGAAAGGCACCATGGCTCCACAAGTGTGAATCCACTTCAGTAGGGTAGCGTTAAAACAACATTGGCCAATGCACCGTAATAAGAGGGGGCTTGACAGGTCCTTGCTCCGATAAAGAGTGCTTATTGCTTTACATACGTGCTGCACGCACACGTATCGAAGCTTGCGTCAGCGATCTTTTATTCAATTCTGTGCTTTACCATCATGGAATAAGGACCAGTGTGTTACCGAGCACAAGATGTGAGGCAGGGCTCCCCTTTAAATGTGCATTGGTGCGAGAGACCTTTCCCTGCTGCTGCCTGTGCTGTACATCTGTTTGAGTGTGAAGCTTACATTTCCGCAGAGTGCTTTGAAGATGTTCTGTGTATGAGGGGAGCTTGAGCTGCGGCTGCCTGAGCTGTACATCTGTTTGAGTGTGAAGCTTACATTTCCTCAGAGTGCTTTGAAGATGTTCTGTGTATGAGGGGAGCTTGAGCTGCGGCTGCCTGTGCTGTACATCTGTTTGAGTGTGAAGCTTACATTTCCTCAGAGTGCTTTGAAGATGTTCTGTGTATGAGGGGAGCTTGAGCTGCGGCTGCCTGTGCTGTACATCTGTTTGAGTGTGAAGCTTACATTTCCTCAGAGTGCTTTGAAGATGTTCTGTGTATGAGGGGAGCTTGAGCTGCTGCTGCCTGCTGTACATCTGTTTGAGTGTGAAGCTTACATTTCCGCAGAGTGCTTTGAAGATGTTCTGTGTATGAGGGGAGCTTGAGCTGCGGCTGCCTGAGCTGTACATCTGTTTGAGTGTGAAGCTTACATTTCCTCAGAGTGCTTTGAAGATGTTCTGTGTATGAAGGGAGCTTGAGCTGCGGCTGCCTGTGCTGTACATCTGTTTGAGTGTGAAGCTTACATTTCCTCAGAGTGCTTTGAAGATGTTCTGTGTATGAGGGGAGCTTGAGCTGCGGCTGCCTGTGCTGTACATCTGTTTGAGTGTGAAGCTTACATTTCCGCAGAGTGCTTTGAAGATGTTCTGTGTATGAGGGGAGCTTGAGCTGCGGCTGCCTGAGCTGTACATCTGTTTGAGTGTGAAGCTTACATTTCCTCAGAGTGCTTTGAAGATGTTCTGTGTATGAGGGGAGCTTGAGCTGCGGCTGCCTGTGCTGTACATCTGTTTGAGTGTGAAGCTTACATTTCCTCAGAGTGCTTTGAAGATGTTCTGTGTATGAGGGGAGCTTGAGCTGCGGCTGCCTGTGCTGTACATCTGTTTGAGTGTGAAGCTTACATTTCCTCAGAGTGCTTTGAAGATGTTCTGTGTATGAGGGAGCTTGAGCTGCTGCTGCCTGCTGTACATCTGTTTGAGTGTGAAGCTTACATTTCCGCAGAGTGCTTTGAAGATGTTCTGTGTATGAGGGGAGCTTGAGCTGCGGCTGCCTGAGCTGTACATCTGTTTGAGTGTGAAGCTTACATTTCCTCAGAGTGCTTTGAAGATGTTCTGTGTATGAAGGGAGCTTGAGCTGCGGCTGCCTGTGCTGTACATCTGTTTGAGTGTGAAGCTTACATTTCCTCAGAGTGCTTTGAAGATGTTCTGTGTATGAGGGGAGCTTGAGCTGCGGCTGCCTGTGCTGTACATCTGTTTGAGTGTGAAGCTTACATTTCCTCAGAGTGCTTTGAAGATGTTCTGTGTATGAGGGGAGCTTGAGCTGCGGCTGCCTGTGCTGTACATCTGTTTGAGTGTGAAGCTTACATTTCCTCAGAGTGCTTTGAAGATGTTCTGTGTATGAGGGGAGCTTGAGCTGCGGCTGCCTGTGCTGTACATCTGTTTGAGTGTGAAGCTTACATTTCCTCAGAGTGCTTTGAAGATGTTCTGTGTATGAGGGGAGCTTGAGCTGCGGCTGCCTGTGCTGTACATCTGTTTGAGTGTGAAGCTTACATTTCCTCAGAGTGCTTTGAAGATGTTCTGTGTATGAGGGGAGCTTGAGCTGCGGCTGCCCGCTGTACATCTGTTTGAGTGTGAAGCTTACATTTCCTCAGAGTGCTTTGAAGATGTTCTGTGTATGAGGGGAGCTTGAGCTGCGGCTGCCTGTGCTGTACATCTGTTTGAGTGTGAAGCTTACATTTCCGCAGAGTGCTTTGAAGATCTTCTGTGTATGAGGGGAGCTTGAGCTGCTGCTGCCTGTGCTGTACTTTTACTCCGCGTGAAGGAAGATTGGACTGCTGCTGCATATGTAGTGTGTATATGTGATGGAGACCAACACTGAAACTGACCCTACTTTAGTTGTGTTATTTGTGCTATGTGCGCGCATGTGTGTGTGTGTCAGGGAAGATTATCATGCAGTTACCTGCGCTGTATCAAGATTTCCATGCAGCTGCCTATGCTGCACAACATGTGTGTGTGGAAGAGAGGGAAGCTTTCATTACTGCTTCCAATGCAAGCCCGAAGGAAGAATTAACTGCTGGTGGTGGCCAAGATACACCTGCTCTATGAGTTTTAGTGAAGCATGACAATGCCTTTTCACTCCACAAAAGCAAAAATATTTGGCTTTGCTAATGCCTGTTTAGTTCTATTGACAATTTGGCAGCCAAGTCCTGGATTTTCTGCAGTCTTCAAGTTGTACTGCAGGAGGCTGTAATGGAATATTTGCTTAGTCTCCACCAAGATGGTGCCAACCGTGGAGGCATAGAGTTCCAGTACTAGGTACAAAAGGGGTTGCCTGAGATCTCTTTAGTTGCAAAGTAGCATTGGGAGCTGCCAGGCAGCACAAGTTCTGAGCCAACTAGATCACGTCTGATCTGCACTGTCCTACTGCAGCAAAAGAGAGTGGTGTGGGTGAGAGAGAGCTGTGGGAAAGCCAAGAGGAGAGAAGAGGAAAAGGCAGCCTCTGCGAGCAAGGTCACCTGTTCGGAGTTGAGCCATTTGCAGGAGTGAGACTTGTGTTAGCAGAGGCACTGTAAGTAAAACGAGGAGTCCAGATGGAGAAAGGATGACGTTACCTATGTGTGCGTCAGCTTGTAGGAAGGTGGCCACACATGGGTGAGTGGATGGCTGGGGGCTCGGGAGCCCACAGATTTGACAGGCTGACCATTGGAGGAGGTGTTAGGGAATAGGCTTCCCTCGTGAGATAGGCATCCCTATTCATATGGTAAGTGGTCCTTTGTGGACATCATCATTTGGACAACCATCAAACACATATAGATAATAAAGTAAAAAAACAGTGATAAGTCAGCAAAATGTGAAACCTCGGTGAAGATGCAAAAATCCAGACATGGACAAGCAATAAACAAATTGCTATCCAACTAAACCCTAAAAGGGAGTTTGGATCAGAAATTAATATAGCCAGGGAGTCGCCATTGTCCCATGAGTACTTACCATAACCTAATCAACATCAATGTCAAAAATAATGTCATGAGACCTTTTCTTATTTCTTTGGGTTATACAATATATATTCAATACATTGAATGCTAAATAAAACAAGCATTGGAAATGCAATAGGTCTCTTATTTGTTTAAGTTAGAGCGATTGGCTTTGCTAATGGTATTGTATTTTAGCTATGTGTTATTGAGTGTATGTATGTGATATATTGTGGAATTATGTTGTTTGGATTGTAATTGTTAGCTGTGTAGCAGTTTAAAGCATAGCGTTAGGAGTAGAAGAGCAGTGTTTAAGATTTGGGAAGGAGAGTGAGGAGGAGAAGAACAGCATGAGGGACAATGAAGGAAAGTGAGGAGGAGAGTAGCATGAGGCCGAAGAAAGGGGAGTGAGGAGAGCAGTATGAGGGAGAAGGAAGACAGTGAAAGGAGAGTGAGGAGGAGAAGAGCAGTGTGAGGCAGAAGGAAGGAAAGTGATTAGAGCAGCATTAGGCTTAAGGAAGTAGAGAGGTGTAGAAGATCAGTGTGAGGGAGATGGTAGGAGAGTGAGAAGGATAAGAGCAGTGTGATGCAAAAAGCCCACAACAGTAAGCGCACATTCGCAACTGAAAAGCACAACCTCTACGTGCCCCAAACTGCAGCCAGATAGAATACCATAATAAATACAGCAAATTTGGCGAGAAAAAAAAGGCTACCTTTAGTTCCTCATCACACTCTGGTCTCATCTAGACCACACACAAAACACCGTTCTATGGGCAGCACCTCACATTAGAGATGGTCCTGCTGCAAGAAAATTGCTCCGTTTAAACTGCACCATTGCTTGCGCATGCGCGCTGAAGGACACCGTTTAGCATAAACAATAACGCAAACCAATGGAATTAATGGGCGGAGCCTAAACTCCACTTCTGAAAGTAAATCAGTGACTTCTTACGTAGTGGAAGTCCAAAGTTACAATGCTCCTTCATCAAAATGTTTCCAGTTTAGCGCTACAATGCAACAAATATGTGAGTAGACGCAGAGCGCTAGAGTCTTTCGCAGGGCTCACACACTGCAACAGTCTCAAGGCCCCACCTTGATGTGAATGGAGACCGACGCCTGGGAAGCACCATTATCACACATCACAAGATGTCCCGAGGCAGTCTGGCATTTTCAGAAAGGGACAAATCCTCGTCTAGCATATAAATCATTTATATGAACAAAGTGATCCGGATTCCAATTCGGCGTTCCGGACTTTTCCAAATTAACGAGTAGTTCTGAGCAAACCACTTTTCTTACTGTGTCCCATGGCATGGATATCGGTAAATTAAATATGAAATTAATGTGTAAAGCACCTGGCTAGTTCTCCACTAATTATGCGTCAGCCTCTCCTTATCATACTCTGGTTTCATCTAGACCACACACAAAACACCGTTCTATGGGCAGCACCTCATATTAGAGATGCTCCTGCTGCAATAAAATTGCTCCGTCTAAACTGAACCATTGCTTCTCTGCGCTAGATCCGCTATATATTGAAAACCTAAACAAATAAAGACAAACACTTAACAGGATAAAGCACACACAAGCTGCTTGCGACAATCGGCCTTCAATTACAAAAGCTAACGTAAGTTTTACGCCGTAATGCATTTTACTTTACAGTTTTCAGAGTCGAAGCCACGCGCCGCTAATCCTGTGGTTACGCCGGGTAGGCCAGAGCTCGGAGGCCCAGTGAAGATACTAGCCCACGCTTGCAATGCTCCCTGGGCAGCTCACTACTCTCTGCAGGGACCCGTAGTCCGCCAGTCACTTACCAGCAGCAGCAGACAGAAGCATTGCGAGGCCCAGAAACTGCAGGTGGCCATGGCACGATCCAAGTGGTGGCAGAGTTCATGCCAGACTATTGGCAGCGCCTGCCTCGCAGCAGCACCAGGCGAGAAGAGCAGAGCGAGACGGACGGACCTTCCCAGACGCTCTCCGGAGACAAGTGCCGGCCGCAACCTGCGTACGTGTTAAAAAAGTGCCGTCACCTGGGCCTTCTCTCTCTAAAATAAACGAGCGCGATGACCCTGAAGTGGGCGCCGCGCTCAATCTTAAAGTTATAAAAAATAAATAAATAAACCGAGCGCGGTGTCCCTGAAGCGGGCGCCGCGCTGAGTCTTAAAGTTAAAAAAATAAAATAAAATACCGAGCGACAAACGTAACACAATGCTAAACGCACATCCCACATGCCAGTAATGGTAAACAAAAAAGTGGCAAGAGTAATTATAAAACAGACCGTCTCACGCCGCCAGTAAAAGATCCAGTCCGGGTGGGCGGGGCTAAAAGCGGACAAGGCGGTAAGCAGGAGGGACTAAAAAGCCTCAGTTACAATAAAAAGAAACGGTTTACCATAACGAGTGATGCAAACCAATCAAAATAACGGGCGGAGTCGAGACACCACTTCTGAAAGTGTATTGATTACAAGAAGCCCTCACAGAGCGTGCAGCGCATGCGCTGCAACGCCAGATGAGACCTAAAAAAGGTTAAGCATGACATTACATACAATACATACATCCTGATAATCGCTGCAAAAGGAAAAAAACTAAATCGCTATCACTGTTTTCCCATCACCCAACCCCTTTTACCTCATGCACCCCCTTGGGCACCCTGCTCTGGAGATGGTGGGTGGGGAAAACTCTCTTGCCCGTTTGGCTCCCGGCAGGGCAAGGAGATGGGAGGGGGCCCACCAGCAGCGCGTGATTGTTTTGGGGGTGGGCATCAGGGGGAGAGAAGCAACCGTCTGATAGAGAAGTGGGAGCCATGGTGAAACCATCAGTTAGACACCTAATTATGGTGAAAACTACCTTGACAATTGAATCATATCTTTGCTATGCAATGTCTAACTTTCAACAGAATCTTTTTCATTACTTATTATTAATACCGAAGGGGTGGGTAAAAGACTCACATATTGGCCCTTGTCCATGCAACAAGGTCTCACGACAAGACACGTTGCACTTGATCAGGTTTTGTCCTGTGTATAGCACTTTATGAAATTATTTTATTCATCCTTTACTAAAGGTGTTAAATTTTAAACAGGTTAGACCTGCACTTTTATACCTCTGAGTGCCTGACAATTAGAAGATTTATGATTCTGTTGCCTGTTTGCATGTGGGAGCATTTAGAGCAAGAAGTTTATTAGTAGGCAGGTGGGATGTTTTTTTGCTGTATCTTTTTTGGTTTGTATCTTTTTAAAACAAATAAAGAAATATTGTTTGATTGACTGACAGATCTCCAACAGCCATGTAAGGATTCACTCAGTATGAGAAACTGAAGAATAAGTGTAAACATTTATAAAGCACTCAGTGCAGTCCAACTCAGAATTGGACATGGTCTTCTTACTATCAAGTAGAGGAGTACGGTCTCCAACAGTTACTCAAGAGGCGTTCTACTAAATTATTTTCCGATTGTCAACAATAGTGTTAATTTGCAAATAGCAAGGGAGACATTGGGAAGAGTTTCCTATGGATGTGGCCTAAGTAGTTGACTAAGGCATTCCCAGTAAACATTCATTGACTGGGCTTAGTTCTCTTATGGGGTGTGATACATTTTGATACTGCCTATGCAAATGGACGAATTTTATCTATATGCAAACTCTTGAAAACTACAGAAGTTTCTCCAGTGATATGGTCCCTTTTTTGCCAGAAAATTCTTCAGCCAACAGTCAATCCCTGAGTTTTTTCAAACAAAATGTGTTGCTGAAAAAATTATCAAAAAATCAGTTTGTGGGGGCTTTGTCCTGCAAAACGTATTTTGTTTACTTTTCTTTCACTGCATTTTACAAAAATGAAACTTTATTCATACGTAATTTTCACGAACTTTCTGGAAGCTACTCCCAAGACTTTGCACACCCCTCATGCTCTTCTGCAGATTTTTTTATTTAATGCGATTTTATATAGCGCGAACATTACCCGAAGGTGTCAGAGCGCTTTACAAAAGAACCAGTTGCGTTACATAAGGACTTTGGATTACATGAGTTACATAAGAGATACAAACAGAAAAAATTGCAAATGTACAAGTTGTAAAGTCACTCAAGGAAGAGATACAAACAGATAAATTCTAAGGGCCCGATTCACAGAACTAACTTAAGACAAAATCCTAAACTTACTACCATTTTGGTATTCACAGAAGGTACTTACTCATTTTGGTATTCACAGAAGGCACTTACTTACTCATTTTGAGTAACTTACTCATTTTGCGTAACTTACTCATTTTGTGTAACTTACTCATTTTGGTATTCACAGAAGGCACTTACTCATTGATGAGTAAGTGCCTTCTGTGAATACCAAAATGAGTAAGTTACATAAATAGGTAAGTTACTCATAATGAGTAAGTTACTCATTTTGTATTCACAGAAGGCACTTACTCATTGATGAGTAAGTGCCTTCTGTGAATACCAAAATGAGTAAGTTACACAAAATGAGTAAGTTACTCACAATGAGTAAGTTACTCAAAATGAGTAAGTAAGTGCCTTCTGTGAATACCAAAATGAGTAAGTGCCTTCTGTGAATACCAAAATGGTAGTAAGTTTAGGATTTTGTCTTAAGTTAGTTCTGTGAATCGGGCCCAAGAATCACATAGGAATGGTAGTAAGTACAAAGGTCTACTACATATACTAGTGGTTAGAGTTATATATATACAAATTGAAAATTCACTCAGGATTACATTTTAACAGTGATTAGGCTTGGACAATTATATATTACATATTTACAAAGCAGGAAATTCTTGCCATCGTTCAGCCAGGTGTTCAGGTAGTGTTGCACTCAAGGGTGGTGGTCTCGGGTCTGGAGGGATCCCCGAGTTGGAGATGTCCATAGGGGTAGAAGGCCGGATGGTGGTGGGGGAAGCAGCATGCTGGAGGTCAGGCGGCATACCCAGGGCACTTTCCTTGGACTCGTTCTCCGCACGCAGTGTTTGGCTGAGAGTCGGAGCGCAGCCGCCATGTCAGGGTCAGGCACAATGGTCAGGCAGTTCATCGCTAGCTCGCGGTGGCACACTTAAGTCCCAAATTTACTAAAACTTTAACAGACTGTGGCAAAGCTAGCGTTTCCGAAACTGGGCCCCACTAAGTAATGATCACGGAAACTGGATAAGTTCACCGCTGTAAGAAGGTGGAATCTGACTGCATGGTTACCCCCACTTTTTTCCTGGTGTTTTGCTGGTTTTTGACTAGTCTGACTGGGATCCTGCTAATCAGGACCCCAGTTTATCTGCTTTCTCCTTAAATTGGTTGTGAATGTACTTTAGGTACACTCCAGATTGGATACTGGGGTACCCTTATCAGTCCCTAGTATATGGTATACCATGTACCCAGGCCATAGGTACCCCAGAGGCCTCCCAGGGGCTGCAGAATGTATTATGCCACCCCTGAGAGACCATTCAAACTGACACCATAGGTCTGCTACTGCAGCCTGTGTAAGGTGGTGCATGCACCCCTTACTTAGATATAGGTTCACTATATCTATTCTAAATCACTGCACATAAAAACCTATCAGTCACCCCTATGGCAGGCCTTATCAATCCTGAAGGCAGGGTGCTGGGTTTTGTGTGAGAGGGTGCCCCTGCATGAGCAGAGCCACTCTGCAGCCTTCGGAATCTATTCTCCGGGGTTGTCTGTGATGCAGCCAACCATATATACTTAAGTGCATTATAACCTCGCGGTAAATGCTAACTTTAAAACAGCTGCTTAGAAACATGTCGTGTTTGGTGTCAAACACCTTGGAATCATACCTCCACACCAGTAACTGGTGTGGGAGGTATGATTCCTCCCTTGTAGTACCACTACTATGGGGCACCGGTCTACCCGGTACCAGCTTTCTCGACCTGGGCATCACAAAATGGATGCTGCCAGACACAGACACGAGTCTGCCCTCCTGCTGCTGAGCCAAGCTCGAGCAGAGGAAGGCCTGACAATAGGTTTCCTGTCACAGGGAGGTGTGACAACCTCCCAGACAGGCTTTAGTGTATTGGGGCAGGGTGGGGGCACTCTAAGAGTGCCAGAAAGTCTGCCCTGGGGGCACATTTGGTGTCCCCATGCATAGTCCAGCTCAAACCGGTAGCAGGAGCCATTTGCTCCTGCTCTGGCGCGAAACTGGACAAAGGACATGGGTGTAGCCACCCCTCTGTCCTGACCCTCCCATAGGTGGGTCCCCAGAGTTTGTCCCACCCCTTCCTTGGGTATAAAGTAGGAACCCTGACTACAGGACTTTAGATTTTACCTGGACTAAACTCTGCTACAGAAACCAAGTACCTTCGACGATCTACACTATGCTGGATGACTGAAGAATCTCCCTTGGAGTAAAGGAGTTACTCCCCTGCAGCAGCAGGCACTGAAATGCAACTGACCGGTTGCATCTCTAGAGCTCCTGCAGACTCCGAAGATTTCTGCAACCCAGGAGGTGGGTTCCCTAAGGTCCCCGAGGTCGATCTACCCTCTCAGCGATTCTGTGACTAGTATCCCTCGTGGGGGCCATGCAACCTGCCCCCCTGTGTACCGCGTCATTTTGCAAGTGCACCCACTTCACGACAATTCCTGAAGCTGTGCATTGGACCACGTGTGGTCCCCACTCTGAGCAGCATTCACACCGAAGATTGCTGGCCTCCACTCCACGAGTGCTCTGTGGGCCCGTACTTCGTGTTTTTGCTTGACGTCCCTTTGCGATCCCTGGTCCGTTGACCTGTGGGTCCTAACGAGGGTCACTCTTCTAATTTTTGGGCTTCCCTGGTTGCTCCAGACGTGCCCTGACTCTCTATTGCTTGGAGAGTCCCCAGGACCTTGCTGGTCCTCACCGTAGCTGTTTCCTCTGCCTGCGTGGGTTGCCGTTGCCAAGGCTTGTTGGTGCTCCAGCCGGACACTGACCCCTCAGTCATCGACATCCTCCGTGGGACAGCTCACCTCCAGACTTTGGTTGTCATCGACGTCTCCTGGTCCCCGTGGCTGCAGAGTCAAGCATCCTATCTTCGCACCTGAGGCACCTGACATCGGTGGGCATTCAACTGCTCCGCTCCTGGTCACGTGAAGTGACCCAGACTTTGTCCCCTCTGCTTTCAGGTTCTTCTCACCATGGATCCAGGCTTGGATTCCACCGGACACTTTTCTTCTCCACGGCAGCAGCACTTCTTCGCATCACGCCATTGAAAACGACGAGGGTTTCCGACACCACTTGACCCCTATGCACCCGGCTCCTCTGGGATAGGTAACACAGGTACCACGGTACTCACAAGGGTGCTGGCCTTGGAACCTTATATGTTCCAAAGGGTTTGCTTGAAGTCCTCTCCGAAGTGTCCTTAACTTTTAATTTTCCAAACGCGACTTTCCCATAGAGTTGTACGGAGCTTGCGTCTGTGTTCGCACACTGCACCCGTCCTCCGTGGGTCCCCTGTGTCACTACTTTGGGTGGTTCCGTGGGGTCCCAGCGATTCTACGTGCTCTAGGCACTGTGTCTAGTGAAGTCGTGGTTGTTATACCACTTTCTTAGTATATGGTTCGGTCTCCCCCTTGAGCCCGCTGTGTATTGTGCTATTTACTGTCGTTCTATTGATTTAATATTGTGTACTGTGTGCTCTAATCTCATAAAGAGGTTAGTAGAGAGTGTTTAGTAATAAATACAAATATTTTATATATCTCTTGTGTGGTTCTCCTTTCATTTGGTCATTCAGGAGGTTCTGATCTGGTAAAACAAGCTGCTTTACATTCCTTCGAGACTTAGCCTGAAGGCTGCTCTCCACAGCTACCACTAGGATAGCTTTCTATAAAGGTTGTCTTTAACCTAATCATCATAAGGGTCGTTTGGACTGGTGCAAGGTGCCCACTTTAATTAGTGGACAGCATATACCAGGCCAACTTCTCACAACCGCCCTCAGATCTCCGGGTCCAGGCCTCAATCCGTCCACTAACTCCTTACTGTCCGGGGTGCGCCAGCTATACGCCCGAGGTCACCGCGCCGGTCGCGCCGGCCTCTCCTCTTCCCCCGCGGCCCCTCTGAACTCGGCCACAGTGTCCTCGCAGGTCTCAGGCCTCGCGGCACACTCCATGGCCGTCGTTCACTTTTGAGGCGCCATCTTGAGGGTGCTCAACCTCCGCCGGCTCCCGTGGCAGAGCTTGTCCCCGTCGTACCTGTGGGTGCTTGAGCCGTCCGATGCAGCCCTGCTTCGTCAGTGGAGTTACCGGGCCAATTTCAGCCCGCTCCCCGGTCCCGGCCGCCAGTAATTCACGTTGATAGACTCGGGCCGGCGCGGAGCTCCGGGCTCACGCGTCCACTCATCCTGAGGCTCCTCCTCCTGCCCAGCTGTGGTACTCCAGGCGCTACACTGGCGTTGCAGGAGCCCCCGGCATGCCACCTTACCCCGGGCTCCCGCTGTCCGCCTGGCTCTCCTCTCCCGGGCCTCCTTGGCCCCCTAGCTGCAAGTACCCCTGCTCTGCCTTCGAGAAGGCGCTACCGGAGATGAACCATTCTCCTTCTTAGCCAGGGTGAAGCACCACGCATTTTGTGCATATGTATGCAGTCTTGAAAACAATATGCCTTTGTACTTGTCGTCAGTGTAGGTTTTTGCTTGCTCTCAAGACAGAAACCCTTGTTTTAGAGATTCTTTTTACGTATTCTGAACAATCTTCCAGAAGCACTTTGCGCCTAATACAGCTTGCTATTAGGGCTTCAGGGAGAAACACATGAACCTTTTGCAATAGCCAGGGCCACTGGAATTATTCGATTTTGCAGACGCTGCTTTTCCTGCACAATTATGGATTTGCGCACTAGCCAAATAATTCATCATGTGCTGCATAATCTGCAGATTTAACCCCCAAAAAAATTGTGTCTAGCTCAAGCGGATCAAAAGTTACTAAAAAGGCAGCAATACTTTGCGAAGGTTTCCTAGTCAAAAGTTTGTTACCTATAGCTATATTTGGGGGTTATGCTGGTATTAATGAGATAAAATCTTTGCCCAGACAATGTTAGCATGTGTAAAAATGACAAAATGATAAAGTAATACTATCATAAAATGAGTCATATTATGCAACATAATTTGCTGCTTCTTGCCGCAGAATGCTGGTTTTCATCAGCATAAGACAGTACTTTCTAGGAAAGGTACTTTACTAGTGATGGAACTAAATCCAACTTTAGACAGATTGAGTCACACTTACTATAGGGATTTGTTGATGATGCTGTGATCAGAGGAATAATGATGCGTGACATGGTTCTTTAATGCACAGATCGATACTATATTGTTTTTTTAATTGGTTGCCCTGAGTAAATGTAGCCTTACTCTGGCATCTCACAAGGCACTGCTTTTGAAAAGTGGCCCCTAGTCTTGAATGGTGTGGGTCTCAGATGTAAGCAGGGCCAGGTATACACAGTAAACTGGACAAAGTAGAGGTTGCACAGAGCATGAAAGAGGTCGTGCAGTAGTGAATGAATGGAGGGTATGGATGAAGTTGTGCAGATCATAGTTCTGGCCGGTCAGAGCCAGAGTGAGGAATGACAGTTGCTTGTGGTATGTTGCACGTCGAATAAAACAAGCACTGGCAAAGCCAACAGATCTCGCCTTTGGTACCTACTGCCTTTGCAAATAGTTTTTAGCTATTCAGCACACCATCTCTGAGGCTGTGCAGCATGACTACAGATTATTTTTAAAAAGCCTTTGACGCAGCCAGCCACGTCATTGTGTAGGTGTGCACACCACACTTTTGCGTGCCTATAAAATGTTGCACTGATTTCTTTTCTTTGCACTCACTAATTCAAGTTGTTTCAATAACTAAAAAGGGGAGAAAAAAACACGCAGATTTTTTTTTATTGAAGCTGTGGGTGTGGAAGCAACACATTGGAGGGTAGGCAGCAACATGGGGCAGAAGCCACACAGGGGCATGGGTGGGGGTTAGCAATATGGAAGGTGCAGGTGAGGGGAAAGCAGATGACAGAGCAAGAGAGCAAAGTGGAGCACTGGGTGGGAGCAAACTGGTGAAAAAGAGGAATGTGAAGCAGGCAGGGGGAGAAGGATATGAGCGAGAATGCAACATGAGTTTGGGGAGTACACAATGGCGAAGGCAACAGGGAGGAGGGCGGGCAGCAACATACGAGTGACAGACAGCAACACAGAGTGCAGGGGGGGAAGTATACAAAATAGACCGTTGGAAAACGCATGCACTCCCATTGAGTGCTTAACCCAAAAGAAAAGAGAAGTGCTTTTATAGCAAACAGTGAAGCATAAAAGCCAGCCAGGCAAAAGAGATGGTATAGAAGCAATGTTTCATGGGAGGGTCAAAAACAAGGTTAACAAGATGGGGCATTAAAAAAGAGCAGGCAAATACGAGTGACAAGAAACCCAACCAATGGTAAGCAATGGGTGAGCTCCATGCCTCTGTAAGTTCTTGGTAACCCCACAATATTCCTTGCAACAGACAGAGTGTGCGCTAAAAGGCACAACTTAAATTGCAGTAGGCCATTTTTAGTGCCATTTTAACTGCCTTTTTGTTGGAGGCTTCTAAATGTGCAGGGACAAGGAGCCTGGTGCCACTCAATATGTGTCCTTGGGTAGATGTAAGTTTATATATAGTCTATTCCAGTAGGAGAATAGATAGTTCTTCTAGGAGATCTTTTCTTTTGGTGTATTTGTCCTCATAAATCCACTTACTGCAGTCCTGCTGTTGGTTTTCAAGTGTCTCCAAGAGTCACCCATAAGTCACTCCTGGCTAGATGTTATTTTATATGTTTTATATATAGCGCATTCTCTCTACGTTCTTAGCCTCTTAGCGCTTTAAGTGCAGAGCATCTCTACTCACTTGATGACATTCAGTTAACACCCTTCAACACTTTTACCTTGCAGGGTTTCTGGCTGGGCATAGCTGTGGAAGAGTCAGAGGGATTGGAGCAAAGCTAGATTATATCAAACACCTTCCTTGATACACAATTACATTTACAAGTTGGCTAAGAGAGACAGTTTTGAAAGCAATATAGGGGCTTATTCACAAGCCCCTTGTGCTGCTGGTGCGTCACTTTTAACATGGGAAAAAGTGACGCAAGGGGTTTGTAAATAAACCCAATAGTATTTACTGTTCTATTAAAAGGCAACTGTTTTACCCGTGAAAGTGATTAAAATGTGCACAGAACAACAAGAGATAGAAACAGCTGAATCATATGATGTATCCCGTCTTGAAGGTAGACAAGGAAAATATAAAGTCTCCTGAATTAAGAATATATGCACTGTATTGCAAGTCAATGTGACAAATTTATAATAATACAGATTATC
The DNA here is from genome assembly GCA_963921515.1 of Calotriton arnoldi. Lineage (NCBI taxonomy): Eukaryota > Metazoa > Chordata > Amphibia > Caudata > Salamandridae > Calotriton > Calotriton arnoldi. The sequence continues at coordinate 3,694,033 of CAWUFW010000039.1, forward strand.
TATGTTGCACACACACAACTGTAATTATATCTTAGCCCTTAATAATAAGTCTTTATCACGACCCAACTCAAAGGTGCTTACTTTATCTCCTTCGGAAGAATGACATTTTGAGTTTGTAGGAAGCTGGCTCTGTATATACTATACCAAAATGAGGTATAGTGTGCACAGAGTCCAGTGGATCCCAATGGTAGGCAGAGGTAAAACTTGATAGCACCTTACTCTCTATTTGTGGTGGTGTGGGCAAGCAGTAAGGCTTTATCAGAGGGTAGTGTTAAGCATTTGTTGTACACACTCAGGCAGCAAATGATGTCACACACTCAAAGACTGAACTCAGACCAATTTGTTTGTATCAAAAATATTATTTAGTTATTTTATTTCTAGAACCAAGCCAGGCCTGGTGCAGGTAAGTGAAATAAATGCTTTGCAAAATCTTATGCAGTGTTTTACAACTGGATGCAGGTTCAAATGCAGTTGGTTGAAATACAGGTAAGTCAATAAGTCGAAATTACTTTTCAGAATACTTTGTACGTTATTTTTTAGATTACTTTTCAAGTTACTTTCTCTACTCAATGTGATATGCCTAGATATCACATCAGGACATTTCCTAGAGAAAAGGTAAGTAAATCAGTTTTTGTACATTTGCAGTTTTTCAGTGTTTCATACAAACCAACTCCACAGTTAAAACAATTTTCAAGGAAAAACAGTCAATGTATTCCTATGAAGAGAAATGAAGATAACGGTTTGCAGGTAAGTTTAAGTTTGTGGTAGTTGGTATTCTGGGGTTAGAACCAGGGTTCCCCCAGGGTCGAGGATGCACTCTTAGAACACCCTCAGCGGCACTAGGGCAGCCGGGTGCAGAGTGCTGAGGCCCAATGTTATCCAATGGGGGAAAAGGGGCCTCCGGTTGTTAGCTCCTCACGAGCAGGCCACAAGGTTGTGGGAGCAAAGCTCCTGGTGTTAGGCTCAGGGCAAAGGGGGATCCGAGTTAGCACCCAAAGTACACCCGCAGCGGCGCAGGGGCGGCTGGGTTAGGGTGACCAGACGTCCCGGTTTTCCCCGGATGGTCCCTGTTTTCGGAGCAGTGTCCCTGTGTCCCGACACTTTGCTCCTAGTTACAGAAATGTCCCGGTTTTTGTGCAGTGTCCGGGTTAAACGGAGAAATGTCCCGGTTTTTAAATAGTGTCTCGCACTGAAACACTATTTAAAAACCGGGACATTTCTCTGCTTACTTAGCACAGGTGCTGAGACGGGTCTCTATTGGGATGTCCATTTTTGCCCTCAGGATGAAAAAACAATCTTACTGCTGCAGCAATACCACCCTTCACTGCCTTCAAAGAGACCCGTTATAGTTCTTTCACAGTCTCATCATCCCAGAACTGAAGCATTTTCAATGTTATGTACAACGAAGCCCAAGTTTGTTGCTTATTATGCTTATTTATCTTATGCAGCTAAGAACAACTGACAAAGCGAATAGTCCTGGCTTGTTGTAGGTGTAATGTTACATGCATAGCTGCCAAGGTTTCAGATTTCTATGTGTGACATTTTCATAATTTCAGAATAATTATGAGTGACATTTTAACGACTATGAGTGGCACTTTCTTGCGAGCAAAATCAAGATATTAAAACGAGGGAAACTTATAAATATCAGATATGACACCCATTTGAGCAACTAGAACTCTACGTTAGCAGCGTAAGAAATAATGGTTAAACAACTTTCATTTATACTCATGTCTAAGTAAATATACTTAGGATCGTACAAATATCAGGAAACTCCCTTGCAACATATTAAATCAAGGCTCTCTCTGCACACTAAGTCAGGAGCTGTTTTTTATTTTTTTGTGGTTGTTTGTTTTTTGAGGCTTGTACCTTCAGCCTTTTCTGACTTATACTGGACCATCTGGTTCCTCCCTCGTAATTAATGATGCTGCGCAGAGAGCATCACTCAGTCCAGGGCCTCTCTTCAAGGTGGGACTCAGCCCAAACAGGATGTGCGAGGCCCTGCTAACAACTCTCTGGTGGCTACTGTTGTTGGATAGGCCAGCAGAGAAACAACATAAAGATTGCCAGCCTTTGCGGTGCCCCCCTCCTTCCCAGCAAACTGAAGTCAGGAGAACATCAGGACTCGGGGCCACTCTCTGACGTCATGTGAGTGACCCGGCCCAACAGGGAACCTATGTCAGAGAGGCCCCAACAACATAAAACACACTTCACGCGGCGCCAGTCTTGCAACCCATTTCACCGTTTTGAGTAACACCGCAGGCGCTGCAGCTGCCTGATCGCGCGCTGCCATTGGCACCCAGGCTTAAAACTTAAACTTACTTGGGCTGTAACACACTCTGCCAAGGCTGGCCAGGCTGCAGGCACTGGCAGGCTCAGGCCGCGAGCCACTGCGTGCCCCGGCAATTCAGGTTTGCTGCTCAATCCGCGCCTCCAGTCCGTGTTGTCCAGGCTGTGCAGTGAGTCATACTTTGCAATCCACAGGGAGCCATAAGTGTCACCAAGTAAGGATATCACACCGTGCAATTAGCGGGTCACCCGGGTGACGGTCACTGAAACCTCGACGTCCCTCTCGGCTAAGTCTGTGTCACACATATGATTTGCCTGTAATTCTTCATCTGTGTCTGTGGAGGCGGCTGTCATTTTAGTCTCTTTTCCATGTCTATGACAGCTGTCAAATAGTCCTACTTTTATGTCGACCGTTACTGCAAACTGTAGTCCTACTTCTATGTCTATGAACTGTCCCCGTTTTTTGTTTTGAGAATCTGGTCACCCTAGGCTGGGTGCAGGGTGCTGTTTTGGGGTCGGGTGCCCTGTTGTTTTCAATGGGAATTCTCTGGTTGCAACAAAGACTGCAGGATCGGGGACGAAGATCTTGTGGAGGTGACCACTGGTTGGAGAGGTAATTTGGGATGCCTGGGAATGCTGGGACACCGTCGGTTGGGCCACTCAAGGCTGTGGGACGTCGGGTGCAGGGGTGTCTTTAGGCATCTGGTTTTCTTACCAGCCCCACTCGCGGTCGTGGGGGTCCTCCAGAAAGAGTCTACAGGCATCGTTTGGAGTGTCGAGGCAGGTCAGAGATCACCCGAACTCAGACCAGGATCGCCGGGGAGACCTCTTCGTGGTGTTGGGTCACTCGAACTCAGACCGTAGGCATCGGGTGCAGAGTGGTGCAGACTTAGGGTTTTGGCTGGGGCCAGAGTCTGTTGGTGAGTAAATCCGGTGCTCACTGGAGACAAAGTCTTAAGATTGGAAAGCAGGGCAGGTCCTTCGGGTTCTTGAGGCTGCTGGCGGTAGAACACACCGGGATTTCGCTGTTGCAGGTTCGAGGTGGGGACAGGCCGGTAGAGCTGGGGCCAAGTCAGTGGGCGTCCTCCTCTTCTTAGCTTCAGCACAGCTTCTTCAGTCCTTCTTCTTTTCTTCTTGGTCGGTTCTTGTCTGAGGAGGCAAGGTTCAGGGTTGCCCCTAAATACTAAATTTAGGAGTGTTACAGGTAAGTAAAGATGGGACCAATGGGTCCCTTCCTTGGGTTGGGTACACCCCCTATTATGCCTACCTCCAGTGGGAGGGGGCATATTCCTCTCTCTGTTTGGCTGGGTCCCCTCATCTGCAAGATGGTGGGGACTGATAGTTTTGCTTCACCTCGCCTCCCCCACCTGAGGGGTGGGGTTGGCAATGGTGGGCACATCTCCTTTCCTCACTTGGTTTTCCCGCCGATTCTCCCACCCAAAGTGGGGATCAGAACCGGTGGGAGCCAGTTGCTGGAAGCAGCAAAGGGCTGGGGTAGCTCACAAAGGCAGCAAGCCTTTGAAGCTTCCCCTTCGTGGACCCTGCCCATCCTGGGGGAGGAGGCTTGGCACCTCGTCCCAGGATGTGCATTGTTTCATACTCCCGAGAGCAGCAGGCTCTCGACCCAGGGGTCCAGAAACATGTCTGGTGGTGGCAGCTGGCAAGCAGCCACTCAGCCAGGACACTAGTGTTAGGTCATTTTTCAGGGGACATCTCTATGATGCCCCCTGTCTGCATTTTTCATTAAATCCCACACTGGCATCACTGTGGGTTTAATGCGTTGAAAAGTTTGATACCAAACTTCTCAGTTTTCAATAAAGCCATTATGGTACTGTGGAGTTCGTAATGACAAACTCCCAGCACCATATACTCTTGATGGTATTACTGCATTTACAATGTCTAAGAATTGGCTTAGACACTGTAGGGGTAAAGGGCTCATGCACCTGTACCCTCACCATTGGTATAGTGCACCCAGCTAGATGAGTGGCTGACCTATGTCAGGGCAGTGGGTTGTAGGCATCGCACACAGGGATGTGTGCCATGTCGACTCTTCACTTTGTTCTGCACCAAAACATGCAGCCTGCAAAGGCAGTGTGTGTGTGTAAAGGTACAGGGCCTCATAGGGTGGCAAAATAAGTGCTGCAGCCCTTAGAGACCTTCCCTGGCCACAGTGCCCTTGGTACCTATGGTACCATTTACAAGGGACTGACCTGTGGCCACAGAGTGCCAATTGGGTTTTGTCTTGATGCAGTTTTAGGGAAGGAACATAGGCCCTGGGTACCTCTTTGGCAGGAAACCAGGGCACACTCAGTCAAAGTACGTCAGCAATTTGGCAAAAAGTGGGGGCAACCATGCAAAAAGAGGGCACTTTCTTACACAACCTCCCCCCCTCCCAAACGAAAGCGGATAAGACTAACCTTTCCCTAGAGAGTCTTCATTGTCTAAGTGGAAGAACCTGGAAAGTCCATCTGCATTGACATGGGCAGTCCCAGGTCTGTGTTCCACTATAAAGTCCATTCCCTGTAGGGAGATGGACCACCTTAAAAGTTTAGGATTTTCACCTTTCATTTGCATTAGCCATTTGAGAGGTCTGTGGTCAGTTTGAACTAGGAAGTGAGTACCAAACAAGTGTGGTCTCAGCTTTTTCAGGGACCAAACCACAGCAAAGGCCTCCCTCTCAATGGCACTCCAACGCGGCTCCCTGGGGAGTAACCTCCTGCTTATAAAAGCAATAGGTTGGTCTTGGCCTTCATCATTGGTCTGGGATAGGACCACTCCTATCCCTAGCTCAGAGGCGCCAGTGTGCACTATGAACTGCTTGGTATAGTCTGGAGCTTTGAGAATTGGTGCTGAGCACATTGCCTCTTTCAGGGTGTCAAAACCCTTTTGACAGCAAACTGTCCAGTTTACCTTTTTGGGCATCTTCTTGGAGGTAAGTTCTGTGAGGTGAGTCACAATGGACCAATATCCCTTCACAAACCTCCTGTAGTAGCCAGTCAAGCCAAGGAATGCCCTGACTTGTGTCTGGGTTGTTGGAGCCACCCAGTCCAGGATGGCCTGGATCTTGGGCTGTAAGGGTTGCACATGGCCTCCACCAACAAGGCGGCCCAAGTATACCACTGTTCCCTGCCCTATCTGGCATTTGGATGCCTTGATAGTTAGGCCTGCAGTTTGCAGGGCTTTTAAAACCTTCCCCAGGTGGATCAGGTGATCCTGTCAGGTGGAGCTAACGACAGCAATATCATCTAAATATGCTGCACTAAAGGCTTCCAATCCAGCAAGGACTTGATTCACCAACCTTTGGAAGGTGGCAGGGGCATTCTTTAAACCAAAAGGCAGGTTCGATCCCCGGCTCAGCTCAGTACCATGTGACTCTGGGCAATAGCTCACTTAATTTCCACGACGGCCCCCAGCGCCTTGAGACCCGTAAGGGTGAGTAGCTGCGCTATATAAAAACGGACTTACATTACAGTAAACTGATAATGCCCATCAGGTGTGGAGAATGCTGTCTTTTCTTTTGCTCCTGGTGCCATGCCAATCTGCCAGTACCCTGCAGTTAAGTCAAAGGTACTTAGAAATTTGGCTGCACCCAATTTATCTATCAATTCATCAGCTCTTGGGATAGGGTGAGCATCTGTCTTGGTGACAGAGTTGAGCCCTCTATAGTCCACACAGAACCTCATTTCTCTCTTTCCACCCCGTTGATGAGGTTTGGGGACTAGAACCACTGGGCTGGCCCAGGGGCTCTCAGAGGGTTCAATAACCCCTAACTCCGGCGAAGCTTGCCAGGCTCAAAGATGGCCGCCGACTAAGCTCGCTCCGCAAACCGCCTAATTAAATCCGACATTTATCCGCTCCACACCCGGGGGCCCGCCGTAAAAAAATAGCGCAGAAACTGCGGTAGAAGCGGAGCTTTCCAGCGATGCCGAGATCGGCCCAAGAAACGTGTCTGGCGCGCAGATGCGTGCAACTACGCCATGAGGCCTCCCAGCGCTGGGAGGTGAGGAGATCGGAGGAGCGTCCTATCCGGGACAGCTAAGCGCTGCGCGGCCTGCTTTCTGGCCTGTGGTGCACGGACTGGTGTTCCCCCTGCCATCCTCAACATAGCGGTAAGTGGCGCTCGGGCCCGGCGTGGAGTGCGGCTGCACAGAACAGCTACGCCTGAGCCAATCGGCCATAGGCCTCGACATCCGATGGGTCGCGGGTGACGCCCGGTCTCTTGCTGCCCTCTGTGCATGACTTTGATCTCACTAATACCCAGAGGGGTGGCTATCGACCAGACGATCAGGGCCCCAACTTGGTCAGTAACTTTTGGAGGGGCTGGCACGATCACGGCTAACCCCCCCAGTGTAGTGCACTATTGTAAGGCGTGGCTGAGCCTGGGTGTCATGGCCGGATGAACATCGCCTGAGACCCGAACCTACTGCGGAAACCGCCCTACGCCCTGAATACTTGTGCTACCTAAGATGTGACTGTTGGCCACAGAGTGCACCGCGGTAGTGCCCCTCCTGGAGATGTGAGCCAAACTCCCAGGGCTGTGGTTGGGCTACAAAGGCTGGGGCTTTGCTGGGCGTCGTTGGAGTATAGCTTGCCTCTAATCGCACTACAAAATTTGGAACCTCGTGGGAAGGAGCTGTAGTGGCCCACATCAGCTTCAACAGTAACGTGTGCAAGATTGGCATAGAGAAATGGGCAAACCAGATAAATCACAACCAAAGCTGCAATTTGAACAGCGTAAATCTAGACACAGGGATGAGACCACGTATGCGGCTACGGCAGGATCGGGCGAAGAGTCTGAGAACACGGGTGGGGATATCTGACAGATGTTGACGGCGAAGCAAAAAAGCCTGTCCACCATTGATGGCAAAATCGACTCCCTGTCATACAGAATGGATCGAATGTCTGAAAGGTTGGACAAACAAGCTGAACGCATAGACATGATGGAGCGACGAGTCTCAGAGGTAGAGGAAGCGCAGACAGATACGTATAACACCCAAAAGCAGTTGGAGAAAGCCTTGACCATATTGCAGGATAAGACTGAAGATTTGGAAGCCAGATCACGACGAAGTAACCTACGCATCATAGGCCTCCCGGAATCCACGTCAGCAGGGGTCATGGAAGTGTTTGTGGAAAAACTTCTTATCACCTTACTGGGTACCAAAACATTTTCATCTATATTCGCTGTAGAATGTGCGCACCGCTCGTTGGGCCCCAGGCCTGCCCCTGGCGCCCCGCCGCATCCCATCATTGCAAAATTGCTCAACTATAGAGACGGGAACCCGCTTTGAAAAAAGCCAGAGACCTGGGCGAACTGAGATATGAGGGCTCCTCCATCTCGCTCTTTCCGGATTTTACCTTAAAGGTTCAAGAGGCCAGAAGGCAATTTGCCTCAATGAGTTGAAAGCTAAGAGAACAACACATAGAATACGCGATGCTGTATCCCGCTAAGCTGCGAGTTGTATTTAATGGCAAAGCCAGAATCTTCTCAGACCCTAAATCTCTCCAGAAAGCCCTCAAGAGTTGAATATGGTGGGTGCACAAAAGAAAGACCCGGTTTTGGTCGAGGGGCAGCGGGCTCAGCTGGAAACCTTGACGATAATGACTGATTCTAAACTGGTATCTCACATTATTCCTTTCGTTCTCCTAATTTGTCTTAGTAATTCATTACGGTAGCGATAATCAGTCTGGCAACCGTAACATTAAGTACGCAGTTTTGATCTAATCTAACCTACAGACTAGGTGGGACAAAAATACTTGAATATTCATGCATATTTGTTGCAGCGAAGTTTGTTTCCCACCCAGTCTGTTCCATTACTCACTCTGGACGGGCGGCCTCCCCGAGGTGGCAAATCAGTTCAAACCAGGTGGTGGGGGTAATGTTGGCTATAAGATTCAATGGCCGGTAACATCCGCCCCTGTGGGTTACCTCCTAGTTGGCATAATGACTTTACTGTTTGTTGTGTAACTTTCATGGCTATAAGAAATGTTATGTATTGCGATGGGGGGTGGGAGAGTGCTCGCTTATGCATAGTTGGGTAATGCATAGCGTGGGAGTGGGTGGGAGGGGTATTTGTTTTGTTTTCACTGCGTGTATGTACAAAGATGATAAGATGTTGGCAACAGAGTGCTTAAAATGCTGCGGTATTCAGGCGATTAGACACAGTACATGCAATAGATGTTAGGCGACACAGCGCGTAGTCAACAGGGCGCAGTCCGGTTTATCACTTGGAATGTTAGAGGGCTGAACGACTTTAGAAAAATATGCAAAATATTGGCCTATCTTAAACGACATGGAGTTGATGTCGCCTTACTCCAGGAGACACATCTAGCCCCCAATAGCAGTATGCTCAATAAGAGGAGACTTCAAGGCTCATTCCAAGCGGCAGGATTCTCCTCTCATGCTAGAGGGGTGCTAACCTGGGTTAACCCTAAATCAGGTATTTCTTTAGTAGAGCATAAGGCTGATCCTAACAGCAGGTACGCCATCTCTAGGTGCCATGGGAAAGGCTTAGACTTGCAAATTGTCAATATATACGGGCCGAACTATGATGACCCTCAATTTTATAAGACATTACTCACTCACACGACGGACCACTTGACGCTACCGCAATTATGGGGAGGTGATTTAAATTGTGTTTTAAACCCACTTCTGGGCAGGTCCGGGGGCCCGGCTAGGCGTCCCTCGGCTGCGGCAAAAACCATATGTGACATAGCTACGCAGTTGGGTCTGGTCGATGTTTGGAGGGCTAGGCACTCAGAGGTGGGTGGGTTTACACACTATTCCGCCCCTCATGATTTGCACACCAGAATAGATTACATGCTTCTTTCAGGCTCACTTCTATCGCGTGTCCGTGAATGCACAGTGTTGCCTCGCTCGTTCTCAGATCTCTCACCAATTCTCTTAGAGGTGGAAGTCCCCCCGCAAAGAGCCGCCCCGTTCACATGGAGATTCCCCCCGTATTCATTACTAGACTCGGTATTTAAAGCCGAGCTTGCCACAGCAATCACCGAATTCTTCGATATTAACATGGGCTCGGTTGAGCACTTTTCCACAGTCTGGGAGGCATTCATCTGTACATTAGAGGGGTCGCCATCAGGAAACACGCCGGCGTTCTCCGCTCCATTAGGGGCAGACTCTCGACTCTCGAAGACCAGTTGGGCAGACTAGAGCAAGAGGCACTCAAGGGTAGCGACCCGCTGATCACAGACGAATTGAAAATAACACTAGAAGAATATAATGAGGAAGTGGACAATGAAGTAAAGCATATGGGGAAGTATGCTGTAGCCAAATCGTACGGAGAGTGGGATAGACCAGGGTCAGTGCTGGCGGCATTAGCGCGACACCAAAGAGAATCAGGCGTGGTATCAGAACTGATCGATGAAGATGGCAGTATACTTAGTGATCCCTCTGATATAGCGCATAAATTCAGCAGGTATTATGAAGACTTATACAGCTCCAAGATAGCAGTCAACAAAAACACCATATCTGATTATTTAGAACGCGCGCAGTTGCCTTGGTTCTCCAATGGGCATAGAGAGTACTTGATGAGACCTCTGGACTCTACTGAGATTCAGGTTGCCTTGAACTCTATGCGGGAGGGTAGCGCCCCAGGCCAAGATGGGGTAACTGTTTCCTTTTATAAGGCCTATAAAGATCTATTAGTCCCCCACCTAAGTAGGTTATTTGAGGAAATGGGCGAAACATGCATAATGCCGCAAACAATGAGGGAGGCTCTTATTGTTACTCTGCTCAAACAGGGAAATCCCCACAGACTTGTTCATCCTACAGGCCGCTATCCCTCCTTAATGTGGACACGAAAATATTTGCCAAAATATTAGCCAACAGACTTGCTCCCGTTCTCCCGACACTTGTGGGCCCAGAACAGGCTGGCTTTGTGCCGGGGCGCACGTTGACACAAAATCTTAGGACAGTGTTTGGGGCTATACAACATGTCCGGCCAGAAGTCAAAGCTGCAACTGTTTTCCTGGACGTGGAAAAAGCGTTTGATTCGGTAGAGTGGTAATTTATGATGGCAGTACTACAAAGACTGGGTGTAGGAGAGATCTTCCTCAGATTAGTCTCAGTTTTGTACAATCGCCCGATAGCCAGAGTTAGGTCAAGAAATTATGTTACATCTCCCTTCAAGATATCCCAGGGCACCAGATAGGGCTGCCCTTTGTCCCTGTTATTGTACGCAATTGTGGCAGAACCCTTAGAGTGCGCCCTCAGGGAGTACCATGGGCACCGGGCGATTCGTTTTCCAAAATATAATCTCATAATGTCGGCTTATGCAGACGATATGCTACTGTATACAAGGGATCCAGCCACCAACCTGGCTTCGTTGATTCGAGAGGTGATAAGGTGTCTCTGGGCTGAATATTAATTGGAATAAGTCCATCATTTTCCCTTTAACTCCGGCCATGGCTCCTTTCGACTTGGACTTCCCACTTCAGTGGACCACTGACTCAGTGTGATATCTGGGAATACAAGTGCATACAGATTCGGAGATAGTGATGCGGGACAATTATGGAAAAGCGATAACTAAGCTAGAGGAAGACATTGACAGGTGGATAAGGCTACCGCTATCTCTTGTTGGCCATGTCTTCCTGATGAAAATGATTGTGTTGCCTAGATTATTATTTCTCTTTAACAATATCCCAATGGTTATACCGAAATATATCTTCAAGAGGCTGGGTGCTTTGATGGTACGATTGGCGTGGGCAAGAAAAACCACTCGTGTCAGTATGGATACACTCACACTACCATACTCTATGGGTGGGCTGGGTGCCCCAGATCTGGAGCTATATTACAGAGCAGCGCAAGGTTCACATGCCTACACCTGGTGTCATGGCCCACACACTCTCCCTAATCTTCAAATTGAGAACATAGCAGTCAACCCTTCCCCGCTCCCTAGGCAGCTCACTCAACCTCCGAATAGACATTGCGGAGTGCTAGACTCTATAAACTCAACAGTGCATGCCTGGCACGATTTATTAAAAAGACAAGCAGGTACACTATTGTACTCCCCACTGCTGCCGGTGGAATGGTGTCAGTGGCTCCCAGTGAGTGCAGAGAGAGCGGCTGTCCGGGCACTTAAGGCCATCAGTATTCATACTATGGGTGACTTCTTCTTGGAGTGTAAGAGGCTACTACTAATGAGCAGCAGGCATCCCCACTCTCGCAGTTTCATTATTTCAGGGCCCGACATGCCATGCAGGCACTGCTAGACGTTGATTATCAGGAACCCCCGGCCCTTCATTCCTTCACCTACCTCCTGCGCGCAAAGTTTCCGAATAAATTGGTGTCCAACATATATGAGATGTCACAAGAGTTTAGACACACACAATACACCAAAGCTAAAATGCTATGGCAGGCGGATTTAGGTGTAATACTAGATGACAGTAAATGGAGGTATTGCTGTGAGGTCACACAGAAGGTGTCGCTAAACGATAAACATAGATTAATACACTTTAAGTACCTCAACAGGGTATATTACACCCTGGAGCGATTGAACAGATATGGTTTAAAAGAGTCGGACCGCTGTGAGCGATTTGGCATAAGCGGTGCTGACTTTCTGCATGTCGCCTGGTTATGCCCTCAGATCGCTGCCTTCTGGAAGCAAATATTTCATGAAATTGGGGGAAATAACAGGAATGCCACTCTCTCCAGACACCCTGACTGCACTCTTGGGATATACAAAACCCCTACAAAAAGATGTTACGAAACTGACAGGACTGGGTTTGCTTCTTGCGAAGTGCAGGGTGGCTATGCGCTGGTCGCATGGCCCTCCCCCCTAAAAATCCGAATGGGAAAAAGATATGATATTCTGTAATACGCAATCTGAAACATACAGTGACCTGATGCCCCCACAGAGCCGCCCGAAAAGTTTCTGGGGTTTGTATAAACAATACATTACGGTTAGAGATATGGGCGAGTCGAGTGATGATTAGTGTAACGGCACTAAGTCATGACACTTAGTCATAGGCAGGTTGTGTTGGGTCGCCATGGTAAGCAGTGCCAATTCAGCAATGTTAATGTGCATGGTAATGACCTGTATGTTTATGACGTCGCAGATCATGTATAATGACACTTTGATTCCTAGGAGATGGTAATTCTGTAATGCATTGTGCTTGTCTGATTTCCTCTCTGATTGCCATATATCCATTGTAAGTGAAATATTGTACACTGCTGTGAAGTGTTTAAATAAAAGTCAATAAAAAAATAAATAACCCCTAACTCCAGCATCTTGCTGACTTTAGCTCTGATGCTTTCCTTGACTTGATCAGACTGTTGATAGATTTTGTTCTTGACAGGTACACTGCCCCTAGTGTCCACATCATGGGTACACCAGTTTGTCTGACCAGGGGTCAAGGAAAAGAGCTTAGCATACTGTTGCAAGACTTGCTTGCAATCAGCCTGTTGTTGGGAAGAGAGGGTGTCTGAATAGACAACTCCATCCACTAACCCATCTTTGGGGCTGTAAGAGAGGAGGTCAGGGAGAGGTTCACTCTCTGTCTCCTGATCCTCATAAGTCACCATCAGCATGGTGATGTCAGCCCTGTCATGGAAAAGCTTAAGGCGGTTCACATGGATCACCCTTTTGGGGGTCCTGCTTGTGCTCAGGTCAACCAAGTAGGTGACCTCACTTTTTTTTCTATGATGGGGTAAGGGCCACTTCATTTGTCCTGGAGAGCCCTTGCTGCCACAGGCTCTAAAATCATGCCTTTTGCCCTGCTTGGAACTCCACCAGTGCAGCTTTTTGTCATACCAGTGCGTCTGGAGCTCCTGGCTGGCATCAAGATTCTTGGAAGCTTTTTCCATGTACTCTGTAATTCTGGACCTTAGGCCTAGTACATAGTCCACAATGTCTTGTTTTGGTTCTTGGAGAGGTTTCTCCCAACCCTCTTTTACAAGACAGAGTGGTCCCCTAACAGGATGGCCAAACAGAAGTTCAAAGGGGGAAAACCCTACTCCCTTCTGAGGCACCTCTCTGTATGCAAAAAGCAAGCATGGTAAGAGGATATCCTATCTCCTTTTGAGATTTTCAGGGTGCCCCATAATCATGCCTTTCAATGTCTTGTTAAATCTTTCAACAAGACCATTGGTTTGTGGGTGATAGGGTAAAGTAAACTTGTACTGCACTCCGCACTCTTTCAACGTATATTTTAGGTAAGCAGACATGAAGTTTGACCCTCCGTCTGAAACCATCTCCTTAGGAAACCCTACCCTGGTGAAGACACCAATGAGGGGGCCTTGGCTACTGCAGGAGCTGTAGTAGTCCTAAGGGGAATTGATTCTGGATACCTAGTGGCATGATCCACTACCACTAGTATAAATGTGTTTTGTGATGCTGTGGGAGGTTCAAGTGGACCCACTATGTCCACACGTACCCTTTCAAAGGGAACCCCAACCACTGGCAGTGGAATTAAGGGGGCCTTTGGGTGTCCACCTGTTTTGCCACTGGCTGGACAGGTGACACATGAGCTGACAAGCTTCTTTACCTTCTGAGACAACTGGGGCCAGTAAAAGTGGCGGCTAACTAGCCTTTCCCAAGTTTTAGTTTGGCCCAGATGCCCAGCTAGGGGAATGTCATGAGCTAAAGTGAGTAAGAACTCCCTGTACTTCTGAGGCACTACCACACTCCTAGTGGCTCCAGGGTTGGGGTCTCTGGCCTCAGTGTACAGTAGTCCCTCCTCCCAATAGGCTCTGTGGGTACCACTGACATCTCCCTTTTCCTGTGCAGCAGCTTGCTGCCTCAGGCTCTCAATGAGCTGGACAGGTCTGCTGTCCAAGGCACAGCTCTTCCCTAATGGGTCCCCCTGGGCCTAAGAGCTCAACCTGGTAAGGGTCAAATTCCATGGGCTCAGTTCCCTCTGGGGCTTCCAAGACCTCTCCCTGAGGAGAGGGGTCCTGATTCTTTTGGTGTTCAGAAGCTGGTTTCCCAGTCTTCTTACCTTTCCTCTTGGAAGGTTGGGGCATTCTTTCAGGCTCCAACACTTCTTTCTCACCCTGCTTTCGGCTCTGTGCTCTTGTCTTGACACACACAATCTCATGGATGTCCAGCATTGCTGCATGGGTTTTTAATACTACCTCAGCCCATGCTGAGGTCTCCAGATCATTTCCAAGCAGACAGGCAGCTGGAAGCTTTGGAGAGACCACTACCTGTTTCAGGCCAGTAAGCCCCCCCCCCCCCCCAGTCTAATGTTACCATAGCCATGGCATGGTTAGTAGTAACACTGTCAGCGTTGGTGACTGGGTAAGATTTCCCAATCAGGTATTGCTCTGGGGAAACCAATGTATCTCTCACCATAGTGACACTGGCACCTGTATCCCTCAGGGCCTCTATTCTAGTCCCATTGATCCAGGGGTATTGCAAATACTTCTTTAAGTTGGGTGGCCACACAGCTAAAGTGGCAAACTCAACTTCACCCTCAGTGACTAGAACTGCTTCAGTGTGAACCCTGATTTGCTCTGGGCACACTGTTGATCCCATCCGAAGACTGACTACACCAGTAGTAGCTGTAGGAGGACTAGGGGGCTTCTTGCTAGGACAAGTAGCATCTCCAGTTAAGGGCTCCAACTTCTTACAGTTGAAACACCAGGCCTTTAGGGAATCAAAGTTCTTCCCTTTGTATCTATTACTGGACTGGGAAGAGTTTTGGGACCCACCCCCCCCTGAGCAGGTTTTTTGGGACCTTTTTGAAGACTCAGGCTTTTTATCTTTGGGGTTCTCACCCCCTTTCCCCTGGGGAGGTTTTGTAACCCCTTTCTTTTGGGCACCCCAGTGGCAAAATCTTATGCAGTGTTTTACAATTAAATGCAGGTTCAAATGCAGTTGGTTGAAATATAGGTAAGTCAATAAGTCGAAATTACTTTTCAGATTACTTTGTACGTTACTTTTTAGATTACTTTTCAAGTTACTTTCTCTACTCAGAGTGATATGCCTAGATATCACACTGGGACATTTCCTAGAGAAAAGGTAAGTAAATCAGTTTTTGTACATTTGCAGTTTTGTCAGTGTTTCATACAAACCAACTCCACACTTAAAACAATTTTCAAGGAAAACAGTCAATGAATTCCTTTGGAGAGAAATGAAGTTAACAGTTTGCAGGTAAGTACAAGTTTGTGGGAGTTTGTATTCTGGGGTTAGAACCAGGGTTCCCCCAGGGTCGAGGATGCACTCTTAGAACACCCTCAGCGGCACTAGGGCGGCCGGGTACAGAGTGCTGAGGCCCAATGTTATCCAAAGGGGGATAGGGGGCCTCCGGTTGTTAGCTCCTCACGAGCAGGCCACAAGGTTGTGGGAGCAAAGCTCCTGGTGTTAGGCTCAGGGCAAAGGGGGATCTGAGTTAGCACCCAAAGTACACCTGCTGCGGTGCAGGGGCAGCTGGGTGCATGGTGCTGTTTTGGCATCGGTTGCCCTGTTGTTTTCAATGGGGATTCTCCAGTTGCAACAAAGACTGCAGGCTTGGAGACGAAGATCTTCTGGAGGTAACCACCGGTTGGAGAGGTAAGTTGGGATGCCTAGGGATGCTGGGACACCGTCGGTTGGGCCACCCCGGGTCATGGGACGTCGAGTGCAGGGGTGTCTTTAGGCGTCGGGTTTTCTTACCAGCTCCGGTCGCGGTCGTGGGGGTCCTCAGAAAGAGACTGCAGGCGTCGTTTGGAGTGTTGAGGCAGGTCAGAGATCACCAGATCTCAGGCCAGGATCGCCAGGGAGACCTCCTCGTGGTGTTGGGCCACTCGAACTCAGACCGTAGGCGTCGGGTGCAGAGTGGTGCAGAATCAGGGTTTTGACTGGGGCCAGAGTCTGTTGGTGAGCAAATCCGGTGCTCACAGGAGACAAAGTCTTGGGTTTGGAAGGCAGGCCAGGTCCTTTGGGTTCTTGAGGCTGCTGGCTGCAGGGCACACCAGGATTTCGCTGTTGCAGGTTCGAGGTGGGGCCAGGCCGGTAGGGCTGGGGCCAAGTCAGTGGGCCTCCTCCTCTTCTTAGCTTCAGCACGACGTCTTCGGTCCTACTTCTTCTTTTCTTCTTGGTCGGTTTTTGTCTGAGGAGGCAAGGTTCAGGGATGCCCCTAAATACTAGATTTAGGGGTGTTACAGGTAAGTAAAGGTTGGGACCAATGGGTCTCTTCCTTTTGCTGGGTACACCCCCTATTATGCCATCCTCCAGTGGGAGGGGGGCATATGCCTCTCTCTGGTTGGCTGGGTCCCCCCATCTGCAAGGTGGCGGGGACTGAGAGTTGTGCTTCACCTTGCCTCCCCCACCTGAGGGGTGAGGTTGGCAAACGTGGGCACACCTCCCTTCCTCACTTGGTTTTCCCGCCGATTCTCCCGCCCAAAGTGGGGGTCAGAACCGGTGGGAGCCAGTTGCTGGAAGCAGCAAAGGGCTAGCTTAGCTCACAAAGGCAGCAAGCCTTTGAAGCTTCCCCTTTGTGGACCCTGCCCATCCTGGGGGAGGAGGCTTGGCACCTCATCCCAGGATGTGCATTGTTTCATACCCCCGAGAGTAGCAGGCTCTCAACCCAGGGGGCAGCCACTCAGCCAAGACACTAATGTTAGGTCGTTTTTCAGGGAGCATCTTTAAGATGCCCTCTGTGTGCATTTTTCATTAAATTCCACACTGGCATTAGTGTGGGTTTAATATGCTGAGAAGTTTGATACCAAACTTCCCAGTTTTCATTAAAGCCATTATGGTGCTGTGGAGTTCGTACTGACAAACTCCCAGCACCATATACTCTTAATGGCATTACTGCACTTACAATGTCTAAGAATTGGCTTAGACACTGTAGGGGTACAGGGCTCATGCACCTGTACCCTCACCACTGGTATAGTGCACCCAGCTAGAGGGGTGGCTAGCTTATGTCAGGGCAGTAGGTTGTAGGCATGGCACACAGGGATATGTGCCATGTTCGACTTTTCACTTTGTTCTGCACCAAAACACGCAGCCAGCAAATGCAGTGTGTGTGTGTAAAGGTACAGGGCCTCTAAGGGTGGCACAATAAGTGCTGCAGCCCTTAGAGACCTTACCTGGCCACAGTGCCCTTGGTACCTATGGTACCATTTACAAGAGACTGACCTGTGGCCAAAGAGTGCCAATTGGGTTTTGTCTTAATACAGTTTTAGGGAAAGAACATAGGACCGTGGTACCTGTTTGGCAGGAACCCAGTACACACTCAGTCAAGGTACATCAGCAGTTTGGTAAAAAGTGGGAGCAACCATGCAAAAAGAGGGCACTTTCTTACAGAGTTATCATTGCAGGGAATCAAAGGTAGGCCCTCTACGTTAGTTGCATGACGTGCCAGAGAGTCCATAATTCTTAAGCTATTCGACTAGGATTGGAATTGGTGACCTGGAGGATACAAATAGATGTCTGCCATAGAATCATGGACCCACTAAGCTCTTGTCTACTGGAAAACAAAGCTTTGACATGTGGAAAAGACGTTCTCCCTTGCAGCAGACGCATTAACCCCCAGTTTGGAGGCTAATACCGCTGAGATTCACTTGATTCACACTGATGTCTACAGTTGGTGTTCTAACTCACTGTACACATCCATGTTTTCAAAAATAAAAGTGAGTGTAAAATGCTGGTTAGGGGCAATATTTGCGGGATTCGACCTCAATTTTATACTCATTTTTAAAAGTAACCTTCGTTTGGAAAGTCTGATCATCGTTTTACAGTCTCTGAAATGCAATACCTATTGCTTTGCACGGAAAATGAAACCTACGTGGACCCAATGGAAAGCACTGGAAAATACTTTTTTTATGTCGCAGTTCCCTTTCCCCATTATATTTGTGGACTGCAATAATTAACAGCATTTAGCAAACCAAAATAAAATTGTTTAAGTCCATTACATCTGGCGAAAAGATTGACAGATTGGAATTATTATACAATGACTGCATGCTTGTATGCATCTTTCCTTACCACATTTTCAAATGGTCAATGAAATTATTTGCGAGAAACATATGGGCCAGATGTACTTACATTAGGAATACTGATTTCCTAATTGAGATTCTCTCTGAATCACAATTAGGAAATTGGTATTCCTAATGTATGAAACTCATTGGGGGATATTCTCAAGAACGTGCGATAATCATCGCCAAAATAGGTTAACGCAATTTTTCATATCGCCGTCTATCGCGGGAAAATAACGCCGTGTTAATGTCTTAGTCTCAACACGGCGGTAACATGCGATAGTTTCCTGATAACGCG
The DNA here is from genome assembly GCA_963921515.1 of Calotriton arnoldi. Taxonomy (NCBI): domain Eukaryota; kingdom Metazoa; phylum Chordata; class Amphibia; order Caudata; family Salamandridae; genus Calotriton; species Calotriton arnoldi. The sequence continues at coordinate 3,712,533 of CAWUFW010000039.1, forward strand.
CCAAAGGTCCGCGATAAAATTACCGGGAAGGCGATAAAAATCTAAAGCCGAACGTGAAAAAAGTGGCGATGGGCCCAACCGCGATAAAAAAATCAGCGATAAGCTGCGCCAGGCCTGCAATTCACACACGTCAGGCGGGAAAAATCACTATAAAAGCAGAAAAAAAACCACAAACAAAACCAAAACAACTGCGAAGCACAATGGAGGTAGCCGGAGCAAGTACAGAGGACAACCAGAACCCCACAAGCCCCACGGAGGACCAGCCTGGGACCTCGGGGTCAGGGAAGGGCAAGGAGAAGAAGAAGAGGAAGACGCGGTTCAGTGTCTGAGGCTGGTGCGTTTTGAATGTCCGCTGTCTTCTTCTGCGCTGCCTAGGTGGTAGTCCGGGGGGGGGGGGGTCCTGGGGTGGTGGCAGTCGGTGTTGTGGCCCTCTTGGGTCTCCAAACTGCATGATCATTGGCTCCCTGGCATCTGTTGGTCTTCAGATGTGGCTCTGGGCTGGGCTCCCTTTCTACTGCAGGTTGTCGTCCTGCTTAACACCAGTAATAGGCAGGTGTTAAATCCCTGCTGCTAACGCGCCTTATCACCTGTTTTTGGATCGCTTCGCCGATCTGGCTGGTCGTTGAGAATATCACGAAGTGGTGTTTTCGTGTGTTTTTGCACGGGAACGCCTACTCTGCATATCATTAGCGTTAGTTGTCGCTCTCATCCGTGGCAATGTTTTTTGTGGCAGCTATCGCTGGAAAACTGGCGATATCGGCAGTTTGCACCAGCTTGAGAATAGGGCGATAAATCTATCGCCACTTTTGCGGCACTAAAGTGCCGATAAATCGGCGATAAGTCCTTGAGAATATGCCCCATTGAGTTTAATTTAGGGATTCCTTGTGGGTCGCAAATCGACCTACCTCATGAATATTAATGAGGTAGGTAGCAGTTAGTGACCCATTACGAATCACAGCCATCACAGGGATGGTGGCCTCCTGAGGTCAGCAGATCACCATGTCTGTGAATGCTTCTTAATAAAGCAATCTTTTTTTTTTTTTTAAATGCAGCCCGTTTTCCTTAAAGGAAATACGGATGCGTTTAAGAAGAAAAAAGGAAACCTTGAGGTTTCATTTTTTAAGAGTAGGCAGTGGCCTAGGGACCACTGTCTGCTTTTAAAAAATATTATTTGCATTTTCAAAGGGGAAGGGGTCCTTTGGGGACCCCTTCCCCTTTGCGAATGGGTTACCACGAGTTTTAAACTGGTGGTAAAGTATTACTAATTTGCAACCGGAATTCGATTGCAAAACAGTAATACATACCATACATATTTGGTATTTAGAAGGGAAACCCCAAACACGCCCCTTCAAACTACTGAATTGCAAATACAAACTGCGATTCGGTAACAAGTTACAGAAGAGCATTTTGCATTTTGTACATTTGAAAAGGCATTTATCTGGTTGTAAATGGCCCAATTCTGCAAATCAGGCTACTTGCGATCAGAGAAATGCTTTGTAGATCTGGCCCGATAGTGAATTAAAAATGTGAAATGGTTACTATACTTTACTTGTTTTAATGCTGAAAAAGCAGGAAGCACTTTGAAGCAGCAAAACAAAAAACATATCAAACTATCCCTATGGAAAAGAGATGCTTTTTAGGTTTCACCTGCACAGCTTGTTAAATCTATTGTATTTAATATAAATCTTAAAAGGAATTTACATCACACCCTTCCTTTTCATTCGTTTGTGTGCTTGCCACTTACTTTTCCTCCTTTTCTATTGGTTGTAGCATACCATTTCTTGTTCTTCTCCATGTCTTCTTCTTATCAGTGTCCCGAGACCGAAGTACTCCTTTCCATCCACTTGAACTTCTTTGTTATTTTAATTACGAGTGAGCACACCGCTTTTTTCAATCTACTTCTTGGTGATTGTGCTGCTGTGCTTCTTATGGAATTTTAATTTAATATTTCTTTTATTTGGTGGAGTTCTTCGCCTAGTTTTATATTTGTAGGCAAGGGAAGATTGAGCAATTTGCTTACAGGATGTTGAGCCAATGGTGAGACTCGAACCTGGTTCCCCATCCCTAAAGATGGCAGCTCTGGCCGTAATGCCACATCCTCTCCCCTCTCTCCGAGCCTTGCTTTTGTCAGCTGTCTGAATGGAGGGCGCTTTAAGAAATTGCAAATTACCAAACTAATTGCCTAACAAGTAAACATTATTTTATTTTCAATTACTCAAGGGCGTTTATAACATATATCCCCAAGACAAGACTTCTACAATGGTTTCTACAATGGCTACAGATGGCTACTTTTAGAACTTGAAAACAACTTGGAGTTTTGGCGTCACGTGAATTTGGGAAAATAAGTTTACAGCTTTGTCCCCTTTCAAAACGTACTTTGTGCGAGCAGCATCCATCAGCAAGGACCTTTTCTTCTTGCTTGCCCCGTCGTCTTTGCTTCCTCATCGTTGGTGCTTGCACTCTTCTCACCCTGACTCTTCCATGACCTCCGCTCACCCTCTTCCCAAGATGAAACTCAACCCATTTGGCAGGTTTGCTTTCAGCAGCAGCAGAATCTTTCTGCAAGTGCCAAGGAAGGCTGCTTTACACTTTTATTATGCAGCGCTCCTTCGAACAAAACCACACTTCTTTCAGACTGTTTACTGTTTACCCAGTCCACCCGAGCTGTTACACAGTGCTAAAGAGATACCGCTGCAAAACTCCATAAACAGCATGTCGCTGTTTAAAAAAACACAATTTACAGCCTGTAGCAATTAGTTTGATTTCAGCACGTTTTCTGTGGTTTGTGGTGTGAGGGAGGGGTAATTGTTATGCGTTTATAATGACTTAAATTCTCATGCTTGCAGTATAGTAAAACGTACTTAGCGCTTTACATGAGCACCAGTTACATTACACAATCATTTTTTATGTCACGGGGAGATTAAATGATTTGCCCAGAATCACAGTATGTTGAGCTGATGCTGAGACTTGAACCATGGTCCCCAGCACTGACTGCTACACCACATCCTCGTCTCTTTAGTGTGTTTTCTGGGACAGAGCCAAGAGCATAGAATTCCCTCCAGAAGCTCACCTAGCACCTAGCCTCTTCACTTGTGCTGCTTGTTTGCATTTCCTAACAAGCACTCCTAAGAGTGCATCTGCAGACAGTCTCTCTCCTCCCCGAGTCTTGCAGCCTCCTCCCGGGTCACACCTCGTTGCTTCCCCCCTCGTTTTATTTATTTCTGTTTCCACAGATACAGCTCCCATCTTTTTGACATCATTCGCCCCATCCAATAAATTAATCCCTGGTTCTTTTAAATTGTTCCCCTTCAGACTACAGGGATGAACATTAAGTCCTCTGTGCAGAGGCACACAAGGGACCCCAGTGGCACGACTCACCATTTAATGCTGCAAGATGTCTTTCCAGTCAGAGCAAGGTGCAGCCAGTGACACGCTGCAATTCTCACCTAATCTCAGTCCCCGTCCTCATCTACATTCACACTGTACTTATTGGGTACATGTTTTTTTTCTTTGTCCTCCCCCATCTCTTGCTTTATAATACCACCAGTAGCAGCACAATATATTGCCTTTCTCAATATACAAGTCATAACACTTTAATGGAGTTTCAGTAACTTATATTGCACAACTACTCACCAAGCTACAACTTACAACAAAAAACAACTTATTATTAATCACATAGGCAAAACCTATTGCATTTGCCAATGTGTGTTTATATTTTCCATCCTTTTGTTTATGTGGACAGCTGACAAGTGGTCATGCCATCTGTAATGCCTTCAGCCAGTTTAGGCTTTTTGGTCAACAGGACTTTGCAATCTAAGGCTTTTAGTTTTGCTTTTAGAGTTATAGCTATGTGCTTAAAAAATGCTGACCTAAAATTCCAGCACTGACTAAAAGTGTCATGCCTTCAGCCAGTCCAGACACATCTGTATATCTCTTGGCTCCCGCCTGGTGCACCTCAGCACGGCACCCAGTGTGCGAATGACTCCCATCACTCAGTTTAGTGGTGAGGCACATGAACCAGGGCTCCCTCGGGCACATAACCAAGACTCTCCCTGGGGGTTTATGACCCTGTGCTTCCATGGCACACATCACCCTGTGCTCATGCAGCACAACATGCTTCAAGGGTTATGTATGCTTGTTTGTTTGTGTGCATCGATACGTGTCTGTTTCTCTTCACGGACACCTTCACGCCTTTTGGACTTTGTGAGGATGTGTCTCTCTGGGTACGTTGGGTTTGTGCACATTCTTTGCGTGCATGTGTAGATGTATATTGAGGAGCCTCTCTGCGCATGCACCATACTTTTTGACTTTGTCAGTGCTGGTTTTGGATACCATGGTCTGTAACAATGAAGCCCCCCAATGGTTGGCATATGTGCTCGCTTCAAAATCCATACAGGCCCAAAGACTATAGAATGTTTCTGTTCCTTCTCGCTAGAGATGGGTACCAAGGGGCACGAAAGAGAGACTATTTTAGAATGGTGTGCCAGGGTCTGAATGACTGCCTCGGCTGTACTACGATTTACATCAACTATCTTGATGTGTATCATGAAGGTCGTTATTGTAATACCACAAATGTGCAAAAACTGTAACTCAGATGATGTTGCTAGGTTTATGTGCCAATAAAAATCAATCGACTTTAGTGATAAGGAGAGAGTATTTGGTTGTCTCGTTTAGCTGAAGGCTCTTGAGAGCTGGAGGAGGCTGGCAATATGGAGTTACTAAAGCCTTTTTCTCTTTTTTGCATAGGTGAGAATATTATTGACACCAATGAGCAAGTGAAATCAAGTAAAGTGTGCTGGTTTCGCTTTACTCATTGCATAATAATTAAATGCACTAATATCAATGATCATACGTTTTTTTGTGGCATTTGATGCAGACGTTTTGCTGTTTCTAACGCTGTAAAGACAGTTGTTACTGTTACCCAATTTAATATCATTCAACATATGCTGAACTTGCTTTGCTGGGTAGGAGCTTGTGCCCTTGAAGGTCACACATAGATATCGTGATCTATTTTGCCGGGTTATTCATGTATTTACTAAGGGAGTTAGCACAGTTCACCACCTATGTAATTATAAATTGCTGTACCATACTAGGTATAACTCAAAAACACGGGCAGGGTGCTACTATCTTACTAAATTAATTATTTCCCTTTAACCATAATTAATTTAGGTCTGGGTATTGTGTTTGTCAATTGCACTTGAAGTGAAATTTTACAATCTTTGCCTAGGCAAGTTTGCCACCAAGTGGTTAAAAATGGTACATACTTAAATCTAAATAAAAGTTATTTTCCATTACTTTAAATAGGGATTTAGAGTTCCTAAAAAACACTATAGAACACGTTAGTGCCTTTAAAAAACACACAAGGTAAGGTAATTATTACTTTGCATGCCATAAATTATTTTTAGGAATTTCAGTCAGCTAAATGGCACATAACAATTCACTATTTTCAACACACATATTGCGGCAGTTTCGAGATTCATCATGTGAGCGTTATTTGTTCTTGCACTTACTGGCATGAAAAACACAAATAAAGGATATGATTGTTATTTCACCTACTCATTTTTAAAAGAAACAAAACGGCATGTTGCTATTGAACATAGTATTTTTACAAATAATCTTCTTTAGTCAAATTATTTGGATGTGCTATCTGTTTCTAGGCTCTGTGCAGAAGATTCTATTATAGTCTTTTTACGGGGTGAAGGTGATGTGTATTAACCTTGGCGCTCAAGACTGCCTAGGGACGGGCGAGCCAACAAATTATCAGGGAGATCCCAGAGCCGATTCAGAGGTCTGGCTCGGATTTTAGAGCCCGTGCACGAGCCGAACCCTCAAAATGCTTAACAGACATCACCTAAAATATGATAAAAATGTCTTCAAAATTCGAAAAAAAGTTTATTTCTTTAGCATGTGGAAGCTTCGACACTAATACGCCACATTATAACAATACACTGAGAACTACTTTATTACAAGTGATAATTTTTAAACATGAACCTTTGGTGAGCTAAAAGGCAATATCATTGTCATCTAAAGCTTGTACTGCCCCAGATTATTGTAGAGTAGCATTTCTTGTGTTAGTTGGTTTTTACCTCTTTGTGCACCTTTCGAATATTTTTATATAGCAGGAACTAGACCCGAAGATATTGGAGCGCTTTACAAGAGCATGCGTACATTACACAAGGTCACCCTTTTTGGTGTTTATAGGGACGGAAGAATTAAGGGGCATATCAACAAAGAATAGCGATAAACATCGCTGAGCAGGCATAACGCGGATTAGCTTAACGCCGGCTATCGCCGGATTTAATCGCCGAGATATCGCGTTATTAACAACGCATATCTCCACAGCGATATTAAATCCGGCGATAGCGGCGAAATCCGCGCACATCGCAGGAAATCCAGCGCTACAACGGAAGCGATCAGGTAATCCTTGCTAATAGGGAGATGTGGATTCAGCCATAGAATCCACCTCCCATCATATGTATAGCTAAGTCTGCTTTTTAGCAGACGTTAGCTTTCGGCGTTATCCGCGGTTAGCGCGGATTCTAACGTCGGAATTGGTGTCCTGGGCCAGCTTGTTGATAGGGAGTAGTGCTGTAACTCCTTGATTCCCGTGTTGTGTTAGTAGGAAACGCCCACTTTGCATCTCATTAGAGATGCGAGGCGTCGGTAATAAGGCTGCTAACATGTTCTAATGCATGTTAGCACTGCCTTGTAAATAGGGCGTAAGCATTATCTCCGCTTTTTTGGCTTTAAAAGCCAAAAAAGCAGAGATAAGGCCCTTGATAATATGCCCCTCAGTTGTTTGACCAGAGTCACAGGATGTTTGAGCCGATGCCGAGAATCGAACTGGGTTCCCCAGCTGCAAAATCGACAACTCTAGCCCTAGGGCCACATCCAGGGGGTAGGGAGAGAGAGGCAGTCAGAAACCACATGAAAGCTCGGCTCCTTCTAAGCCCAAGGCTCCAAAACAACTTCGAGCTGAGCCAGGGTCAGGATTCAGGCTCCAGCCTGGCTCAAGCTTTCAGTGGCTCCCCACCTCTATGTCTGACGTAACACATCAAAGCGCTGGGCAAAAGTAAGGCACACCATTCCGACTGAGCGCATGGAAGATGGAAGAATAAGGGCGTGATTTGCAGTCACAGGCGTCCTTATCAGCAGGTGCGGACGGCACTAGTTAGAGCGGTGGGGCGGATGCAGGGCGGAAGTTGACAGATGACGGGATAGGTAAAATAAAATAAATAAATAAAACCACTTACCTTGCGGATGCGGCGAGTGCAAGGTAAGTGGTTTTATTAATTTTTTTATTTTATTTTACCTATTCCAACCGTCGTCTTTCGACTCCTACCCTGCCCCCACCCCACTGCACACCACTCTTACCTGTGCCAGCCGCGCCTGCTTATTAGGCCTCAGAAGTGTGTGTTACATTTATTTCAGCCCTGCATTTAGGGTTGCCACATGTGCAAGAGAAAAATACCAGCTATGTGTTCACGTTTCAACTTTCTGCAAAGGTCGTACATGCTTCTTAAGTAGAAGTTTACATGAAATATCTATATTCACTTTTAACATGGCCTTTCTGTCTGTTTTCTTCAATTATCAGTCAGTGGCCATTAGGGAAGTTAATCTTCAGTTAATGCCTCATCTAAAATGCCTGAAGATGAACTGTTGCATCCATGCTTATGGGAGGCATCAAAACACCCTGTTGTTGGGACATCTGAGTGAGAGATATAGCTCGCAGTCAAAGGACTGAGATTCAAATTGTATTTAACAGAGTGGCACTTGCACACTGATACAGCAAGCCAGACTTGATGACCATCTGTAGCATCTGGGTACAATGAAACTCGAGATGCAGTGGCAGGTTCAAAAGCTGTTTATTCCTCAGAAGATTGAGCTACGTACTCCAATCGTGGTATTGAGTGGAAGCAGAGTCTCTGTTGTTGCCGCCCAGCCGCCTAGCCAAGCCTGCCGACGCTACGCCAAGACGTCAAGACGCAATTAGCGCCGCCTACCAGGAACTGCGAGTGCGAGACGCGGGCGCGAGAGGGAATTCAAACGCGCCGCGTACCGGCTCTTTGATCAACGGACATCAGACAAACGACAACGGATAATATTGGGTAAATCGGCGAAACCGGCGAAACCGGGCCCCGCAGGTAACCGCAGGGGTTTTTGCTACAGTGAGAGGGAGAGCTGCGGGAGCCATAGGAAAAGGCTCCTGTGAGAGAGCCCTGCCCGGTGGAAAATCGAGGGCAGGAGCGGGCAGGGGAGGTGAATAGCCCCGGACGCCCCCAGCCCCGGACGCCGGAAAGGAGGAGAAGGCAGGAGAAGGTTCCTGCGGTAAGAGACCTAGTGCACCCAAGAAGATACTTAGAAGCTGGGGGTGCACAACTGGAGTGCCTCTCCAGTAGAAAGAAAGAGGCAAAGGAGAGGCGGTAAGGACACTAATATAGATACACAATCTCAAAGGAAAACTGGCAGGCAAGGTGGGCTAAGGCACAACAGAGGTAAGTGTAAGAACGAATGGATGGATGACTGTAGTACCTAAATGTCCCGCTCAAGCGCCCTCTAATTGATAATTTGGCTGTATAGGGGGTAAGGTAAGGGGGTAAAGCAAGGAAGAGCATTAAAATTAGACGCACAGGATAATCGAAACTATTAAGAGCGTCATAAAAAGGTGCAGGCCCGCGACAGACAAGGGATGATGGCACCAAAAAGGAAACAGAAAACGACGGAGAAATGCTCTAAAAGGAGAGAGTCTTCTGGGGAGATTAGGACCCTAGAAGAGAGCCAGGAGAGCCAGGCAAGCGCTAGAGAAAGGTAAAAAAAAAAGCGCCGCAAAAGAGTAAAAACAAAAAAGCTACAAAAAAATCCCTGAAAGCGAACAATGGGAGTATGTTAGCCTCCACATATATAAAGGACTTCTTAGGTAAACATTATAAACGGATAGATCAACCTGTAGAGTTTGCGGAAACAGAAGCAGTGCAACAAAATAGAAACGTCACGGTAGAACTTCCCGAAGAATTACTGGAGGCATCATTTCTGATAAACCAGACCCTTCTAAGTCAACACGCTTCAATAACAGCACCGCGACTGTCATCCTCCCCCAGACTATTCTTAAGGCAAGCACAGGAACCAGTGTCTTCAGGCCAAATGGAGAATAATAGTCAAGAGAAGAGAACCGACTAGGGGGATATATTAAATATCTCGGCACCACACTCAAAACAGAGCAGAAACCAAGATCAGCAGGAACTATCGAGAATAGGAAGAACAGATGATCTAGAGAGAGATAGTCTACAAAATCTAGACATCTCTGCAATCCCCTCCCCATCATTTATGGATATACTGATGATGCTTCAGAAAACTCTGAAAGGGATCCTGGAAGTTACAATGCTAAATAACAGGGCTTTGAATACGCAAAAGCTATATTTGAAAAAGATTGAGGAGGAGCTGCAAGGCATCAGAGGTCAAATGCCACACATGATGAGGCCAGTAGCAGACATCCGGTCTACAGAACAGAAAGAAACTTCAGAAACTGTAGAAACCTCACAAAATGTTTATATATCTAAATGTCCGATGCTGATAAAAAGAAGAGGGGAAAGATATAGCTCCTGGCATAATAGGGGCCAAGCCAAAAGAAAGATAGGCAGAAAGATGAAACCTAAAGTAGAAACAAGGGAACAAATTAAGTGAAAGGAGAGTGTGGATAGCTTAAAAACTCCCGCAACGATAAGGGTATCCACCAAGATCCCCGGAGCTGAGGGCAAGAAGAAGGGCCCCAATAAGCAAGTAAATATTCAGAGTAGCACAGGCCCAAGAAAGGATCAATTAAAAGTAAATAAACAGGGGCATGATAGGTGGGAAACTACCGGACAGGCGGGTATAGAAGCCCCCGAGATAGGGATAGAGGTTGGAAGCAATAAATGGTTGTACCTCGAACCAGAATATCCCGCAAAAAAGGGGGAAAAAACAAGGAAAATTTTACCCTTAAATAGATCCCAAATCTTATTTTCATTTTCTAGATGCCCTAGCCTGAGGGGATTAGGGACAAAAGATTTGAGACAGGTGGGCTTTATAGAAAATATAAATGGAAAGGAAATTACAAGAGTATTACTCTATTCTGACCTGGTAAAATTGGGGGCAATTTTGGAAGCAGAGAGAGAGATACAGCAGGAAGGTATAAGGTTAATCACAGAGAGAGAACTAAAGGGATATTGCCATCCAGGAAGCAGTTTCCTTAAATGGCATGCAGGTCTCGGCAAGAGACAGGTGAGGCTCCGGGAGGATAAAGAAGAAGGAGGGAGTATCTTGAATGTAGTAGTTAATAACTCAGCTACCGATAACTCATGGGGTAACTGGAGTCAAAGAAGCAGTCCCACAGGTCCCTCCCAGTGGTTTAGGGTAGATATGGTTGAAGATGGAGGTTTAAGTGAGGTGGAATAGGATGAAGGGGTGTCGCATAGCCTAAACCTTCTATCATGGAATATAAATGGTCTTGGAGACATAACAAAACAAGAATGTATAAATAAGTTAGCAAGAAATGTTGAAATTATTTGTCTGCCAGAAACCTGGCTATGCGACGAAACCCCAATTTTCGAAGGCTTCCTTCAGTTCCACCGACCAGCCAAGAAAAAAGGTTTGGTCGCTCGGCAGGGGGATTATGACCCTACTGTCTACAAAAGTAGCTAACAATGTGATCCTGTTGAAAGTAAAATGTAAATGGCTCTTGGTATGTAGATTCTCCTTGTTGTTTTCTGAAACAAAAAATGGAAATGTGATTATCATAAATGTGTATATGCAATGGGAGAACGCCAAGGAGTATGGAATCGAGTCTGGGTATTTTAAAGATGATATAGATTCACTGTGTGAAAAGTATGATTTGGATATGTTTTTTATTGTGGGGGATTTTAATCATAAATTGTACCCAAAGGAGGTAGATATCTGGCATAGGGATATATTAGACGCATATGAAATAAAACAAGCAACTTTCCTCGCCTGCGAACCAACAAGACAGGATAAAGACATGGGCAATTATTTAGGGACGAAGGGTCTATTCTGCCTAAATGGCAGATTAGAATCAGATTGCCCAGCAAAGAAGACATTTAAAACAGGCATGCAGAATTGCCCGATAGATTATGTCTTTATGTTTGCCTGGAATTTTTCACTCATAATGGATTTTAAGATACTTAGGGAAGAAGGCAGTGACCACAATCCACTGAAGTTGAAGATTCAAGGGGGAACCCCGAAACCCAGAGATAAAGTAATTTTACAACAAGTAGAATACCCCAAAAGAGTGACAACCAGATTAACGGAAGAGTACATGGGAAAATTAGGAAAATTCCAACAGAAGGTACTCTTGGGAGAAATAGGGGGCAAGAAACTGAAATGGTATGAGGGAAAAATAGATCAAGTGGTGCAATGCCTTCGAATAGAATTAAAAAAAGATAAAATAAACCAATCAATAATGCCAGTTAGGCGGCCAAAATGGTTTACGGTAGAATGTCTAAAGAAAAAAGAGAGCTAAGGAAAGCTATAAGAAGCATTAGTAAAAAATATGACCAGAAGAGTCAAAGCTATCTCAATAAATTGAAAGGAGAGTATAAAAAATTGATTATGAGTGCAAAAAGGGCGTACAAAGATAAATGCTGGGAAAACCTGCTGGAATCTATTGAATCAAAAAACATAAGACAGTTTTGGAAGCTGGTAAAAGCAGCAGCCGACCATCCAGCAGGGGCAATGAACTGTGTAGTAGATGAGGCAGCATGGGAGAAGTACCTGAAGGATCTGTATAGCCCTTGTAGAGAACGAGAAGCTGAAGAGCCCCAGCCGTGGCAAGAGTTAATGGAAGAATTGAAACCCGATTTTGCAGAACAGAATGTAAAAGATATAATAAGTAAATTAAAATTAACACGAGCTGCAGGACCAGATAATCTCCCAGCAATAATAATAAAGTCACAGATGACATGGTGGGCGAGATTTTTCTCCCTCATGTTCTCGGCAATTTTAGAGGGTGGACAAATACCAAAGAATTGGAAGGGGGCTATAATAAGGCCAGTTCATAAAAAGGTAATATGAACGCACCACAAAATTATAGGCTGATTAACCTGCTAGATATTGGGGGAAAAGTTTTCTCAAAAATACTTCTGAACAGATTACAGAATTGGGTAGAGGAGTTTTCAATAGTGCCAGTTGAACAGGGGGTTTTAAAGAAGGCCACTCCACGATCGATCATTGTTTCGCTCTGTGGACAGTGGCACGTAAATCAATAGAACAAAATGGTAAGCTGTGCTGTTGTTTTGTTGACTTCCGCGCAGCATTTGATTCAGTTGACCGGAAGGTGCTCTGGGATACCCTTACAAAGAGAAATATTCCCGAAGGTTTGTTGGCATTAATAAAAGAGCTACATAGCAGAAATTGGGCACAAATAATCAGAGATACAGAAGGGTCATTGACGCCCAAAATAGTAATTAAGAATGGCCTTAGACAGGGCTGTGTGCTGGCCCCTCTGCTATTCGCCATATTTTTAGGAGACCTACCTGCAAGCTTAGAGGTTGAAAGAAGTGCTAGCCCACGAATGAATGGAAATAAGGTGTCCTGCCTTCTATATGCTGACGATCTGGTAATTCTGGATCAGACTGAAATAGGCCTCCAAAGAAAGTTGAATGTTTTTAAGGAATATTGTGAAAGTAAATTTTTAACTGTAAATATGGAAAAGACTAAAATCTTATGCTTTGGGAAAAAGATATTAGTTTTAATTGGTTTTTAGGAGACCAGAAGCTAGAAATAGTGAATGAATATCGCTACCTTGGGATGTGGTTGGACAGGTTTTTAAAGTGGCACACTCACACAGAAGCCCAGAAAGCGAAAGCCTATACATCGATCTGTGGTCTGAAAAAATGTAATCGAGACTACGGAGATATGTCCCACAGACCACTGTTAAAGGCTTTTAGTGCAATGATACCCCCACAAGTACTTTATGGAGCAGAAGTCCTCTATCTAAGTGGCAAACAAGATTGGGATCTAGAGGAAGGGAGGTGTCTGAAAACTCTGCTGTCATTGCCACATTCGTCAATGATTCAAGCAATAAGAAATGAGTTAGGCACTACTGCGTGGAGGGTTCAGTCACAAATGATTTTAATAAGATTTTGGAAACGACTGGACTTAGAAACAGGCCAAAAGGTATCTCAGTGGTGCAGAAAAGAGATCCAATGTAGCAACCTAAAATGGGCTAAAAAGATAAGGAAGGAAATAATATCGGTTTGTGAGAATGTAAAGGTGGAAATTTGCCCAGAATTCCTAAATATAGAATTCAGTAAAAGTGACCTCAGAAATAAAGGGCTCGAAGCCTCTAGACGAGCAGATATGGATTATCTGGCTAAGAAAAAATCAGTGCAATTTATGAGAGATGCATGGTTAAACAAAAAATGGTTCCCTTATCTGGATATTTTACCAAATCACTGGTACAGACAGGAGATTTTAAGACTGAGAGTTGGTATAAATCCCTGGCTAGTGAATGAAGAACTAAAAACAAAAATGCTGTATCAGGATGGGTACTGTAAGTGTACACTGGGAACTAAAGGTGATATATTGCACATTTTGTTAGACTGTGTAACAGTATTAGAGCAACGTAAACGATATCTTCGCCCAATATTTCTAAAATATGATATAAGGCTACGGATACAGGCGGTTAAATTACTTACTGAAATGCCTAATCTCGAGATTGCGATTGCACTAGGGAACTATATGAAGGAAGTTAAAAGGTTCCTTAGTGAAAATTAGCCTTTATTTTTATCTTAAACTATTTCTAATTTTATAAGGATAAATATTTGTATAGTATTTTAAAAATGTTTTAAATTTTGTACAAATTTTATAAAGAATGGCGTTGCCTTGTGCAGAAAAGTTATTATTGTTACTTCCTCACTGATAATTTATCAACTTTTGACATTGAGAGTGTAATAATTGTGTTGTTTTATTTTGCTTTTATTGGTACTACCATTGTTTAAAGACCAAGGTCTAAATAAACATACTTTTGAATTGAATTGATATTGGAGCGCTTTACAAGAGCATGCGTACATTACACAAGGTCACCCTTTTTGGTGTTTATAGGGACGGAAGAATTAAGTTGTTTGCCCAGAGTCACAGGATATTTGAGCCAATGCCGAGAATCGAACTGGGTTCCCCAGCTGCAAAATCGACAACTCTAGCCCTAGGGCCACATCCAGGGGGTAGGGAGAGAGAGGCAGTCAGAAACCACATGAAAGCTCGGCTCCTTCTAAGCTCAAGGCTCCAAAACAACTTCGAGCTGAGCCAGGGTCAGGATTCAGGCTCCAGCCTGGCTCAAGCTTTCAGTGGCTCCCCACCTCTATGTCTGACGTAACACATCAAAGCGCTGGGCAAAAGTAAGGCACACCATTCCGACTGAGCGCATGGAAGATGGAAGAATAAGAGCGTGATTTGCAGTCACAGGCATCCTTATCAGCAGGTGCGGACGGCACTGGTAAGAGCGGTGGGGCGGATGCAGGGCGGAAGTTGACAGATGACGGGATAGGTAAAATAAAATAAATAAATAAAACCACTTACCTTGCGGATGCGGCGAGTGCAAGGTAAGTGGTTTTATTAATTTTTTTATTTTATTTTACCTATTCCAACCGCCGTCTTTCGACTCCTACCCTGCCCCCACCCCACTGCACACCACTCTTACCTGTGCCAGCCGCGCCTGCTTATTAGGCCTCAGAAGTGTGTGTTACATTTATTTCAGCCCTGCATTTAGGGTTGCCACATTTGCAAGAGAAAAATACCAGCTATGTGTTCACGTTTCAACTTTCTGCAAAGGTCGTACATGCTTCTTAAGTAGAAGTTTACATGAAATATCTATATTCACTTTTAACATGGCCTTTCTGTCTGTTTTCTTCAATTATCAGTCAGTGGCCATTAGGGAAGTTAATCTTCAGTTAATGCCTCATCTAAAATGCCTGAAGATGAACTGTTGCATCCATGCTTATGGGAGGCATCAAAACACCCTGTTGTTGGGACATCTGAGTGAGAGATATAGCTCGCAGTCAAAGGACTGAGATTCAAATTGTATTTAACAGAGTGGCACTTGCACACTGATACAGCAAGCCAGACTTGATGACCATCTGTAGCATCTGGGTACAATGAAACTCGAGATGCAGTGGCAGGTTCAAAAGCTGTTTATTCCTCAGAAGATTGAGCTACGTACTCCAATCGTGGTATTGAGTGGAAGCAGAGTCTCTGTTGTTGCCGCCCAGCCGCCTAGCCAAGCCTGCCGACGCTACGCCAAGACGTCAAGACGCAATTAGCGCCGCCTACCAGGAACTGCGAGTGCGAGACGCGGGCGCGAGAGGGAATTCAAACGCGCCGCGTACCGGCTCTTTGATCAACGGACATCAGACAAACGACAACGGATAATATTGGGTAAATCGGCGAAACCGGCGAAACCGGGCCCCGCAGGTAACCGCAGGGGGTTTTGCTACAGTGAGAGGGAGAGCTGCGGGAGCCATAGGAAAAGGCTCCTGTGAGAGAGCCCTGCCCGGTGGAAAATCGAGGGCAGGAGCGGGCAGGGGGAGGTGAATAGCCCCGGACGCCCCCAGCCCCGGACGCCGGAAAGGAGGAGAAGGCAGGAGAAGGTTCCTGCGGTAAGAGACCTAGTGCACCCAAGAAGATACTTAGAAGCTGGGGGTGCACAACTGGAGTGCCTCTCCAGTAGAAAGAAAGAGGCAAAGGAGAGGCGGTAAGGACACTAATATAGATACACAATCTCAAAGGAAAACTGGCAGGCAAGGTGGGCTAAGGCACAACAGAGGTAAGTGTAAGAACGAATGGATGGATGACTGTAGTACCTAAATGTCCCGCTCAAGCGCCCTCTAATTGATAATTTGGCTGTATAGGGGGTAAGGTAAGGGGGGTAAAGCAAGGAAGAGCATTAAAATTAGACGCACAGGATAATCGAAACTATTAAGAGCGTCATAAAAAGGTGCAGGCCCGCGACAGACAAGGGATGATGGCACCAAAAAGGAAACAGAAAACGACGGAGAAATGCTCTGGAAGGAGAGAGTCTTCTGGGGAGATTAGGACCCTAGAAGAGAGCCAGGAGAGCCAGGCAAGCGCTAGAGAAAGGCCAAAAAAAGCGCCGCAAAAGAGTAAAAACAAAAAAGCTACTAAAAAATCCCTGAAAGCGAACAATGGGAGTATGTTAGCCTCCACATATATAAAGGACTTCTTAGGTAAACATTATAAACGGATAGATCAACCTGTAGAGTTTGCGGAAACAGAAGCAGTGCAACAAAATAGAAATGTCACGGTAGAACTTCCCGAAGAATTACTGGAGGCATCATTTCTGATAAACCAGACCCTTCTAAGTCAACACGCTTCAATAACAGCACCGCGACTGTCATCCTCCCCCAGACTATTCTTAAGGCAAGCACAGGAACCGGCGTCTTCAGGCCAAATGGAGAATAATAGTCAAGAGAAGAGAACCGACTGGGGGGATATATTAAATATCTCGGCACCACACTCAAAGCAGAGCAGAAACCAAGATCAGCAGGAACTATCGAGAATAGGAAGAACAGATGATCTAGAGAGAGATAGTCTACAAAATCTAGACATCTCTGCAATCCCCTCCCCATCATTTATGGATATACTGATGATGCTTCAGAAAACTCTGAAAGGGATCCTGGAAGTTACAATGCTAAATAACGGGGCTTTGAATACGCAAAAGCTATATTTGAAAAAGATTGAGGAGGAGCTGCAAGGCATCAGAGGTCAAATGCCACACATGATGAGGCCAGTAGCAGACATCCGGTCTACAGAACAGAAAGAAACTCCAGAAACTGTAGAAACCTCACAAAATGTTTATATATCTAAATGTCCGATGCTGATAAAAAGAAGAGGGGAAAGATATAGCTCCTGGCATAATAGGGGCCAAGCCAAAAGAAAGATAGGCAGAAAGATGAAACCTAAAGTAGAAACAAGGGAACAAATTAAGTGAAAGGAGAGTGTGGATAGCTTAAAAACTCCCGCAACGATAAGGGTATCCACCAAGATCCCCGGAGCTGAGGGCAAGAAGAAGGGCCCCAATAAGCAAGTAAATATTCAGAGTAGCACAGGCCCAAGAAAGGATCAATTAAAAGTAAATAAACAGGGGCATGATAGGTGGGAAACTACCGGACAGGCGGGTATAGAAGCCCCGAGATAGGGATAGAGGTTGGAAGCAATAAATGGTTGTACCTCGAACCAGAATATCCCGCAAAAAGGGGGAAAAACAAGGAAAATGTTACCCTTAAATAGATCCCAAATCTTATTTTCATTTTCTAGATGCCCTAGCCTGAGGGGATTAGGGACAAAAGATTTGAGACAGGTGGGCTTTATAGAAAATATAAATGGAAAGGAAATTACAAGAGTATTACTCTATTCTGACCTGGTAAAATTGGCAATTTTGGAAGCAGAGAGAGAGATACAGCAGGAAGGTATAAGGTTAATCACAGAGAGAGAACTAAAGGGATATTGCCACCCAGGAAGCAGTTTCCTTAAATGGCATGCAGGTCTCGGCAAGAGACAGGTGAGGCTCCGGGAGGATAAAGAAGAAGGAGGGAGTATCTTGAATGTAGTAGTTAATAACTCAGCTACCGATAACTCATGGGGTAACTGGAGTCAAAGAAGCAGTCCCGCAGGTCCCTCCCAGTGGTTTAGGGTAGATATGGTTGAAGATGGAGGTTTAAGTGAGGTGGAATAGGATGAAGGGGTGTCGCATAGCCTAAACCTTCTATCATGGAATATAAATGGTCTTGGAGACATAACAAAACAAGAATGTATAAATAAGTTAGCAAGAAATGTTGAAATTATTTGTCTGCCAGAAACCTGGCTATGCGACGAAACCCCAATTTTCGAAGGCTTCCTTCAGTTCCACCGACCAGCCAAGAAAAAAAGGTTTGGTCGCTCGGCAGGGGGGATTATGACCCTACTGTCTACAAAAGTAGCTAACAATGTGATCCTGTTGAAAGTAAAATGTAAATGGCTCTTGGTATGTAGATTCTCCTTGTTGTTTTCTGAAACAAAAAATGGAAATGTGATTATCATAAATGTGTATATGAAATGGGAGAACGCCAAGGAGTATGGAATCGAGTTGGGGTATTTTAAAGATGATATAGATTCGCTGTGTGAAAAGTATGATTTGGATATGTTTTTTATTGTGGGGGATTTTAATCATAAATTGTACCCAAAGGAGGTAGATATCTGGCATAGGGATATATTAGACGCATATGAAATAAAACAAGCAACTTTCCTCGCCTGCGAACCAACAAGACAGGATAAAGACATGGGCAATTATTTAGGGACGAAGGGTCTATTCTGCCTAAATGGCAGATTAGAATCAGATTGCCCAGCAAAGAAGACATTTAAAACAGGCATGCAGAATTGCCCGATAGATTATGTCTTTATGTTTGCCTGGAATTTTTCACTCATAATGGATTTTAAGATACTTAGGGAAGAAGGCAGTGACCACAATCCACTGAAGTTGAAGATTCAAGGGGGAACCCCGAAACCCAGAGATAAAGTAATTTTACAACAAGTAGAATACCCCAAAAGAGTGACACCCAGATTAACGGAAGAGTACATGGGAAAATTAGGAAAATTCCAACAGAAGGTACTCTTGGGAGAAATAGGGGGCAAGAAGCTGAAATGGTATGAGGGAAAAATAGACCAAGTGGTGCAATGCCTTCGAATAGAATTAAAAAAGGATAAAATAAACCAATCAATAATGCCAGTTAGGCGGCCAAAATGGTTTACGGTAGAATGTCTAAAGAAAAAAAGAGAGCTAAGGAAAGCTATAAGAAGCATTAGTAAAAAATATGACCAGAAGAGTCAAAGCTATCTCAATAAATTGAAAGGAGAGTATAAAAAATTGATTATGAGTGCAAAAAGGGCGTACAAAGATAAATGCTGGGAAAACCTGCTGGAATCTATTGAATCAAAAAACATAAGACAGTTTTGGAAGCTGGTAAAAGCAGCAGCCGACCATCCAGCAGGGGCAATGAACTGTGTAGTAGATGAGGCAGCATGGGAGAAGTACCTGAAGGATCTGTATAGCCCTTGTAGAGAACGAGAAGCTGAAGAGCCCCAGCCGTGGCAAGAGTTAATGGAAGAATTGAAACCCGATTTTGCAGAACAGAATGTAAAAGATATAATAAGTAAATTAAAATTAACACGAGCTGCAGGACCAGATAATCTCCCAGCAATAATAATAAAGTCACAGATGACATGGTGGGCGAGATTTTTCTCCCTCATGTTCTCGGCAATTTTAGAGGGTGGACAAATACCAAAGAATTGGAAGGGGGCTATAATAAGGCCAGTTCATAAAAAGGTAATATGAACGCACCACAAAATTATAGGCTGATTAACCTGCTAGATATTGGGGGAAAAGTTTTCTCAAAAATACTTCTGAACAGATTACAGAATTGGGTAGAGGAGTTTTCAATAGTGCCAGTTGAACAGGGGGTTTTAAAGAAGGCCACTCCACGATCGATCATTGTTTCGCTCTGTGGACAGTGGCACGTAAATCAATAGAACAAAATGGTAAGCTGTGCTGTTGTTTTGTTGACTTCCGCGCAGCATTTGATTCAGTTGACCGGAAGGTGCTCTGGGATACCCTTACAAAGAGAAATATTCCCGAAGGTTTGTTGGCATTAATAAAAGAGCTACATAGCAGAAATTGGGCACAAATAATCAGAGATACAGAAGGGTCATTGACGCCCAAAATAGTAATTAAGAATGGCCTTAGACAGGGCTGTGTGCTGGCCCCTCTGCTATTCGCCATATTTTTAGGAGACCTACCTGCAAGCTTAGAGGTTGAAAGAAGTGCTAGCCCACGAATGAATGGAAATAAGGTGTCCTGCCTTCTATATGCTGACGATCTGGTAATTCTGGATCAGACTGAAATAGGCCTCCAAAGAAAGTTGAATGTTTTTAAGGAATATTGTGAAAGTAAATTTTTAACTGTAAATATGGAAAAGACTAAAATCTTATGCTTTGGGAAAAAAGATATTAGTTTTAATTGGTTTTTAGGAGACCAGAAGCTAGAAATAGTGAATGAATATCGCTACCTTGGGATGTGGTTTGACAGGTTTTTAAAGTGGCACACTCACACAGAAGCCCAGAAAGCGAAAGCCTATACATCGATCTGTGGTCTGAAAACATTTAATCGAGACTACGGAGATATGTCCCACAGACCACTGTTAAAGGCTTTTAGTGCAATGATACCCCCACAAGTACTTTATGGAGCAGAAGTCCTCTATCTAAGTGGCAAACAAGATTGGGATCTAGAGGAAGGGAGGTGTCTGAAAACTCTGCTGTCATTGCCACATTCGTCAATGATTCAAGCAATAAGAAATGAGTTAGGCACTACTGCGTGGAGGGTTCAGTCACAAATGATTTTAATAAGATTTTGGAAACGACTGGACTTAGAAACAGGCCAAAAGGTATCTCAGTGGTGCAGAAAAAAGATCCAATGTAGCAACCTAAAATGGGCTAAAAAGATAAGGAAGGAAATAATATCGGTTTGTGAGAATGTAAAGGTGGGAATTTGCCCAGAATTCCTAAATATAGAATTCAGTAAAAGTGACCTCAGAAATAAAGGGCTCGAAGCCTCTAGACGAGCAGATATGGATTATCTGGCTAAGAAAAAATCAGTGCAATTTATGAGAGATGCATGGTTAAACAAAAAATGGTTCCCTTATCTGGATATTTTACCAAATCACTGGTACAGACAGGAGATTTTAAGACTGAGAGTTGGTATAAATCCCTGGCTAGTGAATGAAGAACTAAAAACAAAAATGCTGTATCAGGATGGGTACTGTAAGTGTACACTGGGAACTAAAGGTGATATATTGCACATTTTGTTACACTGTGTAACAGTATTAGAGCAACGTAAACGATATCTTCGCCCAATATTTCTAAAATATGATATAAGGCTACGGATACAGGCGGTTAAATTACTTACTGAAATGCCTAATCTCGAGATTGCGATTGCACTAGGGAACTATATGAAGGAAGTTAAAAGGTTCCTTAGTGAAAATTAGCCTTTATTTTTATCTTAAACTATTTCTAATTTTATAAGGATAAATATTTGTATAGTATTTTAAAAATGTTTTAAATTTTGTACAAATTTTAGAAAGAATGGCGTTGCCCTGTGCAGAAAAGTTATTATTGTTACTTCCTCACCGATAATTTATCAACTTTTGACATTGAGAGTGTAATAATTGTGTTGTTTTATTTTGCTTTTATTGGTACTACCATTGTTTAAAGACCAAGGTCTAAATAAACATACTTTTGAATTGAATTGATATTGGAGCGCTTTACAAGAGCATGCGTACATTACACAAGGTCACCCTTTTTGGTGTTTATAGGGACGGAAGAATTAAGTTGTTTGCCCAGAGTCACAGGATATTTGAGCCAATGCCGAGAATCGAACTGGGTTCCCCAGCTGCAAAATCGACAACTCTAGCCCTAGGGCCACATCCAGGGGTAGGGAGAGAGAGGCAGTCAGAAACCACATGAAAGCTCGGCTCCTTCTAAGCTCAAGGCTCCAAAACAACTTCGAGCTGAGCCAGGGTCAGGATTCAGGCTCCAGCCTGGCTCAAGCTTTCAGTGGCTCCCCACCTCTATGTCTGACGTAACACATCAAAGCGCTGGGCAAAAGTAAGGCACACCATTCCGACTGAGCGCATGGAAGATGGAAGAATAAGAGCGTGATTTGCAGTCACAGGCATCCTTATCAGCAGGTGCGGACGGCACTGGTAAGAGCGGTGGGGCGGATGCAGGGCGGAAGTTGACAGATGACGGGATAGGTAAAATAAAATAAATAAATAAAACCACTTACCTTGCGGATGCGGCGAGTGCAAGGTAAGTGGTTTTATTAATTTTTTATTTTATTTTACCTATTCCAACCGCCGTCTTTTGACTCCTACCCTGCCCCCACCCCACTGCACACCACTCTTACCTGTGCCAGCCGCGCCTGCTTATTAGGCCTCAGAAGTGTGTGTTACATTTATTTCAGCCCTGCATTTAGGGTTGCCACATTTGCAAGAGAAAAATACCAGCTATGTGTTCACGTTTCAACTTTCTGCAAAGGTCGTACATGCTTCTTAAGTAGAAGTTTACATGAAATATCTATATTCACTTTTAACATGGCCTTTCTGTCTGTTTTCTTCAATTATCAGTCAGTGGCCATTAGGGAAGTTAATCTTCAGTTAATGCCTCATCTAAAATGCCTGAAGATGAACTGTTGCATCCATGCTTATGGGAGGCATCAAAACACCCTGTTGTTGGGACATCTGAGTGAGAGATATAGCTCGCAGTCAAAGGACTGAGATTCAAATTGTATTTAACAGAGTGGCACTTGCACACTGATACATCAAGCCAGACTTGATGACCATCTGTAGCATCTGGGTACAATGAAACTCAAGATGCAGTGGCAGGTTCAAAAGCTGTTTATTCCCCAGAAGATCCATCCATCACCCATTAAAGCTGGAGTAACTGCCACTCCCCACATTCCATGACACAGCCTATCTAACACATCCTTATGACATAAGTGTGTTCCATACAAGAACTCCATGACCTGTTCAGTGTTCCATAGGAGATGATCGATCCCACAGTGATTAACAAGCACAGGTACCACACACCCCCCTCCCTTAAACACACAATAAACTATTTACAAGAATGGCTTGAATATAAATACATCCATTAGGACACAAAATTAATTTGCACCTAGTCTTTTAGAAAAGTAGGTAGTTTCACAACCTTCTTTGATTTTATAACTACAATTTCAATTTCTTCCTCACCTCCAACCCCAGATTCATCTCTCCCATTCAAACAGCCAAGTTTGTTAGAATTCCTCTTGAAAACCACAACTCTGTTGAGATTCCAGATGCGAAAATCTTGGGTTTTAACCACATTTTTAAAGATCTTTACAACACGAATAGGCTTTGAAAATTTGGGACCAGAACCACAAATAACAGGACGTTTTATCATAACTAAATCTCCAACTTTCTCCACCTTCATCTGCTCCTAAGCTCGTGTTTTACTCTTATCACACGCCTTCCCTTTCAAGACCTCATAATTGTTAACCCATGGTGGTTCAACCGATGTGTTGGGCAACCTTCCATGAAAAGTTCAAAAGGAGTGTTCCCAGTAGTACTGTAAGGTGTGAACCTGTACATTTCCACCTTTTTGAGCACCTCCTTCTTCCAGCTCACACAATTGAGTTTGGCCATGCTTATAGTCTCCTTGAGCACCCTATTCAACCTTCCAACTATCCCATTGGCCTCTGGGTGATAAAGTGCACATTTTTTATGTCGAATTCCCCTTTTCTGTAAAAATTCTTCTATTTCCTTAGAAACCAGTTGTACCCGATTATCAGTTAGAATTGACTCTGCAATCCCTTCTCTGTATATTAGTTCTTCCAGAAATCTGATAACATGTTTGGTTTCTATAGAAGTTGTGAAAAGAACCTCCGGCCAACGTGAGAAAGTGTCTATCACCACAACTATGTACGTTTGCTGTCCTTTCCCAGGAATGGGTCTCAGAATGTCCAATGCAACATCTTGCCAAGGACGAGTGGGACAGTCCCTAATAACCAAAAGTTGCACTCTGGGACTCTCAAACTTATCACTCAATGCACAGGAATAACATTCACATACCGTTCTCTCCGCCTGTTTATCCATTCCAGGCCACCAATAAGATATTCTCAATCTTTCCTTGGTCTTTGTGATGCCCTGATGTGTCTTGTGTGCCGCATCAATCAATTCCTTTCTGTGTTTACATGGAGGAACTAACCTCGTGCTCCGAAATAGTAAGTCTTTAGAGACACTGAGTTCCTCATTCACACTCCAGAAAGGCACAGAAGAATCTGAACCTTGTCTCTTGTTATGCCACCCGTTCTGAACAAGAGACATAAACTCAACCAACCCTCTATCAACACTTAATTTATCTCGCTATCCCTGCTCAGATATCGCATCACTCTCCAAAAAACACACCCATTCTGACTCATCCTCAAAAGGGTAATTCTCCACCAAGTCATTACCCTCTTTATCAACAAGTCTTGAAAGAGTATCTGCTACACCGTTCTTCACACCTAGAATATACTTTACAGTAAAACTGTACTTTTACAAAGCAATGACCCATTTCATAATCTGCCCAGAAACCAGGTAAAGACCTTTTTTATTAAAAATGTCCCCCAAGGGCTTATGGTCGGTTCCAATCTCAAACACGATGTACCATAGGAACGTTTTCAATTTCTTGATTGCCCCAAAAATTTGCAAGAGCTTCTCTCTCTACCATGGAATATCTAGACTCAGCATCCTTCAAGCTCCTTGAGAGAAACAAGACAGTGTTCATACCATTAGAACCATGCTGCTGTAGGACAGTGCCCATTCCTTTCTCACTGGCATCAGTGGTTATGATCGACCTCGACTTGGGTTAAAAATTCTTCAAGTTGGGCGCAAGAGCAAGTTCTTCCTTTAGTGCATGAAATTCATTCTCACAATCACTATCCCACACATATTCCACACCTTTCCTCAACAACCTTCTCATGTTCATAGCAAAATGTTTAACAAACTTATTATAGTATTCAACCTTTCCCAAAAACATCATAAACTTACTCTTTGATGAAGGAGAACTCATTTTGTGAATGGTGGAAAGCAATTCAGCTTTAGGTTTGATCGACAGTGATGAACAAGCACATGTACCACACCTTCTTTATGAGTACCTAACTCAGTTCTCAGGCCTATGCTGCACAGTTCACCTCTCCAAACTGAAGACAGAGTGCGATCTGTATCCCTCAGAGATCATCACATTCCTTTTCAGGAATGTAAGTGAAAGCTGAACTAAAGAAACTCAAAGACAAAGGGTGATTGAATAGGTGGCTGAACATATGTCACCATAAACTGAAACGTCCTGGTGTAGTAAGTCTCTGTATTGACAAAGGACATACAAATAAGACCACAAAGAAGGAATGCCAACCTACCCCTTTCACTGATCACTTCTTCAAGGACCTAAGTAGAGTTAATCGCTTTCTAGCTTAACTGAATTGTGGGTACCACCAGCTGCTAATGGATTAAGTAAGCAGATACATTACAACATTCTACACCCACATCGAATTGTGATGTTACAAGCATTTGAGTTTTGGGGTCTCATCGGTTGCAGAGGTAGTTCAGAATGCCATAAGAAGACAAAGACAGTTCTAGATGGTGTCATGAATTTAAACAATTACATTGATTTATGCTACCACTGTGTCAGAGCACCACGAAAGGAAAAGTGTGCACTGACTGCACAAAAATTGTTAGTTTCTGAAAAAGAAAATATAATTCTTTGGCTATATCTTCTCAAGTAAGTGCTGATCCAATGAAAGCACAAGACATCGAAGCTGGCTTCCCCAACTCAAAAGTTAACAAATGTGCATAGTTTTCTTAGCATGGCAACATACTGAGGGAAGTTTATCCCGAAGCTGGCCACCATCATCAAACCACTTTGCAAGCTGACAAAAATCCAGGCAGCATGGTCATAGTCTGAATGACACAAGGGGGCCTATTTGCTAGAAACTGGTGGAGTGCTGTGTTCTGCCAAAATTGGTAACGCCGTGCTCCGTCAGTTTCAAAACGTAGGGATGCACCATATTTACAAGAATGCGGCGCACCCCCTGCGTTTCCCCTAGCATTGGCGCTAAAGAAGCTGCCTAGCACCAGTGCAGGCATCTTTGCGCCATGTTGCAAGGGTGCCTGCGCTGCAGGGGCGATTGTTTATGTGCAGGAAGGGACACCTTCCAGCACATAAACAATCTTTACAGGGAATTTGCTGTTTCTCTGTGTGCTGCATTCTGCAGCACACATGGAAAGAGCAAACTACGAGGTGAAATGAAACATTTCTCCTTGCATCGCCTGCTTAAGACCAGGCTGCCCCATACCTTGCAAATATGGGGCAGCATCAAAAAGCAATGGGTGTTGCGGCGGACCGCCCACTGCAACACCCATTACACGTACCTTTCACGCTAAGTACTGCCTGAATAGGGGCATTTTTGTACAAGGCGGAGTTAAGCCACATTAAACGGCTTAACGCCGCATTATAAATAAGGCAAGGACTTAACGCCACAAGAACATCGGAAAAAGTGACATTCTGGTGGAGTTAACTCCTTGTAAATATGCCCCAAGATGTTTTCAAGCAATAAAAGATGCTCTACTACAAAATGTAACAATGAAGTATTTTGATACTGCAAAAGACAGAAGCCACTGTCATCTAGTGGCTATCTTGCTATAAGAACTGACTACTGATAAGTAGGCACCTATGGAGTTTGCCAGTCGAGCCCTTATGGAGAATGACATACAATCACCGCTTTCTTCTAACAAGATTTAGATTTAATTATTTGCATTTTCTACTGGCAGAACCACCGGGGTGGCGAAGGGTGGAAGATTTGGGTCCTTGTTCCTCTGATTATCTGCATATTCATTAATGTTTTTTAGCACCTATTTTAAAGAATAGGGGTTTTGTGCAGGTAAGGCCTGCTCTAGTATATTTACAGATGCTGAACAATGTTTGAGAAACATTTAATATTGCTAGTTTTTTAGTTGCGGCGGTTAGAGAAAAGAAAAAACGGGGCCTCAAGATATGAAAGATTTTTAGCTTTTTTACAACTATTAGGAAATGAGTGTAAATTGGATATGCTGGGTGTATAGGATTAATGGTGAAAGGATTTGCACAAGTATCTTCCCCTATATCACGAGGATGTTGTGTTTTTATTCTCATATTTTATGGTGTATAGGAATATTTGAAATGAATTTTGTGTTTGTGCTACTGTTTTTAAATGATTTTTGAAGGGTACTTTTATGGTTTTAATTACCCGAATAAAGTGATTATGACTGACTGACATACAATTTTTACAAACAGAAAAAGGCCAGTGCCATAAATTTGGGGGTGCAAACACTTCCATTTGTAGCTATATAAAAAACGATTCCCAGTAAAAATGGACCACAAACTATTAATACATCTTTTTCAGGGACAATTATCACAGTCTCATTCGAGACTAGCGGCATGGCTTTTCAGCTACAAGTGTTGGACTTGGACATGGAGTATAAAAACGTGAATAATTCTCCATTTTCTTTGTCGCATAACCCATGGTCACCTAGACAAGGCAAGTAGAAGGGATGGAAAAACGTGATTCTCGTTTCACAAAGGGCAGGCCCTAAAGCTAGTGTTCTAGAAGACAAATGCTATGCCACTGCTCAAGATGAGGATGTTCACTCCATCTCAGCTGCTGGATAGAACCGATGGAATCATTTTTAGGTCTCGCGCCTAGCGTTGCAGTGCGTAGCCCTGCTCGCGCAGTGAGAGACCTCATGTAGGGGGTTTAGAAGCTGACTTAGGAATTGCACACGCTCGTGCGTGTGCTTTTCGTTTTTCCCCCGGCTATTGGGCTTTGCGTGCGTCTTTATAAGAAAGACAGCACGCAATTGGGCAAAGGCGGGCGCATGTCCCGCCTTTGCCGCGCCCATTCCCACCGGTGTCTAGCACGCGCAGCAGCGCGCGTTCGCCTCGCTGCCGCGCTCCCTTTCCCCCCGCTCCTCTGTGGTGTGCGCGCACCACTGGTTTCGATTCCCGCGTTCGGGTTTCGATTCCGTGCTTGTTATTCTAACTTCCAGAATGCTGTCTCCATTCTCTCTGCGCTGCATTTTTAAAAAATTTTCCTATTTACTTTTTTTTTTTATAACGTCAGCATCGCCCGTCAGCCCCTCGCAAGCTGTTCCTGTGACAGATTTCCTGCTGTATTGTGTATCACGCTTCAAAAGGTTTGGTTTGTAGCTTTATAATTCGACGTTGGATTCCCTTCCACGTTAAATACACTTATTGAGTAGCTAGCGCTTTGCCAAAAATTAACTGCGCGTCCTGATATTTGTAATGCGAGAGATTTGCGCAAGTTCATTTCCGTTGGTGCCAATGCAAATCTGGCCACGACTGGTGTGCCTGCATGAATGCTTTTAAGAGGCTGAAAGTCCATATAAGAATACACCCAGGCTCGCTCTCGCACACCCGGGCGCACTCGCATGCTCTCGCACTCACACACTCTCAGGCTCTCGCACGCTGTCACACACTCGCACTCTCAGGCTCTCGCACGCTGTTACACACTCGCACTCTCAGGCTCTCGCACGCTGTCTCGCACTCTCAGGCTCTCGCACGCTGTCACACACTCGCACTCAGGCTCTCGCACGCAGTCACACACTCACACACTCTCAGGCTCTCGCACGCTGTCACACACTCACTCTCTCGCACGCTGTCACACTCGCACTCTTTCAGGCTCTTGCACGCTGTCACACACCCACACAGTGGGGGCCATGGGTACATGTTTTGTTTGGGCGGAGATAGTGTGGTTCTGCGAGGGTGTCTGGTGCTTGCCCTCTGCACAGCTGTGGGCGTTTTGAGGTAGTTCACTAGCACTTAGGTGGCAAAGAATGCTGGGCCTGGTGTGTTCATTTGTCGTACAACTTTGTGAGAGTGTGTGTCGTGTTTATGTAGTATGTGTGTGTGTACATTGTGCGGGTTCTTGAGCGTGGTACATGTGTGTTTACTTGTGGGGTTTGTGTTTTTGTTCCTGGTGTGTGTCTGTGATGGTCCGTATGTACGTGTAGTTAATGTGTGTGTTATGTGGCGTGTGGGTGCATGGTGTTTGAGCGTGTGTTTGCATGTGTCCGTGTGCATGTATGAGTCTGTACAGATTGTGACTGTACGTGTGTTATCATCCCTAATTACTACAGTAATCTCAACCTGACGATAGTTCCTCGCGCTCCGTGACGTCGGTGAGCGCCTTATTTGAGCTCAGGGTGTGGGTTATTTTCCTGTAACCAGCTAATATAACTGTGCCTCTGATAATGCAGGTGAGGCGTCGAGGCAAACACACGTTGCAGCATATTTGAATACAGAGTATGTGCGTACAGGCGTGAAGGAGAAATGGTCTACCTTCTATGTAACCTCTTTACCTAATTTACAACCGCAGAGTTCAGGCAAGATCGCTCTCCTCGCTATACATAGAATTCAAAATATTGCTGAAGTTTGAAAAAGGTGTACGATAAACTTTAACACGAACCGTGACTCGTTTAGAGTGTTAGCGGGAGACAGAACTAGAGATTGGGGGTCTAATGTTCATTCAAGACACCACGAAGTGTGCACGGGTCCCTTCATTTTGTGACAAACGATGTCTGCTTTCAGGTAAAGTTGCTGTCCGTTCAGTAATCTGAGGTGCTTTCATCTGCGCCAGTCAGGGTGTTTGCTCTTTGACCTGACATATCTAAAGCACCCTTTCTGTTGGTATAGATGGTGAGGTTCATTGCATTTTTTAACTATTAGTATTATAAATAACAATGCCTTGTATTTATGTTTTAAAACCCAAACCATAAATAGAAGGCATTGTCATTTACAATGCCAATAGCTCAAAATCGTGTGAATGCAAGACCTATTGCATTGCAATGCAATAGGTCTCGGATTTACAAAGTTTGAGCTATTGTCATTGTAAATGATAATGCCTTTTATTTGTGTGTTTACTAAACCTGCAAGGGGTGTTCACGCAGCGCTTGCACGTTTTTAAACACATAAATAAAAGGCATTATCATTTACAATGCCAATAGCACAAACTCTTGCAAATGCGAGACCTATTGCATTGCAAATGCTTGTTTAGAAAGTCACAGCCACAAAGATTGCAGACCATGACTGGAGCCCTGAGGAATAAAAGACATGAACTGTGCTCAACAGAAGATGGAATATTCCTAAGAGGGCACCAAATCATAGTTCCATCATCATTGATTGAAAGGATTTTAGATAGTTCACTTTGGCAACAGGGAATGGAGAAAATAAAACCTTGTCTGCGAGAAAAAAGTTTTTTTCTGCCCAGAAATGATGGTTGAAGACCTCATCAATAGATGCCAACATTGACAGACCTGTGGTAACATTGAAACACAGGAGCAGAGAGCAAAAAAGGAAGGAAACAAATAATTCTGAACAAAACCAATTGTGGACTTATGCACCACTCATGCTGTCTGCTCTCTGTTAGTGCTGATTGGTGTTTGCACCAAGTACCCACTTGGTTGAAGCGATGAACTCTGTCATTTGAAAACATGGTGACATAACCGATAATAGGCTAAAAATCCACAGGGCTTATTTTCAAGACTACCTCCAAAGCTTCAGCATAAAACTTTAATAGATCATGCTTCATTGGCCTCCAGCCAGTGGGGGATTGGGGTGATTCATTGGTTCCTGAAAAATATAGTACTAACATCCTCTCAACAGAGAATGGCCATGGAACTAAACACTTACAACTTCCTTTGAACATGCCTCAACGGCCCTCTCTGTGCCATAAAACGTCCACATGCCTCTATATGACTTTCCCTGGCAACTGCAAGGCACCACTACCACAGTTACAGAGTTGGCTCCAACCCTAAACATCAGAAGAGAACAAAAGGATGAGTCATCCCAATATCAGTAGGACAAGAGTGTCCCAGCAGTCATTGAATAATAATCATTGGGACCACGTGTTAGAGCAAGATTGCAATCCCATAGGGAAATTCAGGATGCCTTTTAAGAGTTCTCTATGGACAGCAAACACATTCAATGATACCATGGACATAGCGAGAAAAGGATTATGATAAACAGAAATGCATAAATGTTCAAGCATCTAAATGGGTGACCAATGCCAACAACTTAGGCTGATCCAAGGTACTGCAAAAAAAAACAAGGTGTTGGAAGGAATGCTTGAATTAATTAATCTTAGCCACTGGCAATCACTCTTGGCTGCACTCCAGACCATTTTTGTACCTGCTGTGGCATTCTAGACAGAGACCTGCCTTATGCAAATAGGAACAGTTCAGTTAAGACAGCCAAGCTAGGTCTCCTCCAGATTGGAAGATAAGCAACCCCAGACCTGTTTTAACATACTTAGGTCTCATCATCGAGGTATGGCTTGAGTCATATGGCACAGTGAGCACAAACCCTACGTCTGAATATACCCATCCCACAGGGCGTCTACTGCAAAAAACAACAAAGTGTTGGAAGGAATGTTTGCATTAATCTTAGTCACTGGTGGTAGATCTGGGCCGTATTCCAGACTTTTGTTTTTTGCCCACTATTCCATTCTAGACAGAGATCCGCCTTATGCAAACCGGTCTTGGTCTGCCCAACCTGTCAAGCCAGGTCCTCTCCAGAAGGGAAGCAAACAACCCCAGACTGGTTGCTGGGTGTTAGGTGGGAGTTAATTTTAGTTTGCCGGGGCTTGTGCCGCAAAGGTTCTGCACCAGATTTCCATTTCTGAACTTTCAGCAGGAGATTCAGGTAAGTAGATCTCAAATTGCGTGCAGGATAAAGTATCGCCTTATTAGCAGTCTTTTGGGGGGCAAGTCATTTGAGACCTTTGAATGTCAAGTTACAGGTCTTGAACTAGATCCACTGCTTCATAGGAAGCCAGTGATCGATTGGTTATTTCTCCAAGGGCCTATTTTAGGTGTGGCTATAGAATCTGTAATCTAGGATCTCCTTCATTTAGGATCCTCTCCATTCTCCAAAAGACTCTGACCATATTCAGTCAGCTAAAGGCCACTTCCTGTTTGATATTCCAGCAAAGTTTACTTTTTGTAGGGGATTGGTCAAAAGGAGATTGAACTACATTTTATTGAGTTAAATGCACTGGTATTTGTTTTCCAATGTGGCTGTGATCGGGAGAGTGACATGTGATCACAATCTCTTAGGGCCTGATTATGACTTTGGCAGTCCTACAGCGGGGGGGGCAACATGCCGTCCGCTGTAGGACCGCCAAAGCTGTTGTGCGACCGCCTACCAGATGAGGAGTTAAGGCTAACCATGGGCGGAGACCTCCGCTCTGCCCGCGGAGTGTGCAGAGATTTGCCTTCTCCGCGTTCCGCGGAGAACGCGGAGAAGGCAGATCGCCACACACTCCGCAGCGGAGGGGAGCTGGCCAGCCCCCGCCTCCACTTAAAAAGTAATTAAACATGATTAAAAAATAAATTAAAAACCACTTACCTGGCATGCGGCGTCCCCGGGTTCCCCTCCTCCTCTTCTTCGCCGTCTCGCTAATCCTTGTGAGAACTGCGCATGCGCGCATGCCCGCGCAGGCGCATTTCTCACAAGAAATGTATAATTGGGGGGTGGAGGCAGGTGGCGGAGCGGAGTTCCACGGAGTTTGTTTTCAACTCCGTGGACCTCCGCGTAGCCCCGCTATGCACACTACACCCGGGGTTAGTTAAAGCCCGGTCTGGCGGGTGGTCCTGCTGTGGTCTGATGGTGGCTGCTGTTAGGCTCATAGAAGAGCCTAACATGCAGACCGCCGCCGTCAGAGCTCCGACTGCCCTTCCTGCATGGTGTGGCACACATTATTTAATTAGTATTGTTGATGCTTAGAAAGATAATTAAAATGTAGTTAGCTGTATATTTGTAATAAAAAAGATTATTATTGACATATTTCTCATAGAATAAAGACATGTAACACATTTTTCAATTTTCATTTATTTTTTCAAAGTTTAGTGAATGTATTTTTTTACAGTTTGAAATATATATATTTATAGTTAAAACATGCATATATTGATGCATAAAACTATTTTTAATACATTTGTATTACTACATAAACAAAGTAAATCATATTTAAGTAGCATTGTATGTTGTACATTCTCCAGTTTTTTTTTCTAATGTATAACTTTTTCTTTATAATTTCTTAATATTTTTCATATACATACTTTGAATATAGTAAAGTTTTCTAGTATATAGTCAATAAATGTATATTTTATATTTTAGATAATATTATTTCATTTTAACCTTACATTTTTGACATTTTTGACATGTTTAATATTTGTTTACATTTTATAATACATTTATTCAACATTTTTTACTTATGTCCTGTTCATTTCTATGGGAAGATAGTATTTTCTTTACTTTCATTCAACTGCCATTTTTTTTTAACGCTACCCTCTATTTTGTAGTCTGTGTAATTTTTTGTATATTCTCCAGGATCCATCTTGCAGTGAGGTGCTGCTGTTCGTTGGAACAGGTAAGTCCTTTTAAAAGTTTTTTTTAGGGTTTTGAGGGTAGTAGGGATGTCTTGTGGTTAGTTATAGTGTCGGTTGTGGGTTTTATGTACATTTAGTTGTATTAATTGCAGTGTTCTTCACCAGTGTGTAAGTTTTGTTTTCGAACACTGTTTTAGTATTGCATCGATATGTTATGTTATATTGTGTTATGTTACTTGCTTTATGATGATTAAGTGTAATGCGTATGTACTTTTGGGAATGTAATGCTTTTTGCGGTTGGGTTTTTCCCTCATTTCCAAATAACAATCAAATAATACTTACAAAAATAATAAAATATAACATTTCCCACCCAAAACAAATACATGAATTAAAAAAAAAAAATGTATTGAGCCATAAATATAACACAGTATAGTACAATCAGCAAAGAAGAAGACGAAGAAAAAAGGAATATGAGTAAGATGTAGATTGTACACAGGTTATTCATTAACGTTGGATATGTAAACATCACATGATTCCAAAAGAAAAAATGCAGACAATTTCCCAATTCCTAAAAAAAGAAGAGAAAAAAAAAATTGATATTAGGAGTTGGAATAAAAAAAATAAAGAAAAACTAACATTTATATAACAAATATATGACAGAAATTGAACCATTATATGAGAGCATATATAATAAAATAGAATGGCAATACCTCATTAGTCCCATTGAAGACTAGCCCAGATCCTATTGAATTTGAGCCAGGAATGAGGCCCTCTGGCTTTGGCCAAAGCAAATTTCATTTCATATACCTGTCGAAGCAATACCCAAACCTCGCTAATGCTCGGACCAACATTGTTTATCCAGACTCTAGCAATACACAATCGGGCACATACTAAAATGATAGTAGCTAGCAGACTCTCGTACCTAGCGTCATCACACTTGATCCCTAAAAATATATCCTTTTCGGTGAGTTGAAAATTTTGACCAAGGAATGGTGTAAGAATATTGGAAACCTCTGTCCAGAATCGGTTGAGCTCAGAACAGTCAATAAACATATGCCTTAGGTCAGCTGCAAAGAGTTGGCATTTCGGACAGAATGACTTAGCGGATGATCGAGATACTGCCCACTTAGAAATAATCGCTGGTGTGTAATACAACATATAGATTGTCCGATGCTGTTGTAGTTTCAAATTGACAGAAGTTACCCCCCTATCCAGTACCTCCATTGACTCCTGTATTTCCTCGACCGTTATTTCAACCCTAAGAGTCCGACTTAGTTTGGTAGCTATCTGCATACTATCATCATTAGCTGCTGTTAAAAATTTCTGCTAAGCCGCGCCTATTGCGCCTCGGCCGGAGCTCATATATATTCCCGACAGTATTTCCGATGGGTTTGGCATGACTAATAGCTTTTGACCTCTAACAAAAAAGTCCCTGATTTGTAAGTACTTAAAAAAAAGTTCTCTGCAATAGTCCAAACTCTGCTTTTAATGAGATAAAAGAGCGGAACCCATGTTCATCGTACAATTGTCCAATCTGATTGATGCCGCTACGTTGCCACGCCTTCCCAATAGTGTCTTGAAATATATCGGGCAGCATAGGGTTGCCCCATAACAACGTATAATGGTGAAACCGGGGCAGAGAGTATTGCTTACAGATGTCCTGCCAATCCCTAGTAATATCTCTAACTACCTTGAACTTAACTCGCTTAAAGTAGTTCGGATCAGAGGTTTTGTAGAGCATGAACCCGGCAGATAGACCGCAAGCTAACTGATAGGACAACGGCGCCGGGCCAGCCTCCGACCCACACAGCAGGCTCCGAATCCGTCCGAGAGAAGCAGCCCAGTAGTAGAGCTTGAAGTCTGGGAGCTTAAACCCCCCTTGCGTATAAGGTAGTTTCATAAGCCGGAGAGCCCTCCTGGCGCGTCTATGCCCCCAAATAAAACTGCCTATAGCACTATCTAATCGCTTAAAAAAAGAACAAGGAACACGCAAAAGTATCGAACGATATAGGTATAAGAATTTAGGCAATACATTCATTCTAATTATATTACATCTCCCATAGATACTGAGAGGAAGCCGATGCCAACTACGCAATTTAGCCAGGATTGTCTTGAGTAACGGCTCGTAATTCAAAGATACAATGTCATCGACCTCACTGCTTAGACAGACACCAAGATAAGTAGCTGTTTGTGTAGCCCCTAATGCAAGAGGCAGGTTGTCTGATTAAAAGTTTAAAATTGTCTGAGTCTTGGCTATGTTCAACTTGTAGCCGGAGAAGGAGCCGAATAACTCAGCCTGTCGTGTAATGTTAAATATAGCTCCACCAGGGTTAGCAGAAAATACTGCGATATTGTCTGCATACACAGTAACTTTAAGTTCCACGCCGTTGAGACACACTGGGGGAATCCCTCCATTTTGTTGCAGATGCCTTATAAACGGCTCGATGTGAAGAGCGAAGAGCAAGGGGGACAGTGGGCAGCCCTGCCTTGTCCCCCGTTGAACTGTAAAAAGGGCAGATGTAATGCAGTTCAGTTTAATTGCTGCTACCGGTTTCTTATAAAGCTTTTGCACAGAAGTAATAAACCGAGGACCAAGACCAAATGTTAGCATAGTCAGCCAGAGAGCTTCCCAGGCAACTCTGTCGAACGCTTTTTCCGCGTCCAGTTTGACCATCCCTATCTGTTTGTTGAGTTTGCCAGAGACATCAAAGGCAGATATTGCAGTATTAATATGAGCCGTCGTATCTCTGCCAGGGACAAAGCCATGCTGCTGCTCCGAGACTAGCTTGTGGATAACAGCAGCAAGGCGTGAAGCCAAGATCTTGGAAAAAATGTTGGCATCGGCATTAATTAAGGATATTGGCCGATAAGAGCCTCTGTCGTCAATTGGCTCCCCCCCCCTTCTTAGGGAACACGACAATATTAGTAATACTCCATGAAGTAGGAGCCTCGCCCCCGCTAGTGATATCCATGCACAACTGTGTAAAGACAGGTACAAGTATATCACAACATTTTTTATAAAATTCAAGCGGAATGGTATCCTCGCCGACAGCTTTGCCCGAGGGCAAAGATTTTATAGCATCCTCAACCTTGAGTGGTTCTATATCTCTTTGTAACTCTATGGAGTCATAAGAGTCGAGTTGGGCCATGTGACTCTCCTGTAAATACTCAAGAAAGGTGCATTGATTAAATGACACAGACTCTGAATATAAGTTAGCATAAAATAGTCTAAACTGCTCCACAATATCCTGCGGCTGAGTGAAAGACACACCTCCATCCCCTTTGATAGATTTGATATTAGACCGAGCCTTTTGATCTGCGATTTGCATTGCAAGCATGCGCCCCACCCTTTCTCCATATTCGTACTGTAGAGTTTTATACTTATGATAAGTGGTAGCAATTTTATCCATTAGCCCTTGGTTGATTTTAGACCGAGCTTTTAAAAGCCGGAGGTATATTGCCTGCGCCATTGGATCCCTTGCACCGATTGCCCTAGCATGTTGATGTTCCAGGTCTAAGTTGTCAATACGGTCCTGTTCTGCCGTCGCAGTTGCCCGCTTGCTTTGTGCTAGAACAAATTGAAGTGTCGCCCCCTAATAAAAGCTTTCATACAGTCCCAGACTATTGCGATATTAGCAGTTCCCAGATTATTATTTAAAAACTCCTTTAGTACCCCTCTAATATGAACCACATATTCAGGATTACTAAGTAGATGTTTGGGAAATGAAAAAGCCTGTGGTTCCTTTCTAACACCGAGTTGTTTCTGCAATGTTAACATTACTGGGTTATGATCGGATGTAATTTTGGGGGAAACTTCTATACGGGCGTTTTCCAACAGTGCCCTCTTGATAAAAATCATATTGATACGAGAATACTGTTTGTGCGGGTGAGAATAAAAAGTATACCTTGGAAGCATCGGAAAGAGTATCCTCCAGGCATCATCAAGCAGATGCATATGCAATAATGCCAACAGAGCTGCCCTAGTCTTGCCCATTCTAGCCCGTGCTTTACTATTAGTAGTGTCTATTTTGGTATCCATAATACAGTTGAAGTCACCCATAATGATCAGATCCCCAGCCCACCCCAATAATTCAGAACTTAAATAATCCAAGACATCCGGACAATCTGAGTTGGGGCCATATACCACACAGATCGTAACCTTACGTCCAGCTATCAACAACTGAACAATTGCCCACCTACCCTTGGTATCAGCCAATGTATGTAAAACATTACCTGCTAAATTCCTAGATTTCATTATAGCAACTCCGCGGATAGAAACTGTTTGTGAGGTGCAGATTAATGTATCATACCCAAGTTGTCCCAACAGTGATCTGTCTTTATAGGCAAGATGAGTCTCAGTTAAACCAAGTAGATGTGGTTTGAATGCACGAAGTTCCTCCCCAATTAATCCCCGTTTCCTAGCTTGATTCAACCCCGCAACATTCCAACACATACACTTCAAGTCAGACATTACATAATTTAATTTCAGCCGTCTCCCGCCTGTTTCCCTGTTCAAGCACCTTGTTTGTAGCACCTACATTTCCAACTATTGATTGGCTCTTTAAACCCCTCCCACCCCCACCCCCTCTTACCCAAACCCTCAGAAAGCATGTTGAAAATCCGAGCGCCGCCGAAACCACCCCCCACCCAACCCCGACTACACCCTCCCCCAGTGCCTACAGAAAGGAATCATCCCCTTGTCCTGCTATCGCTGAATTACTTCCAACGGAGAACATCCCCCCCTGTGACCAGCTGCCCCCTCCCCCTCACACCACCCGTAAGTGTGCATAATGAAGTAAGAAGTGTGAGTACGTCAAAAGTGTAAGCGAAGAGCGTAAAAAAGGAAAAAATACAGATTTGCAAGATATTTCAGAGAGAGGGCTTTTTAGGAGAAAAGAAGAAAAAAGGAAAAGCAACACCAGTTTCATTTTAACACATCATTTAGCATATCTGCCCCTCTCTATGCTCTTAACCAGTAAGTTCAGTCTGCCATGTTAGCAGTGCTTGTCTAGCATTGTGCTCAGTATTAAAGAAGTGCATTTGTCCGTTTCTTATGATCTTCAGACGAGCTGGTTCCTGAAGAAAGACTTGTGAGCAAACTAACTTAAATGGGTCAATTAACTGGCGGAGCTTCCATCGATTGTCCATTGTAGATTTGCACAAATCTGAGCGCACAAACATGGTTATTGAGTTTAGTTTGATTGGAGTAGAAGGACGGGCTTTTACATAGATTGCCTGACGCAACAGAAAGTTGCCCAGAAATACCAGAATTGGGCGTGGACGGGATGACTTGGCTTGATTCCCTTGTGTGATATTAAGAGGTAATCGATGCGCTCGCTGTACTTGCGAATCCATGTCCCAGTCCGCCAGATCTGGAAACGCCTGCTGAAATAAGTTGACTATGTATGCCCATGGGTCAGAGCATTCTCTTCCCTCAGGTATGCCAAAAACACGTAGATTATGCCGCTGTTGGCGATTTTCAAGGTCCTCAACTTTAGAGTATAGAAATGCCATCTGATTCTCACAAGATTTAGCACATCTTGAAGTAGCGGTATTGACTTCTTCGACTGCTGCAACCCGTTCTTGTAGATCTGTGACGTCTGAGGACAGTGAGGCAACCTTGGTGGTAACATCCATTAGTGCTTGTTTGATCTCCCGGCTGTCAGCTTTAGCTTGAAGATAGTATTCCTGAGCCTCAGCTCTCTGAATGGATAGCGCCTGCAAAATTGTAGACAGAAAGGGCACCTCGTATTCAGGAGGCATCCAAGGGCCGGCAGACGGCCCTTCCATACAGATACTGGATGCCGTTGATATTGTGGGGGAAGGTGCTGGCCCAGGTACCTCAGAATCTCTCCCCCTGTTCCCTTCAGAACTGGCCGGCTGGACTGTTGACGAGGCCATAGAGTACATACACGGATGTACAGATGTTGGTGGGTCCACCTCCTCGACCGCCACAGATGTCATAGGGGTCGCATGTGCAACAGCCTCGACATTACCAGAGTTGCCAGAATTAGCAGAATTGGAGAGTCATGAAATAATGGCTTTAACCTCCCCCTTTGATGCCACCCATTTGCGCAGAGGGCTGAAGCCAGAATCAGATTTTGTACTGCTCAGGGCGGAGTCCTTGAGTCGCCCAACTGTGATAGTAAGTGGGAGCTTAGTGCCGCCTCGGCCTTTTCCACCTTTAGCCCCTCTAGTGCTTTTGGAACCTTTTGCCCCTAGGCCTTTCTCTCCCACTGAGGAACGTACTTTTAATGTATCTAATACCGGAGCACCATCTGTCTCACCATTCCCACCAGCCTCACCATCCCAACCAGGGAAATGCATTCACTGGCAGAGCCGCAGACTCCAGCCGGGCACCACCTTCAGTATCCAAGAGAACATTGACAGGATGTGTATGCACGGAGCCTACAGGGAGCTCTAGTACAGGATTGCTGCTAGACAAAGGCGATTGCATATGTAGTTGCACCTGACATTCCAAGCGCGAAGTAATATTAATTTGAGAGTGAGAATCTGCGTCGCTGGACCTTACAGTGTTGGAGTTGTTCGCACAGAGCAATACGTGAGACTGTGTCAGCAAAGCAGGTTGAATGGCTGATGGTACGGGAGAACTACGATCACCTAGTTCTACACCACCTGGCTGCATTTGTACAGCATGACTCTCTCCTTCTCCCTCTCTCCCAGTGACCGAAAAGACTTCTTCAGTGTTACCGCAGTTTGCCACAGAGGGGCCGTTCCCCTGCTGCATAGAAGCTGGTAGTGCTGTGTTCCCAGTAGGGCTGGCTATGGGATCTCTCCTATCACCCTGTCCATCATGTCCGTCATGTCCATCATGTATCGCATTTATCAGGGCGTCGGCCATCTCGAGCCCTGGAATGGATGTTTCGGAACCACAGGACCGGAGCAGCCCACCAGCCCTACCTGACCGCAGTAAGCGCAGGATCGGTCTTCCCAGCTGGGATCGGATATCTGTATCAGCTGCTGCGCCAGGATCCCCAGTCCTGCTGCCAGTACCCGGACCTCCTTCAGCAAGAACTAAACTTGATGCTGCAGCCCCTGCTGATCCCACTGCTCCCGCTGCTCTGGTGGTGACTACTGAATGACCAATGCACCCGCGTACTTTAGAGGCAGCGATGCGCTGTGGGGCCATTACACTGCCCAGAGCGGACACAGAGAGCTCAGAGCCGCCAGTAACGCGTCTGTGAGTTGGAGCTGGTAGGAGACAAAGAGAGAGCACAGCGTGGCTCCACTGCGCCGCTCTGCTCACCTGGATACAGCTGCGAGCGGCCGCCGAGCACAACCGCCACATCAAAGTTCTTTGCCGCCCGGACTGCTACCGCAGCTACCGCCGCCTATGGCGTATCCGCTTGCTGCTCTCTATTTTCGCTGCTCCGGCTGCCGGGTAGGTAAACAGCTGCCACACGTTATCGGATCAAAATCTGCATTTCCCTCACATTCGAGCACTAGCCATGGGGTAGAGGGGGAGCACCAGGGGAGGCCGTGTGTCGCAGAGGTCAGCGGGAGGCGTCCACCCAAGCGGACTCAATCCGCCATCTTCCTTTAGCTCAAAACAAATACATTAAATGTGACTTACTGTTCTGTGCATGCAGATCATACTAAGTATCCACATAGTGAACTAGTATAATACACCAAAAACAGGAAAAATATTGTCTAAAAAGCCCCTCAAAAATGCAAAAATAAAATGAATCCAATACAAATCCCTCAACACAATCCAAAGTATCTAAGAACCATAAAAAAATGAAAAAGCGTTTAAAAACAAATAAACGCTT
Source organism: Calotriton arnoldi (assembly GCA_963921515.1). Classification (NCBI taxonomy): domain Eukaryota; kingdom Metazoa; phylum Chordata; class Amphibia; order Caudata; family Salamandridae; genus Calotriton; species Calotriton arnoldi. The sequence goes on from CAWUFW010000039.1 coordinate 3,753,370, forward strand.
CAAGAAACCCGAAAAAAGGAAATCAAAGTAAAAAGCATGAGTTTATTATAAACCAAAATAGGTTTCCTTTAAAAAAAAAAAACTAAAAAAAAACAGAAACTCGCAATGCACATAGGACACATTCTTAGGCAAAAATCTGTAAAGTAAATTAGAAAAACCCACCCACAAAACAAACTACATTCCACAAAATACATATACATCACACTTGACCATCAAAATATAAATAACATAACACAATTAAACATAACAAAATGATACATTTCTAAAATAGTGTTTGAAAAACCCAGACTACTAACTAGTGGAAAACATTTCTCTTAATACATCTAAATATACCAAAAAGCCACAAACAACACTATAACTAACATGTAGACCACCTTCCTAAACCCTCCACCCTTGAAACCCTTAAAAAATTAGTAAACAAGAACTTAACTGTTCTGATAAACAGCAGCCCCTAACTACAACCTGGTTCCGGGAAAAAAAGACTAAAAATAACACAAATAGAAGCTAGTGGCAAAAGAAAAATGGCTGCTAAATAAAACAAAATAAACTATCTTCCCATAGAAATGAATTTGAAATAATGTAAAAATGTTAAATAAATGTATGAAAAAATATTACAAAATATTAAAAATGCAAAACATATCAGAACAATGTTGATAAAAAATGTTACAAAAATATAATTTAAATATTAGAGCTAAATATATACAATTATGAAATATATACTGCAAAAACATGTTTAAATAATGTTGAAAACATATATATACAATAATGTAATAATTGTTAAAACAACTGTTAAAAAATGGAAAATAAAAGAGGAAAATATGCAACATGCAATAGTAATTAAATATAATGTACTCTTTAAAATAAAATCTTGATTTTTTATTTACTTAACTTTATAAAAATGTTTAATTTAAAATTGTATATATATATATATATATATATATGTATGTTTAAAATGTAATATTGTACAGTAAATAAACTTTGAAAAATAAAATATGAAAAATTTGTTACATGTCTTCATTCTGTAAGAAATATAATTAATTATATTATTACCTGCAAACATACAAATATTTATTTATTATATTTCTAAACACCAACAATATTTATAAAATAACCAAAATTATTTCTAAATAGAAATACAATTAAAATAAAGATTTTCAGACTAAAATTATAAAATTAAATAATCACACTCCAACATAAGCCATTTAAAAACACACTAAAAGGGTGACATTTACTATTCTCACTCCAATGTAACCATATTTGGGGAAGGTGTTGGACACTAAAGGGGTGATATTTACTATTCCTACTCCAGTCTACCCATATTGTCCACTCTAATCTAACCATATTGGGAGAAGGTGTTGGACACTAATGGAGCTACATTTACTATTACCACTCCAGTCTAAGGGCCCGATTACAAGTTTGGCGGTCTCCCCCGTACCGTCACAGCGGCGGTTCCAAGAAGACCGCTGGGTCGGTGGTCTCCTGCCCACTGTATTACGATGCATGCAGCCTGAACAGCCGGCCGCGTTGATGGAGTAGTTCCCGCCTGCGGCGCGGCGGACTACAATGTTGGCGATATGTACTCTGTCGCCGCCAGAGCCGCGGCATCACGCCAAGCCTATTACGAAAACACAGTTGTATTGGCGGTCCCCTTGCGGCGGTTCTCCTATGGCAGTAGGCCATCGCGGTACTCTCTCAGCAAAGCACCAGAACAGGGGCCATTGGATGGATACAAAAACAACACACCGATGTCCATTGGCCAAATGGACACACCGGCACATCACACTATAAAACACACTCCATTCCAGAATATGATGCTTTGCCTATCAACTGCAGGACAGCAAGACGGAGACCAAACTTTTTTAGTGACATAAGGCAGCTCTATTTTTCCCCATTCCAGTTAGTACTCTCCAATCACTTTTCTTGCACATTTTCCTCACATCCCTTGGTGTTTATTTTTTACACTGTCACTCACTTTAATTTATAATTATGTTAATGTTATGCCCCAAAAAAAAACGTTTTTCAGAGACTGAGTTGTCAGTCATGATGGATGAAATCATAATAGTAGAGCCACAATTGTTTGGAGCCCAAGACCAACATGCTCCTCTCAATAGGAAAAGGGAAATGTGCTCCAAGGTAGTCCGCAGAGTGAATGCTGTACATACCACCCTGCGCACACAGGAGGAAATTAGTAAGAGTTGGAACGACCTGAGTGGGAAGCTGTATTCCCTGGCCTCCAAGCAACACCCGGAGGCCCAGAAGACTGGCGGTGGTCCTCCCAGCACCCCACTACATTTGTTTCCCTGGGAGGAGAAAGTCTTGGCCATCCTACATCCTGAAAGCTTGACAGAAATATCTGGGGTAGTGGAGGTTACACCTCAATAACTGTCACAATATCTCAATGTCCTGTTGGCTCTCAACTCAGCTTTTGCCATTGTGTTGTGTACCTAGTTTCCTAACATGCAATCCTCTAAGTATCAGAGGTGTGGATTTGTCTGTGTCAATGTGCATTGTGGCATATAAGATCTCATGTATCAATCTCCATTACATGCCACATGTTGGAATGGTGTCTATAAGTGTATTACTATAAAAATATCATCCCATGATATATGTCAATATGTAAAAGTATGGGCCAGTCCAACTGCAGTTTGCCAACAGGTATAGAAGACTATCCAATTAGCAAGTGCTGTGAAGTAGAGATTGAAATGACTACACCTACCACGAGGCCCTGTTTCTGTAACAGAGAACAAGATGCAATTGTGATTTTGCCAATTCTCACTTGTCTGACATGTTACAACTGATGTCCATTGCTCATGAAGTTAACCATTTGTCAAGTGTTGTGAAGTAGATATTGAAATGACTGCAACTACCATGAAGCCCTGTTTCTGTAACAGAAAAAAAGATGTAATTATGATTTGGCCCATTCTCACTTGTCTTACATGTTACAACTGATGTTCATTCCTCATGGACTGAGTCATCTACATACAATGCTCTACTCAGAGACATTTCTGCTTAATTAGCTTTACAGGGCCGTTTCTAGGTGTTTTGCCGCCCTAGGCGAGAATTGAAAAATGCCGCCCCCTCCCTTTTACTACCATCACTCTCCCCCCCTGTCATCCAGGCTAGAAGGACCTCCCCCCAAAAACGTGTTGGAATTATGAAGGTTCAACCAGTGTTCTACCTAAGGGTATTTAACAGATAACCATTACACAAGAGAATATGTTGGGAACCGAAGACGTGTAGCAGACAGGGGACCTACAATAAGAACACACAGGCTGTTGAAGAGGTGTGCAGTGGGACCTCGAAAAAGGAACATACAGGAGGACCCCAGAGTGGAAGTACAGAGGGCACCACAGAACATGAGATACAAAGACCCCGCAGTAGGAGCCAAAGGGACCCAGAAGAAGTGCCCCGGGCGCCAAAACAGAAGCCTAGAGGAACTTTAGAAAGGAGGCCAGGACTCAGCGACCTCAGGAGCCCCACGGACTTGACAAACACAACCCCAGGGAACGCAGATGAAGAGCCCCAGTGATCCTGTATTGTAACAGTTATATATATATATATTTTTTAGAGTTTTATATATCGCGAACTAGACCCGAGGATATCAGGTATCAGAGCGCTTTACATGAGCACCAGTTTAGTTACAGATAGACACATTCATTTTTGTTTTTGTTAGGCACAGGGAGATTAAGTGATTTGCCCAGAATCACAGGATGCTGAGCGTCCTTGCCGAGACTCGAACCCGGTTCCCCAGCTTCGAGGTCGACCGCTCTAGCCGCAAGGCTACATCCTCTCCCCAATATATAGCGCCTACTACCCTTATGTGGGGCACTGAAGTACTCATCTACATGGGCAGAAGCTAAGTCATGTATGGTGTGTGGTTGGAAGGGTTTTGTCTTTGTTTTTTTATCCTATGTGGGAAGTATTTCCCTGTCATGCGTGATGACCACCGAGGTGAGGTGCGGTTATCATGTGATGGGACGCAGCGCCTAATAAGAAAGGTGAAAATGAGTGCTCCAAGCCCAGGTAGGATAGACAGGATGCAGAAATTTGAATAATGTGAGCCCCAGGGAGAGCCCCCCATGACAGAAGACCCCGAATAAGAGCTAAGGAGCCCCGACAGGAGATCCCAGAATAAGAGGAGGGCATGTGAGGAGGTAGAGGGAGGGAGGCATGACAGGCAGCAAGCGGAGGGTGTGAGGGGCAAGAGAGAGATGGGTGTGACAGGGCTAGAAGGAGGTGGTGTGACTGGGGTATAGTTGGCAGGAGGGCACGGGGTAGAAGAAGGTGAGACAGGGATAGTGACATCGTCCGAAGGAGAGGGTGAGCGTGTCACACTGTGACGGGACTCCTACCTGCACACGCTGAGGAGATCTCCAGACTGGAAGTCCTGCCGGATCCGGGTAGTGAGATGCGAGAGGGGCCTCTGCAGGGCAGCGCTGCTGAAGAGGTCCCCTGAGAACCCTGTCCGGATGCAAGGGCGTTTTAATACCGCCGTCACGTTTATTCTAGTCAGGACAAATTCTGCAATTCATGTTCTATCCTGAGCACACTCTGCCCTGCGTTACCAGCTATCCCAGACACACACTGACTGCGGGACTTGACACCCTGGACACCCTGCCCGGCATGCCCTGTTATCTTGGACACACACTGTACTTACGGGCCTTGCTGTCCTGGACACACTTGCACTGATGGCCCAGCGGGCCCTACTACCCTGGACTTACACTGCGCACTGGACACACTTGCACTGCAGGCCACATTATCCTGGACACACTGTGCACTGCTTGTCCAGCTATGACACACTCTGCGTGGCGTCGCGTACTATCCTGGACACACTTGCACTGCGGGCCCAGCGGGCCCTACTACCCTGGACTTACACTGCGCACGGGACACACTTGCACTGCAGGCCACATTATCCTGGACACACTGTGCACTGCTTGTCCAGCTATGACACACTCTGCGTGGCGTCGCGTACTATCCTGGACACACTTGCACTGCGGGCCCAGCGGGCCCTACTACCCTGGACTTACACTGCGCACTGGACACACTTGCACTGCAGGCCACATTATCCTGGACACACTGTGCACTGCTTGTCCAGCTATGACACACTCTGCGTGGCGTTGTGTGCTATCCTGGACATACAGACCTGCATGCCCCTCTGCCCTGGACTCACACTGCGCACTGGACACACTGTGCACTGCTTGTCCAGCTAGAACACTCTGCGTTGCATCGCCTGCTGTCCTGGACACACTTTTGCACTGCGTGCCCCTCTGCCCTGGACTCACCTGCCCGCCGGAGCTCCGCGGCCGCCTCCTCCCAGTTGCGGAAGATGGCCCAGTACAAGGCGAGCGGCTCCAGTTTTCCGGGTACTAAACACCCCGCACGCCCCCGCTCTCTCCGTAGTGGAGGGTGAGGTGTTCACCAGGGGCAGGAACCTCCATTCGCCGCCCTCGGAGCTCTGCCAGGCCTGAAGAGACAGGGGGTTTGGTTCAGGCAGCATGCTGGCATTTTGGAATAAAAGCGCGCTTTGTACGAACACAACACGCTGCGTGACTGCGTCACGTTGTTTGCAACTATTACGAAGTCAGTAGTCTCCGGGCGCAGCCATGCGTGGGGGTGGGTCATAGTCCGACAGAGTCTGTCCAAGTGCACCGACCTGACAGGCGCCAGCCGCCCTACTCTGGCGGAGGGCGCCAATTCAAGTTGAAAGAACAGTGTGATCTTCTGCAAATAATGCCGCAGGGCCGTCAAAAGGTGTCGTGTCAGTGGCACTAACACTAAGCAGGAGTGGGTGCGGTAGCACCAGGCAGTTCATTTATGAAAAATAGTAATACAGGAAAGGCGCCACTCCCGATTCACTTGGCCGGGATTCCCAAACTCATGTTTTATGCCGCCCTCCCCCTTTGGCCGCCTAGTCTTGCCTAATGGTAGAAACGGCCCTGTAGCTTTATGTTGCCCTGGTCTCTGTGATGATGTGATGTGTGGTAACTCTATGATGTCACATGGAATAGTAAAGAGATAGTGTTCTGAGACAGAAAGAAGGGGGTCTTTCAAGGAAATATAATCAGTTAAGACTAGGGTTAAGAAGTGTATGTAGCAGAACATTGTAAGCTCTAATAAATCAATTCATAAGCAACATCTATGCTACCTGACTGACTCTGTTACAATGGCGAAGAAGGGAAGAACCTAAACGGAGACAACGAAGTGGTATGCTGAAATTACCATCAAAAGAAGCTGCCTGAGGCCGTCTCGTATTCTTTGCTGGTTCCAATGTTGCCAGGAGAATTGGGCATGCCCAGTATGCCGAGGATAGAGTGGGACAGGCGGTGAGTGAAACGCTGACACGATCGGTGTCACACGCTGCTGAAAAGAAAAGAGCAGCCACACGCTGCTGAAAAGAAAAGAGCAGCCGCGTACTTTGCGCATGCGCGGGGTATATGTTGGGCGCCATCTCAGAGTCAGGCACCGTTAAATGAGAGCAAACAAGCGTGTGATTCAACGGTGAGAGACAAAAAAGCGCACATTTAGTTATCGTGAATGGGAACGCATATTTAATCATAGAAAATCTGCCAACAACAAATGATGTATACATATTGCATTGTAAAGTTGTGAAGTCCTGCAAAATATCATTTTAAAGTCAGGCTTAAATATGTATTTTACTGCTAAATGAATACAAAGACCATTTTAGAGTCAGGCAAGAAAAGAAAGAAACAGAATAAGGAAAATTGAAGTGAAAATACAGTGAGAAACATACATTAAAAATAACAGCAGTCATGTCAGTAGAAAATACAGATAGTGAATTAACAGTTAATATGAATTCAGACATATACAATGATGAAGATATTCCTGGAAAGATATCAAGTACAATTTTTAGGAGACCATTACCTTTTGATTTATCGGAACAACAAAATGTTGCTCAGAGGTGGGAGAAACGGACAACAAGGTTTGAAAATTTTCTAAAGGCAACATGCAAAAATTACACTGATGAGCAGGCGAAAGATTTATTGCTTAATCTTGTTGAAGATGATGTGGAAGATGTAATAATTATATTTCAAGGGCGAAATACATATAAAGGGCTTATGAAATAGTTGAACGATACATTTGACCCTCAAAGGAATCTAGATTTTGAATGATATAATTTCAATATGGCATGTCAAAGAGAAGATGAAACAATGGATGATTTTGTCACAAGACTAAAAAAAATTGTGACATTCTGTCAATTCAACAGATTTAGCAATGAGGAGGCAATAAGGCTGAGAGTGATACAAGGTTGCAATTTGGTGAAAGCTTCTAGAAAAAATATATGACCTACAAGAAATTTAACGTATGGCTAGAACACAAATGCAAGCTCAAAAACATGCCACAAACATGGAAGAAGGAAGAATGAAAACCATAGAACAAGTAAGACAAATGTCGGGGAAAAGGAATGGTGAGAAAAAAATGGAAGTACAATACAAAGAAAAGAGATCGTGTTATAGGTGTGGATTTCAATTTCCATATCAGCCTTCCTGTCCGGTGATGGGACAGCCGTGCAAGGAATGTGGAAGATATAATCATTTTGCAAGTGTATGCAGATTTAAGAAAAAGAAGAAAGAAATTTCGATGAGGAAAGAAAGTGTGAGCAAGCAAACTAGTTTAGATGAAAAAAAAGACTGGAAACACGAAACATATAAGACAAATGGAGGGAGTTGAGAGAGATTCTGAAGAGGAACTTGAGCAGTGTTAAAGACTGTATATGATTGAAGAAGGAAGTGAAGTTCAGCAGCTTAATATGACAAAGAAAGAAAGCATCCAGAAGACCACATCAGTTGATCTAATAGTGGGTTCTCAAAAAGATTTGTTTGTTCTCGATAGTGGACCAACGTGTAACATAATGTGCATAACTGAGTATGCAAAAATGAGTGAGCAATCCCCTCTAAGCCCTTCAAATGTTAGTTTTTTTTCTCAATGGGGAGCTAAGCATCCTGTTTCCTGTCAGGGAAAATTTGAAGAAATACTAAAATATGGAGATAAGGTTAGTAAAGAAGAAATACATGTTTTACAGGGAGAAGTTCCAGGACCATGTTTGTTAAGCAATGTGACTGCTCAATTCATGGAGTTGTTAGCAATGACTTGGAATGTAACAACAGATCATCCAGTTCTGAGGAAATATCCGAAATTGTTTCATGGTTTAGGCAAACTAAAGGATAAAGCAATTACATTTCACATAAATGAAACGGTGAAGCCAGTGGCGCAAACGCACAGGAGAGTTCCAGTTCACATGCAGCCGAAAGTAGAGAAAGAAATAAAGTTATAACTTGAACAAGTTATAATTGAAGAAGTAACAGGCCCAACATCGTGGGTTTCGCCCATCGTAATCGTTCCAAAAAAAGACACTGACGACATTAGGATTTGTGCGGATATGAGAATTCCAAATACAGCCATTGAAAGGGAGAGATATCCAGGTCCTCATCTAAATGATATGATCAGTAATATCAACAGGCTGTTATTTTTTCAAAGCTTCATTTATGTAAAGGATATAATCAATTAGAAATTGATAGTCAATCAATATATATCACAACATTCTCTATGCATATGGGACTGTTTAGCTACAAACGATTAAATATAGAGATATGTCAAATTTTTCAAGAGATTATAAAGAATATTATAAGGTGAGTACAAAATAGCATGAACTATAGTGATGATATTTGAGTTTTTGGAAAAACAAAGGAGGAACATGACCAGGCCCTAGATGGAGGTTGTCAACAACTTCATAAAGCTGGATTGACTCTCAACCTAAAAGAATGGGAAGTGATTAAAACAGAATTAACATTTTATGGACATATATTTTCTCATGAAGGAATGAAACCAGACCCTGTTAAAGTAACAGCTCTTAATGCAATACAAAGGCCTACAGATGTAACAGATTTGCAGCCATTTTTGGGAATTGCTAGCTATTGCGCAAGATAGGTTAATAATTCTGCAACTTTGAGCTGGCCACTCAGGGAGTTAACAAAGAAGGGGAGAAGATTTTGTTGGAGTGATGACTGTGAACATGCTTTCAAAGAGATAAAACTACAAATATCAATGGCAGCAAATCTAAAATATTTTGATCCAAATTTGTGTACAGAGTTAGTGGTGGACGCTAGCTAGCCCTGTAGGATTGGGTGAAATTTTGGTACAACATAAGCCTGGGAGAGAAACTCCTAAGTATGTAGTCTCTCATGCAAGTAAGTGTCTCTCTGATGTTGAACAAAGATACTCTCAGCCTGGAAAGGAAAGTTTGGCGATCGTTTGGGCATGTGAACATTATCACGATTTTATATTTGGAAAGCCGTTTGTAATTATAACAGACCACCAAGCCCTTGTTTCCATTTTTGGGAATCCAAAAACAAAAATGCCACCTAGAATTGGAAGATGGGGAAGGAGGTTGATGGATTATGATTTTAGAATTATTCACAAACCTGGAAAGGAGAATAATCCGGCAGATTATTTATCTAGACACACATTCAAGTCAGAGGTGGATTAACGGATAGAGGCAGAGGAATACATTTGTTTTATAATCAAATCAGCAGTGCCAGGAATTATTATAGAGAAAGAGCTAATTGAGGCCAGACGCATGGATGACACTATTCAAGAATTAATAAAGATTGTACATGAGAACAATTGGAGACTAATAAATAATGCAAGTCATTTCAAATCAAACATAAGGAAACATGATATATTAGCATTTAAAAACATACAATCTGAGCTGTCGGTGGCTTCTTCTGGAATACTTTGAAGAGGGAACAAATTAATCATTTCCCTTTGCCTATAATGACTAGTCATTGACTTGACACATGAAAGTCACAGAGGTATTTCTGCCACAAATACTTTTTTGAGAGAAAAGTTATGGTTTCGAAGGCTGGATCAGCAAGTAGAGGAAGTGGTTCAGTCTTGTCATATATGTCAATGTACTTCTAAAGAAAGAGGAATGGACAAATTGCACATGTTGGAGTTGCCAAATGCTGTGTGGGCTAATGGGGCAGCAGATTTTTATGGGCCATTGGACTCGGGACATTATTTGTTAGCAATATTAGATGAGTATTCTCGATTCCCTATTGTAAAGGTGGTGTCGTCAGCATCAACATCAGTAGTACTTACCGTTCTGGATGAAATATTTTCTACTTGGGCAATACCTAATGTCTTGAAAACGGATAATGGACCACCGTTTAGTGGAGGCAAGTTTCATAAATTCATGAATTACTTAGGAATTATGCATGGAAGAATAACTCCTATGTGTCCCAGGCTAATGGAATGGTGGAAAGATTGATGGCCACCATTAAGAAGGCTGTGCAGAGATCAAGACTGTTGCAGATATCAATAAATCAGGCGTTGTGCCAAGTTTTGTGAGATTACAGAAATACTCCACATACGTCAACTGGTAAATGTCCTTCAGATTTAATGTTTGGTCAGTCAAGAAACACTCATCTACCACACCTGCCAGCGGATCCACCAAAAGATCATAAAGAAATATTACAAAAAGACAAAGAGGCAAAGGATAAAATGAAATATTATGCAGAAAATGGAAGAAAATGTCGAAGTCAGGAATATCAAACAGGTAAAAAAATCAAAAAGTAGATTTCACCCGATGCCAATGGAGATAATAAAGGTTCATAGAATAGCATAAACAGTGGAGAATGATAACAAAACAGTAACAAGGAATAAGACTTTCTTCAAAAAAGTCAAACCAAGTGTTGAACAGGAAGGTGTATAATTAAATATTCAACAAGATAAACAAATACCTAGAAAATCTGAAAGGGTTTTAAGGAAACATAAGGGATTAATTGTCTCTCTCATTATCTTGTTGTTTGTAAATTTGGATTTTAGTTTTTTTTTTCAAAAGGAGGGGGAGAAATGTGATGATGTTATGTGTGGTAAAACTATGATGTCACATGGAATATTAAAGACAGAGTGTTCTGAGATAGAAGGAAGGGGGTCTTTCAAGGAAATATAGTCAGTTAAGACTAGGGTTAAGAAGAGTATGTAGAATAGCATTGTAAGCTATAACAAATCAATCCATAAACAACATCTATGCCTCCTGACTGACTCTGTTACAGTCTCCACAGGAGAAATTATGGATGGCATAAGTGACAACATACCAAGGGCCTCCTTTACAAGGCCATTGCGCCGCCGGTGCATCACTTATTTTGACGCACTGGCGGCACAATGTGCATGCCCATATTTACAAGGCCACGTAAAGTCACCCTGCGTGACTTTTCATGGCCTGGTAAATATATGCCCCTTTCACACGTTAAAGGGGCGCTCCATGGGTGTTGCTGTGGATGTTCCCATTCAACATCCATGGAACCGGACACATTCCCAGATTTACAAAGTTTTGTAAAGCTGGGAATGCATCAGAATCCTACGCCTTAATGGAAGAGTAGGAGTGGCGCAACGATGAGAACGACTTTGATTTATCTTTGTGTTTTCCTCTTTCTATGCGTGCTGCAGAAGAGGAAAATACCATCAATTATTGTTTTTCTGCACAAAACAATCATCCCTGCAATGAAGTCACCCTTGCAACATGATGCCAATTGTGCGCTGGTGCAGGGGAAAGCACACAGATGCGTTGTATTGTTGTTAATACGAAGCCTCCCTGTGCTTTTAAAATGACGCAGCTCAGAGCAGCAAAATGGCTTGTGCCTCCATGCTGCATCATGGTTTTGTAAAAGAGGCCCCAAGTTTGTAGTTCAAATATTTGTAAGGCATGAAGGTAACTCAGCTGATTAGAAGTGGGAGGTGGCCCATTGACTCTGCACTGCTCACATAATGACTAATGCTAAACATACAACCAAGTTGTGTGATCCCGTTTTGTACACAATTTGGCCTTAGAATGGTCAAATATACATGTTGCCTCTCCACTGTGTCGCCTTAAATGTTTGTGCGATGTCATGTTCATTCCTTAATCCAAAATGCAACATCTCAGGACATCTAATGAGCTGTTTAATTCAAGTGTATGTATTGAATGTCTCCAACTGTCTCGTTAACAAGTTTAATACCACATAAATATATCACAATACTAATCTCTACCTATTTTCTTTTTCCTAGGTCTCTACTTACTGTGTCACAAAATATTTGGATGTAGATACCACACTTCCCCCTATAACAATGCTCTCTATTTCACAGCAGTCCGATCTGGCACAGCTCCTGGGAAGAGCTTGTCCAGTGAAGAGACTCCCACTCCACCCCCGTATGAAGCCCTCAGTGATGACAACACTCCTGGAGATGTGGAGGACAGTGCTGGTCCATCTGGTCAGCCAGCAACAGTAAGTCTCACTGTGTCCACACCAACACCACCCACCCCAGCTGCAACATCTCAGGCAACCCCTACCCCCCCCCAACCTGTGTACCTAGCAAGGTTACTACAATCATGTGCCCCCCAGTCCTGGATCCTAAGCTTACAATCACCATTCCAGCTACAGTGGAGCCAGCACCCAGTGGTTAAGGGCACCCTGGGCCAAGGGCACAGGCTCGTGGGGCTCGTAGGGGTAGGGATTCGTGGGAGGGACACTGTGGGTCCGTTGAGTGAGGCCACTGGGTTACTCACACCCAGGCCACCAACAACCAAATCTTAGGAGTCTATCATGAGTCCCAAGATGTGATGGGCCAGGTATTGACTGAAATCCAGGAGTTGAAACAGCTGCAGAGGGACAGCCAGCAGGAGCTGGCTACCCACAACACCAACAATGGCTCCATAATTGGGGTGCTACAGGACATTAACACAACCCTGTGCAGGACTGTTCCACTACCATCTCCATCTTCCTGTGGTCCAACTACATCCGGCCCATCTACATCTGCGGCAGCCCCTGGAAGGAAGGCCCTGCCAGTGGAAAAGAAGCATCAACCGCGGTGTACACTGCACTGTCCACATTTCACTTTTATGCACAGTAATGCACTACAAAGATGATTTGTGTCATGGAAATCACATGGCAGTGGAGTAGTTCATATGTAAACATGTTAGCCCTCATTTGGAGTAGTGGTGACACTCTTAGCAGTCACCAATACTGTAATTCCAACCGCTAAAATGGTGGATGCCTGACCTCACATATTGGACATTGAGAACCTGCCGTCGCCAGCGGAAGTCGACCGCGCCGTGGGCGTTTTCATCCACGGCAGACACAGCCATTGGCTAACATTGGTGATTGTGACTGCAGCAGCCCAATGGCTGTGTCCGTCTATGCTGAATACCGCACATGTGGTGTAAATGAACGCGATGGTTTGAAAAATAACTCACTTGCCTCCTGACACTGCTGCAATCAACATCTCCTCCACTTTAGCTGCTGTTTGCCACCTCTGGGAGCAATCATGCCAGGCCATGCAGGTAAGAGGGGCCCTGCCTTCACTCCAAAGAAGCTGCATGCCCTGGTTGATGAGGTTCTTCCCCTGTTTGGCCAGCTCTATGGCTCACCATAGGAACAGGTAAGTATCTCAAATACATATTTAACTCTATTTACTGCTTCCTTTCTATTCTCATAGGCTACAATGTGCATCTGAGTGTCAGAGTGTAGGCATTATGTTAATTGCATATATTGTGTGGTGCCTATGTAGGACAGACATATAATGGATTATGGGGCCCTATACTTTATGGAGAGAGGACCACCATTGTAATATCTGCTGAGGGTGATTTCTACTTGTGTTACAAGCATATATCTAAGCAGGGCTCAAGTTAATAGTCGCTACAATGAGGAGTCATGTCTGTATACTGTTATAAGCATTTGTATTGCCCCACAGATCACTCAGCCCACATTAGACTTTGTAAAACAGATGTGTGGGAGGTAGCTATACCTCACAAACCCCTTCAGAGTGCCACACAACTGTATACTCACATATGAGATGGACAGAAGATTCACGTTTATGTACTGAATTGGTGGAAATGTGAGGTTCATGTAGGCTAAGTAGCCTCAACCTGCAGAGAGCAAGGCCTGACAATGATTTGTGGGCAGACTGGGCCATGGCCCAGCCTGGGCCAGAGTTACTGTGGCAGGAGCACTGATAGAGTTATCTGTACCACTAATAGTCCTGATAGCTGTTATATGGATAATATAAGGAATGGTGACTGAGGCAACCCCCTGACCTGATACTTCTTTCCATTGACCCACAGTGTCAATGTGTGTCTGTCACTAATGATAGTCCCCTTACACAGGTCTGTTGACACTTTTCCGATAGTGTTGCTTCCACTGTACAAGCCTATTGCACATCTGAGACATGAACAGTGTAGATAGTGGGTTACTTCTGAATAGATTTAGAAATGTGAATCATCTGCTTGGTTACAATATTTCCTATAACACAACAAATACAATGGTATGTTTATTGTCATCCCTATTACAGTGCTACATATGGCAAAAGGTGTGTCCTGTGATGGCAGTACATATCACACAAACACATTCTGATGTACTATGATATCCCAATAAGTAGTCCACATGTACACACATCCCCCAGAGAGCTAGCTCTCAGGGACACACATACCAGCCCTTACATTGTGACCGTAGTCTTAGGATGTTGTGCATACTATGATACTCACCTCTATGGACCATATGCATCAATGCAATGGGCCTGTCAGGAAAGGTGTCTGGACAGTCATGCAAAGGCAGTTTACCCTTCAGAAGGTCCAAATTGTGTGTTGTGTGTCATGGTACCTCACATCACATTCCATGTAGGATGGCTCTAGCCTACATGATGTTAGTGGGTTGCCTCAGTCAGTGTAGGTTATTACCAGGGTTGAGGTTAGTCATCAGATGACTTCAAAAGGGGGTATCCATGCTTTAGTTTTGCTTAGCATGTGACATGGACACATGTATTATGTTGACTCTTGAATAATGCTTGCGCTAGATGGCAAGGTAATGTGTATCAGCCCTACAGTTATCCTCATATTTCAAGCTACACTCTTTTTCTACATCCATTACATCTATATAGGTCAATGCCCATCAGAGGAAGGCCATTTGGAAAGCCATCGCCCGGAAGGTGCAGACCCTGGGGGTCTTTAACCGGCATAGCGTCCAATGCAGAAAGAGGTGGGAGGACCAGGGGTGCTGGACACGGAAGATCGTGGAGGTTCAGCTGGGGAAGTCCGTCCAACGTGGAAGGGGTGCACGCCAGACCCTAATCCCCCTGATGGCCCGCATACTGGCG
Source organism: Calotriton arnoldi (assembly GCA_963921515.1). NCBI lineage: Eukaryota > Metazoa > Chordata > Amphibia > Caudata > Salamandridae > Calotriton > Calotriton arnoldi. The sequence continues at coordinate 3,768,517 of CAWUFW010000039.1, forward strand.
GTGGCATCCCCGGAGCTTGATGGGCAGCTGAGGGCCCAACAGCAGCTACATGGGGGTGAGTCCTGGCCAGAGTCATACATGTTATATTTCCAACTTTGAGTGTTGCAGACAGGCATTTCACCCACCATATTGGTGATGGCCCATGTGCCACACACAAGATATGTCCTTGTTAGTGTAGGTCTGGTAGTAGGTGCATGCTGCTGTGCTGTACCTATTGTCTTTCTGACATGGAACACAGCAGATTTCTGTCCACATCCAAATTTCTTCTTTTGAGCAGACACCTGGCTGAGTGAAGTGAGTAATAATCTCATGTTCTCAGGAAATCTAGGTGACACCGGTACCACACATGCAAGTTGTCTTGCATGTGTGAGGAGTGATGTTTCCTCACTACTGCCTCTCATGTGACTCATTCACTGACTGGTGACATGCATGAGTGAATGAGATGTAGAACTGTAGGGATCATATGTGCGTGTCTACACTGATCCTTACAAGGCAAGCTGAGTATGCAATACCAAAGAGTGGTGTGATGTTGATGCCTATTGGGACTCTAGTGATCCTACATCTTCATGTCATAGATGGTCAGGGACACCCAAAACCTTCAAAGGTTTATTGGCTTGTGGATATACAATCTATGACATGGCATCATCACATGTACCAAGCAGGATTGGGGATGTTCATATGGCTATATGGAGTCTTGTGCTGTGTAAATTTTGGGTATCTATTTCCCAAATGTTTTGACCTCAATGTTTTCAGAGAACTTTATATGTTAAATGTGATACATAGCTGAACTACATGTGTACAACTTTCATTAGACTTTTCAGGTAGTGGACATATGATGTCATTTGGAGTGCAAAGTGTCATCAGTGTGCAATGAGCATTTGAATGTGACATGATGTCTGCCACAACACTATTTGGGGGTACATTGGGGTTGAGCTTGACCTTCAGCACATCATGATGTGTTATGAGTAATAGTTAAAGTTGTTTAACACTGGGCCTTGTGTGAGCATTGTTTACATTTCACACTTGTATCCATCCTATTTGGTTTCATAATTTTACAATGGTATACTACAAGTGCAAAAGTGTGCAAGGTGGTCAATTATCCTAGTATGGACATAAGGATGGCAACTCCATCAATGCATTTGGACCTGTCTGGGGTTATGACATGAGTGGACCCAACACTTTGCAATTTATGTAGCATGCATGCATGTGCTCATACTACATTTGAACCATATACAGTGAACCATGAAGCTGGTGTGATATGTGCATTTCTTCAATGTTTTCTGTTGATTTGTGATGGTCAGGTGTGGAAACACAATTGCAATAAACCCATGTTACATGCCACTTCATATACATCCAGGGCAAGTGGAGGAGAAGGGGTCAACGTCGGTGGGGACACAGCTGGTCACATTGGTTCCAGATGTGGGATGCCAGACACGGAGGGACCCATTGACCAGGAGGGTGTTGCATCGGAGGACAGCAGCTCAAGCTCTTCATCTACTGAGTCACCCTCCTGTGGACATTCCTGAGTGGTGGCAGACCCCACAGGATCGTTACCACCTTCATCCTTGTCTGTCACCCCCAGTTCCATCGCCACCCTCCCTGTTGTCCCCCAACAAGTTCGTCGTTCCCGCTTCCCTAAGATTGGAGCATTCTTCTTCGCTCCAGGCCCCTCAGCCCCTGCCCCTGATAGCCATGATGCCCTGAGTGAGAAGGCTATTGACCTCCTGAGGAGCATCTCTGTGGGCCAGAAAGCAGTCCTGAACTCCATACAGAGGCAAGGCAACCAGCTGACCCAGATGGTGGCCTACCTGGAAGGCATTCACACTGCAGTGTCTGGCCTACAGAGATGTTTTCAGGCTCTGGCCTCCTCCCTCATGGCAGCCCTCCGCCCATCCCAAACTTCCACCCCACCTCCTGCCCCTGCCCCTTCCCCATCCAAATTCTTTATTCCCATTCCAATCCCAATCCCAAGCACCCTCACACATAAGCAAGCACACACTTCCTCAGACAGACACAAGCACCACACAAACACAAAACATCCCAAAAACTGAAACATGCACACACACAGCAGACACTCACCCCCCTCACCACCCAGCATACCCCAAGGCACCACAGCAACACACACAGAGCCCTCCAAAGCCACCCCGATACCTGCAGATGCCACAGCAACACACAGAGCCCTTCACAGCCACACCCATACCCACAGACAACACAACAACACACACGGAGCCTTCCACAGCCACGCCCATATCCACAGACAACACAGCAACACACACAGAGCCCTCCACAGCCTTACCCATACCCACAGATGACACAGCAACACATACAGAGCCCTCCACACCCACACCCATACCTGCAGACGACACGGCAGCACACACAGAGCCCTCCAAAGCCATACCCATACCCGCAGATGACACCACAACACACACAGAGCCCTCCTCAGCCACACCCACAGACGACACAGCCACACGTACAGAGCCCTCCACAGCTACACCCATACCTGCAGACGACAAAGCAACACACACAGAGCCCTCCACAACACCCAGCACATCTACAACACACACAGGCACAAAACAAAAATGCTCACAGTCATCCACACAACAGACACCAACACAACTCACAGTGGAGACAGCAGACACAGCTCACACTTCCATTCCCTCTTCCTCCCAACCCGAACTCCATCCCAAAAATCCTATCCATTTTCCCTGTGCAGATGTCTTGTTTGCCCTTGCCCTTTCTCCTGTGAAACATGACCCCCTTCCGAAAGTCTCAAAAACCTTTCCCACACCCAAACCCATCGCTTCCACTTCCCACTCCACCCCTGAGAAACAGCATCCCTACTCCCTGAGCTCAGCTCAAAAAAGAAAAAAAAACATCCCTACCACTTACCACTCCACCCCAGAAAAACACCATCCTCACCCCTCTGAACCCAGCCAAAACCCCCCCAAACCCAAGAAGACCCCTCCCAAAACTAAACCCACCCCTCCATAAACCTCCCAAGTGCATCTTCAAGGTGCCTGCTTTGCCCAATGGATGCCCCTTTATGAGGAGGTTCCCTGGCAGTGTCAGTAACGGCAAGTTTGGTGTCACAGCATTGTGCTGTGGCACATGACTTTACAATAGACTGGCCATTGGCCTTTGATTACCTTGATGGGTTGTTGGAGTTGGAATAAAACTTTTTCTATTTTTGAAGACATTTGCCCTGCCATTACTATTCTAACTATTTGATGTTCTTGTATTGTTAGTGATGCTAGACTACAGTTGTGTTCATTTGGTCCCTGATTGCTGATTCATTTGAAGTGGTTAGTATGATGGGACCTTGGGCCCAGAGCTGGAGTTACAGAGGACGAGGGGTAGTGTTAGATGGATATGTGGGATGAGCTCTGATTTGTGCAGACATTGCATTGGGTGTTAATATGAAATGGTAAGTATTTTGGCTTGTTCTGGTCACTGTCCATGTCATTTAGGTTGCAGTTGTCCCTATGATGTATGTAGGAATGTGTTAGGTGTGTTGAAGTTAGATATGTGTTTATCCACACATGGAGGGTGTTAACTTGTCATACCTTTGTGGAGTTCTGCATGGACGTGTGTCCATTTTCCTGTGTGTACCTTACAGCTACTTTATCTAGATGTGTGACCCATGCTGTTAGTGCTGTGTTTGCTTTCATGAGTTGCACTTACATTCTCTACACATGCATGGTACTTAGTTATGCTATTGGTAGTCCCTGATATACTTCAATTCACAGGTTCAGAGCTCATTGGGTTTGTCAGGCATGTGCTAAATGTAGGGGTTCCCCCTGGTAGAGGCATAGATATCCTGCAGAGAGTGGTTCCATTGGGCCTTTAGAATGTTTCTCACACTGATTCTATGCAATCCCATTGACTGGCATTGCTTTTCATGTGGGTGATGGGTTAGAGTCCTAAACAGAGTTGTAGCAGAGAAGGTGTGTTTCACTTTAATGACACATCCATACAGATGTTTCTTTGACATCAAAACAGGACCTGGGATGTGTGCAATGTGCATTTTGGTTTGAAGTGCAATCACAGGGCATCATGGTAGTTGTAGTGATTTCTATGTGGAATTACCAAGACTAGACAAATGGTAAGCTGCATGAAAAGTGACCATCAGTATTGACATATGCAAACCCCGAAACCGGTCCTAGGATGCTTGTTTCCAGTCCAGGGAGGACCTGGCCTGGCAGTTCGGGCTGGACTGTTCCCATTGGGCACAGTGTCAAGACTGATTTGCATATGGCTGGGTTCAAACTGGAATGGCATGGTGAGCAAAAAAACGATGGATTTAGGCCCAGATCTCTGTACTGGGGTGAATGTATGACATTGTTCTGCATTCTGTCCATCAATTGTTGTTTTTGCATTTGTCACCCCGAGTGGGACGGGTATGCCCAGACGTGGGTCTCGTGCTCTCCATGCCACTGGAGTCAAGCTATCCTGGCTGATGAGGGGTGAAACCCCGAAACGGTCCTAGGATACTTGTTTCCAGTCATACTTGTTTCCAGTCCAGGGAGGACCTGGCCTGGCAGTTCGGGCTGGACTGTTCCCATTGGGCACAGGGTCAAGACTGATTTGCATATGGCTGGGTTCAAACTGGAATGGCATGGTGAGCAAAAAAACTATGGATTTAGGCCCAGATCTCTGTACTGGGGTGAATGTATGACATTGTTCTGCATTCTGTCCATCAATTGTTGTTTTTGCATCAGTAGTGACATGGCAGACAAGTAAGAAAGGACAAAAGGAGTATAGCATCTTGGTTTGAGGTGCAGTCACAGGGCCTCATGGTAGTTGTAGTGATTTCTATGTGGACTTACCAAGACTTGACAAATGGAAACCTGTATGAAAAGTGACCATCAGTACTGACATGGAAGATAAGTTTGAAGGGGCAAAAGAAGTGTGTCACAGACATTAATAGGTGTGAGATTGAGGAGGAAGTGCTGTTGTGGAACACAAATTAATGCACACATCGCTATCACTGAATATGATTCGTAAACACATGTCCATTTGTGCACAGTGTGCCTGTGCAGTAACAGTGTTTTGGTCTTGGGGGCATCCTACAGATGTCTTTTTAATATTCAAAAGAAACAATCCCAGACAGTGCCCTGTAAATATGTTTTACTTAGGTACCTCAGCTCTCTTGCCTGGTCCACTATGGGGCATAGTTTTGCTGAGGAGTCTATGGAAACTGGTAGTTGAATGACTTACCGCCGATTTTGTCCGCGACGGAGTGGTTTTGGATGTGATCGAGCAGGTACAGCAGCGGCAAGACGTGTACAATTGGCTCCATGGCGGCACAAGACATGTAGAGGTGAGTAGAGGTGAAATTCACCCTTATATCCCACCCTTTCCACCGTCTCAGATGTGGACCGCCATGGTGATGCTGGTTGTTTGCAAATTGTAATTTGACCGCCAGTTTCACTGCCAGTCGCAGCCTCCCACAGGCTCATTGGCTTAGTCCGCGGCCGCCGCAGCTGGAGGTGGCCAGCGGTGTCAGTGATACAGTGGCGGTGTTTCTTTCATGTAACCGCATGTCTCGTAATACGGTGGTCGGACTGCCGAAGTCACGGCAGTTGGACAACAACCACTGGCATGTTGGTTTTCTTGAACCACCGAACTTGGAATCAGGCACTTAGTGCAGATTGCTGGAGGTGTCTCCATATGCTTTCATTGAAATAGTAGTAACAGCCTTATGTGGTTGTGTGGGGGTACATTTTTAAAATGTTTTGAATCATGGCTTGTTTAAAGTCTATGATTATATATTGGGGGAAATTGTTGGACACGAAAGGGGTGACATTTACTATCCCCACTCCAGTCTAACCACATTGGGAGTAGTAATCAAACTTGATATCTTAGGGCCCGATTTAGATCTTGGTGGTCATATACCGTCCTGCTCAGGAGCGGCCGGTGCAGGTAAGTGCAGTGGGGCTGGATGGTGGGGAGGGGGAGTCAACAGACAACGACAAAGGAACACACTTCGCACCCCCCCTCCCCACACCTCACACAACTTACCTGCACCGGCCGCTCCTGGTCCTGCTGCGGCGTCGGTCCCTAGTACTCCGTCAAGTCGACAGTCTTTTCCCGAGGTATTTAGATGCATGCAGTCTGCCTCGCTGTCCGTGTCATCAGAGTGTTTCTCGCCGCGGCCATTGCACACTGTTGCAGATGCGGCGGACTCCAATGTTGGTGAATACTACTCCATCGCTGTCAGAGCGGCGGGTTCCTGCACAGCAGATTTAGATTACATAGTTGTGCTGTCTGTCTTCTAGCGGCAGGTCCCAGATGAAGTGAGTCCATCACAGTACGTGTTTAACAATGCATCATCACTGTGGCCATTGGATGAATGCCAGTAAAACACACCTGAAATCCATTGGGCAAATGGAAACACCTGCATACCACACTATAAAACACACTCCATTTCAGACCATGATCCTTTGCCATTCCACTGCACCACAACACTTGCCAGCAGAGCTTTTCCCAGTTAAGTCAGGTTTTTTTGTTTCTTTTCCCTATTACTTGTCCCTTTCTCTATTTTTATTTTACACCTTGTGTTAAATTTTTGTATTTGATATTATTTCGTGGCACAATGCCAGGCCACAAAAATCCCCGTTTTACTGAGGAGAGTTGTCAGTAATGGTGGATGAGAGCCACAATTGTTTAGATCCCAAGTCCAAAATACACCCCTGTTAGACCTGTCAGCCCTAGGGTGGTCTTACCCTGTTTTTTTCCCTTTCTGCGCCTCATTTTTGCCACCATATTTTTACTGGACCTAGGTCTCCGGGCGCCTTGCCACTGCTGGTCAGTGCTGAGGTGCAGGTGCTCTCTCACCAAAGATGGCTGCCACAGGCCCCTGCTACTGCAGAGGGCCTTCCACACATACACACTAGTCGCCAGAGTCAGGCTGGGACAAGGGATACAGTAGCCATCCCGTCCCCGCCTCTGGGCCCCATAGCTAGGTAGGTGGAAGGTTCCAGAACCTTCCGGGCTGTGGGAGGAGTTACACTTTGCCGCCTTTGGGAGGGTCACCTGACCTAGGGGTATAAGAGGCTTGGAGGGAAAACCTGGAGTTAGTTAGGTTGAGGCACCGCTGAACCTGGGAGAACCTGCGCTGGAGTACAGACTTTAGGGCCTAGGGGAGACCTACACTACTGCCGCTGACAGGGTCAAGGCCCTGCTGCCGTAAGATAGATGAGGAACGCCCACCACCCACTGATCTTGCCCAGTGTGAGGGGACCCAGGGAACCATCTCCAGCGTGCCAGGAGGCACATCAACCCCTCCAAGAATCACCAACTCACAACCCCCCTGTTCATAAAGAGACTTTGCTGAATCCATGACCTGCAGAACCTAAAGTGAAAACCATTGAGAGGGGATCAGGAGGCGAAGCGCTGCGTCCTAAGCGCTAGGCCTCCACCCCCTATCTACCTATACAGACAGCTGGACTGTCCTCCAAGAACCATCCTTACACAGCCCGGTGCATAAGGCTGTCAGCGCGCCTGCGCTGCAACTCCAAGTGAGGAGAGAACTTGACCTCCCCCTCCGTCACTGACCTGGTGACCGGATCGCCGCCGCGGCCGCCGCTGCGTGAAGAGGGAGCTGAGGCAGGAAGACCTCTCCCCCGTGCATAACTGTGGTGAGGGGCGCCGTCCGCGCCCTCACCGAAACCCCAGAAGTCACCGCCGGGCCCGAGACCCCTGCCGCTGCAAGCGCGGCCAAGAATAACACCGTCGCAGCCCCGAGGGCTGCGTGAAGTGAGCTGAGGCCTACTGCGGCCTCCAGGCCCGTGGACGCTGTTGCCGAGGGGCCGGGGACGCTGACCGCGTCACAGGTCGCGCCCCGAAAAGGCCGCGACGGGATTGGCCCGCCGGAGTCAATCGCCGGAGAAGAAGGAGAGGGAGGCGTCGCCTGGCAACCAACGAAGGCCGCGACGCGATTGGCCCAGCCGGAGCCAAGCGAGACGACGCCAGAGGGGCTCCACTGCCAACGGGAGCCCCCGGAAGAAGAGAAGACCGCGACGCGATTGGCCCAGCCGGAGCCAATCGAGAGGACGTCCACGGGGCTCCACTGCCAACGGGAGCCCCAAGAAGAATCGCCGCCGCGCCAGGATTGGGCGCCGTCAAGAGCCCGCCTCCGCCCAGCACGTCCGGAGGTAAGGACGAACCTCCTGTGCCTTCGCGGGAAGCCGGAGCCGTCTGCAAGGACTGCCGGCTCCCGCTCAGAGTCCCCACTCTCTCCCCTGACTCCACGGGGGCCGGAGGAGTGGCATACCGGCCCCCAACGACGCAGCAACACAGCGAGAGGCTCCGTAGCCTCGTGAAGTAGAAACAGCGCCGGCCGGAGGGCCGTGAGACTCACGCCGGGCCCCGCCCCCACAACAAAGGGCTGGCCCGGAGAAGAGTCCGCCGTGAGGCCCCCGCAGCCAGCCACAACACCGCAGGTGAGCCCAGGAGGCCCCTAGGGCTCTAGGTTAAGCCCCTGGGGGCCGGGGGCCACGCATGAAGAGGGATTAAGGAGGGAGGGGCCTTTGATAACCTTTGATAATAGGCCAGGCACCTGGTGTAACCCTAGCCTAATATAACCCTCACCTCCCCGGGGAGATAAAGGAGTCCCCCCTTTTGGTAGCCCCCAGCTGCTGGACATGTTGAGGGGTTCCCTGTAGGATTCCCTCCCGCCTAGTGTATCATAGGCTGTATAGAGTACCTAGGCCTACTGTATATATGTTGATGTATAAACCGTGTTGCGCCTGTTCTAGGCCCTAGTTGGTAAAGAGCACCCGAATGAGCAGTGGTGCTGTGATTTTAATGCGGCCTTTTAGTGGCCAGAATTGTGAAGGGTCTTTTTAAATGAACGCGCACTAGTTACCCGAATGTATAATTTGAATAATTGAATGCCATCTTGATCAATATAAAGGAACCTGATTGTTACTTATACAAGCCTGGTGTGGTGTCCGGTTATTGCGTCGCATTTCTGAGTTAATGTGAGAGTGTGCTGCACAACTGCCTTACACATTGCCTTCGCGTGCCTTTCCCCGCTTTGCGCCATGCTACCATAACGGTCTCGGTAACCCCGTTTCCAACATTGGTGTTCAGCGGTGGGATAAGGACTGGTATTTGTGCAGCACCCTACAGTGACTCAGTGTGCGCCGCAATTGGACACCTAGGAAAATAATAAGTAGGAGGAATTCTATTGTAAATTGCCAGTTGTATTAGTCCTGTGTTAGACCTGCTGCCTTCCATTTAGGACCCCTTCCTTAAGTTGTCTGGGACCCCACCTAGGAGGATGGAGTTTGAGCTAGCCGACCTAGAGAGGTACACGGTGAACCAGCTCAAGGAGTTCTGCCTAGAAAGGGGGTGGCCGTCAAGCGAGGTGCCAGGAAGGAGGTACTTCAGAAGGCTTTGAGGGCATGGGTCATGGCCCACCCGGAGGGAAGAGGGGAGGAGGAGGAGCAGAGGGAGACAGACGACCCAGGAGAACTGAGCCTACTGAACATTGACGTCAGCGAGAATGTGTTGCCAGGAAGACGTTCCAGGGCAGGCAGTAGTGCGTCAGGGGGAGTGTGTCACCAGAGGAATTCGAGGACAGAAGGCAGCAAAGGCAATTGACATTAGAATTGGCTAAGATGGAAAGGGAGCGAGAACAGGGAAGGCTAGCCATGGAGGAAAGAAGGCTTGTACATGAGCTTAGCCTGAAAGAACTGGAGCTCCGAGCCTTGCAAATGGAAATGGAAGGCAAAGGAAATGGTGGCAGCGTACCTACTGGGGTTCCACAGGAGCCCAAATTTTACCTACCCAGGGAGGTGATGGCCAGCTTTAGTGTGGGTGATGACATAGACAAGTGGTTGACGGCGTACGAGGTAGCTTTGGTGGCCCATAGAGTTCCTGAGAGCTACTGGGGAGGAGGACTTTATAGATACATACCTCCACTAGTCAGGGACACACTGCTAACCTTAGAAAAGGGGGATCGAACCAACTACCCTATCATGAGGGAGGCCCTGCTCAGGAAGTTTGGCCTCACCCCTGAGAAGTACCGCCAAAAGTTTCGCAACAGCCACAAGCTCACCACACAAAACTGGGTAGATTTTTATGATTATGCCCGGAAGGCATTAGAGGGTTGGGTGCGTGGCAGCGAGGTTGACAATTACACTGGGCTGTACGACCTATTTTTGAGAGAGCACCTCCTCGAGAAATGTTTTCCGGAGCTGCGCCAGTACTTGGTGGACCGCAAGCTGACCAACCCAAGGGAGCTTGCAGAGGAGGCAGACACGTGGGTCAGCACTAGGGTGTCCCACAAGGGAGCCGGGCGGATCCCCGAAGGGTGGACAGGTGTTCCCCAGAAGAAAGAGGGGGAGATAAAAAGAGGGAGTTCTTTAAAGGTCCCCAAAATAGACCGCCAGGGAGAGGGGTAGGTTTCCCATCCCAATCTGGATACCAGAAACCCACTTACCCTGACAGGAGTCAGCAGCCCAGAACTGTCCGGTGCTACGAGTGCGGGGAGGTTGGACACTACAAGGGGGATGCCCAGTGTCGCAAGAGAGCCCCAGCCCCCACAGGAGGTAAGACCCCCGGGGTGGCCAGTGTAGCGCTTGGGGAGGAGTTGTCCCTAGGTAGGGGAGGTGAGTGGACAGGCTTGACCTTAGTTTCCCTGGGGGATAGGGAGATCATCCCAAGGGTGCAGGTACCCGAGAACACTGCCAAGTATCGGCAGAGGGTCCTGGTGAACGGGGAGGAGGTGGAGGCTCTGAGGGACACAGGTGCCAGTATGACAATGGTGAAACGTCAGCTGGTGTCCCCAGAGCAGGTGATTCCTGAGGAGTTCCACCCGGTTGTGATGGCAGATAATAGCCTGGGTCATTACCCCGTGGCCCAAGTTCCCTTTGAGTGGGGAGGAGTGTCAGGTCTGATGAAGGTTGCGGTGAGCCCTGCCATGCCAGTTGACTGTCTGCTGGGCAACGATTTAGAACATACTGCCTGGAGAGAGGTAGAGTTCAATGCCCATGCTGAGATGTTGGGGTTACCAGGATGGACTTGCGTTATCACGCGGTCCATGGCTGCCCGACCAGGAACTCAGCCCGGGTTGGAGCCTGAAAGAAGGGCCCAGCCCACTGCTGGACGAGGAGATGTCCGGGAGGAAACACCCGGTGAGATGGATGGGGAGCCCGCGGAGGTGACCCCGGAGTCCGCTGCGGTGGTTGGTTTTCCCGTGGGGGACCTGCCGACCCCTGCAGAGTGGCAGGTGGAAGGAGGGCCTACCCGGGAAGAATTTTGCCGGGCACAGAGGGAGTGCCCTACGCTTGTTGGCATACGGCAACAGGCCGACGCCCAAGCAGCTGGAACAGAGACTGGTAATTACCATGTCTACTGGGAGGATGGTCTCCTCTACAGTGAGCCTAAGGCTCCGGTGCATGGGTCCTCAAGGGCCGTGGTGGTCCCCCAATGCCACCGAGCCTTTCTGCTAGAGTTGGCGCATGAGATACCACTAGCAGGACACCTGGGCCAGGACAAGACGTTTGCGCGCTTGGTCCCACATTTTTACTGGCCCAGGATGCGCGTCACTTCTGACACTTATTGCAAGACCTGCACCACTTGCCAAGCAAGCGGCAAGACAGGGACTAAGGTGAAGGTCCCTCTAGAACCTCTCCCAGTGGTCGATACCCCTTTTGAGCGAGTGGGGATTGACATTGTCGGGCCGTTGGATCCGCCGACTTCAGCTGGGCATAGGTTCATTTTGGTGCTAGTAGACCACGCCACCCGGTACCCAGAGGCAATCCCTCTGAGGACCATCACAGCACCGGTGGTGGCGCGGGCCCTCATGGGGATTTTTACCCGAGTGGGATTCCCCAAGGTCGTGGTGTCAGATAGGGGCACGAATTTCATGTCAGCCTACATGCAGGCCATGTGGAAGGAGTGTGGAGTGACCTACCGGTTCTCCACTCCTTACCACCCCCAGACGAACGGGCTCGTGGAGCGCTTCAACAAAACCTTGAAGGGGATGATCAGGAGCCTACCCGAGGACTTGAGAAGAAAGTGGGACGTCCTCTTACCCTGTCTGCTCTTCTCCTACCGAGAGGTGCCGCAGAAGGGGTCGGTTTCAGCCCCTTTGAGCTGCTCTATGGCCACCCCGTTCGGGGGCCCTCAGTCTTGTCAAAGAGGGGTGGGAGAAGTCTTCCTCGAAGCTTCCCCGTGATGTGGTCAGCTATATGCTGGCGTTCCGCAGCCAAGTGGCCAAGCTGTGGAAGGAGGCCTCGGACAACTTAGAGGCAAGTCAGGCCGTCATGAAGCAATGGTATGACCGGAACGCGCGGACGGTAGAGTTAGACGCTGGACAGAAGGTGTGGGTCATGGAGCCAGGAGAGCTTAGCGCCCTCCAGGACCGATGGACTGGGCCGTTTGAGATCTTAGAACGAAAAGGCCAGACCACGTATGTCGTCGACATGAAGACCCCCGTCAACCCCACAGGGTGCTCCACGTCAACCGCCTGAAGCCACACCAGGAGCGTTCCGAGCTCACTCTCTTGATGATAACGGATGGGAGTGAGGAGGAAGAGAGTGAGCCTCTGCCAGACCTTCTGGCGGTCCACGAGAAGGATGGTTCGGTAGAGGGAGTAGTCCTCGCCCCATCCTTGACCCCAGAGCAACAGAGGGACTGCCGCCAGGTTTTGGGGCAGTACGCCTCGTTGTTTTCCCTCACGCCTGGAATCACGCACCTGTGTACCCATGATGTGGACACAGGGGACAGTCCGCCAGTGAAGAACAAGTCTTACCGGCTGTCCGATAAGGTCAAGGCTAGTATCCAGAGTGAGGTGGTAAAGATGCTAGAACTGGGGGTGATTGAGCCTTCCAGTAGCCCTTGGGCTAGTCCGGTAGTGTTGGTGCCGAAAGCGGCCCCCGGGCACCACACCAGAACTTCGGTTCTGTGTGGATTATCGTGGACTCAATTCGGTCACCAAGACCGACGCTCACCCGATCCCTCGGGCGGATGAGCTCATTGACCGGCTGGGAGCAGCCCGGTATTTGAGTACCATTGATTTAACATCAGGATATTGGCAGATCGCCATGGCGGAAGGAGCAAGGGAGAAGACTGCGTTCTCCACCCCCGAGGGCCACTTTCAATTCCAGGTGATGCCCTTCGGGTTGAAAAATGCTCCCGCCACTTTCCAGCGGTTGGTGAACCAGGTGCTGTCTGGCCTAGAGGCCTTCTCTGCTGCCTACCTGGATGACATAGCTGTCTTCAGTAGCAGCTGGGAGGACCATCTGCAGCATCTCCAGGAGGTGCTGCAGGCTTTGCAAAGGGCTGGTCTAACCATCAAGGCCAGCAAGTGCCAGATTGGACAGGGATCTGTCGTGTACCTGGGACATCTGGTGGGCGGAGGTAAGGTGCAACCCCTCCAAGCCAAGATTGAGACCATCATGGCCTGGGAGCCCCCAAGACCCAAACAGAGGTCCGAGCTTTTCTCGGCCTCACGGGATACTACCGCCGGTTCGTCAAGGGATATGGAACCATCGTGGGCCCATTGACGGAATTGACTTCCAAGAAACAGCCACGCAGAGTAATCTGGACGGCTGCCTGCCAAGATGCCTTTGAGACTCTTAAACGTGCCATGTGCACCGCACCGGTGCTCCGGACCCCCGACTTCGGCCGGGAATTTATCGTGCAGACAGACGCTTCTGAGCATGGCATAGGAGCTGTGCTCTCGCAGCTGAATGACGATGGCCAAGACCAGCCAGTGGCCTTTATCTCCCGACGACTACTCCCCGGGAACAGCGGTGGAGTACCATCGAGCGGGAAGCCTTTGCTGTGGTTTGGGCGGTGAAGAAGTTGAGGCCATACCTTTTGGTTGTCACTTCTTGGTCCAGACCGACCACAGACCCCTTCGCTGGCTCATGCAGATGAGAGGCGAAAATCCCAAATTGTTGAGATGGTCCATTTCCCTCCAGGGGATGGACTTTCGGGTGGAACATCGACCCGGTGTAGACCACGCCAACGCTGACGGTCTCTCCCGGTTTTTCCGCCTTAGTGAAGAGAACTCCCTAGAGGTTGGGAAGCTCTCCCCTCTTTCGGCTGGGGGGACGTGTGTTAGACCTGTCAGCCCTAGGGTGGTCTTACCCTGTTTTTTTCCCTTTCTGCGCCTCATTTTTGCCACCATATTTTTACTGGACCTAGGTCTCCGGGCGCCTTGCCACTGCTGGTCAGTGCTGAGGTGCAGGTGCTCTCTCACCAAAGATGGCTGCCACAGGCCCCTGCTACTGCAGAGGGCCTTCCACACATACACACTAGTCGCCAGAGTCAGGCTGGGACAAGGGATACAGTAGCCATCCCGTCCCCGCCTCTGGGCCCCATAGCTAGGTAGGTGGAAGGTTCCAGAACCTTCCGGGCTGTGGGAGGAGTTACACTTTGCCGCCTTTGGGAGGGTCACCTGACCTAGGGGTATAAGAGGCTTGGAGGGAAAACCTGGAGTTAGTTAGGTTGAGGCACCGCTGAACCTGGGAGAACCTGCGCTGGAGTACAGACTTTAGGGCCTAGGGGGAGACCTACACTACTGCCGCTGACAGGGTCAAGGCCCTGCTGCCGTAAGATAGATGAGGAACGCCCACCACCCACTGATCTTGCCCAGTGTGAGGGGACCCAGGGAACCATCTCCAGCGTGCCAGGAGGCACATCAACCCCTCCAAGAATCACCAACTCACAACCCCCCTGTTCATAAAGAGACTTTGCTGAATCCATGACCTGCAGAACCTAAAGTGAAAACCATTGAGAGGGGATCAGGAGGCGAAGCGCTGCGTCCTAAGCGCTAGGCCTCCACCCCCTATCTACCTATACAGACAGCTGGACTGTCCTCCAAGAACCATCCTTACACAGCCCGGTGCATAAGGCTGTCAGCGCGCCTGCGCTGCAACTCCAAGTGAGGAGAGAACTTGACCTCCCCCTCCGTCACTGACCTGGTGACCGGATCGCCGCCGCGGCCGCCGCTGCGTGAAGAGGGAGCTGAGGCAGGAAGACCTCTCCCCCGTGCATAACTGTGGTGAGGGCGCCGTCCGCGCCCTCACCGAAACCCCAGAAGTCACCGCCGGGCCCGAGACCCCTGCCGCTGCAAGCGCGGCCAAGAATAACACCGCCGCAGCCCCCGAGGGCTGCGTGAAGTGAGCTGAGGCCTACTGCGGCCTCCAGGCCCGTGGACGCTGTTGCCGAGGGGCCGGGGACGCTGACCGCGTCACAGGTCGCGCCCGAAAAGGCCGCGACGGGATTGGCCCGCCGGAGTCAATCGCCGGAGAAGAAGGAGAGGGAGGCGTCGCCTGGCAACCAACGAAGGCCGCGACGCGATTGGCCCAGCCGGAGCCAAGCGAGACGACGTCAGAGGGGCTCCACTGCCAACGGGAGCCCCCGGAAGAAGAGAAGACCGCGACGCGATTGGCCCAGCCGGAGCCAATCGAGAGGAGCGCCCACGGGGCTCCACTGCCAACGGGAGCCCCAAGAAGAATCGCCGCCGCGCCAGGATTGGGCGCCGTCAAGAGCCCGCCTCCGCCCAGCACGTCCGGGAGGTAAGGACGAACCTCCTGTGCCTTCGCGGGAAGCCGGAGCCGTCTGCAAGGACTGCCGGCTCCCGCTCAGAGTCCCCACTCTCTCCCCTGACTCCACGGGGGCCGGAGGAGTGGCATACCGGCCCCCAACGACGCAGCAACACAGCGAGAGGCTCCGTAGCCTCGTGAAGTAGAAACAGCGCCGGCCGGAGGGCCGTGAGACTCACGCCGGGCCCCGCCCCCACAACAAAGGGCTGGCCCGGAGAAGAGTCCGCCGTGAGGCCCCCGCAGCCAGCCACAACACCGCAGGTGAGCCCAGGAGGCCCCTAGGGCTCTAGGTTAAGCCCCTGGGGGCCGGGGGCCACGCATGAAGAGGGATTAAGGAGGGAGGGGGCCTTTGATAACCTTTGATAATAGGCCAGGCACCTGGTGTAACCCTAGCCTAATATAACCCTCACCTCCCGGGGAGATAAAGGAGTCCCCCCTTTTGGTAGCCCCCAGCTGCTGGACATGTTGAGGGGTTCCCTGTAGGATTCCCTCCCGCCTAGTGTATCATAGGCTGTATAGAGTACCTAGGCCTACTGTATATATGTTGATGTATAAACCGTGTTGCGCCTGTTCTAGGCCCTAGTTGGTAAAGAGCACCCGAATGAGCAGTGGTGCTGTGATTTTAATGCGGCCTTTTAGTGGCCAGAATTGTGAAGGGTCTTTTTAAATGAACGCGCACTAGTTACCCGAATGTATAATTTGAATAATTGAATGCCATCTTGATCAATATAAAGGAACCTGATTGTTACTTATACAAGCCTGGTGTGGTGTCCGGTTATTGCGTCGCATTTCTGAGTTAATGTGAGAGTGTGCTGCACAACTGCCTTACACATTGCCTTCGCGTGCCTTTCCCCGCTTTGCGCCATGCTACCATAACGGTCTCGGTAACCCCGTTTCCAACAACCCCTATCGCAGAAAAGGCAAATATGGGCCAGAATAGTCGACAGAGTGAATGCTGTAGCTAACAACCTGTGCACACAGGAGGAAATTAGGAAGAGGTGGAATGACCTGTGGGGGAGGGTACATTTCCTTGCTTCCAAGCATCACCTGGAAGCCAACAGGACTGGTGGTGGTTCCCCCAGGTCCCCCTTACAACTCATGCCCTAGAAGGAGAAGGTCTTGCAGATCCTACATCCTGATGGCCTGACAGGAATGCCTGGTGGAGTGGAGTCTGGTAAGTTACACTTTACAAACTCTCACTAAACCTCAATGTCCTGTTTGCTTTAAAGTTAGCTGTTGTTAATATGTTTTGCACATATTTTCATTATACAGAAACAGCAAACTATCAGTTTCAGATAATTTAGATTGTGTGAATGTATTGTTTTCTCAAAAGAATATTGCTATGTCATATTGCTCATTCTCTCTTGTCTAACAGATTTCAAAATATGGTAAAGTGTCATGTAGTGATCAATCCCTATTCAATGCTCTCTTCTGAAAATGGTTTGTGTTGTTTTCTGCATGTTGTCCTGTTCTTCTTAACCAATTGAATTGATGTCATGAGTTTCACAAACCAAACTGTGTTGCCACAAAAATTGTAAGGTATGTAAATTATTATGCTGAATATAAGTGGTACTTGTAAAAATTGACTGTGCACTGTTCACATGATGACTAATGGCAAACATCCCTCCAACTTGTGGAAATGTCTGTTATTAAATCAGCTACGCCTTGGAATTTTCAATTACTCTCCACTGTGTGGGGCTGAATGGCTGGGAGATGTTAGGTATACTTCCTAATCACTTCATGAAAATTTCAGGACATCATATGACCTTCTTAATTGAAGTTGTACTGTTTGAAATTGCTAAAGGTAAGGGTAATATTTGCAATACCACTGAACACTTTAATCACAATAATCTCTACCTATTTTGTCTTCTAGGTATCTACATTGTTTGTCTCAAAAGATTTGAATGGACAATACACACTTTTAGTAAATACATAGTCTACATTTCTCAATAGGTCCAACTGCCAGAGCATGTGGCAAGGAACCTGCCACTGAAGAGACCTCCACTCCAGCCCAGCATCAAGCGATCAGTGAGGACAACACTCCTGATAATCTGGAGGATGATGAGGAGCCTGGTCCATCTGCTCACTATGGGCAGACGGCTCCATTGACACCTACTGCACCCATACCGACACCTCCAACCCCAGTTGCAACACCTCAGCAAACTGAAGACTCCACTTTCTGTGTTCCTACCACTGTGACACAGATTGTGTGTCCCCCATTCCTGGGTGATGATGAGACCACAGCACCACCAGCTCCTGCTCACCCAGTAACAAATTAGATGGGGCACACTGGTCCAAGGGCAGAAGATAGTGGCGTTAGTTGTCGTGGGAGGGAGTTTGTGGGCCAGCATAGTGAGGCCACTGCGGTCCCCATTGCCCAGATCACCAGGACCAAGTCTTAAGGTCCTACCATCAGTCCCAAGACATGATGGGCCAAGTACTCACTGAGCTCTGGGAGATGAAACAGTTGCAGAGGGAGCTCAATCATCAAATGGAGGTTCACAACTCCAATATGGGCTCCCTGACTGGGGTGCTGCTGGACATTTACACCCATATGTGCAAGGTTTTCCCAGCACCATCTACCCATTCCTACGGTCTTACAACATCTGGTTCATCTACACCTGCCACATGTCCAAAACAATAAGATAGAATAGGCAAATTATCATTGACTCATGTCATCAGCTGGAGACAGACCTTCTGGCTCACATAAGGAATCCCACATCAATAACACCAACATACAAAAACATGGCAGCACTACATTTTGTATACACAGGATCATTCCAAATACTGTTCCAGTATCTGATGGAATGCCACAACCATGTTTCAGTGGTGTGCCACAAGAAGTATGTTTTACAATGAT
This sequence comes from Calotriton arnoldi, assembly GCA_963921515.1. Lineage (NCBI taxonomy): Eukaryota > Metazoa > Chordata > Amphibia > Caudata > Salamandridae > Calotriton > Calotriton arnoldi. The sequence goes on from CAWUFW010000039.1 coordinate 3,786,946, forward strand.
GAGACACATCAACACCTACATACGCTTTGCACAAAATGAAGATTTTGCCAATGTAAAGGAGATTAGCATGATTTGGCTCCACTGCCACAGGTGGGTTGAGCAAATGATGGCACAAATGCTTTAGTGCCAATACTCGACAGAGAACAAGTCCAATGTAATCTTCAAATCTTCCATTCAATCACAGTGCAAGTTGCCTTGGTATTATATTTGTACACCCAAAGTCGGTGTCTGCCGTTCCCAGGATCAACCCAGCTTCCCTTTGTTCTTGGAAACAGCACCAGATAAATGCACTTGGCACAACTCTGAAATGCCCAAATGAAGATGACCTGGTGAAGGAACCTAAAACAGATCAAAACAAAAAGATTACCAATCCCTATGAACATAATACACCCATTACAAAGTCAACTTTTGTCGGATACAGTTTCATAAAACAAGCAGAGATAAACAATGTAACTTAACACGGTAGTCAAAATGTCCAAACTTTGATCAACAAACACCTTTGGCCTAAATTTCCCTGAACGTGCCCTTCCGAACAAATTACCACCACATACTTCTCACATCATCACATCAATAGTTGGTGTAACAGTGAAAGAGATAACATGTAAAGATATACTTACAATCATTAGAAGTTGTCAATGACTTTTCGACGTAAGGCAACTCCTTCCTCTTCACCACTATCATCTTCATTTGGCATACCAGGATCCTCACTCGGTGGTTCTTCATGGTCTCCATCCTCTGTGATGTTAGGGATGTTCCATCACAGGGCGATGTTGTGGAGCATGCAGCAGGCCACGGTGATTTGGCACAGCTTATCGGGTGAGTAGAGCAGGGCTTCACCAGTTTTGTCCAGACAACAAAATCTGTCCTTTAGGAGTCCAAAAGCCCACTCCACTGGCCGCCATGATCTTCCTTGGGCCTCATTGAAGCGGACTTCCCCTGGCTATGCTGGATTCCTCAGCAGTACCAACAATCATGGCCGGTTGGGATAAGCTGAGTCTTCTAGATGGAAGACAAAAAAAGGGCCATAATACCGTAATGCAATTCCAGATTATTCAACTAGAAATACCCCCAAACAATATAATGAAAGATTGTACTGACCAACAAGCCAGGCCCTCTTAGGTCCAAGTTGAGAAATTTGCAGGGATATGGGGCTGTTCCGTAGTACAAAGGAATCATGGGCAGAGCTGGGGAAACGTGAACAAACGCTTGTGATGTAAAAATCCCATAAGCTGACAACTTGCACGTTGATTGAATGGAAGTTTTTCCGATTCCGGTAGACCTGTTCTCTGGCGTGTGGTGGCACTAAGGCAATATGTATGCCATCAATTGCTCCAACCACATGTGGTAGGCGACCCAAACCATAAAAGTCACCCTTCACATTTGCTAAATCCTGCTGCCGTGGAAACTGGATGAAGCTGTTGATGTGTCTCATCATTAAAGATAGAACTTCTTGTAGCACACCGCGGAAAGTTGGCTGTGACATTCCACCAGATACTGCCACAGTTTATTGGAAGGATCCTGTGGCCACAAAATGAAGTATTGCCATGAGTTTGACAATTGGTGTAGTAGAAGTGGGATTTCTGCTGTGAGGCTGAAGATCTGGTTCCAGCTGATGACATAAATCCAGTATAGTTTGCCTACTCAATCTGAATTTCTTGATTATTTCCCTCTCTTCCATGGTGGTAAGGTCTGGAAATGGGCGGTACACCCGAGACTGTCTTCTCCTCTCTCTCCCAGGGTTCATATGTCTGCATTGGAAAATGCATTTGAACATTTGACACCTTTTCCACAGCAACATGTTTAGTAAATAATACTACATTCATGTAGTTCTACAAAATATATATGGTTTAGCTACATATTTTAATCCAACATTTGCTTTATGGCCTTTATGCTTCACAAATTACATTTATAGCGTAATACAAAATTTACAATTACAAAAATTGTAAATAATACATTTCAAATTATTTAAAAAAAATATTTTCCTCTAAAAATACTGCCAACTGAGGTGTAAACAACACTGCGCTAATATCGCTTTCCCGCACTGTAATGCACTACATATAAATGTTTATATTTAAAAGAATGAGTGACCATCAAAGTTTGAATATGTAAACAAACTAGCCCCCATTTTGAGGGGTGGTGACGAACTTAACAGTCCCAAACACACTATTATAAACTTCTAAAATGGGGGTGCCTGACCTCGCAAATCGGACATTTGGAATCAGACGGGTGCGGAAGAATGTCACCATGTAGTGGGCAGTAAACTCTACGACTGACACAGCCATAAGCTAACTTTGGTGAAAGTAACGTATGAAGGCCAATGGCTGTGTCCGTCTATGCTGACGATCGCATATGTAGCGTACATGTACACAGCAGTTGGAAAAAATCTCACTTCCCTTCTGACACTGCTGCCATCAAGACCTCCTCCACTTTTGCTGCGGTTTGTCACCTCTGGGTGAAGCGATGCCAGGTCGCGCAGGTGAGTGGGCCACTGCCTTCTCTCCAGGAGAGCTGGATTTGCTGGCATAGGAGGTCCTCTCCCTGTATGGCCAGCTCTATGGCTCTTTGTATTAACGGAGTCTGCATTTCCTATTCAGAGAGGAAGGAGGTTGGAAGTCAACTGAGAGAACAGCTCAGGGGATCTGATTGATCAGAAGCAAGAGCACTCACACACCCAAATGCGTGTCATGCTTCATCATCGGGGAGCTCCTCATTGGGCCGGCCAGAGTTCTTTTCGTTTTGCCAATGTGAAGCATGTGAGGTGGTGCTCTGTGTGTAATGTGAAGTAGATTGGTGCAACATGAGTCTAAAAATAACTAAGGAGTACCCTAACCTTTTCAATAAGTGGATCCCTTGTTATGGTTAAAAACAATGAATTAAACAGTTGAATCAAACAGTTGAAAGGGAGAGTTACCTAACTTAATGAGCTAACACTTCATTTCATTTTTCTCCCATTTCAAAGTATGTCATGTCCAAACTGCAGGCCCCGTACTCACAGTGGCCACTATTCACTGTGCCATAAGTATATATGTTTAGTCTTCAGTAGTTCACAACCTTTTGCACTGATCAGAAGTAGGTCACATCACCAAATATTTAAGAGCCCCCTGGGCTATATGATGTCACAGGCCTGGATTGGTGAGTTCAGACCATGACATGAAAGGAGGCTAGGCAACAGAAAGTGTGTATTAAGATATTGTTTTTGGTCAGCATGTGACAATATACATGTTGTATGCTAACTTATGAGTTATGCTAGTGCTAGTTGTAGAAACATTTGTTACATCAATACAAACAAAAACTCACCAAACCATTTATTTTTTCTTTCATTTCTTGTATCCATATAGGTCAACACCCATCAGAAATGGGACATATGGAAGGCGATCGCCAGGAAGGTGTGGACCCTGGGGGTCTGCAAGCGGTGCAGCGTCCATTGCAGAAAGAGGTGGGAGGACTGGCGACGCTGGACCCAAAAGTAAGCTGAAGTCCAACTCCAGCAGTCCTCCCAATGCGCCGCACCCTGATATCCCTAATGATCCGCATTCTTGTGGTGCATATCCAGAGTTTGATGGGTGGTTTAGGCCTAACAGCAGCAACAAAGGGGTAAGTTCTTACCTTATAGTTTCACATGTTACATGACTTGTTACAGCCAGGATTTTTCCCATCAACATCAAGGGTGACCCATATCTAAAGCACAATAAGAGTTCTTGAGGGTGTAAGTTTTGCACAATGCATATGATGATATGCTTTGTCTATTAATTTGTTGGAAAGGATCCCGCCTGATTCCTGTTCACAATCAATGGACTGTTCTGAGCAGACACATGGCTGCCTAAATTCTACATATACATCATGTTGTATGATGCCATGAGGAACAGTTGTAGGAACCAGCCCAATAGTGTTTATTATGTCAGGTGTGGTGCTCCTTCACTTATGTGGAAGATATAATGGTAGCCCTTTAACATGTGACATAGCATCCTAGGCACTTATGATACAGTGGATGTACCAAACGCCACTTTGGTAAGTTGGGATTCTACACAAACAAGAGTGAGCATGTGATCCAAAATGACTAGTGACATCAGTATTAATGGCTACCTTATGGAATCAAAACATGCCCAAATTGTGTTTTGCATCATACATGTTAAAAGTGACAGATTAGCATGATGTCTTACTCCTTCACAAATATGTGTAGGTAAGGCAGTCTGTTTTGTGACAAATAATTGTGATAGGCATACAATTGTTGTGGAAACACAGACAGGAATGTGTACACATTGGTGACATGTAACACATACCCTGAAGAATTTCTCAATGTCCTTTGTCATGTCCAGATGATGAAGCAATGAATGAGATAAATGGCAACCTTAAAGGGATTTTCCGAGATGGAATGTTCCATCACATGTATGTAGGAGTATCCCATCTGGAAAACTTAAAATCAGGCCAAACTCATGACTTATTAGGCAATTGTTAAAACGCATCAAGGTGTAATATGTTGCATATTGTGATTTATATATGAGTGTTTAAAGTAAGTATTATATTGGAATATGTGTATGTAAAAACTGCTGCGATGTTCTAAAAACATTGCACTACAGTGAAAGCCAGCATATATAGTGAAACAATTTCACAAAGACACAACAAACTTCAAATAACTGTAGGCATTTAAGAGTGAAATGTGAAAATGTTTTTGCTCTGCACTGAAGGGTATTAGAAATGTTTCAAGGGATATGTATTTACTTATGCTATAGAAGCCATTTGTCAATCACCCCACATCTTTGTTTCTGACTGTCTTCAACAGCCTAGGTAGCTACATAGTATGTGATACATTGCTCACCTACTTCAGTACAGAATTCATGTATTAATTTTGACAATTAACATACACTTTAGTGACTTGGAGTAAGTGTTATCATTCTGAAATGCCCAAACAAAGGTAACCTGCATTCAGTTTATGGTAATATTGGTACAACTTTGCAGTATTTGTTGACACACATTTATTCATATTTTACTTTTTGAGAATGAACAGTATGCACATTTTAGGGCCTTGTGAACACACTGTACAAAGGTATTTTTGGTTGATATCCTTTTTGGTGATATCAGTTCACTATTCTAAGCTACAAAAGACAACCATTCAGAGGTGTGAAACAGTTCCCGGGGATACATAATGATTGATAAGAGAGAAGATCATTCATGATATAGGAGCTATCATGGAGAATGACATAACTGTGACCAAATGTTTTCTTAAAATGTTGCATACATACATGAGCTTATGCTAATGTTGAAGCAAAGTTTGAGAGCCTTGAAGCAGGTGAAGTCTGAAATCTTGGAAACTGTTTTGTGATCAAAGTGATGATGAGTTCTGTTTACACAGATTTAATAAAACTATTGTATGTCATTTCAGCATCATCTGAGGCAGGCGAAGGAGAAGGTGCCAACATCTGCAGGGAAACAGCTGACTACAGTATTCCCGGTGCTGACACCACCGGCATCGAGGGACCCAATGTCCCGTAGGGTGAGGGGAGTGCAATGGAGGCCACCAGCGACTCAACATCTTCTTTGGAGCCCTCCTCAATGAGCACTCCCTATTCCCTAGTGGTGGTGGACCCTACTGCATCTGTTACACCTGCATCCTTGTCCGCCTTCCAGAATACCATCCCCCCAAGTTGGCCAAACCCAACCCCCTAAAAGGTATGGCCTCTCCTTCGCTCCAGGCACCTCAGCCCCTGTCCCCCTGACAGCGCTGAGAGAGGAAGTTATTGACCTCCTCAGGAATATCTCTGTAAGGCAGACTGCACTACTGAATGCCATCCAGAGGCTTGGCTGCCAATTGCAACAAATGGTAGCCTACATGGAAGGCATTCAGAGCGCTATGTCTGTCCTACAGAGGTCTTTTCAAGGTTTAGCCTCCTTACTGACCGTAGCCTCCCAACCATCCCAACCTTGTGCCTCACCTCCCACCCTGTCCCATCCAAATTCCCTATTCCCAGACCTGTCCCGAGCACACATACACCTTTGCACGCACCCACTCACACAGACACAAGCAGCACACCCACACATAAACACAAATAACACAAAAAACACAGGTGCGCATCCAGACACCACCCCTACCCCCAGCACAACCACAGACACTGCACCCACCACCAGACACATCCACCAGCACACACCCAGACAGAGCACCCCCCACCATAGACACATCCACCACCTCCAGCACAACAACAGACACTGCACCCACCGTCAGACACTTGTACCACCACCGGCACACCGCCAGGCCCTGCACCCACCACCAGACACATCCACCACGACAATCACATCCCAGACACCGCACCCACCACCACACACACATCCACCACCCCAGCACAACCACAGACACTGCACCCACCAACACAATCACATTAACCACAAGCACACCCCAGACACCGCACCCACCAGCACAGCCACATTCACCACAACCACATTGTTAGACCTGGCACCATTGGCGTGGGTCTCCCTTCCATTTTTCGCTGTTGTCTCCTCTGTTTTTGCTGGTGTTAGATGCTCTGGGCGCTGTGCCACTGCCATTCAGTGCCACAGCGCGAATGCTCCCTGTGTAAATATGACATGTGAATTGGTATATCCGTGATTGGCTTATTTGGTTTACCTGTTAGTCCCTAGTAGTGTGGCCTGTGTGTGCCCACGGCTGGTAACCCTATTGCTGCTGGTGGGCCTGCAGCGCTGGTTTGCGCCACCCACAGAAGCAGCTTGTAAAGTGTGTCTCAGACCTGCCACTGCAGAGTCTGTGTGCAGTCCAGAACTGCCATCTTGGCTGTGAAGTGCACCCACTTCCCAGCCCCTGAACCTTCCCTTGGCATCATGTAAGTCACCCCTATGGTAGGGTGCATTGTGTGTGTAAGGTAGGACATGCCTTGGTGTGTGTAGCATGTCCTGGTAGTGAATTACACCCAATTTTGTTTTTCACTACTGTAAGGCTACCTGTTCCCCATAGGCTAGAATGGGCAGTTTGACTATTACATCCTATAGTCCTAACTGACCCCAGGAACATGGTAGAAAAACGAATTTAGTATGCCTGAGCTCAGAATATTAAAATACATCTTTTAGTGAAGTTTATTTTTATGTTCTGTGTTTGAAAATACCACTTTTAGAAAGTAGGCATTTTCTTGCCTAAGCCTTCCAGTGTGCTCTGCTGTTATGTGTATTGGCTGTCTGGTTTTGGAGGGACAGGGCAGGCTGAGTCAGACCTGGGTTGAATAGAGAGATCTGCATTTAGAGTATGGGGAGGGGTGGCTCCTTGACCTGAATAGGGCTGTGCCTGGCAAGGTGAATGCTGGCTCCACCTCCTACTGTGTGTCTGATAGCAGACCCCCTCTTTCTGAAAGGAAGGATGCAGCCTGGTAAACAAAGTGCTCCAGGACTGACCAGAACTGGTTCTGGCTAGGCTCAGTGACTTGTAGCTTTTGAGAACAAAGACTTTTGGGGTATAAATATCTGTACTGAAACCCCTACAATTTGTATTGCTCCTGGATGTCAAGACGAACCTCTGTCCGTGTAACTGAAGGAATCTGCAGGAGGTGACTGTCCTTGTGTGCTGTTTCTTGGATTGGCCTGCAGTAGTTACCATTGGACTTGGAAGAAGAGGGAAAAGGACTTTTGAGAGAACTTTTATTAATCTTGTTAAAGCAATCACCCAAGGGCTAGGAGAAGAGCTAGCCTCCTGCTGAAGTCTCAGGCACATCAGACTTCACCACCAGCCTCCTGATTCCTCCCAGCGAGGATTTCTATCTGCAGGTGAGGCTCCTGTGAGTTTCAGGGCCTCTAGTTCTACTACAGAGAAGAGAGTGCTGAAATCGTCGCTAACGCACGTTTGCGAGCCGCCGCAGCCGAGAGCGCCCGAAAAATCATCGCGCTGCTGCCGCTGAAACTCGCAACCAAAGATCATCGCAACCGCACGTTTGCGAGCCGCCGCAGCTGAGAGCGCCCGAAAAATCATCGCGCTGCTGCCGCCAAGCACTCGCAACCAAAGAGATCATCGCTTCACGACATTGCATTGCGGATGCCGGGCGTCCGCCATTTTCATCGCATCGCATCCGGATCGTCGCTCCCTCGCGGAGCGCCATCGCATCGCAATCTGATCGCACACGCAACAGGATCGTCGCATCGCCTGCTCCCTCGCGGCAAGGAGTCATCGCATCGGCGGCCTAGCGTGCAGAAGTTGGTCGCATCGTCTCCGCACGCATCAGCAGATCGGCGCATTATCCTCCCTCGCGGCAACGATTTAACGCATCGCCGGCCTCGTGTGCAGAAATTCATCGCTACAGCTTCTTTGCGACAATTTGTTGATTTTGCTACAAAATCCAGGTACTTTGTAGGTAAAAGGGTCGCAGAGACCACTGCTTTGAACTGAACTCCTCTTTGCGCACTTGAACTATTTTTGCAGCATTCCAAGAGTAATCCTATTTTAGTGTATTGTGGCTTTTTATCGTTATTGGTCTTGTGTTAAGTCTATATATAAAGATACTTATTTTTGATAACTACTTGTGGGGTGTCCCTTTGTAGTGTTCCTTACTGTGTTACTGTGTATGGTCATAAATGCTTCACACACTGCCTCTGAGATAAGCCTAACTGCTCGTGCTACGTTACCACAGGGTTGAGCAGGGGTTATCAAAGGGTGGAACCCTCTCACTCTGACTTAGGAAGAAGGGTCCCTACTTGGACAGTGGCCAGCCATTGCCAACTAGAGACCCCCATTTCTAACATTGGTGGTCAGTGGTGAGGATCTGGACTTGCATTTATGATCGCATACAGTAATTATAGTGTACACTACTAGTGAGTGCAGACCATAATGCAACCACATACGTTTTGAGGTTTTTTGATTCTATTTTTGATTAATATTGCAAGTTATTGCCAAAATGGGCAAGCCCAGATCCAATGCCTCGGAGGATCTCTCCTGGGAAGAAGAGAAATTAGAAACCTACAATGCCAAGCAGCTCAAATATTTTTGCAAACAATTCACAGTCCCTATCACAGGTCTCACTAGAAGGGAGTATTACAAGGCGCTGAAGGCCTGGCTAGAAGCCAGGGATGCCCCTAAGAATATGGGAGAGCTTGTGGAGGGGGAAGAGAATGCAGGAGAGCAGCAGGGCGAAGTAGTAGACTTAGTAGGAGATAAAGCAATTTCTAGCCCGGGCACTAGTGTGTCCGCTAAGGGTCTGTCCCCAGAAGAGATTGAGGACAGGGAGAGAGATAGGCGGCATAATATGGAGATGGCTAAGCTTAAAATGGATGGTCACAGGGACCTAGAGAACAAGAAGTTAGAATTTGAGATTATGAAAATGAAACTTGAGCATGAGAGAATATTGAGGGAGTTGGAGATTAAAGCAAAGAGTGTAGAGATCTCCCCTCTGGTGGCAGCATACCTGTAGTGCATACTGAGCATAGAGTGTATATACCCAAGGAGGTTATTAAGGATTTCCACAAAAGTGAAGATATTGGGCAATGGTTTGCCGCTTATAAATTAGCCATGGTGTCCCACCGGGTCCCTGAGAAGGATTGGGGAGCGGGGTTGTGGGGACGCTTTGTGAGTGAGGAGAGGGATACCTTGTTGGACCTGCCCCCAGAAAGTAGGATGGTTTATGCCCACATGAAGGAAGCGTTGATGACCCGCTATGGTTTGACCCCTGAGATGTATAGGCAGAGGTTTAGGACCTGCAAGAAGCTAGAGGGTACCACGTGGGTTGAATATGTGTCTTTTTTTTGCAGAGCAATGGAACGCTGGGTAAAAGGTAGCAAAGTAGAAACTTTTGAGCAACTTTATGATTTGATTGCATGGGAGCATTTATCTAGTAACTGTTTTCCCGAGCTACGCCAGCACCTGATTGATTGCAAGCTGACTAACCCTAGGAAGCTTGCTGAGGAGGTGGTCCGCTGGGTGAGCACCCGGGTTTGCAAGGGTCCAGTGGGAGACTTCGCCAAAAGTGGGCAGGGTCCCCAGCAGAGAAGTGGGGGGGACAGGGGTAAACCGAGGGAGTTCCAAAGAGGGCCCCAAAGTAATTCCCAAGGGAACCAAGCAGTGGTGTCCCAGCCTCCCCAAGAAAAGAAGCCAGTGCCCCCGACAGGTAGGCCTGTTCAGAGGGGGCCCCTTACTTGTTATAAGTGTGGTCAAGTGGGCCACAGATACTATGATCCCCAGTGTCCTCAGAGGGATACTAGTGCACCACCCCGTGCACCGCCCGCCAGCTTGCAAGTGTAGCCCTGGGGGGGGAGGAGATGGGTGCCCAAGAGGGGTGGGATCCCGTAGAGTTGACCCTTGTCTCATTAGGAGACTTTGAGATGGTCCCTAAGCCTGCACTGCCTGATAACACTAAAAAGTACAGGCAGTGGGTGACCATCAATGGCCATAGAGTGGAGGCTCTAAGAGACACAGGAGCCAGTGTAACTGCTGTCCGCTCCCGGTTGGTGTCCAAAGAGCAGGTTGTCCCCCATGCATTCTACCCAGTAGTGTCCGCAGACAACTCAGAGAGCCAATGTGAGGTGGCTCAGGTTCCCTTTGAGTGGGGGGTCTCAGGAACTCTTCAGGTGGCTGTGAGGCCCGCCATGCCTGTAGACTGTCTGTTGGGCAACGATTTAGAGAACTCCCCATGGGCTACGGTGGAGAGGAAATCTCACTTGGAAATGTTGGGTCTGCCTGAGTGGGCGTGTGCTACCACTCGGTCCATGGCAGCCAAGGAGGGTGTTGAGAAGGACCTGGAGCCTGAGAGTATGGCCCAGATCCCTGCCTTAGAGAGAAGGGGCAGGGGGCGCGGGGAGCCGGCCCCCTTGGTTCCCACGCCCAGGAGGGAGCAGACCCTGAGGGGGATGCCCTGGAGCCTACCGGGGAGCAGATCGCCGAACTGGGGGACCTGCCTGAGCTGACCCATTGGCAGCAGGAAGGGGGACCCACCAGGGAGGAATTTTGTGAGCAGCAGAGAGTTTTCCCTCTCTTGAGGGTATGCGGCGACAGGCTGCAGCCCAGGCAGAAGGTGACATGTCTGGTTCACATCTGATTTATTGGGAGAACAGTCTCCTGTATAGCGAGCCTAAGGCTGCTGAGCCGGGGTCAGCCCGTGTGCTGGTGGTACCCGAGTGCTTCAGAGCCTTCCTACTGGGGTTGGCTCACGACATTCCATTGGCAGGACATCTGGGGCAGACCAAGACATTTGAAAGGCTGGCCACCCACTTTTATTGGCCCCAGATGCGCAAGAGTTCAGACACTCATTGCAGGACATGTGAGACTTGCCAGGCAAGTGGGAAGAGTGGGGGAAGATCAAGGCCCCACTCCAGCCCTTTCCAATTGTTAGTACCCCATTCGAGCGAGTGGGCATTGACATTGTGGGGCCTCTGGACCACAAGACAGCCATGGGCAACAGGTTCATCCTGGTCTTGGTGGACCATGCCACCCGGTACCCTGAAGCCATCCCGCTCAGGACAGTGACGGCCCCCGTGGTGGGACGTGCACTGATGGGGATTTTCTCCCGTGTGGGGTTCCCCAGAGAGGTGGTGTCTGACAGGGCGACCAACTTCATCTCCCAGTACATGAAGTCTCTGTGGAAGGAGTGTGGGGTAACTTATAAGTTCACCACTCCTTACCACCCTCAAGGTAATGGTCTGGTTGAAAGGTTCAACCGGACCTTGAAGGGCATGATCATGGGCCTAGAAGAGCCCCTGAGGCGTAAGTGGGATGTCCTCTTGCCATGCCTGTTGTTTGCCTACCGTGAGGTGCCACAGAAGTCCTTAGGGTTCAGTCCCTTTGAACTCCTCTATGGCCATCCGGTTAGAGGACCTCTGAGTCTGGTCAAGGAAGGCTGGGAGCAATCTCCCAGGAAACCTCCCCAAGATGTATTTAGCTACATGTTGGCCTTCAGGAACCAGACTCGGCGTTTCAGAAAGATTGCTGAGGCAAATCTGGAAGCCAGCCAGGAGGAAATGAAACGTTGGCACGACCAGAATGCCACTCTGGTCGAATTTCAACCTGGTCAGAAGGTTTGGGTACTGGCCCCAGTGGAGCCTTGTGCGCTCCAAGATAAGTGGACCGGTCCATTTGAGGTGGTGGAGCGCAAAAGTCCAGTTACCTACTTGGTGGACTTTCAGTCTCCCAGGAACCCCTTGCGGGTCCTGCATGTGAACCGCCTGAAGCCCCACTTTGAGAGGTCTGAAGTGGGCATGCTTCTTGCCACAGATGATGGGATGGAGGAGGAGAGTGAGCCTCTTCCTGACCTCCTGTGTGCAGGAGAGAAGGATGGGTCAGTGGAGGGTGTGATCCTCTCCACCACACTGACCCCTGAGCAGCAGAGAGATTGTCACCAACTGTTGGGGCAATTTTCTGATTTGTTCTCCCTGGTGCCTGGTGTCACTGATTGGTGCGTCCATGAGGTGGATACCGGGGACAGTCCTCCTGTCAAGCACAAGGCTTACAGAGTGACTGACTGGGTCAGGGCTTGCATTAAGGAGGAGGTCTCCAAAATGTTTGCCCTAGGGGTGATTGAGTCCTCTAGCAGCCCCTGGTCCAGCCCCGTGGTCTTGGTACCAAAAGCTGCGACGCCTGGTGCCACTCCTGAACTTAGGTTCTGTGTGGACTACCGAGGTCTCAATTCGGTCACGAAGACCGACGCGCACCCCATCCCCAGAGCTGATGAGCTCATAGATCGGTTAGGGGCTGCCCGGTACCTCAGCACGTTTGATCTGACGTCTGGGTACTGGCAGATCGCCTTAACTGATGGGGCAAAGGAGAGGTCAGCATTCTCCACACCAGATGGGCACTACCAGTTCCGTGTGATGCCCTTTGGGATGAAGAATGCCCCTGCCACCTTTCAGAGGTTGGTCAACCAGGTGTTGGTTGGGCTGGAGGATTTCAGTGCCGCCTACCTGGATGACATTGCAGTGTTTAGTTCCTCCTGGGAGGACCACTTGCGCCACCTCTGGGAAGTGTTGATGGCGCTGCGCAGAGCAGGCCTCACAATCAAGGCCAGTAAGTGCCAGATTGGGCAGGGTTCTGTGGTGTACTTGGGACACCAGGTGGGGAGTGGCCAGGTGGCACCCCTGCAGCCCAAGATTGAAACCATCCTGGCTTGGGAGCCCCCAAGGACCCAGACCCAGGTGAGGGCCTTCTTAGGACTCACGGGTTACTACAGGAGGTTTGTCAAGGGGTATGGCAACATTGTTGCACCCTTGACTGAGCTGACTTCCAAGAAGCGGCCAAAGATTGTGAACTGGACTGACACCTGTCAGAAAGCCTTTGATGCCCTCAAAACTGCCATGTGTACAGCACCCGTACTCCAGGCGCCCAATTTTGCTAAGGAATTTGTTGTCCAGACAGACGCTTCAGAGCATGGGGTGGGGGCCGTTCTGTCACAGATAAATGAGGAGGGACTAGACCAACCTGTAGCCTTCATCAGTAGGAGGTTACTTCCACGGGAACAGAGGTGGAGTGCAATTGAGCGTGAGGCATTTGCTGTGGTCTGGGCACTGAAGAAGCTGAGACCATACCTGTTTGGGACTCACTTCCGGGTTCAGACAGACCACAGGCCCCTCAGATGGTTGATGCAGATGAGGGGTGAGAATCCCAAGTTGTTGAGGTGGTCCATTTCCCTACAGGGTATGGACTTCACGGTGGAACACCGCCCTGGTACAGAACACGCCAATGCTGATGGTCTGTCCAGATTTTTCCGCCTTAGTGATGAGAACTTCCAAGGGGATGGGTAGTTCTCCCCACATTTCAGCTGGAGGGGACACGTGTTAGACCTGGCACCATTGGCGTGGGTCTCCCTTCCATTTTTCGCTGTTGTCTCCTTTGTTTTTGCTGGTGTTAGATGCTCTGGGCGCTGTGCCACTGCCATTCAGTGCCACAGCGCGAATGCTCCCTGTGTAAATATGACATGTGAATTGGTATATCCGTGATTGGCTTATTTGGTTTACCTGTTAGTCCCTAGTAGTGTGGCCTGTGTGTGCCCAGGGCTGGTAAACCAAATGCTGCTGGTGGGCCTGCAGCGCTGGTTTGCGCCACCCACAGAAGCAGCTTGTAAAGTGTGTCTCAGACCTGCCACTGCAGAGTCTGTGTGCAGTCCAGAACTGCCATCTTGGCTGTGAAGTGCACCCACTTCCCATCCCCTGAACCTTCCCTTGGCATCATGTAAGTCACCCCTATGGTAGGGTGCATTGTGTGTGTAAGGTAGGACATGCCTTGGTGTGTGTAGCATGTCCTGGTAGTGAATTACACCCAATTTTGTTTTTCACTACTGTAAGGCTACCTGTTCCCCATAGGCTAGAATGGGCAGTTTGACTATTACATCCTATAGTCCTAACTGACCCCAGGAACATGGTAGAAAAACGAATTTAGTATGCCTGAGCTCAGAATATTAAAATACATCTTTTAGTGAAGTTTATTTTTATGTTCTGTGTTTGAAAATACCACTTTTAGAAAGTAGGTATTTTCTTGCCTAAGCCTTCCAGTGTGCTCTGCTGTTATGTGTATTGGCTGTCTGGTTTTGGAGGGACAGGGCAGGCTGAGTCAGACCTGGGTTGAATAGAGAGATCTGCATTTAGAGTATGGGGAGGGGTGGCTCCTTGACCTGAATAGGGCTGTGCCTGGCAAGGTGAATGCTGGCTCCACCTCCTACTGTGTGTCTGATAGCAGACCCCCTCTTTCTGAAAGGAAGGATGCAGCCTGGTAAACAAAGTGCTCCAGGACTGACCAGAACTGGTTCTGGCTAGGCTCAGTGACTTGTAGCTTTTGAGAACAAAGACTTTTGGGGTATAAATATCTGTGCTGAAACCCCTACAATTTGTATTGCTCCTGGATGTCAAGACGAACCTCTGTCCGTGTAACTGAAGGAATCTGCAGGAGGTGACTGTCCTTGTGTGCTGTTTCTTGGATTGGCCTGCAGTAGTTACCATTGGACTTGGAAGAAGAGGGAAAAGGACTTTTGAGAGAACTTTTATTAATCTTGTTAAAGCAATCACCCAAGGGCTAGGAGAAGAGCTAGCCTCCTGCTGAAGTCTCAGGCACATCAGACTTCACCACCAGCCTCCTGATTCCTCCCAGCGAGGATTTCTATCTGCAGGTGAGGCTCCTGTGAGTTCCAGGGCCTCTAGTTCTACTACAGAGAAGAGAGTGCTGAAATCGTCGCTAACGCACGTTTGCGAGCCGCCGCAGCCGAGAGTGCCCGAAAAATCATCGCGCTGCTGCCGCTGAGTACTCGCAACCAAAGATCATCGCAACCGCACGTTTGCGAGCCGCCGCAGCTGAGAGCGCCCGAAAAATCATCGCGCTGCTGCCGCCGAGCGCTCGCAACCAAAGAGATCATCGCTTCACGACATCGCATTGCGGACGCCGGGCGTCTGCCATTTTCATCGCATCCGGATCGGCGCTCCCTCGCGGAGCGCCATCGCAATCTGATCGCACACGCAACAGGATCATCGCATCGCCTCCTCCCTCGCGGCAAGGAGTCATCGCATCGGCGGCCTAGCGTGCAGAAGTTGGTCGCATCGTCTCCGCATGCATCAGCAGATCGGCGCATCATCCTCCCTCGCGGCAAGGATTTAACGCATCACCGGCCTCGCGTGCAGAAATTCATCGCTACAGCTTCTTTGCGACAATTTGTTGATTTTCTTACGAAATCCAGGTACTTTGTAGGTAAAAGGGTCGCAGAGACCACTGCTTTGAACTGAACTCCTCTTTGCGCACTTGAACTATTTTTGCAGCATTCCAAGAGTAATCCTATTTTACAGGATTGTGGCTTTTTATCGTTATTGGTCTTGTGTTAAGTCTATATATAAAGATACTTATTTTTGATAACTACTTGTGGGGTGTCCCTTTGTAGTGTTCCTCACTGTGTTACTGTGTATGGTCATAAATGCTTCACACACTGCCTCTGAGATAAGCCTAACTGCTCGTGCTATGTTACCACAGGGTTGAGCAGGGGTTATCAAAGGGTGGAACCCTCTCACTCTGACTTAGGAAGAAGGGTCCCTACTTGGACAGTGGCCAGCCATTGCCAACTAGAGACCCCCATTTCTAACACACACCCAGCACCTCCACAGGACACACCCACAATACAGAAACACCCACACTTACCCATACAACACACACCAACAAATCAAGACACACCCAAACGTTCACGACATACACCAGGCTCACAGACACCTGCACCCTCAACAGACACATACCCAACAGATACTTCCACTCCCTTTATCTCCCAACCCCAACTCCCTCCCGACCATCCTACTCATTTTTCCAGTGAGAGGCTTGTTTGCCCTTGCCCTGAGCACTGTCACACCCACACCCAGCCCTCACAATTGTGCACACCTACCACTTCCACCCCCAACCCCAACCCATCCCTTTAACCCCCAACCCACCCCTCAAAAGACAGGACCCATCCCTACTACCCCCCAAAGTACCTCTAAAAAAGGCAAAGGCCCCCATTCCAAAAGTAAGACCACCCCTCTCAATACCACCCAGTCATAAACCCAAATCCCCCCCAAATCCCCCTCCCAAACCCAAGACCACCCCTCCCAAAACCACACCCCCTTCCCAAACCGAAGGGCACCCCTTCCAAACCCAAACACTCCCCTCCCAAGTAACATCTTTGAGGTGCCTGCTCTGCCTACTAGATGCCCCTTCCCAGGTAGCTTCCCCTGTCAGTGCAATTAGAGGCAAGTTGAGTACCAGAGCACACCTGTGCACAGGACTTTGTTGAAACAATTTGGACTGGCATTTGCCTTGTTTAAAACAAGTTAAGAGAGTGATCTTACTGCAAACAAATCCCAATTTTTCTTTTCAGCAAGTTTGTCCTGGCATTAATATTCCTTTGCAATTGTTTGATTCCTAGCAATGTTTCAGTGTAAAATGTGTAGTACATATTTTTCTTTAGCATGATGGCCGGCACTACTACATACTTTTTAAATGTCTACTATGTTAAGTGCATACACTGGTTCACATGGTATGTGATGGTCATTTGAATTTAGGTGCAGCCATTCAACATAGTAGTGGACCCTTGCACCAATAAATAAATGTTATTTAAGGAAATTTTACTACAGATGTGTTTGTTTCACTTGTTTACTGATAAGTATATACACATATGCATTGCACCTTGTAATATTATGTGCAAAGTGAAATTGTATACAATACAGGACTTGCACTACACAAAAGGAAATGTTACAAGGATGAATATGTAGAGTGCATCAAATTTGGGACTGTCATTGATTTTCCAAGTAATCTATGAGGTGAGGGTTACAGCTTGTCTAGTGCAATTTCTACTTGCGGTTACATAGCATTTATCCCAATGATATGTGATGCATATGTTTTTATTGTGACAATTTTCATACTTTATTTACACACACCTGTATAGCGAGTTTTTGATTTTTTTACTTGCTATCCTTTTTTGTGCAAGTGTCCTTTTTTTGAAAGGCAACTGGCACTAAATTAATGAACACAATGTGGTAATACAAGTGTGTTACTTTAAATTTCTTAAACGTCAATATTAGAGACATATGCATTACACATTGGTATGCTATTGCTTGGGTGAGTAATTTAATAATCCATGAGTCCTGAGCATATATGAACAGCCAAGTGAATAAGGTAACAAGCAATGGGGAAGGTTACCTCTAGTTCCGGTGACGACGGTGATGATTTGCATCGTGATCAGCCAGCAGGAGAGGCAGGACATGTAGGATCGGGTCCATGGCGGCACAGGATATATGTGTTCCATTCTGCCAACTCAGGTGTGGAGGTTTACCGCCACAGTAGCTTCGGCGGTAAGGCACATCCTGATTGGCCCAGTGGAGAAACTGGTAGTCCTCCCTCCGACAGCCGCTTTTGCCTATCCCGTCGTCAACGCAGTCGAGATTTCCTGGAGGTGACGGCAGGATCGTATCGGTCTTTCATCTATGCAATAGCCAACATCTAAATAGGGCGGGTGGACCGCCAAGTCGGTGGGTGTGAAGACCGGGGAAAAAGCGACGGCAGGACCCAATCTGTACAAAATCTAAATCATGTCCTTAGTCTCTCCACTTTCATTTAACTGCAGTCTCCTTTTGCCAGAACACCTTGAAAGCCTTCAGCAGGTCTTATTGAGTGTATCTGGAATCACAACACCCCATATTAGGAACACAGCGCAGGCCAGCACTTTAGAATATGAATCTTGGTCCTTGAAATGATGGTTAGTCGCTTGTGTCCTCTCATCCTAAATACCAAGCTCATCATGTCCATTATCCATGGGTTTTCTAGTACCAGATTGTTAGCCTCTCTTGACCTCCTTGTCTTGGGGCTGAGCATTTTAGCCAATTTTAGCAATTTCCTCTTACTGCTGGGAAAATATATCAGATAGGTTTTTGTGGTCCGCAAAAGACACAGGTCTTACTTAGGAAGTCATCTGAATCATCAAGGTCAGATGGGATGGTCTGCATGGCACAAACCATCACTTCAGATCCATCAAGAAACAGGGCACAAACAGGTATTCCAGCCATTATGTCTTCTCCTTAGTATCATATTAAGTATGTCTAAAGATGGGGTAATCCTGCCTTTTTTACTCGTTATTTATATTCTTTAAAGTGGGCTAAACATTTATACTCAAGCTAGTGGTGCGTACAAGGAGGGATTTTATTTTGCATTCAAAAATAGGCAGAAGGTAAAAGTAGCATATGTACCAAAAGAAACAGTTATACCACTAGTTGAAAGTATGCGACCCAAGTTGTTTTTTAAACAAACTTTAGTGTGAACAAAACTGAAGACCACACATGATAAATTCCTGAGAATTTTCTTTTAAAAGTATGAAAACATGTCTTCAAATGTAATAACGAATAACACAAATATATAAAATTATGTTTTATTTAATCGTCACAAATAAAAAGGAAGAATATTTTCTTTGAATATTTATTCCTGAGGTTCTTCTACAATCATTTTATCCAGCACATCTGGTTTGTTTGGGTTGTTCTTGAGTAACCAATTTGCAAGCCATGTCTGCATTGTAAAAGAAAAATTTAAGGATATTATCACTTTGAGTCATTGAACCTCACACAGTCATTGCTTAAAAGTATGTTCAAGAGAGATAATACATTTATACATTTATATTACATTCCAGAGGAGAACTTACAAAAACAGTTTCTAAATTACGCTCCATCAACAGCTGCCATCAGAAATGTAAAAAATCATATGTACAATTTCTCCTTCGTGTGCATAGGTAGTAATAATGTCCTAAATTTAAGTTTATGTGCGACAATGTCCCTTTAACCAGATAATTTAAAAAAAATTGAAAAACACAATATTACAACAACCTTAAATATACAAAATACCAAAAAATACCATAAGATCTATAAATAATTATAAAACACTTGACACCTTCACAACATCTTTAAAAACCATTAAAAACCTTGCCAGTGCATAAGCTACATCCATGTATTGCATATGAAACAGGAAAACTCTAGCTGAAGATCTAGTCCTTACATTACATTTAAAAGAAAAATAGATTTTAAAATGTTACAGCGTGCATTTAAAAAGCAAAGGTAGTCCAATACAACATTTAAAGTCATTAATTGCCTATTAAACCCATTACTACATAATCCTTCTGAGTTCTTAAAAGATGCTATCCTAGCAGGGTGTGATTAGAGTGGTGGAAGACCAATTCTGAACCTTAAAATTGTATTGCACATTGCACGATTGGGCAACCCGTGCAAATACTGAAAGGGAGTATTGGATTCTCAGGATTCACATAAATCAATTGCAGAGGGCTTTTGTCTTAGATACACCAGATATTTTTCTCTCCAAACCAACATCCCCAGCTTCATTAATTTATCCTTTGAAAGGGCGGTAGGGAGTGCAGCACTATAGTTGTTTATTTGTAGAATTTGTGCCATGTCTTGCAACAAACTATTTAACCTCTTTGGCCCATCTAAGATCACTTTGTATTATTTCATCTCTACATAAGGTTGCTACATTTGGTTGCTCAGCCTGTATTAATTTATCCCATAATCTCATGGAGCGAACAAGAGCATTCACTGACCATGGTTTCAACCCAGATTCCATCCTGATTGCTTCGATCATTGCACATTTCGGAAGGGAAAGCACATTCTTTAAACACAGACCTTCCATTTTTGCCCAATCTCGGAATGCACTCAAACCCAGAGCCTCCTCCCTGTACAGAAATTGTGTGGGAAACATTGCACTGTGCTCAAACCTCCAATGGTTGAGAATGCTTTGGATTTAAGCATATCAATGTGCAAACTCCAAGAAAGAGATCTACAAAACGTGATCCCCAGGTACTTATATTCTGTTACTTCCTCAACTGGAGTATTCCCAATTGTCCATCCGTTCTTTTTGCCAACTATCATAATTTTGGTTTTATCAAAATGTATTACTAAATCATTACTTCCACAATACTGCTTGAATCCCGCTAATTTCATTTTAAGGCCAATGTAAATTCTGTCTAAGATTATTAAATCATCCGCATAAAGAAGTCAAGGGATGGACGGCCCCTCTGTTTTTGGTGAACATGAATGTTTTGCCTGTCTTTTAGGCAGATCGGCTAAGTATAATGTGAAAAGTGTTGGGGCCAACACACACCCCAGGCACAAACAATTCTCTATATTTATTTTCCTTCAGAGACCACTCCCCTCCCCTTCGTCCACTTTTACTCTTGCCCAATTATTTGTGTGGCGTTCTCTCAAAATTTCTAAAATATCTCCAGGGATTTCCATAATTTTTAATTTTGACCACAAGGTTTCATGGTTTACCAGGTCGAATGCTGTTCGAAAATCAACAAAACAAGTGTAAAATACTCCCCCCCACTTCAATTGCTTTACGAATAATTGCCCAAAGGCTAAAGCAATGATCAATAGTAGAATTACCTTCTTTGAAGCTGCCCTGCACTACAGGAATCAAATTCCCTTTTTCAATCCATATTCTAAGACTATGTAATAGTATTTTTTCATATATCTTAGCCCCTACATCTATAAGGCTGATTAGCTTGTAGTTAGAGGGAGCCATAGGGTCACCCTTTTTATGTAAGGACTTAATATAAGCCCCTTTCCAATTTGAAGGGTAAACATCTGTAAATGTAGTTTGTGGGAGCCATAGGGTCACCCTTTTTATGTAAGGACTTAATATAAGCCCCTTTCCAATTTGAAGGGTAAACATCTGTAAATGTAAAAGCTTTATATGCCTCGGAGATAAATTTTATCCACCAGCCCAAATTAGATTTTGTTATTATTGCTGGTAGATCATCGGGTCCTGCGGCTCGAGTGAGACTGATTTTAGTTAATGTATCTTTTACTGATGAAACAAAAAAGGAGCGCTAGGGCCTCATCGGCTATAGGGCTAATAACCTTGGGGGCAATGTCTCCCTTTCCCTTATATAGAGTAAACTCTAGCCATGATTTCTGAGGCACCATACTATCTTCACGTTTATCATTCCCTGAGTACCATATCTTACCATACTCCCAAATGTTTTTACATCTTTTCGTAGAAGTGCAGACATCATTTTCTCCCAATTCTCCTTATAGAATATTGCCTAATTATGTCTAATTCTATTTTTATACTGTTTTAAAAAATAGAGCTGTCTTTGATAGTCTTCTGAAAACACAGTAACTTCCTTAACTTTTGTTTCATCAATTCACTGTCTAACCATCTATTCCTTTTCCGCCCAATTGAACTAAGCAGCATTCATTTCATAGATATCTTCTGCCAATCATTAACCAAACACACAGCCAAAGATTTTATGGTATCCAAGTACTTATTTACAGGGTCCCCGTCATGTGATTGTAGGGAATATGGATCAATATTGTTTAGAAAATCTGTACCCTTGTAAGCGTTCTGTGATTTCTGAGAACAGGACGGCTTGCCTGATTATAACAGGGCAGCCATACAAAACCGATCTACTTCTTTATGATGCTCATTTCCCATCAACCCCATAAGGGTTCAGTGGGGAATATTTGAAGAATGGCTGGCCCTATAAAATCAATATAATATATGTAAATTGTGTTTCTACACTAGTCAGTGTTTTGCCATTCAGATACAATGATCACTCATTTAACTTACTTTACCATATGTATTGGTGGCCATGACATTATTCTAAGGAGGCATGCAGAGGAGGCCAAGCTGCACATCTCACTTCAACTTGTCCTATAAAATGGCACCTGAGATGTTGCAAAATGATGGCGAACTGCTAAGAATGTGAGCACCCTTAATAAAAATAACAACACTCGCAGAAGTGATGTAAACACATAAGTGACCTTTACCCCCAAAGACCTGGAGGAGAACTGTGGAACAGAAATGAGGGTCCTGAATCACAGCTGGGGTACCGTACAGAAACTTGCTCAAGATAAACAGAAGAGGAGCTCTTTCGTTGCTGCCCTACATATCAGCTGGCATAACGGGCAATAGATAGATAGACCTTTACCCCCGCAGTAGCACAGCAAGGATGCCCGTAGCCACAGTGGAAGCTTGGAAAATGGCTTCTTTTACAGCTGCCGGGGAAGGAAAATACAGCCGTTGTCAGCGTTCAATGGGCCCCGCAGAGCTCTGGGCCCCAGTGCCACAGAAACAATGGTAGCTAAGCCACTGTGCTCCCCCCCTCCACCCCCCACCAACTTTAGTTAAAGAACATCATCATCGAAGGGAAATATTAAGAACAGATCCCATGCACCTGCAGAACACATGAAATACATACAATTGGATCAGCGGGCTTATGTTTGCACAGCTCCGTCAGGCCAGCCAGCAGTGTAGGATTTACAAAGAGGCTCAGGTAGTCTTTGGCAGCTTGCCCAACTGGAATTGGTTCAATAATCACTGAAAAAGAGAAACGCTTGTTAATTGTCTTCACTTATGCTAAAATGAAAAAACGCTTTAAATTCCTGGCACCAGTAAATACAAAAATGTGTTCTTTGCTTTATTAAATCGCAGATTTGTCATTTGTGAGTTCGGGAAGCGGAGAAGAGAGGAGCTTGTTTCATTCTGCTAACCGCCATGTTTTATTTGATCCTAATGATGGCGTCTTGTATTATTTAAGCCTGGTTAAGCTGGTTTTTCTTGAAACATCAAGGAGCACAAGGAAGCATGCAGGTATTTAGCTTAAAGAGCACTGGCAGAAGAAAAACAGACAAAACGAAAATCTTTAATTCAATGCAACTTAACCCTAAGGAAATCAAAGCCCATAATATGAGAGAAGCAGTTTAAATATTATAAGATGGTAGACCTACCAACCCACATAATGGCAAGGGGGTGTTGTCACATTTGTACGTGGCATAGTCCCTTGCAAGTAAGGGAATGCATTTGCACCCATTATGGATGCAGAAGTAGAAGCAAAAAAGCTGTTGGGAAGCTCACTCATTGGGTACCACATGTTAGGTGGCGCACAGTCAGTGTGCGCCCTGAGGGTGCCGCTTAGGAGTAATCATAGGGGACCCAGAGACTGACCAGGAATACACCTGCAGGTGGGCGAAGTCACACACTTCACTGGCATGAGGGGGGAGGGGGGTTCCCTGCTCCCTCTTAAAACTCTCCCTCTGAAAGAGGGAGCCGAGATTTCAGAACTGTCAAACTTAGTGCTTGAATTAATCGCAGCCACTGGCAATTAGTTAGGCCGCATCCCAGTCAATTGTTATTTTGTACACCATGTCACCTCAGTTTGGACCCAACCATATGCAAATCAGTCTTGACCCTGCTCCAATGGGAACAGTCCAGTCAAAACTGCCAGCTCAGGACCTCCCTGAACCGGAACTCTGGCAACCTAGGAAGGGCCAGTTTTGCCCAGATTTGGGCTCATCTGCCAGGAATAGCTTAGATCCAGTGACACAATGTGCAAGGCACCCACGTCTGGGCATACTCTTCCCACTTAGGGAGACACACTGAAGTATACAAAAAGTGATGGATGGAATGCTGGAATTAAACTCATACACTGGTAATTACTCTGGGGCGGCATCCCTTACTGAGGTGGCATGGGGTGCAAAATAACAATGGACTGGGATGTGGCTCTAGTAATTGCCAGTGGCTGAGATTAATTCAAGCATTTCATCCATCACTTTTTGTATAATTTAGTACTCTAAGGACAGGGCATTGTTTTTATTAATTGGGTGCACTGTCCCCATCTTTGCTGGGTGCATCAGTAGAAGCTGCACTGCGGCGCAGGTGTGGGTAGTTGGCAAATATGTAACTGTTCCCAACTCCCAAAGAAGGCTAGGCGCCGGTCTGGAGAGAAGACCTTTTGGAGCCCCTCCATGAAATCTTAATTCACCAGGATTGTGATAATAAATGTACTTTTTAAAAGGCACAGAAGAAGCTTGATTTAGCCAAATAAAGAAGAAAAGTTACAGTGTCTCTTCCTGAGGTTATATCAAATTAACCTGCTTCTTGAGACCCAAGATGCAGAACATTTTCCACTTGAAGGATGATAATCTTGTGAAAGGGAGCTTTGCCTCCTTCATTACCTGGCATCCTGGATCAGAGATCTGGGTTTGAACAGCAACCACCAGCAATGTTCATGAGATAGAAGGGGATTATTGGAGAACCACTAAGGCACAGCCAATCCTAATTCATCAAGTCAAATTCGCCCTGTGGTACTTCAGGGCCGGCTTTAGAGCCGGTGGCGCCCTGTGCGAAAGCCTTTATTAGCACCCCCACATGACCTCCATCTCCACTGAGTCCCTCCCTACCACCATCCAATAGTGCCCCTCATCTCTCCATAGCTCCTCTCTCACATGCATTTCATTTGTTTAATAGCGCTACTCTTACCAATAAAGGATAACAAAACGCTTTACATCACACACATATTATACAGAGACAATGAATCATACGTGTGTAAATCAGCCTATGGGAACTGCTACATTTAACAATTAGGTGTAGGAGCCTCCATACTAGTAGGCAGTATATTTTGAGAGTGTTTGTTCTGGAGAAGCGCAAACCCAGGATTTAAAAAGCACCACAGTAGTTGGGGTAGGCTTTACTAACAAGAATGTATTTCTACCTACCCAAACAAACCCTTCTTAACAACATTACCATAATGAAAGACTGGGGAAAAAAGCATAACATTCTAACCTATACCATGAAGTTTGCATGCAGCTCTTTGATGACAGTTTATACGTTACTGTGCTATAGTATGATTGTAACTTATGAACTGCATCTCTGTGACAAAAGAAGTAACCCACTGAGCTATCAACAGAAAATACAGTTCTGTAATTTGCAGGGGACACATTCTTTGTTGCAGGCATTTTAAGGCTCTTTGCTGCTTTTTGATGAGACATAAGTGCCACTAGACAAAACTCCGATCTCTCTTCAGCAGGAACATTAATCACCAGAGTTATCTTGACATTTTCAATCAATCAAAGATAAGCTTTATTCGACAATACATGTCATAAAAGCATTGATCATAAAATACTAGTTAAAAGAATAACAATAAGTTAAGATATTATAAAATTTATACAAATAATCGTAAGTAAAAACCAGTATATCCTAATACATTATAATAAAACAGATTCATAAGATAGAAAGCAGCAACGTGGATATTATCAAATGGTAACTAAGGCATTAGGATCTTTAAAAGCCACACAGCTCAATAATAGAATTATAATTTCACATCCACAGGTCTCGTCACTCCAGGTTTAATTATTTGCAGTCAGTGATTTGGATCTTATAGTCCACATCCATCTCAAGAACTTTGCTACCGGAATTGCATGATGGAGTGATGGATCAGTACGCAAAATTCTCAGGGCGACACTACTTGAACTGATACCCATATTCCTGCAAATCTGCACCAGCCACACTTGATATTTTCATTGTTGCCAGGCACACAGGGAACGCTGCAGCAAGTGCTTTTCAACCCATACGTTATTTCTAAATACAGCGCTTCCCAGCCCCTAGATTAGTGCCAGGTTCAACTGCAGTGGTCGCACCGCCCTAAAGCTGGCCCGGGTTCAGCTTCATTATTGGGAGGAGCGCAATTGGTAGAAAAGCATATAGATATTTCCTGGAACAATTTATCAACAGGGCATTCCCAAGGATTTTGGTTCTGTGATTCAGAAGGTGAAGCTTTGGCATACTGCATTTTTGCTGTTGCTAGCAGATCTACTCCAGGAGTACCCAATGCAACAAAGATCTATAAGAGTGCTCTGTTGCGTAAGACACATTCATGCTCATCCTGTGGAAATCTGCTCTAAGTCACCTGGATGATCATATGTCTAGGTTTTCAAGAATTGCAACAATTTCCATCTGAGTGTCCTGGTTACCAAGATTTTCTGTTAGGAAACAATATTGTCCTGGCCTGAGCAGGAGCACTGTATCCTCCCCCTAGCAAAGGAGGGAGGAGAGGAAGATAAGACAATTCAGCCTCCTACATCCTCATGAGTCCAAGAGCCTCATACAGATCTCAGGAAAAGGTGGGGAGTTGGAGGAAAAAGCATGAGCTGTAGGGTAGGCAAAGTAAAGGCAGGGTACTCTACTTAATAACCTGCATGGCCTGTGACACAAGTACAACATACATCCACAAGCTATGTTCTTTGGAAGGGAGACACTGAGCGAGTGCTCAGTCAATGGACATCACATCAGGACTGCATACACCACAAATATGTGGGGTGGCTGCATGGTGCTCATTTGTGCGCACACTTTAGTTGGCCAGTGACTGAAATGTCCAAGCTTCTCCTCACCCTGAGTGGGCAACGCAGCAACAAGCATTTGTACTGTAGCCACCTCTGTACTAGTATGTCTTTCCAATGAAGACTAACATGGCCATGGCGAGACCAAGCCAGGTGCAAACATCAGTTACGTAGAGGTTGCAGGTTGCACAGTGCTGTGGGGTCAGTCAGTGGATAAAAAAAATTGTGCACTGCTGTGGCGTGGCGTTTATCAGCCACAGAGAATGTCAACCAGACTACCGAACTCTCCATGCCCTTTAGTCACTGATATTTTTTTAATGTGGACTGCTGAGGTGACTTGCAACGTGCAACTGTGAACGTCTCCTGTTTAAAAAAAAAAAGGTGCAGTGCCATTTTGATATCTGCTGAAGGAGCAGCATGGACACATGCCCTACAGTAAGACTTTTCTCCCCAGAGCCATGTTACAAGCAGGGAAGGCTTTATACTGCAGAAAACATTCTAGGATTACTTTGGTTTTACATTTGGTCTTCTTTGCCTTTTATCAATGACTGATATTTTTCTTAATAAGGAAGTTGCATGACATTTTTAAGTCACTGTGAAATCACATGTTGCCTGGCCTAACTGGGTTCAACACAGCCAATAAAAGAGGACAGCGATGGGGGGAAATAATTGTCTTTTACTGATATCTCACAACCTAGTACAGAGTATAATGGTTTGAAAACAATAGACTAACTCCAGGCTTTATTCTTCCTTCTTTCAAAGGTTCTGTAAAATGAAGACCAGTGTCTGTCAGATCTTGTCATGGAGACTCCTCCCTTATTCTGGGCCACAGTATAAAGAACAAATTAAAATCTAACAAACAAAAAATATCTTCCTCGCTCTCCATGTCCAGTCCACTTCTTTGGTTGGTTTAAGACTTCCTCCTGACTCTATTCAGCAAATTGTTTATTTGGTTAAACCTCCCTATAATCCTTTAGTGCCACTGCTGACACTTGCGGATTGCTGTCTTCCTTAACCAACTAATCCTGATCATCTGTCCACTCAGTTGGCTTGATATTCACCGCAGCCTCTGCTCAGTTTTATCTCTCACTAATAGTTTTGGGGTTAAGACTGGCCCCTTATTCTCTCCCTGCCCGTCTGGATTTCAAAATGCCCTCTCATTCAGATTTATACACACTATCCCACAGGGGTCAGCAGAAATTAAACACCCCCTCGTCGAGAAAAAGAATACACACACACACATTTATTTATTTATTTTATAGTCTTATAAAGCTCACAGCTACCCAAAAAGTTTTCCCCGGCGCTAAGCATGACAAAAAACCAGAGTGCCAACTTAGTATAGGTATGTCTTCAAGCCTTTGTGGAACACAAGCAGAGAAGTACAGTCCCTGAGGGATTTGGGCTGTGAGTGCCACAGTCTTGGACCCAACACTGTGAAAGAACAACCTCCCATCCGGGCCAGATGGAACCTACATACAATGCAAAAGGCCAGGATGGAAGATCTCAAGGAACAAGAAGGGATGTAAGGTATCACTATGTCCTGAATGCAACTGGAGTTATTCTAGCTTTGACCTTAAACTTGTAGCAGAGTGCCTTAAATGGAATCTGTTTAGAGACTGTGAGCCAATGCAACTCAAGGAAGAGATGTGAGACTGAAGCATGCTTAGGAAGCCCATACAGCAATCTGGCTGCCTTTTTCTAGATCATCTGCAGACGCCAGATAGATGTCTGGTCTATTCTCAAATATAGAATGTTGCCATAATCCAATGTAGATATGATCAGGGCCTGAATCACAGCCATTTGGACAGATTGGGTATCATCCAGATGACCTTCCTCAACCATTTCAGCACAGCTAAACAAGTGGGGGTGACCTTAAACACCCGAGGTTTCATCAACATTTTTTTGTCAAGAACAAAACCTAGGTTCTTAACTTTGGGAGACAGAATGGGTAGAAGTCCTAAAGAGTCGAGCCAGTGTTGGGGGCCCCAGAGTTGAGCGTGCTTACCCAGGACCATGACCTTGTGTGCATATATATAATATTCACTGAAAAAACCAAAGGTTACAGGAACGTTACAGGGTCAGATTTCACTCATGCAAAACCAGTGAAAATCAGCAGTTATAGTTAGCTGAGCTAACTATAACTCCCGCTCCCGCAATGCACTGCTTATGACCTCACATATTATTTCACTCATGACATGGTCAGTGACATCACTGATTACATCACTGATGACATCATCCAGTGACTGGGAGTGTTTTTAAAAAGTTTATGAGTTTCAAACATATCTACCAAGGTGTAATGGTGAATCAGTGGGTGTAGGAGTGCCTGTATGGATGATTCAGTGGGTGCGTGGCTGACTGTATAAGCGAGTGATTAGGTGTCTCAGTGAATGTATGAGAGAGTGACTGGTTGTGTGAATGTTTGTATCAGTCTGTCAGTTGGTGTCTAAGTGGCTGTATGGGTGTGTGAGTGGGTACTTGAGTGGCTTTATGGGTAATTTATTGGTTGTATGAGTACCTGTATGGGTGTCTGAGTGTCTGTGTGTGTGTGTGTGTGTGTGGGTGGGTGAGGGGGTGAGGGTGTGTGTGACTGCCTGTATGGATGAGTGAGTGGGTGAGTCAGTGGCTGTATGGGTTAGTGAGTATGTGTGTGTGGAGCTGTATGGGTGATTGAGTGTTTGTATGGCTGTGTGGTTGAGTGAGTAGATGTGTCAGTGGTATATGGGTGAGTAACTGGGTTTGTGAAAGGCAGTATAGGTGAGTGACAGGGTATATGAGTGACTGTATGGGTGAGTGAGTGAATGTGAGAGTGGCTGTATGGGTGAGTATGTGCTTGTGTCACTGACTGTATAGGTGAGTGAGTATGTGTTACTATCTGTACGAGTAAGTGAGTGTGTGTGTGTGTGTGTGTGTAACGGTATGTGTGAGTAAGTGGCTGTGTGATTGGCTGTATGGGTGAGTGATTTGGTGTGCGAGTAGCTCTATGGGTGACTGATTCAGTGTGTGAGTGGCTGTATGGGTGTATGAGTGGATATGCCAGTGGCTATAATAATGAGTGAGTGGGTGTATGAGTGGCTGTATGGGTGAGTGAGTGGATGTATGTATAGTTCTATGAATCAGTGAGTGGGTGTGTAAGTACTGGGATGGGCCTTTGAATGGGTATGTGAATGGTTGTGTGGGAGTGGGTGTATGAAAGGTTGTGGGACTTGACCCTTTTGGCTAAAGTTCCCTAAACTTTTTGCTTTTCCCCTAGACTTTTTTTCTGACATTGTGTTGCCAAGTTAGATGCTTTGGACACTTTGCCACTGCTAAACAGTGTCAAAGTGCAAGTGTTCCCTGTATAAAGTGTAATGGTAATTGGTTGTCCATGACTGGTATGTTTGCCTTACTAGTAAAGTCCCTAGTAAAGTGCACTATGTGTGCCAGGGCTGGTAATGCAAATGCTAACTAGTGGGCCTGCAGCACTATTTGTGCCACCCACACAAGTAGCTTTGAAAAGGGAACTCAGGCCTGTCACTGCAGTGCCTGCGCGCAGTTTGCTAACTGCCATGTTGTTGTTCTGGCAAGTGCACCCACTTGCCAAACCTTACCCTTCCCTTTCTATGCACATCAAACACCCCTATGATAGGCCCAAGGTACCTCCTGGGCAGGGTGCAGTGCATGTGAAAGGTAGGACATGTACTAAGGTGTGTACCATGTCCTGACAGTGAAATAATCTCCATTTCATTTTTCACTGTTGAAAGGCCATCTTGCCCATAGGACAGAATGGGGAGGCTGTGTAATATGTTTTCCAGCCTATCTTCCCAAAGGCTTAAGATGGAGAGGTGAAGTTTAGTATGCCTGAACTCACAATGTAATAACACATCTTTTTATGAAGGGGGTTTTTGCATTGTGTGTTTAGAAGCCACTCTTTTAGAAGTGGCTGAGTTTTTGTGCTCTAACATTTCTGTGCGTCTCTGCCTGGTTGTGGATTCATTGTCTGGATTTCAAAGTGATAGGATCTGGGGAATGTCTTGACCCAGGGGAGGATGTGAGACAGCAACAGGCTGACCTGCATCTGGAGTGTAGGGAGAGGAGTAGCCCCTAGAGGTGAAGGGGCCTGGGCTGCAGCCATAAACCAATGGCTCCAGCCCCTCCTGAGTGATTGAGGATCCAGACCCCCACTATCAAAGGAATAGAGGTGTCACTGGCAGGGAGGCACCTAGAACTGGTTTGAACAGGGGTCAGTGCCCCCTGAACACAAAGACTTCAAAGCCATGGAGGGGTATAACTATGAGAGCTGAAGCCCTGAACTTTGGAGTATGGCTTGATCAAGATTGAACAAGACTGGTGGCTACTTCGTGGTCAAGAGGAACCTTTGCCAAGGAAGAAACAACTGAAGAGACTGAAGGATAGGACTGACCCTTGCTGTGTGTTCTGGGGCTGGCCTGCAGTTTGCTGTTTTTACCAAGGAAAGGCTATATGGACTTTGCTGTGTCCCCCTGCTTGAAAGGACTTTGCTGTGTGCTGTGTCCTGAAGTAACTTATCCCCAAGGGCCTGAGGTGAGCTGGCTCCCTGTTGCGGAAACTCAGGAACACAAAAGTTTCCAGGAGAGTCTCAGCGACGCTGCGTGTGTGTGCTTGTTGCAACCTGAGACCCTCGTAAGAAGTGCCCTGTGATCGTGGGCACCTGGAGTCCAAGCGAGGATCAGCGACGCTGTGTGCGTGTGCTTTGTGCAGCCTGAACCTTTTGTGAGGATTGTCCAGTTATCGTGTGCACCGGAATCCAAGTGAGTCTCATCGACGCTGTGTGCGTGTGCTTTGTGCAGCGTGAGACCTTCGTGAGGATTGCCTTGTTGTCGTGCACCCGGAGTCCAAGTGAGTCTCATCGACGCTGTGTGCGTGTGCTTTGTACAGCGTGAGACCTTCGTGAGGATTGCCTTGTTAACGTGCATCTGGAGTTAAAGTGAATCTCAGCGACGCTGTGCGTGTGTTCTTCGTGCAGCCTGAGACAGTCGTGTGGAGTGCCCGGTGATCGTGCACCCAAAGCTCAAGGGAGTCTCAGCGATGCTGTGTGCATGTGCCCTGTGGCAGCCTGAGATATTCGTAGCAGTAGCGGCCCGGACCGACAGCCTCGGAGGAGCTGAGCCGCCGGCCCGAGCCCGCCGTTGCCCATTCACAAAGATTGCATCTGAGGCCCAAGTCGTTGGAAGAGGAGAGGAGTGTGGGTCCGCGCCCCCCAGGTAACGTGTGCCGACTCCTGGGGCGGGGTGCGGGCTCGGAGGGAGACGCTCTCGGCCTCTCTCTCTCATTTCAGCAGCACGAGCCTCTGCTTCGGCTCGTATCGCGGCCCATGTTGCCAAAGGAGTGGTAGTACCGCGGCCAGGGTGCAGAGCTGCACTTTTGTTACACCATACCCGTGTTGGGGGCAACTGTTGACAGAGGCTGACTGCGAGTCAGACGGAGTGGCGGAGAGACCACCTAAGGCACCGTGATCGGTGCCGGAGTGTATTACGCATTAGCTGATTTCTGAATAACGAACTACCGGATTGTCATATGACGCATTGCATTGTTTCTGCATAACAAACTACCTGATTAGCGTATTACGCATTGCATTATTCCTGCATAACGAACTACCTGATTAGTGTATTACGCATTGCCTTATTTCTGCATAACGACGTACTTGGTGGTTCTATTACGCATTGCATTATTTTTACATTGCAAAGTGCTTGATTGTCGCGTTACGCATTGCATTATTTTTACATTGCACAAGTGCCTGATTCTAGCATTACGAACTGCATAACATGGTATTAGGATTACAGTGAAATGTTTAGAAGTGCTCATTAATATAGTTAGAACTTACAAGAGCTGGCTGGCCTAACAACCGGCCAGGAAGAATATTACAAATACGTATATGTTGGATTTATATCGTGTGGTCTTATCGTATATCTTTTTATATAAAATTTATACTCGGTTTTATAAAACTCGTGTGGAGTCTATTTGTGGTGTCATCATTGGGTTGCTGTGAGCGTGGTTGCAAATACTTTACACATGTGCCTTGAAGATAAGCCTGGCTGCTTGTGCCAAGCTACCGATGGGGTGAGCGGGGGCTATCTCAGAAGGTGAACTTCCTTTCCCTGACGTGGAACCGCGGGTCCCTATTTGGCCTAAGGTACCTACCTCGGCCAACCAGGGAACCTGGGTCTAACAAAGGTTCTATGGAGGTGTGAGTGGGTACGTTAGTGATTCTGTGGATGATGTCATCAGTGATGTAATTTGAGATGTCGTGAGTGATGTCATCAGTGATGTCACTGACCATGCCATGCGTGATGTAATATGCGAGGTCCTAAGCAGTGCGTTGGGGGGGGCGCAAGTTATAGTTAGTTCAGCTAACTATATTGCTGAATTTCACTGGTTTGTATGAGTGAAATCTGAGCCTAACTATAACGTCCCTGTAACCTTTGTTTTCTTCAGTGAATTTCTAAGGTTTTGTAAGTAGTAATCACATTTGCAGAGTGGTGGAGAAAGGGAGCTCTCAGGAATCCCGCTGAGTAGGACTTACAGGAGGTACCAAGAGGACTTCTTGGCCCCCAAGGCCCCTCAGGAGTAAAGTGGACTTCATCCCCCAACTAGAAGTGCACCAGGTGCCGCATCTGCAGAGTGGTGGAAACCTCCGAAGACGTCTTAGCAATCCGGCAGTGTGGGACTTACTGGAGATAACAGGAGGGCTAGCTGGTCTCCAAGGACGTCCTTGGGGGCCAACTGCCCCTCCTGTTACTACCCTCTCTGAATTCCACATATTCTTATAGCAGAAAACACAGCACTAAATATAGCGGAGAACTGCAGACATGCGGTTACTCAGAAGCTGTACAACATGGTCTTGCACTAAAGTGTGGGGATGTTACCTTCATAGTTGAGGCTCACGAATCATTTAGGACAGAGGCATTCTATTCATAGGTTACATTTCCAGCAGCAGACAACAGAACTGGGCTGTTTCACAATTACACTGCAGCTAAAGTTCCAAACAACTACACACCATAATAAGAAATATAAATGCCAATAACATACCGAGAACATAGAAACTGGTTTGAAGGCGCCCTACCACACACAATAAATGACATTAGACTAAGTCCCCTTAGCAACGAGGGAGCAACATGGCCAGTTACATACCACATAATAACATAGGAAACATGACAGCAACAGCACCACAGGTATGCAGATTGTAGAACAGTTTAGTAATGTTGTATAGGTGTTTGATACAGTTCATTATGCGAACATTAACATTAAATCCTGTGAGGGCTGCTCAAGCTGCACAAGCACAACTGGCTACACCAGGAATAAGACCACACACAATCAATGCAATCATGGGTAAACTTCCCATTAGACGGGAGGGAATTCCGTTCTGAATTTCAGAAAAAACAAGTCAGCTTGAGGCAATGTTTTCCCATACTTGACCCCAGAAAAAACACAGAATTCTTACGATATGCTTGCGGATGGGGATGCTTCCCCCTGTGGAAGACTGTGCCACTTGGGGTAGGGTCTTTGCTGCATTACATACCAGAATACATGGTATACCCTCATTAGCTGTTTTGCCAGAAGTCCTAAAACAGATCCAGAATGAGTACAGGGAACCCTCTGTCCTGGATTTGGGGATGAAACTGATCTACAATTTTGCTGCAGTGTCTGCCATTATGTAATATGTTGAGTAACATCAAAGGGGAAGCAGAAGTGTTGGCTATACGCCAGCAACTCACAAATTTGGTTCCAGGACAACAGGAGCGCAAATTACCTAAAATTATCAGAGAAACCTATGCAGAGGTAGGTAGAGAAAATTTGGGAGCCAGACCTGGTAAACCACAAATAAAGAGTCATTCTGAAAAGGAGATCTCAAAGCAAGCACCCAAATCGTCTACAAAGAAGAAGTGGGACAATAAGAAAAAAAAAACAAAAGGCTAAATCACGGGGCAGGTCTCCTCAACAGGAAGCCACTGAGAAGTGATATAACCTGTGTAACCGTGATAATATTAGACTGCCTGACAAGTATCAGGATACTGATATACGTTCCTCTTGTTCCTTTCAGGAGTCATCAGAAAAATGCTCGAAAAGAGGTGGACGGTCAGAGCACAGATCAGAGGAGTAAGTGAAATCGAAAAAGGACTTACAAAGCTCATCTGACTACATAATTAAACAGGAAGTTAAACTTAAATCATCCAAACGGCAATTCAAAAAGAAGATGGTAGCGGGACTAAAAGTCAAGCAAGTCAAAGATATTGCGGATACTGCTTCTGAATGGGGAGTGGGCTTTGACCTTGCTAGACAGCGTGGCAGAGGCCATGAAGGTTTGCCAGAACCTGATGGACTGTCTGGCGGTAGTAGCACTGAGTGACCATATCCAGGTGGAAACACCAGATGCACAGGTGAGTTTTGTGCATCGGTTACACAAAATGCACCTCCAGCTGGAGGGGGACAGACAATTACCCATTAAAGTTCTCTTTTGGGAGAACCTGTCATTCGGCTATGACATTCTCTTTGCTGAAAAGGATTGGCCACCAGAGTTCATCATGGACTGCACAAACTGAGAAACTGCAATTTATCCTGCCGTCTCCGACCTCGTTCTAGAACACGTAAAACATTCATACCCAAGGAGTGGGCAATAGCGTAAGCTCCTGTGTTGTTCTGCAACCATGTGGGGTGGAATGATGGTTCCCCTTATCATGAAATACCATTGAGGTCGACCCACAACCTCAAAGACAATACCCCATTAAAAATGAGGCAAAACAATTTGGGGGGGGGGAATTCTCCAACAACTTGGATACCAGGGTGTAATAGAAAGTTGCACCTCTTCAATGAATAATCCCTTGATCCCAGTAATGAAACCAGACCATTCATATCGTCTAGTATTAGACCACAGACATTTAAACACAGCTACTTGCACATATGCAATACAAAATGCGCTTGGCGCAGCACTAATGAACAACATAGTGCATACAAAATACAAAATCACTCTAGATATCGCAAATGGATTTTTCTGCCAAAATATAGCACCTGAAAGCGGCTATTTGACAGATTATTTTGAGCTGGGTTCTCAACTGCAGTTCTGTCGATTGCCCCCGGGCTATAAGAATAGCCCTGGGCTCTTTTCAGCTTGAGTGACAGAACTTCTACAAACTTTTGATGACCAGGCATTGTCGTATGTCAATGTTATTGTTGGAAAGTGGGTTATTAGTAGTGGCAAATGTATATCTGCCACTGGCAGTAAGGCCACTAACACAGTCTAGGGCACAGAATAGGTCTTAGAAAATTATTTCCGTGCTCAACCCTTAGTAGCTTGGCTGTGAGCAGGCAGGCTTAACTTCAAATTCAGTAAATAATTAAGACACAAAACACAATAAAAATCAAACACCAATTTATAAAAATAGGAAATATTTTTATTTTTAAAAATGACACCAAAATGAAAAAATCCAATGTAGGGAATTGTAGATATGAATTTTTAAAGATTTAGAAACCTATAGTGCCTATTGGGCCCTTTAGTCGCGCTAGACCGGGGCAAAGTCAAAGTTTCAGGCCAACCGCGATGGAGCCCTGTGCAGCTACCCCTCACAGTAGGTCTCGGTCACAGTTTTTACCTTCTGACTTAGAAACTTTTCTGGAGCTTTTCTGCCCGGGGTCCCTCGAAGCACTCAGCCAGTCCAGATTCAGTAAGGGCTCGCCGGCTTGTCTTACGTCGAGCTCCCGGATACACTTGTGGAAGTCAGACCTCTGGAGATGTCCAGCAGGACAAACCAGAGATCCAGGCCTGCGTGCGGTTGAAGGGGGGTGGCTTGACTCTCGCGGCAGGTCCCGGTCACCTCTCCTACGTTCGGATTTAGAAACGTTTGTCGAGCTTTTCTTCAGGGGTCCCTCGATGCTCTTCACCAGGCCGGCTTCGGTGAGGGTTCGCCGGCTTGGGTTTCAGCTTACTCTCGGTCAAACTCTGGAAGTCGGACCTCCAGAGCTTTTCAGTGGGACGAACCTGGACGGCAGGCTGGCTCACTGTTGAGGGTTGCCAGCTTGGCTGGCCAGGTCGAGTCAGTCCACTTATGGAACTTTTTTCTAAATTTACTCCACAGTTCTCCAAACTTCTGGAACTTCTTCCTGAAGTTCCCCAAACGGTCCCAAAGTGTCCAAAACTTATTCAAACGGTCTGGAAGCTCAAAGATGGTCCTTGAAAGGTTGGGACTTTAGTTCCCACAATCCACTTGGGCAAAACCCTTACAAATCGGCTGGTAGTACTCCAGTCTCAGGATTCAGGGTGCTGATGTTCCAGGTGAGCTCTGTTAACCTGTAGCTTGCAGGGAGTCCACTTTTTAGTCCTTTTGAAGCAAGTTAGGTTCACAGGGCTGTAGTTCAGAATGTGCAGCAGGGCCTAGTTTGTGCAAATCAAACTTCTCAGCATGGACCCTTCTTCTTCCTTGAGTTTCAAGCAGCGGGCCTTCGAGTGTGCCTTGGGCGTTTGCCTAGGAACGCAACAGGTTCAACCTTTGGATATGGAAGTACTCTTGGGTCCCCTAAAGGCTCCCTTGTATCGGTGCCCTTTGCGCTTAACGTTGCTCCTGAACGCATTCTCCTGGAATGCTTCTGCTTCTAATGATATGGATCATGGCTCTTCATCAGTGGATTCCACCTTGGCACTGGCTGGATTCCCTCCTTCGGCAACTGTTAAAGGGGCTGGATGGGAAAATGTTAGCTCCATGGATTTGATTTGAGGTGCGCCTCTGGGAACACTGTTTGCGGTTGCTGGGAACAGCAATGTTTTGTCTACCTCTCGGGACATATAAACAATTTGGCAGTTTCGAGTGGTGGGAACTTTTAATTTGGCCTGTTCTTAACAACCTAAATTGTTTTTAAATTACATCCACTTTATTTACCTTTTATTGAATTTTAAATTTGGGCTTTCTGACTTCTTTCTGCTTCAAATAGATATGATTGTCTTTTCAGACCTTTTAGCATCTTTTTATGCATATACATAGATCTATTAGCATTGCTTTTAGATAGCTTACTCAACGCACATCCGAGGAGTGGGTGCCACGTGGCTGGTTTTGGCCCGGGTAGAAACACTGCCATTTTACATACACACGTTTCTTAGGTTGCCTTCTTTTCTACACATTGACTTTTGACACACATTTGCTTGCATGACTGTGCAGGATATGGTTCTTAGAAACCACATTTGCTTTAATTTCAACTTTGCATATTATCAAGACACCTTGAACATCTAGGACAAGTGACAAAGTTCACTGCGCGAATGTTGTTGTTTGTTGATCGTCCAGTAGGTGACATACCGATCATAAGAGGATAAACAATGACAGCCTGCCTGAGGTCTTGGCAGAGTATCATGGATCTGTTTATTATATATATACATGAGAACTTCCATGTTCAGATCAAAGGGGGCACTCTGCTGTCTCTGTGAGATTGCTGCTTGTGGAAATTCCAGCCCAGCTGTTCCTGTTTCCCTCTGCGGAGAGGGGTGTCCAACTTGTGACCAAGAAGGGCCCCTGGAGACACTTACCCTAAGGTAATGGGGAGTCAGATAATATAGTAGGGGATTCTGGCAGATCACCCACCCTAGGCAACTAGGTTAGTAAGTGCATAGTAGGAGTACACTGTACACAGTACTTATATGCCAGCATATATACACTGCTTTAGCACAATGGTAGAATTGTTTATCCTTTTCACTGTTTTCGTGATGCTAATAACTCTCATTTGTTTCTGTCTATTAATTGTTGCAGCACATATATTTTATACAAGAATCGCAATGCTTCAATAAATATTGGAACACCTTGCTGTGTACTTCTTGTATATCTTGTTGGATATGCACGAGTGACAGAGCGAAAGGGTTCTAGATCTGTTACCACGATTCCTTGGGGAGTCAGGGTTGTCATTTTCTGAGGTTGCACAATCCATCTGTTACCATCCTAGGTTCAGGGGTACTTATGGTTGCACTTTGAGCTAGCAGGACCATAGGCCAACATATCCTAAAGGGGTGCATAGAATCAGTCTGGCACCATCCCAAGATCTATGTTGGCCAACAAACGCACAGTTCCTTCTGAGGAATTAAAAGCCGTATGACACCAGTGTACATCTCTAACTTTGGCATGCGGCATAAAGGCAAGGTGGCGGACGTGAAGTCTCTGCTCGCCAAACCCTAAATCAGGCCCTTAGTATCATTTACACGTCTTTTCGCAGCAGAGCCAGAGGAACCTCCCCTCTGAATTAATGGGACATTAAATGACAAGCAACACATGTTTAAGTCCATAGCATTGCCATCACTAATAGGATTACAGAGCTCTCTAAATGTTGGTTGGAGATTGTCTAATGGTTTTTGAAAAAAGTAATTGCAAATGAGGCACATCAGTGCACAGTGGCCCATAAACTAGAAAGGTGCGCATGTGTCATTGATTTTGCATGTGCTTAAGTGCAGTAGAGGTTTTGAGGCATCATGGCTTGGCAAACTGTAGGCCTTTTGGCATCTAAGCAGCTAGATTGCAGTCACTGTTCCACGTAGAGGGCGTAATTTGTAGAGTACTACTAACTACTTCCTCGTGGGACTCCCAATTAATAAAACAGAAACCTCAAATACTTTTGGCAAAATATGCTAAAATGCATATAGTCATTTCACAAAAGTGAAAATGAAAATTTAGCAAGCAGTGAGAGAAGTGATGATTTTGGGATCCTCCCTAGCCTAGGGAGCAAACCAAGCAGATGCCTTGAAAACAAAGAGCACATCTTGCTGAACGATTCGGTGGTGGTCCCATCCTCTTAGGACCATCCCAAGCACAGTTATGGGCAAAAATAAAATCCCAACCAAAGGCCCTGCCAAGCATTATGGGACGAGATTAGCAGTGGGCAGTGAATATTATAGTATCCAATATCAAAATAATTCTACAAAGAGCTGCAGTTCAACTAGTCGTTACTAGGTGTCCCTCACGAGTCAAATGCAAAAGCATTGAAATTATTACATCAAGCTGCAGTTCCACTAGTCGTTACTAGGTGTCCTCACGAGTCAAATGCAAAAGCATTGAAACCCTTTCATGAAGCTGCAGTTCCACTAGTCGTTACTAGGTGTCCTCATGAGTCAAATGCAAAAGCATTTGACTTGAGGGACACCTAGCAACGACTAGTTGAACTGCAGCTTGATGTAATAATTTCAATGCTTTAGCATTTGACTCGTGAGGGACACCTAGTATCGACTAGTTGAACTGCAGCTCTTTGCAGAATTATTTTGATATTGGATACTATAATATTCACTGCCCACTGCTAATCTCGTCCCATAATGCTTTGCAGGGCCTTTGATTGGGATTGTATTTTTGCCCATAACTGTGCTTGGGGTGGTCCTAAGAGGATGGGACCACCACTGAATCGTTCAGCATGATATGCTCTTTGTGTTCAAGGCATGCGATCGGCACATTAATGCCCTAGTTAGACTGTCGTAGTTAATTCTGATACCTGGTGTAACTCCTTCTACAGCACATACCAGACACAAGTGCCACACCCACAATTTTTCACAGGTAAATCTCGGCAGACCAAACACTGTTCAGTTTTCAGCTTACAAGTTTACTATTCGCCATATATTTCGGGAGGAGTGGGGTGGACTCCAAGCTTTTAATTATTATTTTCTTTTTTACATGTTATGGGTCTGTGTTTTGAAATAAACCACTTGACACATTTCTCAAAGAGTTCCCGGTGGGAGAACCTCCAAACACCCTACAAAAGCAAAGTTGTTAAGTTCTATCAAACTTTTGTTATTGTCATACAGCCACGAGCTAAATAAAATTATTAATTTGCCACTAATTGCCCCTGCGATTCCTCGCCCCCTATAAAGTAGCCTATAAATTGTGGTCCGTTGTAAGCATTATTGCGAGCTCAGAGTATGACTGAAAATGTTCCCACTATTTCCCTATGCAGTTCCCTGGGTAAAAATAGGACTGGGCCCCACGCACAAAGTTTTTAATCCAGGCAAGACAAAGCGATGCGACAGCCCAGTAAAAGCTGGGCCAGAGCTCCCCAGTAATCACGGACATCTTTTGAATAATGCTACTTCTTTGCTTTCAGCATTCACAAACTACTGCAGGGTTCCAAACCTCATCTGTTGTTAGAGTGACACAAGTTTAACACTGAAGCAACAAAGTAACAGATTATTCAGCATACTGAACTAAATTAAGCTAATGTTTCTTTTGCAGAAAGAGAATGTGTTTGCTTGGAAAATCACCCATTACATTCTAATGCCTTCTTACTTTAGTAGGGAATATTTTATTGTTGTGCGCTGTTTAAATACACCACTTAGCTTACCTTTGTGCATTAATCCAAGTTTTAGCTGCTTTTAGACTGTTCACAATACCATAACTTTGAAAATCGACATGCAAATATGATGCTAATGGAGAGTATAACTGATTGAAATTCGGAAAAAGAAAAGTGAGAAAATGCCACCACTGGCGTAGGTGTGTCATGTACCTGCAGTTTAAAAATGAAGCAAGACATTAACTTAGAGAGTTGATTATTGAGATGCACACCTCCTCCTAGGCAAGTGGTATGATTGAAAGAACTATTTCTTTCCTCTGTATTGTGTTGCAGACTGTGTTCTAGAGTGCAACAGATGAAAGTCCTACAGCAGAGGTTCTATTTGGCGGCTCCTCTGAAGGAAGCATTACTCGGCTTCAGGTCAGCTGCCTCTGAAACCAATTTCCAATCTCTTACTGCTTTGCTAAAGAACACTAGGACAGTGGATGAAAACACACACTGCCCCCCAAAGACTGTTAGCATAACCACTGAATAGCAGTGAAATGTGGCTTGATGATCATTGAGATGTTAGAGGCCACGTGGCGCACATGGGAATGAGAAACTTTAACACTGTGTGCATCAGTAAGATTTAATTTAGGGAATTATAGTTCTAGGTTATAGGAGAGAAAGGCCACAGTCTTTGACTGATATGTGACTGAGGTCCCAAGCTATCTAAACAGGACATGCCTCGTCAGGGGTAGTAAGCGCTATACAAATGCAATTACAACAGAGGCAAACAGGTTTCAATAAGGGATTGTCTTTTTTAATCTCGACCTCACCTGCAAGGTAATACTAAAATGCATGGGGTGAAACGTTAAAGAAACCATCAAAACAACAATAAAGTAAATACAAGACTTAAAAGTGTTACAAATGATATGCAAAGAAGGAAAGACATCACTGAAGTAAATCAGTGGGGACAA
Source organism: Calotriton arnoldi (assembly GCA_963921515.1). Lineage (NCBI taxonomy): Eukaryota > Metazoa > Chordata > Amphibia > Caudata > Salamandridae > Calotriton > Calotriton arnoldi. The sequence continues at coordinate 3,828,738 of CAWUFW010000039.1, forward strand.
ACATTGCTTTAATTCAGAAGAAAATTGGAAAACACTGAAAAGGGTTCCTGCATTACCTGCAGAGAGCAGGTCTGCAAATGGACACCACTTCCGGCATTCCCCTGAGTGCATAAAGGCTGCAATAATCTAGTGGGTTGTCCCAAAGAAGCAGTCTACCTTGGCTCATAGAAAAATTTGTGGAGAAATAAATGACTTTTAGAACCAAAAAGGACACTGTATCCAATTGGGCTCTAGGAAGGCAATTGATCTGAGTCGTCTGTGAAGACCGGACATCTGGTTGAAGAAGGTCTGAGTGGAACATGGTCACTAAAATAAGAAGAACATGAGTGGACGTGGAGGTTCTCAAGTTGCTGGTTCCAGAATTCCTAATCTTGGATACAGAATACACTTTGGATTCTGAAAATATTTTGTGGAAACAACATAGGGGCAGTTTACGATCAGGACTTAAGGAGGTTGGATACATGTTGAATGAGCTTTCAATCAGACAATGGTATCTGCTTTTCAAAGCTGTGGGCGAGACAAGGCAGCAATCTAGGCTGATTCAAAAGTGTATGCAGCTAGCCTGAAGATGCTGACCTCCTCAGTAAAACATTTCATGTTGCCACTGGTCATTTCACTTTATGCACTTCCAATTTATCAAGCAGTCCAAGCAGAAGGTCCACAGAAGACTAAGCTATCCACAGCAGATTCAGGCCCTACTCTCCGTGGATGCCAAATCAGAAAATAGGCTACCCCATCATTAGAAGTTATTAAGGCATAAATTCAAACAAGTAGCTGGGAACTTTTCATCCGATTTTCCTCTGCAGGTATACAGGAGTTTTTCATAGTCACAGCCAAACAAGTCTTTCTTTATGTCCAGTTCCAAAACTTGATCCAAGGAAAAGAAATGAGCAGGAGTACTTACAGTCAAATCTTGACTAACCAGAACTAGTGACTTTCCAGTTGATCTTGCACCAGTTACCACACTAGACTCCTGTTTTTCCTTTGGCAAGAAGTAATGAAAGACTTTTATGATTTACTTTTAGGCTGGACAAGTCTAAGAGGGCTTCTGCAAAAGTACAAATGTAGAAGGGCATTTTTATTAGAAGAGTTCTTTCCAAAGACTGAACTCTTCCCTCACTCCCCAGAGAAACTAGACAAGCTCTCACTTTCGTCTGATAACAATAGGAGGAAAAGGGCAGCTGGAAGCTATGGTATATATCTACGTATACCAATTAAAAGTGCAGAGATCATCATATGAAAAATTAGAGTTTAAATGTTGTGGTACATAAGAAACTGAAATGGCTAATGAGACTGATCATCATCATGAATTTGTACAGCGTGTAAAAATCTGGGAGAGATTGAACTGCCTGGATGCTCAGAAGAAGGACGTTCCATAGTGCTACAACTTGCACTGCAAAGGAATCGCCACCTTCCTTACTCTTTTGAAGAGAACAAGGAAGGGCATAAAATGGCAAGCATTTTTTCAAGTAATCATGGAATGCTCCAGAAAGTACATTATAAACAGCATACAGAGATATGAAATGGATTCTGCCTTGGACCGGGAGCCAGTGTACTTTTCTGAATACAAGTGTGGAATGTTCCTTCCATGGGACATTAACTACTATTCAGCTGTTACATTTGAATGGCCTGGAATTTCTCAATATTATATTTTGTACAATCAGGAGAACATCGCTAAAGACAAAATTACCCCATTTAACAGCCTGGGCAAAAACAACCCTATGGACTTCATCAAAAAAGGATGCCAGTGCCGCAGAAGTTGCAAATAATAGTGTTGAAGGCACTACATTTAAGGACATATTACCATCAAAGTGTACTTTGTATTGACCTTTGCAGAGACTGGTATAAAGATCTGACCTTGCAGAGAATGGACAAAAGGACTAACCTAACAGAACCTTCTTAAGATGAAGGGTTAACTCCTCCCAGAGTTGTTTGGATCGTCATTCAGATTAAACCAGTTTCCACTTACAATCACAAAGAGGTAGTTTATGCTATCAAGATCACTATCAGGATCACTTGAAAGTCTGAACACAGCTTTGATCTTGTGAAATGTGACACCCCCATCACTTCCCTAACCCTTGACACAAACCGAATGGCCCAGGTCACACAGCATAGGTCCCAATTATCCAGAGTGTCTGGTATTACACACAGAACTTCCAGCAAAGCCAATTCAGTCTCTCAATTGGGACTAAAACCGGACTGGCAGTATTCCAGAATATTATACATCCAAATGGAACTGGAGCACAATGGCAACTGCCATTTCTAGACTCTTCAGCAGAAGATATTAATTATCGAAGCAACAAAAATACATAGATTCATACAATCGGCAAAGGTTTTTAAAAAAAATAGTTTTGTCACTCCAGGCCTGCTTCAGAGAGATGGATGAAACCTGTGCAAAAAGAGCTATTAATGAAAGAGGTTATTACAGGAGGCACCCGCTCCAATCAGCGATCACAAGCAGGGGACACAGATCACCTTCACAATGGGCAAGGTTTAGCACTGTTAGCAGATATTGAACCTCAGTCAAGAAGACCTCCTGAAACTCAAAATGAGTTTCGATATACTCCTTTGAGTTTCTAAAATGGTGAATCGAAGGCAGTCTGATGTATTCAGGTAGATGGCCTTTACTCTGTTCCTTAAGTCTTATAACTGGATTGGGTACTGTTTCGAGACAAGTAGTAAGTTCAACAGATTCAAGAAGGGTTCTGTTTTTCACTTTGACCAATTTACCAGCCTGTTCCCATTCTGAATGAGAAATCATCCTTCTAAATCCCAAAGATGGCAGCGTTATATTCACAAAGTAGAAACCCTACTATCAATGGAGCTATGTCACCCATGCTATGCCCTGTGCCCTTTTTTATTATGACTTATAAGTCCTTTAATTTGTGGATGTACTGTTTATTAAAATATTGGCTTGCTCAAACTTTAAGCCTCTGCACTTGAACCAGGCTGTCCACAATATCCCTCAATGAAATGTTAAACCAATCCACAATCTTGCCTGGTTTCCCAAGTGGGGATATGCCTTTGAAGCTCTCCACATTCAGTGGTGATATGGAATCCGTCATCAAGTGTTGGTAATCTTGACCAAGTTTAGGTAGGTGAACAACTTCAGACTCAGTGTTATAACTAAATAATATGGGAAACTTATTTGCCACACTGTAGGTCCTTTCCATGCACGGTTACATTATTAATGCTTAATTCATAGGAAATTGTTCAATCCAAAGTTGAGCAGGAAAACCCACTAACGGCTGAAAATGCAGCCCACTAGAAAGACGCATGTCTGTATGGTTAGAAGATCATAACAAACACCAAACTACAGTTTAAATCCTGTGATATAATACTTCTGCTGTGAATATCTGTAAGACACAGTATAAACTCCAAAAGATCAGTAGCAAACATGAAAATGGCGCTTGGTGTCTGATAGAAAGGCACAAAATATAAACCACAGAATGGCATGTTGGTTATTCTCTGCACTACCATAGAATGTGTGTTTACCAACAATCAGTTAATTACCTGCTTAACACTATACGTTCTTCCAGATTTAGCTGAAGGCCTAGACAGGGAATTAACTACAATGGTAGTAATGAACTGTCTGGGCCAGTTACAGTTCATGTTTTTCCAATATAAATGATACCAGTACGCCCCTGTAGACTGTAATAATAATTCCACCAGATCCTGTATCAGTCCTCTACTCCTGGCCACCAATCCAGCATCATTCTCAAAGCCCCCAATTTAGGCAAGAACATCCTCTTGCTTGCTGCAATTCTCATTGTTGCCGTGTCCTTGGACATTCACCCCAATATCTCACTCAAAGCATTAACCGGAGGAAGCAACACCTCTCCCAGCATACCAAAAACATCCTGCTCAGCTTAATCAAGATATTAAGCCAGAATCAAAAATACACAGGATGCTTAGGTGCCAAGAAATTTGTGATTTCTTTATTCACTAATGCAGCTATTCAGGGTAAAGGAAAGCAGACAGTATCACAAAAGATTACATCATGCTCTTTTCCCTATCCCGTATCCTGCACACAGTGACATCAGACTAAATCAATTCATGAGGGTCCTCTCCACAAGAAGAGTTAAGATGGGTGTGAAAACTATGTGCAGTGGCCCTGCAGCATGCCATGCTCCCATGCCCTTCCGAACCAAATAGGCTGCACTTACACATGTCTATCTTAGTGGCCCGAGTACATGAGAAATCACACAAGCTGTGCCCACTGCTTGTAGGCCTCTGGGAGTCTGCTTCCTGAAACCTTCTTTGTATGTCAACGAATCAGGGCTCAAAAGATAACTTTGCCGAGGATTAAACAACAAATAAGGGGTGGGGACTTTAAATAAACACTAAAGATCAGAACCCAAACTATGACTTATAACAAAGATAAAAGAAGAGATAAAATCAGTCTGTCTCTTAGGACCAGAGACATGTAGGGCCTCAACCCTTGACTAACACTCACAAAATAATGCAGTCTAAAAAAATAGACCAATATGAGAAATATATAGGAAAACAAAAAAAATACAAGTGTTATGTGTAGGGTGTGAGTAGAAGAGGTAGAATGGAAGGAGAAGAATGTGGTGAGGAGAGCTGAAAATGGATAACGGTGTGGGGGAGAAGATAAAAGGATTTCACTTTTTGAAGGATTATGTTGGAGAGTGAGAGAAAGATGACCTCTGAAGACCAATGGCAGAGAGAAAGTCAAAGAGGAAACCATGCAAGTATTGTTTAAATAAACAAAATGGGGTAAAGTTCAGGGAGCTGTTAGTGTAGAAATGAAAAGGAAAGCTGAATGAGACACTGATAGACCACAGGTCACGAGAGGTAAAAAACTAACCCCCTCAACTAACAATTCCACCCCACGAAGGCAATATTTTCTAAAATGTATTACTGGATTTTAAGTACATGCAAAAGTAGACAAGAACACAGTAGAAAAGGGGGGTGATAGGGCTGGAAGATTGGCTGCTGAAGTAGACAAACATGGGGGAGTAGGGATTGGCTACTGCAATAGACAAACATGGGAGTAGGGATGTAAACCCATGTATGCTGGCCTGCCTGTAGGGAGGAAGAGTTCAGTTCAGTGGAAGCAAGGAGGAAGAGGGTGTTGTGATAAGGAAGCATATATTCAGGTAAAGGAGCATTCTGAGTGTGTATTGCGAATGATGGCGTACACTAGGAGACATACAAAGGGAATATATGGACCTGGGACAGTTTCTTATCATGATAATTTGTTTGTTGATGTAACTTCTGGGCAGTGTGGCAAATTATTATGCATACTATTCGTCTATTCGTAATTTTTACTTTCTTTCTGTATAAGTGTGCTCATAGCCTCTGTATATAGTCCTGCTAGTGCCTGCATTCTTGTAAGAAGGAAAGAAAGGTTGCAGAGTATCAGTAATAGTTCCTCTTAAAAGGTACTGATAGAACTCTGGTGGAAAGTAGTTGAGGCCTGGTAATTTCCATTTCCTAGAGTCTTAATACAGCGAATGATCTCCTCATTGGTGCTGCCAGCTTCTTGAGCTTATATGTCTTTAGCTGTTTGAGGCTTAGGTATTATAGGGGGAGGAGGTAAGTTGCCTTCTTCTGAGGGGAATATTTTGCTAGAGTAAAGAATTCCATAGAAATCTTTAAAGATTTTAAGAATTTTGAAGAGTCTTTGATTATGAATCATTTTATCAGGTCCCTAATGGATGTGGTCTTTAACTTACTTTCTTGGTTTTGTAGTAATATGTCAACATTTCTCACTTCTGTTTCTAGCTGCGCTGTGGTTAGCCTTGATGCACAAGTTACTAACTTGTGTAACGATATATCTGTAAGAGACAGTAGTTAGTGACAGATTCCTTACCTTAGAATATCCCCAGGCGTCAGGCTGGATCCGGAAAGTTTTCTGCGTAGCAGTACCCTTGCGCGTCGGTAGGCGGCGTTGTGCGGCTCCGCGTCCGTCGTCGGCGTCGTGATCGCCGGGATGACGTCGCGGGCAGTACTTAGACGCCGCCCCTGCGCGCTGACGTCAGTTCTGTACACGACTTTCCGCGCCAGGAACGCAGAGCCATGCAAGAAGCTGACATAGGTGCCTGAAAAATACTAGGGCCCTGAAAGGGATGTCCTTAACCCTAGAAATCAGTTCGCAGAACGGGGAGGATGGGTGGGCGGTAAGGAATCTGTCACTAACTACTGTCTCTTACAGATATATCGTTACACAAGTTAGTAACTTGTGCATCTGAAAGAGACACGTTAGTGACAGATTCCTTACCTTAGAATAGATACCCCAGCAATACCAACCCCGGTGGTGGGTCTGCGAACAAAGATCAGACAAGGAAGTCCTGGAGGACAGAACGGCCAAAGAAGCCGTCCCTCCGCACCTGACTGTCAAGGCAGTAATGCTTTGTAAACGTGTGCAGCGAGGCCCACGTAGCTGCCTGACAGATAACCGGCAGCGGAACACCGCGGCCCAAAGCCGTGGTAGCAGCCGTTGCCCTGGTGGAATGGGCACGCAGCCCAACAGGAGGCTCCTTCTTAGCCAAAGAATAGCAGGCCTTGATGCACAAGGTAACCCAGCGGGAGATGGTTCGTTTGTGCACCGCCCGACCTTTTTGGCGCCCACGTAGCCAACAAAGAGCTGGTCATCCACCCGGAAGTGTTTTGTGCGGTCGATATAGAAGGAGAGCGCACGTTTTGGGTCCAGACGGTGGAGCCTCTCTTCCTCTCTGGAAGGATGCGGAGGCGGAAAGAAGGTAGGCAAAGTGATGGTCTGCCCAATGTGGAAGGCAGTAACCACCTTTGGCAAGAAGGACGGACGCGTCCTAAGAACAACCTTGTCTGGATGGACAGACAGAAAGGGAGGTTTGCATGATAGAGCCTGGAGCTCTCTCACCCGCCGAGCGGAGGTGATGGCCACCAGAAAGGCTGTCTTCAGAGTTAGAAGAAGAAGAGGACAGTTATGTAGAGGCTCAAAGGGAGCGCACATTAAAAAGGTAAGAACCAAGTTCAAGTCCCACTGAGGCATCACAAACGGAACAGGAGGGAAGAGGTGTGTAATGCCTTTAAGAAACCTGTTAACAACAGGGGACTTGAAAAGGGAGGGCTGATCAGGGAGCCTGAGGAAGGCCGAGATAGCACAAAGATAACCCTTGATGGTACCCAGGGCAGAACCCTGTTGGGCCAGAGAAAGAAGGAACAGAAGGACCTCAGAAAGAGGGGCAGAAAGGGGATTCACAGCCTTTGCTGTGCACCATGCCACAAATTTGTTCCACCTGCAGGCGTATACCACCTTAGTGGAGGGACGCCTGGCTGCCAGAATCACATCACAAACTTCGGGAGGCAAGTCGAAAGGAATCAACTGCCGCCGCTCAATCTCCACGCAAGCAGGTGTAGACTGGACAGGTTCGGGTGGAGGACCGTCCCCTGCTGCTGCGACAGAAGATCCTCCCGAAGAGGCAGACGGATCGGGGGATCTACGCTCATACTGAGTAGCTCGGGATACCAAACTCTTCGAGCCCAGTCCGGAGCCACAAGGATGACTTGGGCCCGGTCGCGCCGAATCTTCTTCAACACTCTGGGTAGAAGTGGTATAGGCGGAAAGGCGTACAACAGACCGCAACTCCACTCGCGACGAAAGCGTCGCCGAGCGGCGCCGCCTTGGAAATTCCAACGCGCAGAACTGATGACATTGCGCGTTCTCTTCGGTGGCGAATAGATCTAACCCAGGCTCTCCCCATTGTTGAAAGAGTCCTTGCGCCACTTCCGAGTGAAGACGCCATTCGTGATCCATCATGAACCTGCGGCTGAGTTCGTCCGCCCTGGCGTTCAGGGAACCTGCCAGGTGTTGAACCATCAGGAACATGTCCTGATGTTCCAGCCAAGTCCAGAGGCGCAGAGCCTCCTGACAGAGGGTCCACGACCCCACCCCGCCCTGTTTGTTGCAGTACCACATGGCGGTGGTGTTGTCTGTGAACACCTGCACTACCTTCCCTTTGACAGAGGGAAGGAATGCCTTGAGTGCAAGTCGGATCGCCCGGAGCTCCAGAAGGTTGATATGGAGCCGGGACTCCGCCCGGAGACCAGAGGCCTCTGATCTCCGCCTCTCCCATGTGACCGCCCCATCCCAGAAGGGACGCGTCCGTCACAACTGTGTGCTCTGGCTGGGGAAGGGAGAGGGATCTGCCCATGACCCATTGCCGGTTCGAGAGCCACCACTGGAACTGTTTTGCAGTCCCCACCGAGATCTGGACGTGATCGGACAGGTTGCCCTGGTGCTGCGCCCACTGGAACTTCAGGTCCCACTGCAGAGCCCGCATATGCCATCTGGCATGATCGACCAGCAGGATGCAGGAGGCCATGAGGCCCAGCAGCCTCAGGGTCATCCGTACCGAAACCCAGGATAAAGGCTGAAAGATCGGAATCATAGCCTGAATATCCCGGACTCGCCGTTCGGGAGGATAGGCCCGAAACTGCGTCGTGTCCAGAACTGCTCCGATGAAAAGGAGCTGTGGAGAAGGAACCAGATGCGACTTCGGCACATTGATGGAGAACCCCAGCGAGTGCAGGAGTTCGGCCGTAGTCTGGAGGTGGGAGACGACTGCCTGGGACGAGCCCGCCTTCAGCAGCCAGTCGTCGAGGTAGGGGAAGACTGAAACCCCTGCCCGGCGCAGATGAGCTGCGACCACCGCCATCACTTTCGTGAACACCCGAGGGGCACTGGTAAGGCCAAGGGGAGCACGGTGAACTGAAAGTGCTCGAGGCCTACCGTGAACCGTAGGTAACGCCGGTGGGCCGGCAGGACGGGGATGTGGAAATAAGCGTCCTGCAAGTCCAGCGCTACCAGCCAGTCTCCAGGGTCGAGGGCAGTCAAGACCTGAGCTAAGGTGAGCATCTTGAACTTCTCCTTCCGGAGGAAGCGATTGACGTTCCGGAGGTCCAAGATAGGACGCATGTCCTCCTTGTCCTTTTTGGGCACCAGAAAGTAGTGGGAGTAGCAACCACGCCCTACTTCTGGGGTCGGAACATGCTCGATGGCCCTCTTGGCCAAGAGGGCCGTGACTTCCTTCTGAACTGGGGTGGTGGAGTGAGCTAAAGAATGATGATGGATTAAACCCAGATCAGTTGACTGGGGGTGAGTGTTTGATTGGCTCAAACGTTCCGTCCATCATCCCCTTTTGTATCGCTTTGTTCGCCCTAAGTTGGCGGGGGTATGCCCAGACGTGGGTCCCTTGCTCACTTTGCCACTGGATTCAAGCAAGCCTGGCTGATGACGGCTGGAATGCCAGAAACCGGTCCTAGGATGCTTGTTTCCGGTCCAGGGAAGACATGGCTTGGCAGTTCGGGCTGGACTGTTCCCATGAGGCACAGGGTCAGACTGATTTGCATATAGCCATGTCTGAACTGGGGTGGTGGAGTGAGCTAAAGAATGATGATGGATTAAACCCAGATCAGTTGACTGGGGGTGAGTGTTTGATTGGCTCAAGCGTTCCGTCCATCATCCCCTTTTGTATCGCTTTGTTCGCCCTAAGTTGGCGGGGGTATGCCCAGACGTGGGTCCCTTGCTCACTTTGCCACTGGATTCAAGCAAGCCTGGCTGATGACGGCTGGAATGCCAGAAACCGGTCCTAGGATGCTTGTTTCCGGTCCAGGGAAGACATGGCTTGGCAGTTCGGGCTGGACTGTTCCCATGAGGCACAGGGTCAGACTGATTTGCATATAGCCATGTCTGAACTGGGGTGGTGGAGTGAGCTAAAGAATGATGATGGATTAAACCCAGATCAGTTGACTGGGGGTGAGTGTTTGATTGGCTCAAACGTTCCGTCCATCATCCCCTTTTGTATCGCTTTGTTCGCCCTAAGTTGGCGGGGGTATGCCCAGACGTGGGTCCCTTGCTCACTTTGCCACTGGATTCAAGCAAGCCTGGCTGATGACGGCTGGAATGCCAGAAACCGGTCCTAGGATGCTTGTTTCCGGTCCAGGGAAGACATGGCTTGGCAGTTCGGGCTGGACTGTTCCCATGAGGCACAGGGTCAGACTGATTTGCATATAGCCATGTCTGAACTGGGGTGGTGGAGTGAGCTAAAGAATGATGATGGATTAAACCCAGATCAGTTGACTGGGGGTGAGTGTTTGATTGGCTCAAACGTTCCGTCCATCATCCCCTTTTGTATCGCTTTGTTCGCCCTAAGTTGGCGGGGGTATGCCCAGACGTGGGTCCCTTGCTCACTTTGCCACTGGATTCAAGCAAGCCTGGCTGATGACGGCTGGAATGCCAGAAACCGGTCCTAGGATGCTTGTTTCCGGTCCAGGGAAGACATGGCTTGGCAGTTCGGGCTGGACTGTTCCCATGAGGCACAGGGTCAGACTGATTTGCATATAGCCATGTCTGAACTGGGGTGGTGGAGTGAGCTAAAGAATGATGATGGATTAAACCCAGATCAGTTGACTGGGGGTGAGTGTTTGATTGGCTCAAACGTTCCGTCCATCATCCCCTTTTGTATCGCTTTGTTCGCCCTAAGTTGGCGGGGGTATGCCCAGACGTGGGTCCCTTGCTCACTTTGCCACTGGATTCAAGCAAGCCTGGCTGATGACGGCTGGAATGCCAGAAACCGGTCCTAGGATGCTTGTTTCCGGTCCAGGGAAGACATGGCTTGGCAGTTCGGGCTGGACTGTTCCCATGAGGCACAGGGTCAGACTGATTTGCATATAGCCATGTCTGAACTGGGGTGGTGGAGTGAGCTAAAGAATGATGATGGATTAAACCCAGATCAGTTGACTGGGGGTGAGTGTTTGATTGGCTCAAGCGTTCCGTCCATCATCCCCTTTTGTATCGCTTTGTTCGCCCTAAGTTGGCGGGGGTATGCCCAGACGTGGGTCCCTTGCTCACTTTGCCACTGGATTCAAGCAAGCCTGGCTGATGACGGCTGGAATGCCAGAAACCGGTCCTAGGATGCTTGTTTCCGGTCCAGGGAAGACATGGCTTGGCAGTTCGGGCTGGACTGTTCCCATGAGGCACAGGGTCAGACTGATTTGCATATAGCCATGTCTGAACTGGGGTGGTGGAGTGAGCTAAAGAATGATGATGGATTAAACCCAGATCAGTTGACTGGGGGTGAGTGTTTGATTGGCTCAAACGTTCCGTCCATCATCCCCTTTTGTATCGCTTTGTTCGCCCTAAGTTGGCGGGGTATGCCCAGACGTGGGTCCCTTGCTCACTTTGCCACTGGATTCAAGCAAGCCTGGCTGATGACGGCTGGAATGCCAGAAACCGGTCCTAGGATGCTTGTTTCCGGTCCAGGAAGACATGGCTTGGCAGTTCGGGCTGGACTGTTCCCATGAGGCACAGGGTCAGACTGATTTGCATATAGCCATGTCTGAACTGGGGTGGTGGAGTGAGCTAAAGAATGATGATGGATTAAACCCAGATCAGTTGACTGGGGGTGAGTGTTTGATTGGCTCAAGCGTTCCGTCCATCATCCCCTTTTGTATCGCTTTGTTCGCCCTAAGTTGGCGGGGGTATGCCCAGACGTGGGTCCCTTGCTCACTTTGCCACTGGATTCAAGCAAGCCTGGCTGATGACGGCTGGAATGCCAGAAACCGGTCCTAGGATGCTTGTTTCCGGTCCAGGGAAGACATGGCTTGGCAGTTCGGGCTGGACTGTTCCCATGAGGCACAGGGTCAGACTGATTTGCATATAGCCATGTCTGAACTGGGGTGGTGGAGTGAGCTAAAGAATGATGATGGATTAAACCCAGATCAGTTGACTGGGGGTGAGTGTTTGATTGGCTCAAACGTTCCGTCCATCATCCCTTTTGTATCGCTTTGTTCGCCCTAAGTTGGCGGGGGTATGCCCAGACGTGGGTCCCTTGCTCACTTTGCCACTGGATTCAAGCAAGCCTGGCTGATGACGGCTGGAATGCCAGAAACCGGTCCTAGGATGCTTGTTTCCGGTCCAGGGAAGACATGGCTTGGCAGTTCGGGCTGGACTGTTCCCATGAGGCACAGGGTCAGACTGATTTGCATATAGCCATGTCTGAACTGGGGTGGTGGAGTGAGCTAAAGAATGATGATGGATTAAACCCAGATCAGTTGACTGGGGGTGAGTGTTTGATTGGCTCAAACGTTCCGTCCATCATCCCCTTTTGTATCGCTTTGTTCGCCCTAAGTTGGCGGGGTATGCCCAGACGTGGGTCCCTTGCTCACTTTGCCACTGGATTCAAGCAAGCCTGGCTGATGACGGCTGGAATGCCAGAAACCGGTCCTAGGATGCTTGTTTCCGGTCCAGGGAAGACATGGCTTGGCAGTTCGGGCTGGACTGTTCCCATGAGGCACAGGGTCAGACTGATTTGCATATAGCCATGTCTGAACTGGGGTGGTGGAGTGAGCTAAAGAATGATGATGGATTAAACCCAGATCAGTTGACTGGGGGTGAGTGTTTGATTGGCTCAAACGTTCCGTCCATCATCCCCTTTTGTATCGCTTTGTTCGCCCTAAGTTGGCGGGGTATGCCCAGACGTGGGTCCCTTGCTCACTTTGCCACTGGATTCAAGCAAGCCTGGCTGATGACGGCTGGAATGCCAGAAACCGGTCCTAGGATGCTTGTTTCCGGTCCAGGGAAGACATGGCTTGGCAGTTCGGGCTGGACTGTTCCCATGAGGCACAGGGTCAGACTGATTTGCATATAGCCATGTCTGAACTGGGGTGGTGGAGTGAGCTAAAGAATGATGATGGATTAAACCCAGATCAGTTGACTGGGGGTGAGTGTTTGATTGGCTCAAACGTTCCGTCCATCATCCCCTTTTGTATCGCTTTGTTCGCCCTAAGTTGGCGGGGGTATGCCCAGACGTGGGTCCCTTGCTCACTTTGCCACTGGATTCAAGCAAGCCTGGCTGATGACGGCTGGAATGCCAGAAACCGGTCCTAGGATGCTTGTTTCCGGTCCAGGAAGACATGGTTTGGCAGTTCGGGCTGGACTGTTCCCATGAGGCACAGGGTCAGACTGATTTGCATATAGCCATGTCTGAACTGGGGTGGTGGAGTGAGCTAAAGAATGATGATGGATTAAACCCAGATCAGTTGACTGGGGGTGAGTGTTTGATTGGCTCAAACGTTCCGTCCATCATCCCCTTTTGTATCGCTTTGTTCGCCCTAAGTTGGCGGGGGTATGCCCAGACGTGGGTCCCTTGCTCACTTTGCCACTGGATTCAAGCAAGCCTGGCTGATGACGGCTGGAATGCCAGAAACCGGTCCTAGGATGCTTGTTTCCGGTCCAGGGAAGACATGGCTTGGCAGTTCGGGCTGGACTGTTCCCATGAGGCACAGGGTCAGACTGATTTGCATATAGCCATGTCTGAACTGGGGTGGTGGAGTGAGCTAAAGAATGATGATGGATTAAACCCAGATCAGTTGACTGGGGGTGAGTGTTTGATTGGCTCAAGCGTTCCGTCCATCATCCCCTTTTGTATCGCTTTGTTCGCCCTAAGTTGGCGGGGTATGCCCAGACGTGGGGCCCTTGCTCACTTTGCCACTGGATTCAAGCAAGCCTGGCTGATGACGGCTGGAATGCTAGAAACCGGTCCTAGGATGCTTGTTTCCGGTCCAGGGAAGACATGGCTTGGCAGTTCGGGCTGGACTGTTCCCATGAGGCACAGGGTCAGACTGATTTGCATAAAGCCATGTCTGAACTGGGGTGGTGGAGTGAGCTAAAGAATGATGATGGATTAAACCCAGATCAGTTGACTGGGGGTGAGTGTTTGATTGGCTCAAACGTTCTGTCCATCATCCCCTTTTGTATCGCTTTGTTCGCCCTAAGTTGGCGGGGTATGCCCAGACGTGGGTCCCTTGCTCACTTTGCCACTGGATTCAAGCAAGCCTGGCTGATGACGGCTGGAATGCCAGAAACCGGTCCTAGGATGCTTGTTTCCGGTCCAGGGAAGACATGGCTTGGCAGTTCGGGCTGGACTGTTCCCATGAGGCACAGGGTCAGACTGATTTGCATATAGCCATGTCTGAACTGGGGTGGTGGAGTGAGCTAAAGAATGATGATGGATTAAACCCAGATCAGTTGACTGGGGGTGAGTGTTTGATTGGCTCAAACGTTCCGTCCATCATCCCCTTTTGTATCGCTTCCTTCTGTAGAAGCACCAAGTGATCCCCTGACATGCGGTGGAATTGAGGTGGCATGGCTGGGGGGGTGGTCTCGAAGGGGAGGGAGTAGCCCCTTCGGACAATGTCCAAGACCCACCTGTCCGAGGTGATGGGACGCCAGTGGTGAAGGTGATGGCGGACCCTGCCCCCGACCGGCGTGCTGTGCACCTGAAAGGAGGGACTAGGAGGGCTTGGAGGCCGCGGACGGGTTGGAGGTGGTGACCTGACCCGCACGCTGGTTGCCCGAACCGCCACGGCGGTATCCACGTCCTCGGCCACGCGAAGGCGCTTGCTGCGCGGGCCGTTGGCCGGGCTGTTGACGTGACTGGGCGCCCCTCCCGTGGCCACGAAAGGGGCGAAAAGCAGACGTGAGCGGAGGGCGCACAACAGCAAGGCCCAGGGACTTGGCAGTAGCCCGCGAGTCCTTGAAACGCTCCAGCGCATGGTCTGCCTTCGAACCAAAAGACCGACTCCATCAAAGGGCATGTCCATGAGTGTATTCTGGACATCCCCTGAAAACCAGTGGTCCTCAGCCAGGCGTGGCGACGCAGCGCCACCGTCGTTGCAAGCGATCTGCCCAGCGAGTCGGCGGTATCAAGGCCACAGCGTATGGTGTATTTAGCCGCATCACGCCCTTCCGCAATGGCGCGGGTAAGCAGTGTCTGGACCTCCTCAGAACACTGCGGCAAAACAGTCGCCACCGAATCCCACAGGGAGTGGGTATATCGGCCCAAGAGGCAAGCGGTGTTAACGGACCGCAAGCCAGCACTGGAGGAAGAGAAAGCCTTCTTCCCAAAGTGATCCAGGCGTTTGGATTCCCTATCCGGAGGGGCGGTAGGGAAGGCGGTTTGGGAGGCAGAGGCTTGGACAACCAAGCTCTCAGGGGTGGGGTGTTGGGAGAGAAACAGGGGTCGCCCGGAGCAGAGGCGATGGCGTCGGGCCACGTTCCTATCCACAGGAGCCCCTGTGGTGGGCTTGGACCAGGCACCCAAAAGAACGTCAGTGAGTGCATCATTGAACGGCAGCACAGTCTCCGAAGAGGAGGCCGCCGGCTGAAGCACTTCAGTCAGGAGGTTAGTCCTGACGGCCACTGTAGGCAACTGGAGATTCAAGGCTCCAGCAGCTCTACGGAACACCGTTGCAAAATTAGCCCCCTCCTCCGTAGCCACGGGAGGAGACAGCATGCCAGAGTCAGGGGAGGTGTCCAGACCTCTGGCATCCCCAAGTTCCTCAACCCAGTCCGGGTCAAACTCGCACTGTTGTGTGAGAGGGTCCTCAGACCCCTCCCAGCTCTCCTGGTCCTCCTCAGGTTCATAATATGGAGGAGGAGGAACATTAGGGACCCAAGGTCTCATCGGCGCCGGAACCGGCGTCAGGCGACGCCGGTCCGGCTCCATGTCCGGAGCCGGAGAGAGCCGGGGAACGACGCCGTCCGGAGCCCCGGACGGCGTCAGGAACGGCACCGGGGACATCGGCGTCAGCGGAGGCGTGGTTAGGTCAACCGGCGTCGATGGGGGTTGCGGCACCACCGGAGCCGGGATCGAGGCCGGGGCCGGAGCCGAGATGAAGGCCGGTGGGACAGGCGACGCCGGGACCGGAGTCGACGGCGACGCCGGAGCAACCCCATCAGGGCCCGCGGGGCCCGAAGGCGCACCGGAGGGACCTTGAGGCCCGAAGAGGCGGGCCATGGCCGACAGGAACTCCTGTATTTGGGCCTGAGTCGCCCCGAACCCGGGAAGGACGGGTAATGCGGGGGTAACTCGACAGGCACGTCCGGGGGCCGCGGGGACGGTGCCGACAGGGACCTCAGCCGAGTCGCGAGACCGGCGAGGCGAAGTCTTTGAGCGATGATGCCGCTTAGACTTCTTGTGCTTCGACTTACCGGAGGAGCGCGAAGACTTGGATTCCGACGAACGGCGGGGACTCCGCATCCGGCCCCTAGACCTCTCCCGGGACCGGGGCTTGGTGCGGCGCGGAGTCGATTGCCGGACCTCGAGGAGCTTTCGAGACCGCTCTCGCAAAGCCTTCTCATCATGCGACCACATTCCTCGCAGGGCTTAAAGCCGGGCATCCCTACGACACCTTAGGAGTCGTGAAGACTCGTTGAAGAAACAGTGAAAAAATTCACAAAAAAGATAGTCAAAAAGTGACTAAGGCACTGCTCTTCCCGGATCTGCGCTTACTGGCGCGGAAAAAGAAGAACTGACGTCAGCGCGCAGGGGCGGCGTCTGAGCACTGCCCGCGACGTCATCCCGGCGATCACGACGCCGACGACGGACGCGGAGCCGCACGACGCCGCCTACCGACGCGCAAGGGTACTGCTACGCAGAAAACTTTCCGGATCCAGCCTGACGCCTGGGGATATTCTAAGGTAAGGAATCTGTCACTAACGTGTCTCTTTCAGATAAACAATAATATGTGGTCTGCTTCATATTTGCATTATTTGTTGCAGTCAAATCAAAGTTTTATACGTTGTTATAAAGAGGATGGTGAGTTATCCTTGTTATAGTTGTTCTCAAACTTCTTGTTATCTTGAGGGATAATTTTTGTTTCTTTCTACTCCATTCCCACTAGGCAGATTGCTTCTGTGGTCAGATATGGGAAGTCATTTGTTTTGAAGGAAGAATTTTTGTAAGTTTTGATTTTTATAACACGTTGTTACAATCAACTTAGCATGGATTCTTTGTTGGCATTTGAAACAAAGTTAGTCATTAGTGGTGTGTGATTACATAGGACGATATTTGAGCATAAATGTTGAGCACTGGAGAAGAAAGTAAATTGTCCTTTGCAAGCGTTGAGACCAATTTAGAACGTTTTACATCCACTCGAGACTATGCCAGAAGCACCAAAGAAGAGATAGTGCCAAACAAAATAGGGTATTCAACTGTTTTAAAAGTAGAACATTATAGAAGTAATGAGAATGGAAGAGCATCTAAAGTGATGAGCAGGATTCAAGTGGTTTGTGATGGAATTTTCGGTAGTTCCGCAGGTTTTGTGGAAACTGTAGCTTGATCTTGTTGGGGCATGTTGACGTAGATATCCGTGTTTGGTCGAATTGAAATTTGTCTTTCAGTGGAGTTCTCATTTTGAACTTCAGTTTCAAGAGGAACGAGTTCCATTGCATTGTTGCTTAGTCCTTCATTCTGTGCAGCTGACCCTTCAAACGTGATGAGTCTTTCTGTTTGAACTTCTTGTATAGATGTGAGAGGAGGGTGTCTGTTACTTCGGAGTCCACGCGGCCTACTATTCAGTATCGGCCACATAGTGTGGTTTGATTAGGTCAATTGAGATGAATCTTTTCTCCTTTTTGCCGGCAAGAGGTGGCAGAAGTACTGTTCTTGTCCTTCAACTGCCAGGACAGGTACAGGCTTTCTGTATGATGGCCCAAATTCTTTTTTGTCCGCTATTTTTTCTCTGACCAGATTCCCGACTTTAGGGATCCAGACAAGTCTTGCCGTGACACTTAACTTCCCCAGTTGCGGTCCTTTTTATCTGGATATTACTCAGCAGTGCCCTGCTTTCGTTCAGGTCCTGTAAAAAAGCCAAACGTTTACGGATGTCAAAAGGTTTTTCATCTGCCACTGTGCCTTCACAATCAAGATCAGGTACCCACATTCTCGTCCCAAATAGGACCTCATAAGGAGTGACCCCCCCTATAGAGCTTCTTGGCGGATTGTTTAATGCCCTCTGTACTCCATACAGATGTTTTACCCAATTTCCACCCGAGCCTAATACTCTAGCTGTCAAAGATTGCTTTAAGTCCCGGTTTTTCCTCTCCACAACTGAATTTCCCTCTGGATGGTACGGAGAGGAGTACCGCAATGGTACACCCAAACTTCCCATGGCTTCCCTGTAAGCCCTAGAGCTAAACGCGGGGCCACGGTCAGAACGTAATGTGCCAATTGCGTATGTCCCTTTAAAGACTCGCAAATCTTTTATAACAGTTCAAGCGTCAGCCGAGCGATGGGGCCACACCCATAGGAACCTAGAGTAGGAATCCACTGCAACCATGATATACCTGTAAGCCCCATCCGATTGTAAGGGGCCGCAGTGGTCCAAATAAACACACGCGAGTGGTTTGTCTGATATTAGTAATGGTGTCTGCACTGGACGTGTTACAGTGGAGCCTTTAATCTGCTGACAGATGTCGCATTTCAGAACATAGTCCTTAGTCTGCCTTCTTAGTCCTGGCCACCAGTAGCGCTGTTTTAATAGAGAAACCGTAGCAGAAACTCCTGCGTGTGCGGAACCCATACCCTCATGTGCTGCTAGAATTAATCCTAACCTGCGATCTATATTTGGTATTACTCTATCCCCCACTCCTGGAATTTGAGCAAAACATTGTTTGCATCTAACTTGTAGGAGTACTTGAGTGGAAATCTTTTCGGTACTGCTGTGTTATTGCATGTGGCAATAATTGCAACCATTATCTCACCATCTATCCTTGTTTTTGAACGAGTGATTGCAGCTACAGAAGCCGTTCGTACAGCCCCCTTTGCGGCTTCGTGAGCCAATGAATTCCCTTCAACGTGAACACCATCACGTGATGACTCAATGTGTGTATCACGTGAGCCCTTGGTAGTTCGTTTTTCAACTCCACTACCTGTTCCCATAGCGTTTTGTGCTTAATTGTGCCACCTTTTGCATCTTTAAACCCGTTTTGTCCCCAGTGATGTAAATATTCATTATATGACTGTACACAGTAGAAGGAATCACACACGATTAGTGTGGGGAATTCTCGATCCGTATTTACCAGTGCCAGTATTAGTGCTTTTAGTTCTGCCAGCTGCGCCGTGCAGTCTCCTAGAGACTGTGTTTTTGTGCATTTCGGATGAAACTTTCCATCCCGCATGCATCCTTTAACGATAGCACACGCGGGGCTGTATTGCTGTTTGCTCCCTATGGCCGGTTGCGCAGAACCATCAGTATAAATAATATATTCATACTGATCTAGAGGCATTATTTCATTTGGTAGAGGATATTCTTGTTCGTATTGCAGAAATGCTTGTGTTTTTAGATTTGGGTCATACCTGTATTCTACATCTGTTGCAGTGAGAGAATTAGCCCATTGTATCCATCTTGGATGTAAGGCTTTAGCGTTGGGAACGCTTGCCTTTGTCGCAGCCTCTAGGGCTGGAACCGGGGAAACGACTATTATACGTTTCCCCTGAGCCAGGGCTCTTTCTCTGACTGTAGCAGTCTGTACTGCTGTAAGAATTTTCTCAGTTGATGCAAAACGCAGTTCAGCATTTGTGCACAAATGTGATTTGTACGCTATTGGTACTGTCTCACCTTCATTATATGTTAGATAGGTGTACACAGATTGACCCGCAACTATACGGATCACCAGGTTGCGTACATTTACGCGTGTCTGTAAGTGTTTTGAAGCTATCATGTCAGCTTGTAAGGAACGAAGAGTATCTGTGTGTTCCTGTGTCCACTGTCTGACTGAAAAGTCAGGTTTTATCAAATCGTAGAAATGTTTAACTCTTTCTGCGTAATCCAAAATGTATGTTCTGCCAAAGTTCAGGAATCCCAATATAGATTGCAAATTTTTTAATGATTTTGGAAGTTGGAGCAGCGTGCATTTTTCTAAAAAGTTAGCCGCTAGACTTTTTCCTTCACTTGAAAGTTCATATCCTAGAAAAAGGACATTAAGGTGGGCAATCTTCAATTTTTTAAGTTGAATTTGTAACCTTCAGATGCAAATCCCAAAATTATGGCATTTACTCTTTTCAAGTGTTCCTCCAGGTCATCATAAGTTAGATAAATTCATCTACGTAGGACAATGCCTCCTCATCCAAAATTTGAAGTAACTCAGTTACTCTGGCTGAAAACAATCCCGGGCTGTTCTTATACCCCTGGGGGAGTCGGCAAAATTGCCGCTGGGACCCTAGCGCTGAGAATGCTGTCAAATATCTGCTCTCAGGCGCTATATTTTGGCAAAAAAATCCATTTGAGATATCCAGCATTGTTTTGTATTTTTTCCGCACAATGTTATTCATTAATGCGGCACTGTGTGCATTTTGAACTGCAAATGTGTTAGTGCAAGTGTTTAAATGTCTGTAATCTAAAACTAGACGATATGTGTTGTCTGGTTTCGATACGGTAAACAAAGGGTTATTCATTTGAGAGGTGCATGTTTCAATCACTCTTTGATATTCAAGTTGATCTAAGATCTCCCTGACCTGCTTTTTAGCTTCTTGCTTTATTGGATACTGCCTTTGTGCAGTTGGTGTATTTTTTAATGGAATTATGTGGTGGGTTGAATCCTCATTCCATCCAACATGGTTTTTGTATAATGCTGGGGCTTGGGCTACCTCCCACTCCTGCGCATATGTATATTTTAAATGTTTGGGAACGTGGTCAGAAAATGCTGGTAAAATTACCGTTTCTCCCCTAGGGAAATCCATGACGAATGCTGGCGGCCAATCTTGTTCAGCTAACAAAATGTCATAGCCAAACGTTAGGTTCTCCCAAAAGAGACCTTTAACTGTCCTGCATTTGTCACTGTCATATAGTTTGTGTGGGACACTTACCCTAGTATCAGGTGTTTCCACCGTGATATAATCATTCAAGTCCCCTGTCACTAGAAATTCCATCAGGTTCTGGCGAGCTATTGTTACTTCTGCCGCACTGCCTAGCATCGTCAGAGCCCATTCCCCGTTCAGTAGTCGATTCCTCAGAATTCTGGGCATGTCAGATCTTTAGACCTGCAACCTTCTTCTTTTTGAGCTGTGGTTTTGGTTTGGCTTTATCTTCTTTTTTGGAAGTATAGTCTTGAGCGTTCTGCTGGTCTCTGGACTTTGTACGCTCTTCTTGTCTGTCTGGCCGTCCTTCCCTCTTGGAGTTTTTCGATGAACCCTGAAAGGAACAAGAGGAACGTGTATCAGTATCCTGATACCTGTCAGGTTTCCTAATATTATCCCTATTTCTAAGATTATACCTCCTTTCGGAGGGCTCCTGTGGAGGAGATCTACCTCTGGATTGAGATCTGTTTTCTTTAATTTTTTGCTTTTTGTTATTGTCCCACTTCTTTTTAGAAGAAGTAGGTGTCTGCTTCAAAGTCTCCTTCTCGGGACTACCCATTAGTTGTGGTTTTAACGCTTTTCCACCCAAACTGTCTCTGCCTAACTCTGCATACGCAGTTTCAATTATTTTGGGTAGTTTGTGCTCCTGTTGTAAAGAACTGAACTTCCTTAGGCGTTGGCGGATGGCCACTGATGCTGCCTCCCCTTTAATATTTGCTATTATTATGGCTGATACTGGGGCATAGTTACCTAGTAACTTCATCCCCAAGTTCAGAGCAGGCTCTGCTCCGTACTCATTTTGTATTTGTCTTAATACATCTGGTATTACTGCTAAGGACGGTATACCATGAGTTCTGGTATATATGGCAGCGAAAACTGTACCCCAAGAGGTACAATCCTCTATCTGTGCTGTTATCCCCATGGGCAAGCAGATTGTCAGCATTCTGTGTTTTTCATAAGGGCTAGTATTTGGGAATACAGCTTCTAGCTGTGTTATCTTCTGAGCTATCCAGAAGGGCATTTGTTCACGTTTTGTGGGCATTTTACCCAATACTGCATGTAATGTTTGTGGTGTAATTTTAGTTGCTGTGTTTTGAACGTGAGCTGTATTTGTTGTTACCATCACTGGCTGGACCGTAAGAATCCTCATGACGAACTGTGTCATGTTTCTGTAAAGTTTTATTAATTCTTTGTGAAGTATGAGTAAGTCTAGTCATGGCATTGTTTCAATGTCAGGAGGTGGTGTGTAGGCCGCTAGTATTGGCCATGTTGCCCCTTCTCTTCCGAGCGGGCCGAGTCTCACTCTTCTTCTTGTATGGGGTAGGGCACCTTTAAACCAGTATAAATGTTCCTGGTACGTGAGCGGAACCTCAATGTCCTCACACGGACAATATTCCGCTGGTGCATCACCTTCTGTTTAGAAGTGAAATGTTTTTGTTCTTGCATTTGCTGCTGGGAATGTAACCCACGAATAAAATACCTCTGTTCTATATGATTCGTGTGCCTCAATCACGAAAGCTACTATGCCACCCCTAGGTGTTAAACCATGCGCAAGCAGCTTCAGGGTGACTGCGTTTCTAATATTTTCTGCAATCTGAATTGCATTTGCATCTTCCTTGTCATCTGTGAGGTGCAAGTTTTGCACAACTCCTCCCGCGTTATCCGCGTCTACAGTCATTGTTTTAAGGAAGACGTATTTTCCAAGGAAACTAAGATAAGGTGTTTTGCACAATTTTAGGAACACTGTGTCCTTCAAGCTTGATTAACCAACAGCTAATAAATAAGATTTTCGCCTACTCAGCTGTGGCGGAGTTTAGCCTACCCACTCCAGACGTCTCTGGTGTTTTGTGAATAGGGATTTCTGAGAATAGCACGACTGAACTACTCAGATTCTATTGTTAAATAAGTACCCAACCAATGTTGGTGGCGCCATGTCGTGTAGTTCCTATAGAAAGTATACAGGATCTGCGTGTTTAGACAACATACACTTCAGGATTGGTGTCTGACAAACTATGATCACCCCCAACGGGTATGCTGGCTCTTTTTGTACCAACTAGCTCACAGTGCCACTAGAATCCCCTCTTACCAAGGAGAGAATAGTTCTTGGCAACCATTCGAACATGAAAACCCTGATCCCTCAGGACCGTGGAAACAATATACTATCTTTCGCTCAGTCACTCGTGCTTACTTAGTCTGTCTCAGAGAAATACACAGAATAAACAGGCTGGGCGTTTTCAATAAGAATTGATTGAACAGTTGTTATTCTGGTGTAGAATAAATGAGCTGCAACAACCGTTAGGCAGTATAAGATATAAATAATTAGCAGTGCGATAAAGGTGAATGGATGGTACAGCTCTACCATCTTACTATAATCATGAATACATTAGAGTATAAAAAACACATGATAAAAGATGCGTACTCCTACGATGCCTCCCTATCTAGATGTATGTAAGTGTACCTAGCATGTATGTAGGTGTTAAGCCAAGAATCCCTCTAGGATTTAGTCAACCCCATTACCTGAAGTGAGAGACTATGGGACCCCGTCCTGGTCTCCAGCTGGACACCCCGCGAGGGATGTTAGACCACTGCGAGCTAGAGTGTCTGCATGCAGGAACCTCAGCGTCTCTGGTCAGTGTGCCAGCCGGGAAGTCTCGGTCTCCTCTGTCTTATTTTAGCAAGATGTGATGTATATATACCCATAGGTCTCCCCAGGGGTCCTACCTTGCTGTGTTACTGTGTCGGCCTAAGGATGACGTTGGGCATGAACTTTGCACATAGATTATACAGGAGATAGTAGTCCTGCTGTGCTTCCAAGAATTCTCATGCATAATGTATGAGATTTCGAACTAGGGAAAACCCGCGTTCTGACTGCCGTGTAATATCTAGGTAAAAGGTCAGTCCCTGTAAACCGTGACAAGTGTAATGTAGGGAGAGAATATAGGTGGCGGGTAATGAGATTACCGGGGCTTATATTATGATTTCTATATGGAATATAACAGTAGAGAGTGAAATCAAAACCAGGTTTCTGGAGGGGAACAGTGTACCAAGATAATCTGGCATGCAAAAATGAAATTCTCATTAATATGTTTTGAAAGTAGAGGAAGGACAAGAACAGATGCAAGTAGTTGGGAGGGAAATTGCCAGAGAGGGTTTCTCAAGACGTTTTCATTGGGAGAGAGGAGAGGAGAGGAGAGGAGAGGAGAGGAGAGGAGAGGAGAGGAGAGGAGAGGGAGAGAGGAGATACATGGAAAGATCAAACTTGAAGAATGAGAATCAAAGGCAAGTAAATAAGATTAGCTGGTCAAAAAGAGAATTTCAGATATTAATACTAGGGCAAAGACAGAAAGACATGGTGTTAAGGAAGAAAGGAAAAATAGTTGCAGATTTAAATGTATAAGTGCAATCTAAGTAAGAAACAGGTAACAAAAATCAAAAGCAGTAAAAGAAAGCTTAAAGACGTGCAAAGGTGGAGTAATAATAAGAAAATATTTAATGGTAGAGAAAAGGATTGAACAAATGATAGATATTAGGTAAAAGAGGGTTTGATAAAAATGTGAATAAATAGTGAACTCACTGACAAGGAAGGAAGAAGCAGAAAAGGGAAGAGTATATGAATGATAAAGATCATGGTTAACACAAAGAGAAAGCAAGGGGCAATACATACAACTGTAAGAAAGAAAAGGAAACAAAGTCACAAAAATAAATACATTAAACTGAAATAAAGATAGGAAGGGAAAGAGAGAAAAAGGTTATTGAAATGCCCAGTAATGGTGTTAGAGAGTACCTGAACCTTAATGGCTGTTGCAGCATTACAGTGCAGGAATAGTTAGTGAAAGTGAGAGCAAATTGCAGCATCTATTTATAAGTAGCTACATTGACAGTAAATAAATGAATGATATTATGAACTAATTTACACATTGCAAAGTTGGTGCTAGGTTCAATATAGCTGGAACCCTCACTTTAGATATCCTTCTCTGTACAGGTCTAATTACTTATTTTGTCAAACTCTTTATATAGGCAGCCAGAACAACAAGCCAGTGTAATCTATTACATTTAAATGCAGCAACACTTTATACATACATGAAAGTAGCACAAGGATCAACTCACCTTCAGGAAACATGAATCTGATTTCTCTTTCTGCTGATGAAAAGCAGTTACTGCCATGAAGTGCATTTCTAAGGTCATCTGTCCCATAGATTGCTCTTAAGCTAAATAAACAAGTGTGCTGTCGTTAATTACAGAAATATCTGCAACTAACAATTTGTCAAATCAATGATCAAATTAAAATGTTACATTCTTATATATTTAAATACTAAATATATAACTTGTAAACATATATAGTTTGCCCTCCATCTAGAATAAATGTAATCCTTCATTTGTTACAGGGGCATTATTTATGGCCTGATGTTTCTACCAGAATATGAAGATTTGGCACATCCGAGTCTGACCGTATCTAACTAGTTTTAATCAAGTATGATTTCCGCTTTTCCTGTTTTAGTACATAGATGGATCAATAAGTAAGTAAATCTTTATTGCATGATTAATAAAAACCTTCGCAATGTAATACATATAACAATTTATATGCAAAACACATACAATCAACACATCATCATCATGATTTCATAATAATAAGATCAGTTAAAGCCATTTAAAGTTGCAAGTGCTTATCTTGCTTCAAAGCAAATAAAATATAGGGTCTAAAAGTGTGATACGGCCATTTATGTGCAATGAGACACATTAAAGTGCAAGATGTCTATTTGTAAAATCAGTTTTTCTAAAAATGATGAGTGAATGCTAATAACAATACGCTGAGCTTCGAAGCAGTGACCATTTTGGGAAAAAAAGTCTAGTGTGGTCGTTTAGAAGTCAGGGGGGTGAGGTTCAAAATTAGGGTGCACGTGATCCCACCTTAGAGAATTGGGATTTAGACATAGTAGTGGGCAAAATGCGGATACTGCAGAAGATTTAAGGATGTGAATACTCATGTAATAGCTTTTCAAACAGTTCTCGCCTCTCTGCCAGCAGCTAAATCCTTAATCATAGTCTTATCAAATCTCTGCAGAAATTTGATCATTGCGAAATTCAGACTAATGTCCGCAGGATCAAAATAAGCCAGCATGGCCTCCCTACAGGACCTTATACCCCGGTTTCTCCACTTCCTGCACAAGAGCTAACGTCGGTCCTCATGCCCGGAACGGCACAGGCATAAGACGTGGATGATATTCGCTGGCTCTTGCATGCATAACCGACAGAGGTTGTGCCCCGGCCTCCTTCTCCATGGGTGAAAATGTTTTAATAGGGGTAATAGTCCTGACCTATACTTCAGGAAGCGCACCTTGGCCTGGTTGCTGTAGGTTTCGCTTAGGTAGCCCTGTGGTTTCAGCCTGGTGTAGTTTTGAAGTGTCATCCACCCATGCCTACGCTTAGACAATTTATCTTTGTCCTCTAGCATTGATAACAACTGTGTGCTGGATTTAGTTAGTCTTTTGAACTCCTGGTGGCCTAGAGATAAATCCTATGCATTTGTTAGGCCAAGGGAGTTCAAGACCTGGTTTAAATAAACACGTAGACAGGTCAGCCTTTATCATCTACTGCAGTACCAAAAGCTTGGTGAATAACAAACAAGGCAAAGACAGGAGAGGAACTGAAAGACGCAGGTTGAGAGACATGGTACAAATACTCTGTGCACATTTGTGCTTGCCTGTTTTTACATGCTTTAGCAAATAAAAGGTCAGACTTATTCACTTTGCCAATGCTTGTTTCCTTATCTTGTTGCTGCTCATACTTGATGACCTATAATTTTGACAAGTTTTATTGAACTGCAAATCTTGTAAGAATCTTCAAATAAAGTAAGATTTTGCAAGTGTCTGTCCTGAAATGTGTTTGATACTCATCAAGCTGCAGGTAATGCCCATGTTGCTTACAGTTGTTTGGAGGAACACCCATATCACAATATAAAATCACCACCAGGTGCTAGCAATACCTCTTCATACAGTAGGAGGCAAAACTTGTGTGTTTTGAGGAGTCCGTTGCTGCTTTTGTCCCAGTTGTTGAGGCAGCTGTGATTTCAGCAGTGGTTCCCACTGTGGACCTTGTTGTGTTGATTGTTGATGTTACTTTTTGTCCTTGACGTGTCTGCGGCAGTCAACATTGCTGTGGTCGCAGTTGTGTTGCCTTCTGTTTCCTCTGATGTGGAGAGAGCTTTTGTCACTGCTGTTGTCACTTCTGTTGTGACAACTGCCGTTGTTGATGTATCACTGTTGTTGTGGCAGCTGTGGTTGCTGCTGTTTACATTTACTTTGCTTATTTTGCACACTGAAGAGCAAAATTGCATTGAGCAACTGTCTTTGTTGTGGTGTGTGCTTTGGTGGTATCTGTGGGCTCTTCTGCAGTTGCAGCTGTAGATCCTACTACTGTGACAGATGTTATTTTGCTTGTTGTGGTTACAGCTTGAGCTACTGCTGGGGTTCTTGGTGTTATGTTTGCTGTAGTTGTAGATATCCCAGATATGCATCCACAACAGCAGCACCAACAAATGTCACCACAGCAAAGACACCACTTGGACCAAAGATGCATAAACAGTTTTAGTAACTGTTACCAGCAGGAATCATTACCAAAATAACTGCTGTTACCACAGCTGAAACCACAACAGCAGCAACGGTTGGGACCACATCTCAAAGACCATACATGTAATGGACCAATGAAATAGCTGTAGGCTGATCATGGGAAATACTCCTGTGAACCCATGATAAATGCAAGGGACAATTTCAAGACAATTTCATCAAGCAATGGCTGAAGGAGACTTGTCCAATGCTACACAAGGATAAAAAGGACTACCCAAAATCCCGCTGAGTATATTTTTTCTTTGCTCATCACATGAGCTCTAAACGACAGCTACGGAAAAAACCTAACCATTTATCGGCCAATTTATTTACTACATTCCCACACTCACTTGTTTAGGAATGCGATCCACAAAAGACTGCTTGAGTGGATAGAAGAAAACGATATTTCAGCTGATCACCAATATAGGTGTAGGGCACAAAAAAGTATGGTGGAGCAATTTTCAACCTTCACCTATTTATGTCAATAAAGTGCATAAAGATGGACAGAAGATTAATCTAGCTTTTTTGGCATGCAACTTGCTTTTGTTATTATAATTTTGTCCACTCAACTCTAGTAGACACAAAATGACTATTGCTAGGGTCAATACCACTTAAATCCTGATATTGTTGTTTCCTGATGATTTGGTGCTGACTGCAAACTGGACATGTCTTCCAATAACAGTTAGACATCTTTGAATATGCATTAAGCAAAGGTCTCAGCAATTCTTAGTTGTTGGAAGCAGGCTGAACATCACCCTGAGGCAAGACTCAGTTATTAGCCTTTCCTGTAAGTTTCCACTTCTGATTGTTGAGAGGTTAGATTTGCAACACGTTAAGGAAGGACCAATTTGGAAAGGTGACATTGGTTATGCCTCAAACAAACAGGCAAGCCTCAATTTTGTAAAGAGAATTGGAGTATTACCCGTTGGAGCATCAAAGAAGGTTTGTTTACACACCGAAATCAACTGACAAGGCAAAATATGAGGCTGAGGTATGGTGGCATACTATGTCTTATTCGATTAGTTGAAGAGAATCAATTCATTAGACGATCCCAAGTTGTACCCCAAGGAGTTAACAATTGTATAGTAGATTTAGATTGAAAACTAGGTATTGCATTCTAACTGATTCCTGAGAACTTAACCCCCTGGTCTATTGAATAAAAATTTGGATTAGGAAAAAAGCCTATTTGACTGTAGATCAGGCCTTACAGTTCAGCGTTTCCTTTTTTAAATCCCAGGTGGCATCCAAGAAGAGCCCTTAAAATCACTTTAAGAACTGCAGGCCAGATAAAGGATTACTGAACCATAGCTTGAGCTTGTTCCAAATGCAGCAGCTGGTGCCTACTCACTAAGCTTAGGTTAAATCAGCTACATTTATGATCTAATTATTGTTTTTGACACAGAAAAAATTATAATATTGATTTGTGTTTCATATACACATGTGGAGTAAACCAAAATTTGGATAATGCACCTTTATTGTTTTAGGTATTTGAAAAGAAGAGATGAGTTGATACTCCCAATAATTACAAAAACACAAAGGCCTAGGAGACTATAGATTTGCTATGCTGTTATTATTAATTACTAGGGATGTGGATACTTTGTGTTAGTACCTTAGAAAAATATTTTATATTTCAAACATAAGAGAAACATTATTTAGAACTCGGAAACTGCTCCTATGCCCACAAATCTTAAAGGGACATGGAAGAGTTTGTTATTTTTATTATAATAAATTAAATGAGTAATGATAAAGGGCCCTTTTACGATGTCGGTCGGATGAGCATCCAACCGACACCATAGCAAGATGGAATCCACCTATTAGTTAGCAGTTCCACCCGCAGTATTAGGATGCGACCGCCCTATGGGTGGTCGGAAACATCCATTTTTCTATTGCAGCTTGTGCGGCAGTATAGAAAAATTGATATTTTCAAACATCCCTGTACTGTGTGGCAGAAACCATGCGGTGCCTGCCACATGGTGCATGGATATTTAGCAGGCCCTATAGCGGAGGGCCAGGGTGGAAGGGGGCCCTACTAGGGGCCCCCAAAGTCACTTTCCGCCTGCCTTTTCATGGTAGGCGGACTGACATGAAAGGGCAGGTGGAAAGCGACATCGTAATCCTGATGGAGGAGCAGAGGCTGGCTTTGCTGCCATTTTGGGATTACAATTGTACCTGCCGCCTCGACGGGCTTCGTGAGCCTGTTGGAAGCGGAGCGGAATTCCCCAGCAGGTTACCCTCCGGCCGCCAGTATTATAATACGGCGGTCGGATGGAAACCTATGATGCGAGGCGGGAAGCCTCCGTTGAGCTGTCGGATGGCTTTCCACCCGACATCATAATGAGGGCCATAGTTATTACATTGAAGGTGCATATTAAATTGACTTAGAATGTGTACAGTTAGGAGTCTGTTACTTTGTGACTGTAAGTAAAGATGCAATCTCTTGATTTAAGATGAATATTATAATAAAATAAGATATGTTTGTTGCCTTGGAATTTTGTAAAATGAAGGATTATTGTTGATGAACTTGGTGTTGAAGCACTGACTGTATTTTTTATTATTAGTATTTGTATTTTTATTATTTTTAAGTTTCAAACCAAATAAAATACAATTTAATTTTGTTGGGGAAAAAGCTACATAATGTGTGCACCACTCCCAAAAAAACTTGGAGCTATTAATTCACCACAAATCAAGGCAATGAAGTTATTTTTATCCCATAGACCAGTTGTTCTTAACCTGTTGTCTGGAGACCCTTGGGGGTGTGTGATGCCTACTCAGGGGCTTAGCGACTGCTTAGAAAATTAACAGATTAATAACGTGTAAATAAATAAAGAAGCAATCTGTAAAACTGAACATTTTATAACATTCTGTAAATGTGAAGAAATTTGAAATTGGCGCAAAAAAACTAAGTTTGTACCCTCATACTGATTTGTGGGAACAGTGCAAGTACATTAAACAGAATATAATAATGACAACGGGTGGCCTCAATTTAATTTAGAAAAGCTCTAACCTTCCCATCACAATAAAAATTCTGATTTTTAAAATATTTGTGTATTAAGTGAAATATTTCATAATTTGCTTGTATCCGTATTTGTATGTATTGCTTTGTGGTTCAAATCATCGAAATTGCTTAGGCCGGGGTCCCCGGAGTCCAATAATGATTCAGTGGGGGTCAACAGCGGTCACAAGGTTAAGAGCTACAGTTGTAGACAACAGATGGTTACGAAAGTTGGTATAGTAAAAGGGCCCCAAGAGAAAATAAACAAACCTACGAAAAAGACATAAAATAGAGATAGACAATAGGATAACAAACTTGATGTAAAATATTTCACCTTTTTAAGAACACAGATACGCTCAAGAGTAGAGCAAGACAACTGTTCATTTTAAGTCCTGTCACAAGTCCTCTTATTCCTAGCACTCCCTTATCCTACTTCACATCTCCACTCACCACACCACAACTCAAATCATTATTCTGATATACGCACTATCTACACGACATGCTCACTTTCTTCTAATTATAAAAGAAAGCCACTTTTGTTAGCAAAGGCCAAAAATGCCAAATGTTCAATAAAATGTTAGCCTACTGCGGGCTCTTACAAACGCACTAAATTATGTCTGTAATTGGGGAAGAGATATACTGGAAATCTTCAATTTTAATACTCGATACAGGAACAAATATGAAGGATGTTTACTTTAGGGTAATGTATTTGCCAGGCACACAAAAATTAGGTTAACCTACTTGTCAAGTTCCTTGAATAATTAACAAGAGAATTTCAAATAATACAAAGGTGTTTCTAGGACAGAAGAGTAAAGGAGAACCTGTTTCAGAGAAGAAAAAAAACGAGCACAGGAATTCACAAAAACACATCTTTCAGATGGGTGAAGAATTCACAATAACAGACAGGAAAGGATTGAAGGGGCTTAGGCAGGTCTTGCTGTAAAATAAGCAGGAATTAAGGCAACCGTTTCAGCATGCATGATCAACAAGCAGGATTTTGAAGAGCGAGCAAACAAGAGCAGGTCAACCACAGGAACAAATCCAAGCAATGTTGTGAAGCAACTGAGAGCACACTGATCCTGCCCAGAATATCCCATATATAGACTGAAGTCATATTGAATAGAAGAATTCTCAATAGGAGTCCTTGTAAATTGGATGAAGGCTGAATGGAAGGTAAGGCAGCGGACCAAGCAAAAGTGCTCGGACTGGACATCAAGTTCCAGCCAAGCTTAGGGGATATAAGGCACGACACACAAATACCTATTCAGAACAAAATAAGAGCCAAACCAATGATAAGGCAAGCGCAAAACTGGAGACAAGGGCTAAGTAGAGATTTAAGAATGGCAAAAAGGGGTGCAAGACATACTACTTCAGCCTAGGCAAGTTAAGTGCATTACAGGAGACAAAGGTCGGTTAGAAAGCCAATGACTGTATAGAAAATTGCAAGGAATGCTACAATGGCAGATACAACCAGACCAATAGACAAGTCTTAAGCTACCCACAGATAAACAGAAAGATAGTTGCTCTAAGTGCAGTGTATCCGGTTTTGTTTATCCTATAACTGTGGGGTTAATTAGATTAGCACAAGGTGCAGCTTGAGGTTTTAATGGTGGATTGTGATGAGGGTATTTTAGTTTATTTTCATAAATATTTTTGGAAGGAGGGTTAGTGTCTTGAAGATGAACTGATTTAGAACAGGCATCCAGTTGATGAAATTGAGGACTGTGAACAGGAAGACTAATGATTTTACTTTCAACTACCAGTATGACGTTTGCTTTTATAACCAATTGCAGCTCACAATTTGCTAATGCACAAATGCACAATCAATTGGTTGAAGTAACACAAGTAATTCCTGTGAGTCTCTGAGAGCCGACAAGTTCAATTCCTCCCTTTTTTCAGCTGGACTTACATACTCCAGATATGTAAAGCATGTCTGCCATTTGTATAGGTTGCTGAGGCTGTAGTTAAATAGGAAATTTAAGAAGGTTATAGAGATGGCAGTGGTTTGCATAAGATTGCCTTTTTCAATGTCATGATTTAGGTCCATTCTGGCTGGATAAGATGGTGAGATACTTTATTCTTTGAGTTTTATATAGCGCTGGCTAGACCCGGAGGTATCAGAGCGCTTTACATAAGGATCCAACACAGATTACATCAGTTACAAGTTACATCAGTTACAGGAAAACATTTCAAGAGCATTGGGAGACGAAGTAAATGGAGATTAGAAAGGGGAAGGGGGTGGGGAGAAAGGAATGTATGACGTTACTACGACATACAATCCCACGCAGAAGGTTACAACGCAGATGTTACATCGTCCGCGTTGTTACCACGCATGGTTTTACATCGCAAGTCGTTTCTACGACTTGCACTAGATGGCGCGCTGGACTTAGGAATAGTATAAATTACTATTCCTACTCCAGTTAGCGCAACAGTAGGGAATGTGTTGGATTTAAAATCCAACACATTCCTTGGTGTTGCGCGCCATCTAGCGCAAGTCATAGAAAACGACTTGCGATGTAATGCCATGCGTGGTAACAACGCGGACGATGTAACGTCCGCGTTGTTACCTACCCGCGTGGTGTTGACAGCGTTATAAACGCTGTTTCCCGGGAGAAAGGAGTAGGAGGGAGAAAGGATGTAGATAGGATGGATGGAGAGACGAAGGAGAGTCTGCCCAAAGTCCGGCTGGGTAGGTGACGGCCGAGGGGTAAGTCCACAGCCCATCTCCTCTATAGCTATCAGGTAGCTCCACCGGGCATCAGTCAAGCGGCTAGGTCTCAATGAGAAAACAATTAGAGAGCAAAGAGGAGGGATAAATGGAGCGTAAAAGGAGAGAGTGGGTGGAGTAAAGGGGTAGGAGGGAGAGTACGACGGAGAGACGAAATAGGGTCTTATCCAGTGTCTGGCTGGGTAGGTGAGGGCCGAAGGGGTAGTCCGCAGCCCATCTTCTCTATAGCTATTGTTAGACCTGGCATCCTTGGCGTGGGTCTCCCTTCCATTTTTTCGTAATGCCTCCACTGTTGCCGATATGTTTTTGCTGGACTAGATGCTCATGGGCAATTTGCCGCTGCTAATCAGTGCCAAAGTGCAAGTGCTCCCTATCGTTAATTGATATATGTATTAGTGACTCCATGATTGGATGATTGGTTTACTTGTCAGTCCCTAGTACAGTGCACTCAGTGTGCCCAGGGCTTGTAAATCCAATGCCGCTGGTGGGCTTGCAGCACTGGTTGTGCCACCCACAGAAGCGGCTGGTAAAATGTGTCTCAGGCCTGCCATCGCAGAGCCTGTGTGCAGCCTAGGGCTGCCATGTCGACTTGGTGAGTACACCCACTTACCAGTCCCTAAAACCTTCCCTTTACTGCATGTTGGTCACCCTAAAGTAGGCCCTAGGGCAGGGTGCATTGTAAGTATAAGGTAGGACATGCCCTGGTGTGTGTGGCATGTCCTAATAGTGAATTACAGCCATTTTCGTTTTTCACTATTGCAAGGCTACCTGCTCCCCATAGGCCAGAATGGGCAGACTGACTATTACACCTTATAGTCAGAACTGACCCAGGGAACATGGTAGAAAAACGAATTTAGTATGCCTGAACTCAGGATGATAAAATACATCTTTTAGTGAAGTTGGTTTTAACATTCTGTGTTCGAAAATACCACTTTTAGAAAGTGGGTATTTTCTTGCCTAACTATCCAAGCCTGCCTCTGCTAGGTTGTGTATTCCTTGTCTGGAGATTGAGTGACAGGGGCTGGGGGTGGCTACCGGAGACAGGGTGAGTCAGCGCAGGGCTGAATAGAAAGATCTGCATCCAGAGTGGAGGGAGGAGTTGCACCTGGGTCTGAATAGGGCTGTGCCTGCCTTCCACAATGCTGGCTCCACCTCCTGCCGGGCGGCTGAGCACTCTGCCCCACATTCTGAAAGGAAAGAAGGAGTCAGAAAAACAAAGTGCTCCAGGACTGACCAGAACTGGTTTTGGACTAGGCAGAGGCCTCTCTGCCTCCAGAGAACAAAGAGAATCAGGGTATAAGAGGGGCACCCAGACCCCAGGAAAATTAGATCACTTTTGGGAACAAGAAGAAACCTTTACTGAGGAGCGGAACCAAGAAGAAACTGAGGAGAAACTATCCCTAAGCCTGAAGTGCTGCTTGGGGGATTGGCCTGCAGTGGTTTGCCTGACTGCCAAAGAGAGGAGAAAGGAACTTTTGCTTTGCTGTGACTTTCATCAACTTGTGAAGGATCTCCAAGGGCTTGGAAGAGAGCTTGCCCCCTGACCGAAGTCCCAGGACCATTGGACTTCACCCCCTTTGTGAATTGCTGCTGGAAACTCTGTTTCAGTGGCTACAGAGGTAGGGAGCTGTGACCGACTCTCACGACCGACTCGGTGTCCTGCAAGCACCGCATCGAAGCACCGTCTCGCCCTGCAACGCACGGCCCTGGTCTCACCGACTCCGTCAACGAGCCGCTGCCTGCACCGCATCGAGGGACAACGCGTCCTGCAACGCTTCGCTACGCCGAATCGAACTGGTCCGACCGACACGGTCACTGCTGCTGAGTTCGAGTCCTGTGACCGCACCGGAGTTGGGCACCGCTCGCACGCTTTGTGACGCACCGCCCGACTCGCACCGCTGTCCGGACTGATCGACGCCAGCTCCTGAATCCGGCTCCGCCGCCGCACCGCAACCTGCCAGCACCGCATCGAAGCACCGTCTCGCCCTGCAACGCACGGCCCTGGTCTCACCGACTCCGTCTCGACGACGTCAACGAGCCGCTGCCTGCACCGCATCGAGGGACAACGCGTCCTGCAACGCTTCCATTTTTGCATCGCGACCGCGGCAGAACAGCCATCCGGCTCGCACGCCCGTGCCTGCCGCTTCAAGTAAAAGGTACTGTGACCGAGTCTGTCTACGCTGTGTTGGCCCGTCTCGACGCGGTCAGCTGGATTTGTTAGACTCTGTTTGTTCTCGACATCGCCGTAGCCGGAGGAGGCTACCGACTCGCACAGAACCTTGAATTAAGCCTTTTGATCAGAACTAAGTATTCTTAACAGTATTGTGGATTATTTTTGTCGTTTATGGTCTTGTGATAAATCTATATAAAGTATACCTATTTTTATAAATATATAACCTGTGTGGTGTCCATTTGTAGTGTTGTCACTTGATTACTGTATGTGTTCACAAATGCTTTACACACTGCCTCTGAACTAAGCCTGTCTGCTCGTGCCAAGCTACCAAGAGGGTGAGCAGGGGTTATTTCGGGAGTGTACCTACTTTCCCTGACTAGACTCAAGGGTCCCTATTTGGACAAAGGTACATACCTCTGCCAACTAGAGACCCCCAAATCTAACAGCTATCAAGTAGCTCCACCAGGCATCGGCCAAAAAGCTAGGTCTCCACAGACAGAGGTAGGTTCACAGATACGGTATCCTGAAGGGTAGGTCGGATGGGGGATGTGGGATGTGGTCGAGGTCTGGTCAAAGTCAGTTTTTTCTCAGAGGAGTAGCACGACATGGTAGGGAACACTGTGACAGCCATCTTGGGGTCAGGCAAGGGATACTGACCTTGGAGTTAGTAACAGCCGGTTCACATTTTATTCTTTCACTCGAGGGGGGAGGTTTGTTGTGCAAGGGCGTAGGTTTGGGAGTGCCTCGAAGACTCGGGAGCCCTCCGTGGTGGTAATCAGGAATGGTCCTCGCCGCCATCTTGAGGTTAGGCACAGCCCAGAGAGAGCTTCTTGGTGCGCAAAAATGGTCAAAAACAGTAGTGGGTCAGAGTGGCTTAGCAGGCAGCTGAGCAACGAATCCCTCTGTACCTCTCGGGGGTAGCCCCTATTCAGCTGTGTGCACTGCAATCACTCGTCCAAACAGGACATTGCTAGTAGGACCCTCTATTCCATAAACTCACAAGATCCCGTGCCTGCGCACCGACCCTGATTGTACTCAAGGCCCCATCTGTGTAGCTGCCCTAGTCTGCAGATAGTTAATTTGTGGAACTTTTCCGGTCACGATAGGCTAAGGTTAATTCCTTGGGTGGCTCCAGCGTTATACTTAGATGGCGCCGCCATCTTAGGGTCAGGCATTGAGCTTTGATTGCCTCTCTCCTCTCCGGAGCGTGTTGCCAGCCGCAGGTCCGGAATCAACACACGGGCAGTCATCAGGGGGCCCGCCACTCCGGCATGCATCAGTCAAACATTCACTGCCAGGCCACAGCTCTCCCAGGCAGTAACTCTCGTCAGGGGCCTCCCTCACGGGTTCACGTCACCGGGTGAGTGTTAATTCCCCCTTACTTGGTTCCCGGTGGATTCCGCTACAATCTCGCTCCTCTGGGCCCTCAAAACTCTGCCACACACTACCTTCTCCAGTAGGGCGCCTCATGTCCCGGCGCTCGAAAACCTCCGTCTGTTGCGCCGCTCCTCCCGTGTCTCCACTTCTCTCCTCCGCTCAGTGCCAGCAGGAAAGGTCAGAACCTTGTATCGAGAAGCGGGCTTGGGGGAGGGGGGGTGGATGAGGCCGCTATCGGATGATTAAAGCGGCAACCGGTGACATCGCGGTCATCTTCTCTCGGCCTCCGGGTGTTTTTTTTTTATAATTCCCCGGGTGCCATCTTAGGTTCGTTTCCGTGTGGGGTGACGCGGATCATATCTCGGCGAGGCGGGATCGTAGGGAGGCGGTTTAGCATTCAAAATGATCCGCCAGTGCTCCGATTGCAAAATTGACGAAAATTGGCGGGATTAGGACGCTGCGAAACGCCGCTCTAGATGCCGGTGTGCGGGTTCATTACGGAGCTTCAACTCCGGGCGGCCATCATGGCCGACGATCCTCCCACCACTGAAGGAGGTCAGTGGTGCTTTCAGAGTAATGTTGATTAGTTAAATCAGTGGTTATGATGATGCTGGTTCTAATATTTGGAAATTATATTGGTAGAATTGAATATATTTGTCATTTGAATAAAAGTTTGTTGAAAGGTCAATGCGACAAGGGATTTGGCAATAGCATTTTATTATTATGGCTGTCTGTTTAAGTGGCTGGGATTTGTAATAGGAAGCTTTGTTTCTATAACATTTCCTTAGCATGTTCTATGTTTTTGTTTGAGGATTTGATCAATATCATCTTGTGTTGGTGATTCCTAATGTTCCTACTTGTATTACACCAAGGAACAGACCTCCTTTATTTTCTTGCACATGGTATTCAAAGTGCGCCAAGGTAAAATAAAATGCATAAAGTGTCCAGCCAGGGGCCAAGGATGAAGCCTGCAAACTACAAGGAAGTGCCAAAACAATGAGAGGATCACAAGCATTGAGGGAAAAACAGGGAAGGGGGAAGAAGAGAGAGAGAGAGAGAGAAAGAGAGAGAGAAAGAGAGAGAAAGAGAAAGAGAAAGAGAGAGAAAGAGAGAGAAAGAGAAAGAGAAAGAGAAAGAGAAAGAGAGAGAAAGAGAAAGAGAGAGAGAGAGAGAGAGAGAGAGAGAGAGAGAGAGAGAGAGTGGAGAGTGAAGGGAGGGGAGAGTGAAGAAGAGTGAGACAGAATGAAAGCGACAGAGAGAGAGAGAAAAGAGATGGAGAGAGAAGGAGAGAAAGAAAAATGTACTTATGTACATCACCATTACAACAATTAGTATTTTACCAGTCACTATTCAGGACAGTTAAGATATGGAACAAAAATCAAACATGTTTGCTATTTTTATTTAAGAGAACATGCGTAGAGCTATCGTGAGGTCAATAGTAGCAGGATACAACATGAACGTACCTATCCCTAGGATACTGCTCTGCCTGTACAAATGACATGGAGGAACAGATATTTTACATGTGCATCCTCAGCTCTGTCCTACACTTGAACTACATAGTCAGTGCATGGTTAAGGTGTGAGGCTGACCACCGCCTTGGAGGTGAGAGGGTCGGACCATGATCTTTTGTTTTACAACAGACATACAAGTCTATAGTAATTACGCTTCTCATTTCCTGCTCAGAGATGTACGGTCAAATGCCAATGGAAGGTACTAATGGGTTTATTTCCCCAAAGAGTTCCAATCTGAGGGCTGCAGAGTTTGATGATCCACCAATAGAAGCACAAGAGGGGCACAAGTATAAACATGTGGAAAAAAACAAAGATTATCCTAGTGGTAGCTTAATTCTGGATAATTAGATTTCGAGTTGTGTTATGTGCATTTGTAAAGCGCACTCTCACCCGCGAGGGTATTCTGGCGCTGAGTAGGTCGAGTGAGAAAGATAACGTATTTAGAGTGTAGTAGCACATTAGAATCAGAGGGTTCCTTGAAGAGCCGGCACTTGAAGGTTCTCTGACCTACCATGACTAGAATACAAATATTGTATTGGCCTGAAACCTATCTTGAATCTGAAAATATGTGGGAGGGGACAAAGTATTGGTTACATTACAAATGCAGCAAAAATGCATAGCAACTGTACCCTGTTGTGGAATTCTATAGTTCAAAGGTTACCTGTCTGGATGGGTTTCCTTGGCTTTCATGCTGTTCGTTGGACCAAGAAGTTCCTTCCAGTATGAGATTGCTTTATGTCTGGCTAATGTCATAGCGATAATTGGTCCAGAGCTCATGAATGCGGTTAAACTTGGGAAAAACATTTTTCCGAACTGATCAGCGTAGAAGTCGCTACATTGCTCCGGACTTAAATGAAGTTTCCTTTTCTGCAAAGTTAAAAAAAAAAAGATTTCATTTTACAATTTGATTTCACTAATTCTTAGATTTATAATTGGGCATGTAACTAAAGATGCCTTGCAGATTAGTCAGATGAGAGCCTTTATGAACAGGGCAGAGCAGCTCATCCTTAGCACTTGTTTACATACGCATAGGACCACCCTTGCAGGGGACTTACTCAATTAATGGGAAAGGCGCACTAAGTTAACATAAATATATTCATTAGCCTTATACATCTCTACAAACCACATTGAAATGTACTGTTGCATTCATTACATTCTTCATTATACATAAGCGTTTTGCATTTGCTTGAGTAATTTCAATTTACTCTCCCCCATTACATACCAATCCTTACTTAATTTAATTAGCTACTGCAAACAATCCAGACACAACCTTCCACGTAACATATCAGGGCAATGCATTCCTTACGTCAGCACGTGCCAGTAAAATGCAAACGGAGAACACGTGCCTTTCAGTTTGCAACAGGTGAATGGAGATGGGACGTCACAATAAACCTCAGTTGTTTCTGACCACACTTAAAAAAAACGATTTTATTGAGGAGCGAAGGCCTTAATGATGATAAAAAGCATCTATAACAGTGGCATCATTAATAGAATACATGACATATAAAGAAGCGATGCCCTGGAGAAATAATGTTTATACAATCTGATTCTTAATAAGAATTCACTACAGCTGCTCATTCAATAGCGTCGTCAAAAAAGTCACCCGTATGATATTTACAAGCTCGGAGTCCAGCACCCGTTGCAAAACATTTTAGAGGCAAACAAGATATACGACGTGTCCACATCAGAAATGAGAGTACAGCTCTCTATTGCTAACATGAAATAGGGGCTTACAGGCATGAGCCTGGGTGAATGATCTCTATTGCTAACATGAAATAGGGGCTTACAGGCATGAGTCTGGGTGAATGATCTCTATTGCTAACATGAAATAGGGGCTTACAGGCATGAGTCTGGGCGAATGCCCTCTATTGATAACATGAAATAGGGGCTTTACTAACATGAAATAGGGGCTTACAGGCACGAGTCTGGGTGAATGCGCTCTACTGATAACATTAAATAGGGGCTTACAGGCACGAGTCTGGGTGAATGCCCTCTATTGCTAACATGAAATAGGGGCTTACAGGCACGAGTCTGGGCGAATGCCCTCTATTGATAACATGAAATAGGGGCTTACAGGCACGAGTCTGGGCGAATGATCTCTATTGCTAACATGAAATAGGGGCTTACAGGCATGAGTCTGGGCGAATGATCTCTATTACTAACATGAAATAGGGGCTTACAGGCATGAGTCTGGGCGAATGATCTCTATTGCTAACATGAAATAGGGGCTTACAGGCACGAGTCTGGGCGAATGATCTCTATTGCTAACATGAAATAGGGGCTTACAGGCACGAGTCTGGGCGAATGCCCTCTATCGATAACATGAAATAGGGGCTTACAGGCACGAGTCTGGGTGAATGATCTCTTTCGCTAACATGAAATAGGGGCTTACAGGCATGAGTCTGGGCGAATGATCTCTATTGATGACATGAAATAGGGGCTTACCGGCATGAGTCTGGGCGAATGATCTCTATTGCTAACATGAAATAGGGCCTTACAGGCATGAGCCTGGGCGAATGACCTCTATTGCTAACATGAAATAGGGGCTTACAGGCTTGAGCCTGGGCGAATGACCTCTATTGCTAACATGAAATAGGGGCTTACAGGCATGAGCCTGGGCGAATGACCTCTATTGCTAACATGAAATAGGGGCTTACAGGCATGAGCCTGGGCGAATGACCTCTATTGCTAACATGAAATAGGGGCTTACAGGCATGAGCCTGGGCGAATGACCTCTATTGCTAACATGAAATAGGGGCTTACAGGCATGAGCCTGGGCGAATGACCTCTATTGCTAACATGAAATAGGGGCTTACAGGCAAGAGCCTGGGCGAATGATCTCTATTGCTAACATGAAATAGGGGCTTACAGGCAAGAGCCTGGGCGAATGCGCTCTATTGCTAACATGAAATAGGGGCTTACAGGCATGAGTCTGGGAGAATGATCTCTATTGATAACATGAAATAGGGGCTTACAGGCATGAGTCTGGGAGAATGATCTCTATTGTTAACATGAAATAGGGGCTTACAGGCATGAGTCTGGGCGAATGATCTCTATTGATAACATGAAATAGGGGCTTACAGGCATGAGTCTGGGCGAATGATCTCTATTGTTAACATGAAATAGGGGCTTACAGGCATGAGTCTGGGCGAATGATCTCTATTGCTAACATGAAATAGGGGCTTACAGGCATGAGTCTGGGCGAATGCTCTCTATTGCCAACATGAAATAGGGGCTTACAGGCATGAGTCTGGGCGAATGCGCTCTATTGCTAACATGAAATAGGGGCTTACAGGCATGAGTCTGGGCGAATGCTCTTTATTATTTACATGAAATAGGGGCTTACAGGTATGAGTCTGGGTGGGTGGCAATGAGCTTATGAAGCTCTGGTACCAAACCCTTCATCCCTGAAGCCACTGTCGTCTCTGAGGATCAGGGCCTGAATTCGCAAAGTGGTGATGCTTCAAAGGAAGGGGACTTTCAGTGGTGTGCTGGGGAAGATCGGCAGCAGTTTAGGAAGCTGCAGACAACGAGCTGCTTTATACCCTTCCTTACGGGTGACCTGGAGCAGGACACGCTTCAGCTGAGGACCAGTTTAAAGGTGTGGGGGAAGGCTCTTCTGTGTATGGGTGTAGAAATACTGGTGATCTGCCTGGCCAAAAATCAGGTTTGCAGGCAAAGGTGACACACGCAAGCACACAGGTTTCTTCTAAGCTGGTGTAAGGGATCCACCATGCCAAGAGTCACTCTCCACCTATCTTCCAACAGTTGTAGAGGGC
Organism: Calotriton arnoldi; assembly: GCA_963921515.1. NCBI lineage: Eukaryota > Metazoa > Chordata > Amphibia > Caudata > Salamandridae > Calotriton > Calotriton arnoldi. The sequence continues at coordinate 3,870,551 of CAWUFW010000039.1, forward strand.
ATTGTCCACATGCACCTCCACAGTCATGTGATCCATAGAAAGGAGAGTCATCAATACAATACGCATTTAAGCCTGCTAAGTAAGTGCGCTATCCAGCTAAGAGTCAACTCCCTAGTATTGCAGAGGATTCCAGGATGCACCCACCAGTAGTCCTTTAGCTTAGTCGCATCAGAGACCCACCTGAGTGGGCAAGTGGGTGATTGCTGAACTGATTCTGGCCACCATGCAAGCACCAGTGGTCCACTATCTCTCACTTGCAGAATCACTGTGGGAGACAATACGATATTGGACTCTGGAGCTACTGCTGCTCTTCATGCAGAGCAGATTAAGACATATTTTTTTTACTGACGGTCCAGGCACTTTATGTTTGGCTGTGCACTGCTACAAATAGCAGGCCAGTCTAAGGGTCCAGGAAGGTGAAGTACCAATTCAGAGTATTTGAAAGCAGCCTGTGACCATCTGCTATTTTAGGCTCTGGCGTTTCGTTCGTGAAATAAAAGCGGAATAGAACTCATCTGGGGTGGAAGGCTAGCTCCAGCCTATGTTCCCTCATAGACTGGAGCCATTGTTGTGAACAGTCTACCGGCGTGAACTCAACAATTAGCTTCCAACATAGGGGAAAGGTCCCTAAGACACTCTTTGCCAGGTAAATACAAATAAAAAGCCATACCGTGAGGACTTTGTGGAAACCAGATCGAGAGAATTTTGATCTCTCGAAAGCACAAACCCATGGAAGTAGTAATGAGACAACCACAGAGAGCGTCAGGGTTTGTGGTACCGTAGCCCATCCCGCATTGTGCTCTGAAAAAGAAAGGCATAAAATATGTGGAAAATGCCATGTACATGGGACTCCCCATGGTGGAAATGCTGGAAGGCACTAGATTATGTATGTTCTTCTACACTACAAGATGTCCGCCATGGTGATGATAGAAAACCCATAGTGGCAAGATCTCATGAGACCGCGGTGGTTTGGCGGTCATATACGAACTGTATTTAACCGAGGGGCCAGCGCCTGCTATTCGGTTCCTTATTCTGGGTATCTGCTGTCAGTTCCTGTTCTCCGTGTTCCTCGTTGGGCGGTAAGATCAATCTGGGCTTGTGGCTTTCTACGCAGGGTTTGCAGTAGTGAAGGAGCATTTCTTCCTTCATGCCACACTGCCAAAGGAAGTTATATGGACGGTTCCTTCCCACAGTCGCCGGCCCATTGGTAGCATGATTGTGGTGCCTGTTCTCTCTCGCCTTCATGTATTTTGGAAACATGTTTCATGCGGCTCTGCTCTCCTGTTACTCATATGGGCCGTTCTGAATTTGTGGCTCCCGAGTATTGCACATAATGGACTGGCACCAAGGGCCAGATGCATCAAGGCAAAAACAGGTCGCAAACGGGCAGAATCTGCCCCTTTGCGACCGGTATTTTTGCATTTGGGATGCATCATCCCAAATGCAAAAATCGCAATTTAAGTAATCGCAAAAGTTGCGATTGCATTTAAGGAATCGCAAATTGCGATTCCTTAAATGCAATGCATGAAGTAAATTGAAATAGCGATTTCGCTATTAGGGGTCGCAAATTACCGTCAAATGAAACTGGACGGTAATTAGCGCAAACTTTGAAAAATGCACTAAAGTGCATTTTTCAAAGTTACATGTTACACACACATGCCCTTGGGGCATGTGTGTGTGCAACATGTGGTCACATGGCAATTTCAGGGGTGCAACAGGGTGTCCTTTTGGCACCCTTGCACCCTTGAAATTGCATGCGCATGCAATTTCCATCGATTCCTATGGGCCTCTAAGCCCATAGGAATGAATGGGTAGCAATTCCTTAATTGCGACTCGCAATTTGCGAGTCGCAATTAAGGAATGTTTAGGAATCGCAAAATATTTTGCGATTACTACATGCATAGGCAATTGCGATTCTTTATAAATCGCAATTAAAGAATCGCAATTGCCTATTTTGATGCATGTGCACCCAAATATTTTGGCGTTTCTTCATTGCAGTATCTGCTCTCAGCTCACACATATGGGTTAAAGCCTGGTTACTTTATAGACAGTGATATTTCTCACGCTGCAGCCTTATACTTACGTACTTTTGATGTCTTATGGTCCTATGGGGGTGTCCACATGAATTGCTGAATCATGTACACACCTTGATTATTGTGAATATTATTATGTTTGGTCAACAGTCTGATTCCGTTAGGGGCATGTTCTGGTCATACGCTTCTCATGATTCATTTTTAAACACCCACAAGTGTATATTGATCTGCTGGTAGCAAATTTATTATCAACCAATCTTTATAGACATAGCAGTTCTGATATATATGATTTGATGTTATTTCTCCATGCACAGCTGTGCAATAATATAATTTCCTTACAAATGATTTACTGCTGTTATTACTTGAACGATGACTTGCAAAATGCACACTGGCACATATGTTGTGGTTGGTTGTTTTATCTCTTTCAGGTCTCCTTCCCTGGTGTACCCACCGTAATTTCATTCCCCCCCCCGTTGGGCCACTCTGTTCCTCTGCTCATATTATTGTCAGAGACAGAGCTGCCAGAAGGTGGGCTTCTAGGGGGGTATCGTTCCTGAGGATCCTTCTAGGTGACAGCGAGGGGCACATTTACTAAACTTTCACGCAACGCAGGGCACCAAGTAAAGTTGCTACGCTGTGTTGCGTGACAGGGAGAGAGCAGAACTCAATAAAGAGAAGATCCTCAGAGCAGCTAGGGGCCTCAATTCACTCTTCTTTCCTTTCTACATTCTTCACTATTATGAAGATGTTGCTCTCTACAGGCTGCAGAAAAGGGATCTACTTCTTAAGAAGGAAGCAGAAAATCAGCAACAAATGGTCTTGCCTCCTTTTTCTTTGGAACAACTAAATATAGAGAATCACCTCATTGTTGAAGGCAGGTTACTATCCTGATATACTTTTTGTGAATTTGCCTTCTCTGTCTTCTTCGGATCTCACAAAAGGATTAAAGAGGGCAATTGCCACAGAAGACCAAGGAAAAGTGGTGATAGATGGCCAAAGGTGGGCAAATCAAATCCTTAGATACATATTACGCAGAGTGCTGAAGATTGCACAAGGCGAGCTAAGCACTCTTGAATTCTTTATGAAACAAAATTGGATCGATCAAGTGCAGATAGATAACATTTTAATGTTTTTATTTTTATTTTTTAAAAAGAGTTCCTATGTTTTTTTTGTGCCTGTGCAACTGCTGATGGAAACTGAAGACAGAAATCAAAAACATTGCTTTAGACCCATTCCTTCTTCATGAGAATAGAGCATCGATGTATAAGCAAAAGTTCTCTTCCCATGGTTGAACAAGTGGAATTCAGGCTTATTATTTCTTAGACCAATAATGTGGACTCCTTAGTGAACACAGGAGGCTATCTTGATTCAGGATTTATTGGAATAAATGTGAAATAATTAATCTAACTTTGTCCCAGAAATGGTCTGATTGAGTTCAGAGATCTACTTCCTTTTACTTGGGAGCTAGCATTCCTTTGCTGTTTGGGAGTTTGCTATCTACCATGTTATTTGATAGTGTTTGATATTGGGAGTTGAGGAAGCATGGATGGAGAGGATTTAAAATTTGAAGTATTCCAAAAATTCTTTGCATTTGATGGTGGAGGTAGCTGAGGCAGCCTGGAAGATGCTGGCATTTGTGAAATGGAACAGTGCTGTGGCAGGATTTGGGGACTGTTGTAACTGGGATTGTTTACAATTTGCCTTGGTCACTGAAAGGCATTGTTTGTAGTTTTTCCTTAATGATTTGACTTTTGTGAGAAGTAGGGGCAATTTCGATAGTCTCTATCCACAATGTAGCTTATAAATTTCTCTTCTTTTGTTACTTAGATCGTAGGAAAACCATGCCTGTTGTAATCTCTGTTTCTTCAGTTTTGGTTCTGCAACTGAGTCAGCTGCTTATGAGATGAGTTTGTTGTAAGTTGCAATCATGGATTTGATAATGTCATTTTAGAGGTTAGCGTGCTTCTTTTTGAGAGATGAGAACATTCATTTTTTTTTAAAAAAGATCCCAAAAGATCGTTTTCAGACTATGCGAGTCTGGTTGTGAGGCAATAATTTGGAAAGGGAGAGGGAGCAGAAAGGGTACATAATAATGGCCAAACCAGTAAATTTCTATTAGAGAGCTGCGCTTTAACATTGGCAGGATTGTCAATGATGAGATTAACAATATAACTAGTATCAAAAAAAGTGTGTTTGGACGTGTCATTTAAGTAAGTCTATTTAAGTTAAACCCGTTTTACCACATAAAATGGATTTGGTGTTTTTTTTGTTTTTTTTTATTTCACCTTTTTCTTTTAAACATTAGTTTCTGTAACATACATAAAAAACATTAAATTCATGTCATAAAGAAGCGACATACATGTAAACATTTAACACTTCATCAAATAATAAGTGTAATGTGATTGACAATTAACAAATACATCACAATTGACAAATGACAACGAAAAATGACCAGTCCTTAAGTTGGAAAAGAAAACAATAGCGGTGCAAATTTGTTTGTAATTTACATTACTGCAACCTGCTATAACCAGCTAGTTGACAATAGAATTACAACAGGAAATATGCCTTGTTTGTACACTATGTCATTCAGTAAAATCGTGATGGTTACGACTAGCTGTCTACGGTCAAAAAAAAAAAAAAGATTAACAATATGGCTTTTCTTTTGTGTAGGAATAGAGGAATGCTGCTGTAGGTTGTGTAGTTGTAAGGCGGTTAGGGATTATGACTATGTGCACTGTGGCATGGCCATTAGGTACCACAGTGCTTCAGGTCTAGCCATAATATTGGGCTGTTAAAATTAATTTCACGCAATTGGTCTATTTAATTTTCTTGTAAAGCACTGTAGGAGACCCGGAAATTGCACCAGTGGCATAGAAGTAAAATATCATATGTTGGCTGGAGTATGTATTTACAGCACCACTATATATATGACCAATATATATGGGGGGGAGGGGCACGATTGTGCTCTTACTGGACTGCAGTTTAAAACCAAGGCAGCAACACTTGGAAAGAAAAAATGACAATGCAATTATGAAAAAAATAACTTGTAAAATAATTTAAAGAAATTATATCTTAAACTGCAAGTTTGAGGTTGAGGCTCAATACACATCTTTTTTTTTTTTTTTAAATGCCAATGGTACAGGAAGTCTACAATTCTCGCATCAGGACGCATATAATACTCTCTAACTCTCCAGACAGTTGACCTCTAGCACGAATATAAGCAGGTATTATGACCCAAGACACCCTGGTTATAAATCACCCTCTTCATCTGTGTCCTCTTCATCAGGTTCCCCATGCTCGGTATTCTCGCCTTCAGAGGAGGTCATAGTCACGGCCGGATCTACAAATACATCACACACATCCTTCCCAACAGCAAGATCCTCAATTAGTTTATCATCTCGCCTGGCTAGTCTCATGTGAGCTTCCTCGGCCATAGACCACTCCAGTACATCACCACGCCAACGAGAGAAGTCAGGGACTCTGTGACCCATCCAGGTTATGCATTAGGTTAGGTTAGGCTAGGCTATGTGACGCCTGACCAGGACTAGTGCCAAGTGAAGAAACCTATATGCCATCTTCTTGCCCCTGGATGCCTAATATTACCCAGGAGACAGCACTGAGGTGAGCGCGCAAAAGGTATATGGGCCGTCCTCTGGATCACCCCTATTACCCGGGCCCAGTAGTCCTGTACCTCCCCACAGTGCCAGGCTAAGTGCACGAAGTCCGCTCCAATGAGACCACACCTGAGGCAAGTGTCCAGAAGTGTTGACATTCGGTGTAGGCATGGGGGGGTAAGCTAAGTCCTATGTAAAAAATTGTAATGCACCAGCTTAAGGCGAGCATTACAGGAAACAGTGTGTGTGAGTTCATTGACTCACAACCGACCCCCTCAGTGAGCGGAGCGTCCAGGTCTATGTCCCATGCCAATCGTGACCGAGGGAGAGGGCCCTCTACATCTGAACGCATGGCTTTGTACAGTAACGAGATGAAGGGGTGACCCGTATCACACGTCAGGCCCCCAAGAGTATGTGAGGATGCAGGGGCGGCTGGATAGGTCAGTCATGTTACCCTGGCTATTTCTGCCAGTCCTGCATAATGAATAAAATGACCAGGCCCAAGAGAAAATGCGAGCTGAACCTCCTCAAATGTAATGAAGATCTCACCGGTGTAAAGGTCCCTGAGTAGCTCATACCCACCGTCATGCCATGCTTGAAATGACATATTATCTGCCATAATTTGGACTGGCTTTAGTATCCACAGCAGGAGCTCCCGGTGAAACAGGCCTCATTTCAGCACCGTCCGAACGAACCTTTGCCAAAGTATCGCTGCTGGCCTAACTATGCGTGGTGCTTCCAAGAGTAGTCCAGCCAAGAAGGCAGCATCTGGCCAATAAGCGCTTTTCACAGATGTCTGCTGGGTCGCACAACCGTGCAGTGTTTTGTAGTTGGGCCGAAAATAATGTCTAGCCGCGGGGATTCCAACCCTCCTTCCTCAAATCGTTTCGTCAATTTAGACAGAGCAACTCTGCTGTTCTGGCCCACCCGCATGGGGAATATAAGGATGGAGTAGAGGTTGGCTCACCCTACATCGCGGCCATTCACGTCACTTCCTGATGCACAACAACTACAGCAGACTAGATAAGGGGCTCATTCTGGAACTTTCGCACCTAGAGGACACTGAAGTCAAGCACTTGGTGAACAGTGGGACTAAGGGCCTTATTCAAAGTTTGGCAGAGCAGGACACCTGCCCCAAAATGGTTGCTGCCTCCCATCAACCATATTTAGAGTTGCCATTGACATCAATGCACCCTTAATAAGGGGGTGGGGCATACACAACTTTCCGGAGAATGTCACACCGGCCCAACTCTAAATAAGGACCTTTGGTTTATTTTCATCTCTGGAGGACAGAGAATAAATTCTAAGGCTTCCCCTGGAGGAAGCATCATCGGTGGCAAGGAAAAACAGATTTGTCCCCCTTTGAGCGCTTTACGGCACTAAATACTGGTTCATTGGCACCGCCAAGTAAAGTTATCGACCCTTGTAGAACCCCAACCAACTACAGCCTTGCAATGCTGGTGGATTTTGAAAATCAAATAATTGACTAAGTCCTAGAGAAAAACCTTGGACCTGGACGAGGCACAAATCTATGCAGGTGCTTTGTATTTTCCAGGTGCCTTTGCCTCAAAATTATAAAATTCACATCGCTTGTACCGCTTTTCCAATTTTAATTGTTCAGTGTCTTTTTAATCATTTAATTTTTCTCCATGTTCTTAAACTGCATTCGGAATTTTATTGTGTTGTTTTCTTGACTGTAAAATTGTTGGTACTGCTTGATTTTAAAACACATTTCTCTGGGAACTGCCTGGTGCTTATACCATGCCTTCTAAGGGATGAGCAGAGTTTTTCTTAGAACTGTTTGGTGGCATAACCAGATGTTTATTAAGTTGGTAAGGGTACCCATTTCCCAAACTAATAAACCACTTTCTGAAAACTCCCTACAGTGCTACCAGAGCCGAAGGTGTAATCTCCATTAGCCTGGCTGCCTCAGTTATAGTGTGCACTTAAATTTGAGCATTGCTTCTTCTAAAACTGTGTAAAACATACAGTGAGGCAGATCACATAGAAGCCCAGCATGAGTGGTTACTGAGGGGACTGCAACATCTTTATTCGGGACACGTTAGGGGTTTTATCAGGCTGCAAGTTACGTCATCAGATTATATCTCCAGTGTAGACTGTAATGTATTTTGATGTCAAGATTTGACCTGCTTTGGAAACACTGTCTTCTTGCTATGATGCTTTGCGCTTAGGTGATGTTACTTTTTCAACCCTAACTACCACCTACATGCAGTGCATTATACTTTGTCCCCAGCGCCAGCATGCACTGGAATTGGGTGCAGAGTGTGCTATCTAGCTAGGCAACAGTGACGTCACCAAGCCGTGCATTGTTCATGGCATCATTAATGGAATCTCAAATTACAACACAGAAAACATCATTGCTTACGTCATACAGCATACTGTACAACATCACAAATCACATCACTCACAAATAAGGCTTCACATCTGACAACAGGTGGAGGGGAAAGGCTGCAGTTCCAATGAAAACAAAACCGATGTCGTCATGAACAGTATGGTCTCTGTGTTGCACAATGCACACACAAACGCAGGTAGCTAAACAGCTGCATAAGAATGATACCGGATTCATTATGACAAAATATGACATACGCATCTCAATAACAAAACAAACACAAAGATGTTCCTTAACTTTACACAATTGCATGAGTTTACCTGAACGATGCTGAATCCAGACCGCAGAATGAGATCTTCAATTTCTTCTGCTTTATGAATGGCATCCGGTTTAATTAGCGCCAGAGTTCTTTCGACATAAATCTGCGGTTCAGACATGCATATTTCCATGTTTGCGTGGGTGCTTTACGACCTGTGATATTGAGGATGACAAGAGAACATTTACTTTCTAGACATTACAAATTATATTACTGCTCCCTTGCCAAATGGTGGTTTAAATCCACGCTATCGGTTTTCAAAGCTGCTTTGTATTTTTTCATAAAACAGAAAACACTTTTGGCAGCATCTAGGAGTCCAGCTAACGTTTTTCTAGAGGCCCAACAGAGATGTGTTACTAATTATCCCAAAATTAATCTGTTGTTGCAATCAAAGGTTTTACATACAGATTAAAAACAGGTGCACGAAAAATCAAACGTTCCTTTGACCTCCCTCATAAGTTCTGGCTAACGACAGCTTTGATGCTTGACAAGCTTCATGTTAATACCATGTACAAACATACACAGAGAGAGGAGCTGTGGGCCAGCATCAGCAAGCCATGGGTCACCTGGAGCCAGGCCTCTTTAACCACTGCTTCAGGGCAGTGTTTTCCTCATTTAGATAGAAAACGAGTCCACGGCGCAGTTCTACATTCTGCAGTGGTGACTGGCATAGTAATACATGTCTGCCATAGCAGCGATCTCGGATAAATTAGGACATATCCTCCTTGGTTGGCAGGGGCGCACATCCGCTTTCTTCGCTCACACATTGGCAAGATCAAGGGGACTACAACAGAAGCAGACACAAATGAAACTGACCTCACTATGTTCTACTCCACTTAACTTACCAGTGGTTTCAAACTGCCTGAATACTGACTCATACATTCCAGTTCCCTTGGCTGTTTTCCTTCATTGATGACCTTTGATTAGTGGAGGCAAACACGTTTTGTTAAAGGCAGCCTCTCACAAAACGCAGCCGCTATTCACTTAATGAGTGTTTTAGTAAGTTTGATATGAAAACATAACAGACATTTTGAGATGGCATTCGTTCTCATTTCTTCCATAAAATTAAGCTGTTGCCTTAAGATGCACATATACTTTAAAAATATTTAAGAATTTATAGACATTTGCATAACAATAACGTTGTTTACCCACACTGACCCCAGATACCTCTAGATATTGAGTGTCTTATGAGGCGTTCCTCACCAGCCTCTAGTTAAGACATGGAAATCTCAGATAAGTAACTCGAAGGGCAGAAATGTTTTCCGCTTAACCCATTCGTGCACAAAGACCATGCCTATGATGAGAAACCAGGGGATGTGGCTACAGATATATATAGCACCAACTCATTGGTGAACCGGTGAGTTGTCTCCCACCTTTTAGCTGATACGCATGTTCAGCTCTCAGCTTAGGTACAGTACACCACAAGTTTAGGAGGATTTGTTAATGGTTCTTCAGTATTAGTGGAGGACTAAGATAGTTACAAGTTGGAATTCCATATAAACAAGTTAAAATGGATGAGAATAATGTTGGGTTATTGATTTGTTATCTCTATTAGTGTTTTCCAAGCCACAATACCCAATAACTCCATCCTTGAACCCAACTATATACACAAAATACAACACACTACAGAAACATCAGAGCACCCTCGGCTCGACTGAAACAAGTCAGGTCCTTTGTAGGACAAGTGCCAAGAAGAAGGCACTTCCAATCACCCATATTCATCCAAGCACTCACATTTACCCACCTACTCACTCGACCCCGTATTCACTGATTCACACAACCACACACGCCCCTCCCAGTCACAGAAACTCTTCCATCAATGAACAAGTTCGTTCACTAATAAAAAGTCAGAACTAGTGGCTTTACCAATGGTTTCTTTTTAAATGCCTGTACTTGTCTTTTTGGCTTAATGAGGGTTTCATCTACAGTCTAAGAACCATGCTCATGTTCCTGGCTAATAAATACATAGTGGCAATTAATTTTTTGGGAGGGATAGCAGAAACTAGAATGAATTTTTAGGCTATCAGGGCATGGGATTTAACATTGCCTCATCTTATAAATACAACAAATATTGCATTGGTTATTAATGCAGCCTTAAGTAGTGGGAGGGTGCATATGTATGAATATTCTTCTAGAGAGCACATAGCCAACTGAGTGCCAACTAGGGGTTCTACAGTAGAAAACTGCAATAAAATTTAAGTCAGAAGATACTCAGGACTCACCAGAGTGCCTGTTCGTTCATGGCCGTTCGATTAGATTACAGATGCAGAACTAAAGAGGACAGACTTGCAGATGTCTGCTATAGAACGTAAGAGTAGGATTGATCGGAGTATCATTTATACTGAAACTGCAAAGTGTTAGGGTCATCTAGTTGCAAAGGAAGCTGAGGGCATTGTGGAAAGAGTAGCTGCAGTTCCTCGATCTCAGTCAGTGCTTGCCGTTGTCTTGGGTTCTGACAAGATGGGCCGAAAACATCTAGGGGCCCAATCCATTGAGGCAACAACTGTGTAGACCTTCAGTCACGTGGGCCAGAGATTGTCTTCTTGGGCAGTCAGAGGGCAGCCCCACGACATGCTGGCAGTACAACTCCTCTTCTCTCACTCAGGTCACAGGAACAAAGTTTCCCAGAGCAGACAACTTATCAAGAGTAACAAGGAAGACAGCAAGGTTCTTCTTATGCCGAACACTGTTCAGCACTGGTCTGCAGAGTGCCCAAAAATGTCTGATGAAGGTGCCTACATTTATCTGTCTTCGGAGTACGACAAAACTTAACAATCAAATTCTTCCATTGGTACGTGCATCTTGTCCTTTGCCTTAGTTTGGTGCAGGCAGTTACTGGCAGTGCTTAATTTGTAAAATATTAAGTGCCAGGGCTCTGACCAGAAGGCCATTGCAGCTTGCACCACCCATCGCCCTTGTCAACGCTGCCAAAAAAAACTACTAACCATCTCTCTCGCATGTAAATGCGACAGTTCAGATTATTCCAGGTCCCCAAAGCTAAAGGAATGGCTGGGGAGGCAGTTATTAGCACTATTTTAATGTATATTGTATTCCTAAACAACCGTTGTTCTGCTCATCTCTAAATTAGATGAGCAGGGCCACCATGTGGTAACTTGTTCTAAGTATGGTTGACAATTAGGTGCCGGTGCCGGGCACCGGAAACCAATTAAGTGCGGGTGCTGAGCACCGGAAAGCACCGGCTCAAATTAAGCACTGGTTACAGGCTAGGAAAGCCTATTATATCTTTCTTATTCCAACTAGATTAGGAAAGCCACAGAGATTGGTTTTCAGTTGGCAAGCCGCAACACAAACAAGCATTTGTATATGCATTAGGTTCTGCCTATGTGATTAATAATAAGTTGTTTTTTGTTGTAAGTTGTAGCTTGCTGACTAGTTGTACAATATAAGTTACAGAAAGTCTGTTTAAGTGTTATGCCTTGTTTATGTACAAAAAGCCAATATACTGTGCTGTTACTAGTGGTATGGTGCGGGTAAGTCCTAACAAAATTGTGAAACATGAGATAAAAGAGGAAATAATAGAATTAATTGGATGTAAGAGCAATACTATGTGTTTAGAGGAGTTCTGACAGCTTTTGGGCCCGGTGCCACTGCACCTGCTGCACCATTCAAATCATGCCTGTTTAGTAGTAAAATATTGCAATATTTGGTGTTTAGAGGAGTTACAACAACTTTTGGCTTGGTGCCTCTGCACCTGATGCACCATTCAAATCATGACCCTATTGCCTGTAAGGTAACTTAACTTGTGACAGCCTGTTTATTAGTAAAATGTTGCAATATTTGGTGTAAAGAGGGGTTCTTAGAGCTTTGGGCCCCGGTTTCACTGCATCTGCTGCACCACTGAAATCATGACCCTGGTGCCTGCAAGGTAACTGCACTTGTGACTGCTTATTTAGTAGTTAAATATAGCAATATTTGGTGTTTAGTGGGGTCCCTAGAGCTTTTGGCCCTGTGCCACTGCATGTGCTGCACCATTCAAATCAAGCCCCTTTTAACTGTAAGATAACTGCAATTGTGTCTGCCCGTACAGTAGTAAAATAAAGCAATAGTAGGTGTTTAGAGGAGTTCTGACAACTTTTCGGCCCGGTGCCACTGCACCTGCTGCACCATTCAAATAATGACCCTGTTGCCTGCAAGATAACTGCACTTGAGACATCCTGTTTAGTAGTAAAATATAGCAATATTTGGTGTTTAGTGGAGTTATGACAACTTTTGGCCCTGGTGCCACTGCACCTGCTGAACTATTTAAATCAATCCCATTTCTACTGCAAGGTAACTGCAATTGTGACTGCCTGTTGTAGTAAAATATAGCAATATTAGATGTTTAGAGGAGTTCTGAAAACTTTTCGGCTCGGTAGTACTGCACCTGCTGCACCATTCAAATCATGCGCTAGTGCCTGAAAGATAACTTCACTTGTCACTGCCTATTGAGGTGCCTGGAGCTATTGGTCCCAGTGCCATTGCACCTGCTTCACTATTGAAATCATGACCCTAGCGCTTCCTAGATAACTGCACTTGTGACTGCCTGTTAAGCAGCTGCGGCACGTGCAGGTAAGAGCGGTGGGGCCGGGTGGGGATTTTGTCAGATGACGACGAGGATGAGGGAAAATTAAACAAATAATTCATTTTCCCTCGTCGTTTGTTGAAATCCCCCTCCTCCCCCCACCCAGCCCCACCGCCCTTACCTGCATGGGCCGCGACTGCTGTTAAGTTGTAAAATATAGCAATAATAGGTGTTTAGAGGAGTTCTTTTGGGCCCAGTGCAACTGCACCTGCTGCACCACTCAAATCATGACCCTGTTGTCTGCAAGGTAACTTCACTTGTGACTGCCTTTTTAGTAGTAAAATATAGCAATATTAGGTGTTTAGTGGAGTGCCTAGAGCTTTTGGTCCTAGTGTCTTTGTACCTGCTGCACCATTGAAATCATGACCTTGTTGTCTGCAAGGTAACTGCACTTGTGACTGCCTGTTTAGTTTTACATTTTAGCAATAATCTGGGTTTAGGGGGGTCCCTAGAGCTTTTGGCTCCGGTGCCACTGCACCTGCTGCACCATTCAAATCAAGTCCCTTTTAACTGTAAGGTAACTGCAATTGTGGAAGCCTGTTTAGTAGTAAAATATAGCATAGCTCTTGTATATTAACTTTATTTTCAATGTGTAATGTTTATTACAACATTTAGAATTTGATCATAATGACTAAATAGATTAAGTTGAAAAAAATCAATCTGCTAATGCCTACAAAGTGCAAAGAAAAGTACTCAGGCAAGAATAGTAAATGCCACAAACGTTCTAAGGCTAAAGCATCTGCTTTACACAACTAAGTAATAAAAAGCAAGCATTCCAACATGCTGTTAGAAGCTGTCTGCCTTTTCTGTGGGAAGAGATCTTATCTTGACAGTGAATGGGGCTTAAACAGTGTGAACAGCTTTTGTAGAAGTATTGTAAACGTTTGCAGCCAAGGGAAGTTAACAAAAAAAAAAGTTCCACACAAAAGTAAATGGAGACAGGAATTCAGCATTGGGAGCTGATAAGAGCCCATTTTTAAGATATATTAAATACAAGAGATTTCACAAGCACAGCGCAAGCACTGTGCAGGCGAAACCTTAAAACTGCGGGTCAGGGAAGCTTCACCGTGTTCAGGGAAAAGCCTGATCTTACAATGGGAAGGATACTGAGTTTTTCTCCCACACAGCAGGAAACTCCAGAACTAGATGGGAAGACCATTACAAAGGCACAGACAAGTAATCTGAGGTGATATCAACATCTTATACAGCCAAGTGGGCATGTAATCCTTCACACAGTCTTCAGATTGAATTAAAGTGAAAGGCACTTTCAAAATATTGGTATTTTTAGCAGAGCTAAATTTTCACAGCATTAAAGAATGCACTGCCCTATTTTCAGAGATGTTACTTGCTTCTTTCTCCATGTAGACGTAAAATCACACACTCAATATACTACTCGACAGTTCAGGGGCTATCTTCATGTGTTTAGGAGTGAGGGGCGTCCGAGCTGCACTATTAAAATCTACTTCCCCCAGCCATGTCTTGATTTGGAGGAGGCATTCACTGTTTTCAGGAAATAAAAAAAGAAGGTACTATAAAACAAAGAGAGCAGAAACAGCACATAACAAAAGTATACTGACTATGAATTAACAAGCTCCCTTCATTTGTGGGGCCGAAGAAGCACTCATTATGTCCAGCCATGACAAAAAAAAAAACAAAGTCAATTATAGTAAAGGTTGCTGAATTCATTAAAAAATAAATAACAGCACACATCAAGCTGCCTCTACCGACCACAGTAATGCCCCCTAGAGCACAGCCTGGAGTAACAGGGTAGCGAAGCACACGAGAAAGACAGCTAGAAAACACATGCACTCTTGTGGAGTGCTTAAGCAATAAGAAAAAAAAAGTAGTTCCCTAAGAGTGAGCAGTGGAAAGTCACAAGTAAAAAATCTATGCTCCAGGGAAGGAATAAATACAAGCTGGACATGGCAAGCCACTAAAAAAGAACCATGCGAATAAGAATGATGATAAAGCCAATCAGTGGTAAACAATATGCTGGCTTTAAGCCCACTGTAAGATTCCGGTAAGCAGACAATAAGTCTCTTACAACTCGATAGCTTCTGCTGTTGGGTAGGCCTAACCTAAAAATCACAAAATGTTGAAATTCTTGCATACTTCTCCTGAGTTCAAATTGCAAAAATATAATTGGCTAATCAATCAACAGAGTGCAAACAATCCAGAATGAGGCCCTCCTGATGATCATTCACATAAAACTCATGAAAGAATCAAGCAACAAGCATTTACAAAGCCAATACATCTCGCCTTTGGGGCCCATTGACTCTGCCAATGCCTATTGGCAATGCTCTACAGCATCAGGCCTTTGACAAACATGGTGCAGCATTGTCACATAAATAAATAAAGCACAATGATGTGACCGCTGTGTGTACATGGGTCAGAACGAATGCATGCGCAAGCAAATTATGCAGGCCCTACTCGCTTTAATTTTTTTTTTACAAATCCAAGATGGCGGGTGCTTCTTGGATCATTATATAATAAAAATAAAGGTTTGTTTAAGCGCAAAAGCTTTAATTAAAGTAAAAGGGACTGCGTGTGGAGGGGTAATGAAGTAGGGAATGAAAGCGAGTGGGGCGAGAAGGGAAAAGGAGAAGTACACATGGAGAGAAGAGTAGAGGGCGCAAGGGATAGGAAACCACAGTGCACAGCGGCGAGGGAGAAGCACGCAAATATGATAGCAACACTCGGAGCAGGGGAGAAGCAGGAGAGTGAGAATAACTCAGAGACCAAGGGGTGGGGTGAGGTACTCAAGAGAGAAACAGGGAATGCGTGCTGGGCATTAGGAGGGAGTACGCGCTGAAGACAAGGAGAGAGCTGTCAGACACATGCACTCTCATGGAGTGCTTAAACATAAAGAAAAGAAAATTCATTAAAAGTGAGCAGTGGAAGGATAGTGTAGGATGTGGCTGGCGGCCCTGGTTCAAAATAAGATACTGACACCAGTTATCAGCTTAACCTTGTGGCTCCAAACTGACCACCCCCACCTTGCAGGTTCCATTTATTTATATCCTGACGCGAGACGTCACGACAAACAATGTGGCTTGATGCCCGTAGGGGACCTCTGGTCTCCCCCTCCCTCTGGCATCCCAACTACTGTACTCACCCAGTGACGCGACACTTCATCCCTCCTTTAACATAAAACTAAAAACAGATACAGGCTACAACCAAAACACACTCTGTAACACAAATAGTTAGTGAACTCAAGAAAATATAACAGCAGCTAGGCACCAGCCCATGTTCACTACTCAGGCTGGCGGAACCCCATCACAGCTAGTCAGTCAAATACAAAGTCAGCATAGCGCCGAGAGGGGCCGGCGTTGGACCTCAGGTGTACCATCCTCTGCCAATCCTGTGGGTGGACTCCTGGGTGGCTTCTCCAGATTCGGGAGGCCTTTGCTCTTCCTGGTGTAGTCCCACCGAGGGTGGCACTACAGCTGATGGCGCTATGGGTTGCTGGGTCAGCGTTGATTTACAGAGGACATGGGTGCCGGAGGTATCCTCGCGGGTTGGACTCCCTGGCAGCTCATAGTCTATGGCACCGTCCTCAGGCAAGGCCCAGTCAATGACACAGGAAGCTCTTCTGAAGTGAGAAATGTTCTGGGTGACAAACACTGTTCCTCTCCTGGCAGCCACCATGGTGCCACTGATATCCGTGACCGTCCATGGGTTCAAATGGTAGATGGAACTTTCCCCCTGGATATCAATCCTTGACTAGGATTCTGCTTCTTAGTGGATGGGGCTTGGCATGGCATCTCCGCTAGGCAAACTCATTGTTGATGACTCTTTTGGAGTCAGAGTGATTTGAAGGGGTTCGGCTGGTCAGCTTACATAGGGTGATGGAATCTGGCAATGTCTGCATGTGGGAGCTGGCCCTTTTTGCAGGGTTATCCCACAACCTTTTGCCTTCCTCCTGCATTTTTTCTGACCTGCTTTTGTTGGTTTTATGACTCTGGGCTCTTTACCACTGCTGATCAGTGCTAAAGTGCATGTGCTTTGTAAACTTGGTAAGATTGGTCTACACCTGTTTGGCATATTTAATTTACCTGTAAGTCCCTTGTACAGTGGTATCCTATATACCCAGGGCCTGTAAATAAAATGCTATTAGTGGGCCTGCAGCACTGCTTGCACCACCCACGGATGTGGCCTTTCAAACCTGTGCCAGGCGTCTGCCACTGCAGGGCCTGCGTGTGCAGTTTACCGCCACAGTGACGTGGCATTTAAAGCATCTGCCAAGTCTGAAACTCCCCTTTTTCTACATATAGGTCACACCTAAGGTAGACCCTAGGTAGCCCTGTGGGCAGAGTGCTTTGCAGGTAAAAGGTAGGACATGTGCCTTTGTTGTGTAGCATGTCCTGGTAGTGACAAACAGTCTGTTTGGTTTCTCACTGCTGTGAGGCTGCTCCTCTCATAGGTTTACATTGGGAATTCCCTGTATGTGTTTCAGTGGTAATTTATGATATGAAAAGGGTAGAGTGGCCATGTTTGGTATGTTTGAAATAGGTGTAATAAATCCTGCTTATTGGCGAAAGCAGATTTTTATTACTATTTTAGAAATGCCACTTTTAGAAGTGGGCATTTTTGTGTGCTTGTGACTCTTTGTGCCCTGCCTGGTTGTGTATTCACCGTCTGGTTTAGAATGACAGAAGCTGGGGATGTGCATTCACTCTAGACAGTCACAAGAGGAGTTGAGGTGTGCCCTGACTTTTCTGGGTGACTCATAGCCAGGCTGAATAGAACCGGTCTGCATTTAGATGGTTGGAGGAGTTTTGCTAGCACCTGAATAGGCCTGGTCTGCATTTAGAGTGGTTGGAGGAGTTTCGCTAGCACCTGAATAGGGCTGTGCCTGACTTTCACAATGCTGTCTCCACCCCCTGTGGTGTGTCTAGAGCCAGGGCTGGGGATTGAATGGGGGTGTTGTGAACTTCTGAAGTTTGTTTGGAGTACCCCTAGAACAAAGCCTTTGTGAGTATAAGTACAGGGGCTGTGATCCCATGTTTTTAGACACTGCGTGGACTTGTAACCAGACGCTGCTGGCTTTACAGACTGCACATTGCCAGGGACTATTGTGCTGCCAGGAGGAACTTCCATGTGGACCATTTGCTTTGTTGTGCTCACCTGCTTTAGAGACTTCCAATTTGCTACCAGGATCCTTGTGTTGTCCTGCCTGGGCTCTTCTCTGTGCCCCCAGTGTTCTCCAGGGGCTGGCGGGCCTGCCTCTTCTCCTCCTGTTCTGTGAGGGGCTCTGGAGGAACTTCTTTGAAAGTTCCAGCGTGCCCTGTGTGAGGAGAAAACTTGGCGCATGGTGAAGCGCTCCCTGTTCAGTGATATGAAGCACAAGGTTGACCCCTAAAGATTGATGCTCTTTGCTCGAAAGGGGGACCGAGCACTCTGTGCCTTACTCCTGCCTGTGGGCCAGCAAGATAACCCTGTGTTTGCGGACGCTCTGGCAGCCCGCATCACATATTTCTGCCTGGGCTGCCACTGCCAGCGTCATTAGGGTCTCTCGCTGCATAAGGGCACTGCCCACCTACTGCTGTGTGTTGACCTACCCTCTGCTGGGTGTTGATCTTTCATGCCGGCTTCCCAAGACTGCGCCGAGGTGCCTACCAATATCGCCATGCTTTGGAAACCAGCTGGATCATCTTTTGCCTTCCAACTGAGTGTTTCCCTCTACGGTGCCCCCAGGGCACCAGCAGGGACATACTGGAGTGTTACCATCCTGACGTACACTCAGCAGTCCCCCCCTCCCCGGGCACAAGCAAGCATCCACTCCGGGGATCATTCGTTGTTAGGAATCTCCCATGTGCCCCAGACACCGGCGCATCTCTCTATGGACTCTCGGGGCTCCCAAATGTGGTTTGACCACACTCCCTGCACTAGGGGAGAGACCGAGTGAGGGTGCCCACAGTCGTCGTCGGCCCTCCATGATGAGGGAGTCTTTCACTGCGTGTGCTTTGGGAGGGGACCTTTACTTTCCGAGTGCTCACCAGTCCCGAGGGGGGCCAGGGTGAGACGGAGTGCTGAGCTTCGCACCAGACATGGCCCCAGAGCTGGAGTGCTTGTCCAGAGTACCATTACTGCCCTAGTGGGAACGACCACATCCTTTTTAACAATATACACATGGAGATTGAGGGTATGGGCTGCATTTGGGAAGCAGCTGACGAATTTCCACACATCCCATAATAGGGTGCAGGAGTGCTGGTTCCCAACGTGTGGTGTGGCAATGCCCTGATGCACACAAGTCTTGTATCGAAGTTACCATATACCATGTAACAGGAGTACAGGTGTACTGCCCTCTAGGACCTAAGAGAGTATTTAGCGATCTATGTGCTTATGGTAATGCATGGTGAGCTGTGATGACTTACGTGCACTCATGGGGACTCATTTGATTATGGTGATACCCTGGTAATTCTTATGTGTTATACCTCAATCTAACTGCTTTATATTCCTGCCTGATGTTATATGTGTCGTTTTATTCCTTGCAATGATAGGATAACGAGTATCATTTCAGAAACTGCAGGATATGTACAGTGATGGTGTAAGGTGATATTTTCATCGTATTTTTATGACGGGTGCAACCTATAAGTATTTACTTTATGCACTAGCTGTGATGTTATGACAATTGCCTAGTTGGCAAAGGGATTTATGTGATTGTGGTTTAATGTGTTTCATCTATAATACAAAGAATATTTTTATATAATTTTGTGTGGAGACTCCTTTTGTGGTATGCCTAGTGTGTCACTGGTGTGTATGTGTATTGCTCAAACGCTTTACACGTTATCTCTGGGATAAGCCTGACTGCTCTGCCAAGCTACCAAGGGGGTGAGCAGGGTTTATCTTGGGTGTGTAACTCCCTTACCTTGACTAGAGTGGTGGGTTCTGCCTGGCTTAGGTGCATACCCTAACCAACCAGAAACCCCATTTCTAACACCGCCCAAAACCCAGTTTGCTGGGGCAAATAACCATGGTGGAGTGCGGCATAAGCCGGTATTCTCACAAGAAGTTGTAGATGGCACTTTCTATGTTCATGGTTTCGGCCACGGCAATGTGAATGACTTTTGTTAGAGCTCTTATGAACCTTTCCACCTCCCGGTTAGCCTGGGGCCACCGGGGTGTGATGCAGCGATGTTTTGTGTTCCTGGAACAGAGATACTTGGCCCACTCGTAACCACTTAAAGGAGGGACATTATCAGTGTGAATTTCTCCAAACAGCCCATGGGTGGCCATCATTTTTTCAACTTTTGGGATGACCTCTGACGCAGCAATGGTTGGCACGATCTCTGCTTCTGGGTACCTGGAGAAGTCATCCAGGGGTATCAGCATATCGGACCCATTCTGGAGGCTGTTAAAATCCATGCTGACTCACTGCCAGGGGGCTGTGGGCCAGTTCTCAGTGAAGACAGGTGCCGGGGGCTCTGGCTGACTGTTTGCCTGGCAGACAGGGCAATCCCTGACGACTTCTTCCACTTGCTGATTGAGGCCTGGAAACCAGACTTTACTCGTCAGTTTTTCGACTTGACTACTCCTTAATGGACTCTGTTAGCAATGAGGACAGCACATTGCCTCAGGCTGTTGGGGAGGACTATTTGCGGTCATCTAATTTGGCCTCCTTCTGTGGCGACAGGCAGCTCTTATTGGACATGGTGTAAGGAGAGGAGTGTAGATTTGGCTTACCTTGTGCGGTGTGCTGAGGGGCAACTCAGGGACCGCCAGTCCCATGTTATTACTGCCTGGATAGCGATTTGCAGACAGTAATCTGTCTCTGTGGCTTTCACAATGCCAGAGAGGAACATGGGGAAGGGCTTAGATCTGTCGACCATCAGTCAGATATACTCTTCCGTATCCTGTGCTTCTTTGGCTTTGGAGGGAGTAGTAGGACACGAATTGCAGGACAGAAAATCTGCAGGGTTTCGAGTACCTGGCTGGTATTCAACAGTAAAGTTGAATTTCTGTAGCTGCAGGATCCATTTCGAGATCCTTGGTGGCAGTTTGGATGAGGACCCATGAAACAATAAAATGAGAGGTTTGTGGTCTGTGAAAATTGTGAATGGATGCCCATAAAGGCAGATGTAAAAGTGCCGGCAGCCCCAGTGGATAGCAGCTTTCTCTATTTGGAAGTATCTTTGCTCCAAGTGAGTGTTCGGCTCGCATACGAGGCTGGGGCCCATTCTCTGCACTTTTGACGCTGGGACAACACTGCTCCTAGCCCTGTGGGGCAAGCGTCTACCACCAGCTGTGAGTCATTCTTGGGGTCAAAATAGACCAGTGTTGTGTCTGCAGACAGGGCTTCCTTGGTGCTTTTTAAAGCCTGCTCTTGCTCTTCGCCTTACACCCAGGGGCTTGTGGATTTTGTGAGATCTCTAAAGGGGCCAGTGATGTCTAACAAGTTCTTCATAAAACGCCCAAAATAAGTGACTGTTAGAACTGGCATCTTTTGGAGTGGTTTCCCCTGTCTTTTTGCTTCTGTGCCTCTGGCTGTCCCTAGAATACACGTCTGAGTTGGATGACAGATGGGCTTTGTGAATTCACTCTGATGTGTGCCCTGCATATCCTGATGGCCCATCACCAGCCTGATGAGCCTTCCTGAGCTAGAGTGGTGGGAGGAGTTGACACTTGCACCTGAATAGGGCTGTGTCTGTCCCCAAATAAACAGCTGCATACCCCCCTGTAGTGTATCTGGAGCCAGGGCCAGGAAAGGCAGGGTCTTTTGTACTACAAAGACCTTTCTTTGAAGTGTCCGTATTTCAAAGGCTAAAATGGGTATAAGTACTGGACCTCTGACACCATATACTCAGAACCCTTCTGGACTGAGGACATTCTGCCAGGAAGAAGAGCTGTTGTGCTGCCAGCAGGCACTACCACTTGCTGCTGGTTTCACTGTGTTGGGCTGCTGCCTGCTGCTTCTTGCCTGGGAGTGAGAGGACTGGACTTTACTCTCTGCATCCTGCCCACTGAAGTTTCTCCAAGAGCTTGACTGAGCTTGCCTCGTGTTGATGACGTCTCAGGGACAACAAAGACTTCACCTGCATCTTGCTACCAGCACCTGAGATCCTCTGCTGTGAGTCCTGTACTGCCAAGTGGTGCTAAATCCAGTCCTGGGCCCTTGGAGGTGAATTTGGTGCTGCAACTAAGAAATCAATGCATCGAAACCGATGCATCGCCACTGCCTGCACCGAAGCAGTGTACACCGCTTCCCGAGCGCAATGACTTCGACTTTCAACGCAGCCATCGCAGCACCTCCTCAGAACCACCGCTGCATGAGTTCCGAGCACCACCTCACAGAAGTTTGTGATCCACTGCTCCAACTCCGATGCAGCCTGCGTGGCTTTCGACCGACACATCACCTTCTGCCCTGCAGTTCGACATCGACGAATCGACGCACTACGATCTGGACATTGACGCATCGAGGTCTCATACAAGCAATCGACGCATCACCTACTCTGCGCAATGCATCATCCCTGAGCAGGAAAGCTCAATGGCCCAGCACTGTCTTAAGAAACTGATGCATCACCTGCATCCGCAACACCTCATCTCCTCTGCACCATACATCAGCTTTGATTTCCAACGCATCCAAGGTACTGTACGGGGGTCTACATGATTCCTGTATATGGCCAGTGTACCATCACGGTCGAACTGAACTTTTGGATTTGTCCTGGTCAAGCACGACCAGATAGCCCCAGTTGGAGCTGTTGACTTCTAAGCACTACATTTTGATTTAATCTTTATACATTCATATCTTGACTTGCTTATGTTGGATTTTTATCATTTTGGTCTTGTTTTACTCAGATAAAGATTGGTTATTTTTCTTAATTTGGTGTGGAGTATTTTTGTGGTGTTTTCACTGTATTACTGTGTGTGTGTGTGTGTGCGCACAAATACTTTATACATTGCCTCTTTAGTTTAGCTCTGTGCCAAGCTACCAGAGGGTGAGCCCAGGTAAACTTTGTGTGTACTACACTTGCCATGACTAGAGTGTGGGTCCCTACTTGGACAGGGTGCCTACCTCTACCAGCTAGAGACCCCATTTCTAACGGTGACCCTGCCCAAGAAGTTTCGGACACCTGACACAGACGTGGGATCTGGGGCCTCTTGAATGTCTCGCACTTTTTCGGGGTCAGGGCCGACGCCCTAGTTGGAAAAGCGGTAGCCAAAGGAGCTGATGTTAGTCCTCAGAAACTCACATTTCTCCCTGTGGCGAGTCAGTCCATGTCCTTTATGTTTGGTGAATACAGTACAAAGGTGTGTGAAATGGCAGTCCAGTGTTGGGGCATGAACCAGGGTGTCATTATTAATGTTCAACACCCCCGAAAGACCATGCAGCACCTCTTTGATTAAGTGTTGGAAGACGTCTGCTGCGCTGGAGATGACGAAGTTTAGGCGGGTGTATCGCTAGAGGCCTACATGGGTGGAGAACGTGGGTATAGGAGGGGAGTCGGGATGCAGTGGTATTTGATGATAGCCAGACAGAAAGTCCATCGGGAAAACCACTGCGAACCTGCGAGTTCCCCAATTATATCATCGATGGTCGGAGTCAGGTGCCGCTAATACTTGATTGCCAGGTTGGGCACTCTCATATTGATGCAGATGCATACTGCTTCATGCTGCTTGGGCTTTTTCATGACCATGATCGGGGAGACGAGTTGACTTGAGATACGATCGGAGCGGATGCAGGTGGGCGTATGAGCCGCGAACAACCGCTGTGAAATTGACGATGCGTTTTACAGCTAGGATTACACATTGTGGGCACCTTGTGTTGTTTAAGGAACGTACCCTGGTTTTCCACCGCAGCGCTTACCTGGGACAAGCCAGACACCAACCTATGGTTGGCCTCTGTGGAGCCACCGGATAGCGCTGTGTGAGGGGAGATTACTTATGGCATGTCTCCTGTCCAGCAGATGGGTGACACATGGTCCCCACTCTAGGCGCAGGAGCTTTTGCGTGATAATATAATAAGGGGCTGCCATTGTTGTGCATTTAGCTCTGACCTGTCAAACTGCTTTTAGGTAAACTGTGCCTGAATGTCCATACTCTTCTTAAATCTTTCCATTGACCAGGACACTACACCTTTAGTGTCTACACCTGCCGGTACACGTTGCCGCGCATAATTGACCCAATTAGGGTGAGTTTCACGTCCGTGCATAGTGCACATTTCATTATATAATTTTTTATTACTGCTGCTGTTTTTAAATGCATCTAATTGTCAGTTGACGCATGCCACTAGTCACTTGTGTGTAGCATGCGCGTGTTGCACACCGGATATAAAGTGCACATACAACATTGTATGTATTACAGATGTACTTAAACTAATTTGTATGAATCTCTCTTGTTGCAGGCTATGTTGTAGATCTACAGGTACCACTTTTTAGGGTGCTGTATGGGTGGTCATGACTTCTCTTTACGTAGTTCGGACCACCACCAGAAAGTGTAGGTAGATCTCACTTTGGTCCTGAGGAATTGCCGTCAAATGATAAGAGGCAAGAAACATGTTGACCCATAAAATATAGGCGTATAACCCCGCAACCTTAGAGCAGGCATACGCGTTTTTCATTTTTAACCAGGATAGTGACCATATTTCATTAAAATTGTTTTGAGTGGATCACTATCTCCTGTTTTAATTCACACCCCTTCAAATCACTACACCTACACTGATCAAGGGCCCTCACGCGCACTACACCCTACGGCATAAGGAATAAAGATCTCCGCCAGGAAGGCCCCATCACGGGTGCCGATCGGGTATTGCAGCGCCGACCCGATAAGGAGCAGACCCGATGATGAAGCATGACACCTAGCTGGCTGGGTGTGTGAGGGTCTTTTTCCGAAAGGAGGAAATCATTCTCCTGCCTTTTGATTGTACACCATTGTGTATACTCTCAAAACATACACAACAACCTGCCGCTCACAACAGGAACTGCATACCACCTTGGTTTACACGTAGTCACGGGCATGTATGCTGGACCTATATTAAAAGGCCCTAGGTTCCCCTTCTTTGGGAATATTGTATGCACGGGTGTTTACCCGCGGGAACCAATATATGAGGTTACCAGGAAGTTACGAGTGGTTCTCCTGGCCCATTTGTGAGATAAAGGAAATAAATCATTCCTGAATATCTCTTAGAAGTCTGGGAGTATCCCCTACTACTAGTATGGAGAACTACCAGGGACTTAGTTTTGGTGAAGAAACAGCAGCAGAAATTCTTAGAGCACCCTCACTGCTGGGGCCAGATGGCAGTTCAGCCTCTGGCAGCCAGTCTGAAGACTGGGCCTCTCTTTCGAATATGAAACGTGAGTGGCTCAAGGTAACTCTACATGGAGCCATGATGACCGAGTACCTACGGGCTAATGTAGCTCCAAATGGTCTTATTGTTAACAACTTCCCACGCTTATTCTTGGAGGACGCTGTCTTTAAGAAAGAGTGGTCCCTAGTGGCATGGAAGTGCACTAGGGACTGGCTCATCCTTATAATCAATACGGCAAAAAGAATCGCTGACGCAATATTGATAAGGATACAAACAGCGGAAGGCGCGATCAAGGTTATTGTCCAAACAACTGCATACAAAACAAAACTAGCTGAGATCAATGCAGAAATTGCGGACAACAGGGAATATCTGATGAAACAAAAGATCGCAAAACTCCAAAAAGACATCCAGAAATTCTCCACAGAGAAGGTTTACCCGTATCTCAAAGCAGATTACACCGCACCAGGTACAGGCTACTCATCAGATGAGAGCTCTAACCTCTCAAGAAGAGGCTCTTCATCTAATAGTGACTCCAGTAATGGCAACTGGAACACCAAAAATGCAAGAGCTTTCCAAAGCCCAATGTACCCACCCTACAACATGCCACCGTACCAAGGCCCCCAATTCTGGCAATATCCGATGTATCAGCAAGGCCCTCCCCCCTTTTTCCAACATGGTATTGAGCCCCCTTTTTTAGACAGAGGCTGGGGCAGAGGAAGAGGGCGCAGAAGAGGGCAAAAAAGAGTACAATGGCAGGGACAACCGGCACGGTCAGTGGAGACCAGGAGTCAGACAAGGGGGAAGAGAGATTGATCATCAACCTCTCCCAAAGGGCCCTTTCATTCACAGAAGAGAAGGTCCTCCAAAAAGGGTTAGGCTATGTTCCGACCCCTAGAACTGATAAGTTTCGTGACAATTGTGAGGTCCAGGGCTTCTTCCGCAAGGTCCGCCTAAAAGCATTTTTTCAAGATAAACCACTGCCACAGGGGTATGATTCTGGGTTACACAAACCATCTACATTTACACCTAACAGTAGCATGGTTCCCAATGAGGTCTTGACGTTTGAACAAGCAGTATTGAAAGACTTGAACAGTAGGACCACCCCCGCCGCCTTTCACAATTTGTCCTCAAATGAAATTTCGGCAGTCAGGGCTCTGGCAGATGATGTTAGTATTACAATCAAGCAGGCAGACAAAGGTGGGGCCACGGTCATTATGTCCACAGTGGATTATGATGTGGAATGTCGGAGGCAATTGGGCAACCATAGATACTACACTCCTTTGAGAGAGGACCCCACTCCCAGACTGAGTAGGATGATATCCTCCATGGTTTTTTCAGCCGAAACGGAGGGATGGATCACTAGAAAGGAAGCTGATTTCCTAATTACAAAAGAGCCTAAGACCCCATATTTTTACATCTTGCCTAAAATCCATAAGGGGGTCACCCGGTTCCCGGCCGGCCAATTGTATCAGGGATCGGGTCTATTTTGGAGCCCCTCTCAAAGTTCTGCGATTACTTCCTGCAGCCGCTGGTAAAAGCAACTCCATCCTTTGTCAAGGACACCTCTGATGTCCTACGGCTACTTGAGGGGGTCCAACATCCAGAAGAGGTAGATCTACTGATTACCCTGGATGTTGAGGCCCTCTATACTAACATCCCACAAAGGGCGACCCTGGAAGTCATTGAGGATGCACTGAGCTATAGTAATTGGGTTTCTCCCACTCCAGTGGCTTTCATATTAGAGTGTGCAACCCTAGCGTTAACAGAAAATTTCTTTGAGTATAACACACAACTGTACCATCAAAAGCAGGGCACCTCTATGGGCAGTACGTTCGCGCCGAGTCTGGCATGTATGTACATGTCTGCCTTTGAAGGAAGGGAGATCCACAGCCCCAGGAATCCATACAAGGCAAATGTGCTAATGTGGAAGAGGTTTATTGATGATATTTTGATCCTATGGAAAGGAGAACGCACAAAATGTGAAGAATTCTGTGCATGGATCAACACATTGAACCCTTTTCTGAAATTTACTAACACTGTTTCAGAAACCGAGATCCCCTTTCTCGATCTGTTGATAAAACTGGAAAATGATGTGATTACCACCACACTCTATCGAAAACCAACAGATAGGAATAGTTTATTGCTATTCAGTAGTCATCACCCAAGGGCCCTAAAACAGAATCTCCCTTTCGGACAGTTCCTCCGTATTAGAAGGAACTGTAGTTCATTGAGAGACTACCAGAAGGAGTCTGACACTTTGACAAAAGATCTTTGCCAGCGAGAATACCCTAAACACATCGTCAGACTCGCTTGCAAAAGGGCCAAGAACAATAATCGGGAGAGACTACTAGAAAGCGAACCTAGAGAACCAGATAATGCCATTACTTGTGTGACTACCTATACCCCTGATTCTAACCGTATGAGAAACATCATTAAGAAACATTGGAGCATTCTTAATACAGGAATATTAAATCTACCTGTACCGAGATTTGCATTCAAACGGACTAACAACTTAAAAGACATGCTCATACACACAAGACCTAGAAATATACAGAGCAATGTACAAAGAACATTATGGGATTTACCCCCCATAGTGGGACATTATCCATGTGGATCCTGCTCTGTATGTTCTCTAACCAAAGTCACGAAAGAAATGATCTTCCCTAACGGAGTAAAATGGAGAATGAACAAACATACGAACTGTAATACTCCAAATTGCATCTATGTATTGAGTTGCCCATGTGGACTCTTATACATAGGAATGACCACAAGATCGGTGAAGGTCCGTATAATGGAACACAGAAGCAATTTTAGGTGCCATAAAACCAACACGAAAATGACAGCACACTTTGAACAACAAAAACATCTTCCTGATTCTTTCCAATGGGGTGTGCTTGAAGCCCATCCAGAGATGAATAAAAATTTTCTGTTCCGCATCGAACAACGATGGGTTTTGAGATTAGCCACTGACAAAGGAGGATTGAACGAGGATATCCCTTGGAGTTTACTGACCTAATTCACTCCTATGGGATATTCCCTAATTTACTCCTATCAGCCATAGTGTACACTTTTACACTTCTACGAGTATCACGACCGTAGTGGGGGAGGTACCTATTAAATAGTGACAGACGCATTAATTAACTATCCTAGTCTAGATTATTTTGATACATTATGAGACCCAGGAATTGGATCACCAATTTAGGCATACGGGTTACATAGAAATAACTCTGACTTGCACCGCACTTAACATTATCAATGGTGCGACCTTGACATATGTACATTTCACAGCATTGACATATGGTTTTAACTTCCAGCCCATTTTTATGATTTTTTTATGGTTTTAATCATGCCATTATATAGCATAAAAGATCCAGTCAGAATTACATATTGGGGTCCAGACAAGTGTCACTAATCACACTAGACATCAAATTGCAGCATTGAAATCTGTCGCTGCAGGTCCCTTTAGTAATAGTAATATAAAATTGCATCGAGATAAACATCCCGCTATCTAAGACACTTGGACTAGCGCAGCTCAAGTTTTGCCTTCCATATACTGCGTCAGTACAATTGATTATTACTGACAGTAAGATTTCAAGTATGGAGCCCATAGTCACGGCTATCCTATTGGGTTTGTCCTGCAGTAGCAACAGAGGCGGGAATTCCAACATGGCGCCCGATACCACGGGCAGGGTCTAGTCTTTTTCTTTCTTTTTTGGACAAAACCGGAAGTCCCGCCCATCACGCACGGCTCACCGGAGGTATAACTAACCGAGTCGGATTGAACTCAGTACCACCCGGGCCGGCAGAGTGAGGGGTAGGACAACCGCTGATCCATTGGACATCAGTATGTGAGTATTGAGAAAGAAAGGGCCCTGCTTTTGGGTTACCAGACTCATGCGGGGCACTAACAACTGGAAGGGAACCTTTTCCTTTCAGTACTCGCAGCGGATAGTTTCGCAGCTATGGATGAGGTTCATGCGACCCCCTGCTCTTACCCTTCCCCGAACGGGGGACGAGTTGACTTGAGATACGATCGGAGCGGATGCAGGTGGGCGTATGAGCCGCGAACAACCGCTGTGAAATTGACGATGCGTTTTACAGCTAGGATTACACATTGTGGGCACCTTGTGTTGTTTAAGGAACGTACCCTGGTTTTCCACCGCAGCGCTTACCTGGGACAAGCCAGACACCAACCTATGGTTGGCCTCTGTGGAGCCACCGGATAGCGCTGTGTGAGGGGAGATT
This sequence comes from Calotriton arnoldi, assembly GCA_963921515.1. Taxonomy (NCBI): domain Eukaryota; kingdom Metazoa; phylum Chordata; class Amphibia; order Caudata; family Salamandridae; genus Calotriton; species Calotriton arnoldi. The sequence continues at coordinate 3,899,938 of CAWUFW010000039.1, forward strand.
ACTTATGGCATGTCTCCTGTCCAGCAGATGGGTGACACATGGTCCCCACTCTAGGCGCAGGAGCTTTTGCGTGATAATATAATAAGGGGCTGCCATTGTTGTGCATTTAGCTCTGACCTGTCAAACTGCTTTTAGGTAAACTGTGCCTGAATGTCCATACTCTTCTTAAATCTTTCCATTGACCAGGACACTACACCTTTAGTGTCTACACCTGCCGGTACACGTTGCCGCGCATAATTGACCCAATTAGGGTGAGTTTCACGTCCGTGCCTAGTGCACATTTCATTATATAATTTTTTATTACTGCTGCTGTTTTTAAATGCATCTAATTGTCAGTTGACGCATGCCACTAGTCACTTGTGTGTAGCATGCGCGTGTTGCACACCGGATATAAAGTGCACATACAACATTGTATGTATTACAGATGTACTTAAACTAATTTGTATGAATCTCTCTTGTTGCAGGCTATGTTGTAGATCTACAGGTACCACTTTTTAGGGTGCTGTATGGGTGGTCATGACTTCTCTTTACGTAGTTCGGACCACCACCAGAAAGTGTAGGTAGATCTCACTTTGGTCCTGAGGAATTGCCGTCAAATGATAAGAGGCAAGAAACATGTTGACCCATAAAATATAGGCGTATAACCCCGCAACCTTAGAGCAGGCATACGCGTTTTTCATTTTTAACCAGGATAGTGACCATATTTCATTAAAATTGTTTTGAGTGGATCACTATCTCCTGTTTTAATTCACACCCCTTCAAATCACTACACCTACACTGATCAAGGGCCCTCACGCGCACTACACCCTACGGCATAAGGAATAAAGATCTCCGCCAGGAAGGCCCCATCACGGGTGCCGATCGGGTATTGCAGCGCCGACCCGATAAGGAGCAGACCCGATGATGAAGCATGACACCTAGCTGGCTGGGTGTGTGAGGGTCTTTTTCCGAAAGGAGGAAATCATTCTCCTGCCTTTTGATTGTACACCATTGTGTATACTCTCAAAACATACACAACAACCTGCCGCTCACAACAGGAACTGCATACCACCTTGGTTTACACGTAGTCACGGGCCTGTATGCTGGACCTATATTAAAAGGCCCTAGGTTCCCCTTCTTTGGGAATACATGATCGGGGAGAGCCACGTGATCGGGCCAACTACCTTTTCGATGATCCCGGCTTTTTCAAGAAGCTTCAGTTCTTTCTCCACTTTGGGGCGGAAGTGGAAGGCTAATCACTTGTGTCGGAGTGTCACTGGAGCAATGAACTCGTTGATGTGGAGGCTGATGTCTTTTCCTTCTAGGTGGCCAATGCCTTCAAAGAGGGGTTTGAATTCCCGTACTATTTTGTCAAGATCGTTGGCGTGTACGCTGAAGGCAAAGCATACTAACTTCAGATCCTGAGCAGTCTGGCAGCTTACGAGAAAGCCTACTACCTCTGGTGACAAATAAACTTTGGCTTTTGTCGAGGTGGTATTGTGTGCAACCATTGCGTGGAACACCACTTCGAGTAGTAGTGGAGCTTTGTTGCCAAAGGCATATACTTTGAGTGTGATTGAGGCAGTTTGGGGTAAGTCTCAGCTACCATGAGATTCATGGCGTCTCCTGTGTCAAGGAGAGCCGTGACTGGTTGGCCCTGAATTTCAATGCAGCACAGGGGGGGCGACTGGGATGTAGTGCGGTGCGGATCCACAGCCTGGACAACATGGATTACCTCATGCTCATCCGCTGTCTGCCAGAGTGGCAGATTGAGGGAAACAGCACTGAAAGATTTCTTCGGCTGTGTTCCTGTGCGTCTTCGAGCGGAGCGGCACACTTTTGAGAAGTGATTGAGCTTCCTGCAGGCACTGCAGGACTTCCCACGTGCTGGGCAGTCACCTGCGTGGGGGTATGTGCCTCCAAACAATGTGCAGCATCGGCATCACATTTTCGGTTTGGATGACTCCGGCTTTGGCTTGCGGGGCTCTTAGCGGATCGCATTGGCTGACTCCTCCTTGACGGATGCTGATTGAGCCTGGTCCATGTGGGCTGCTCGCACCTTGGAAAGTTTCTTGGATCACCGCAGAGTCAAGATGTCTCTCATGGACATATTGGGATCCTGTAAAATGCACTCACGGAGCTTCAGTGACGCGCACCCCTGTATGAACTGCGTTCTCACTTCGTCCCCTTCATCTTGCAGCGTACAGATGCTCGCTAGGTCATTCAGGTGGCTGTAGAAGACATCTACAGATTTGTCTGGTTTCTGCTGTGCTTGTCGGAGGAGGAACCACTCAGTCAAGGTTAGCGCATGGTTCGAAGTGCGCAATTATGACATTCTTCAGGGTAGTGTACGTGCATGTGGTCCAGCTTGGACTACTGACATGGAGATCTTATGGACGTCAGCTCCACCCAAGTGAAGGAGAAGGGCCGCTTCCTCTCATCCGCAACTTCCACAGCTTCAAAATAGGTCTCAAGGCAATCCACCAACGCTTTCCACAGGGCTGCTTGTGTTGGCGGGCCGAAGTGACAGCTAACAGCTCCACTGCAAGGACAGAAAACATGGCGGAGTGGTAGCAGTGGCAATGGACTGGTCCAGGGTGTTCTCACACTTAGCTTACTTTTGCACACATTTCGCCCAGTGGGTTGGGGTTATGTAGGCTGTGAGGAGCGGGTTGGTACTTCCACAGTGGAGCAGGATAATGCTGGCAGTAACGGTTGTTGACTAGATTGCTGGCACCCACTGTGTGCTGCAAGGCAAGGGGTATCGCTGCAGGCATGCACGCTAACTCTCCCTGCAGACGTGGGAACTCAGATGTCAGTTGCCTGGGATACACCTGCCTTGGAGCTTGCTATTCTTCAGGTGGTGCCTGGGGGTGCTCAGGGTTGATGGGATGGCCTACTTGACAAAATGCGCAGTGGGCACTTGGAGAGCTTGCTAAAAGTCACATGGGCAGCCATCCAGGTGAAATCCTGTGTAAAAGAGCTCCTGCAGGAGCAGCAGACACAGCCAGCCGTTCAGGTGTGCCGGTATCGTAGTTATGCGCGGGGACCAGGTGGGCAGGGCTCCTCCGTGCGCAGGCAGGTTTACCACGGCAGTCCACTGAGACATGAGGTGGGGCTGCTGGGCGAGAGACAGAGTCAGCAGCAGCAATGCGGCCTCTTGCACTTTCCGCAGGCTTAAGGGCTGGCTACCAGGAGTATAGACAGGGCCTTGGGAGCAGGGACAGAGCTCCGACAAGCTGCTGATTCGTGACTGCGGTGGGCTGTCAGGGGACTTCAGCGGCAGAATCTGAGCTGCAAGCTGGTATCAGGGCAGTGGGCAGACGAGGCAGGATGCTCCAGAAAAATAAACAAGCCAGCACAGGAGGGAGGCGGGGCGCAGACATTCGTGGGGGTTGGTGTGGCCTCCTCGTCGCCAGTGTAGAATGAGGCTGGCGGCGCTGGTTCAAAATAAGAGACAGACACTAGTTATCAGTTTAACCTTGTGGCTCCAAACAGACCAAGCCCTCCTTTCGTGTTCCATTTATACATGTCCTGACATGAGACACCAGGACAAACTATCTGGCATGACTCCTGAAGCAGAGGCAGTTTTTCCATTAGGGCTCTAGGGCTGCGCCCCCTGAAATTCCTACACAGTCCTGTACAAATATGAAATAGATTGATTTTTTAGAGATGTAATCTTATCTCTAAACAAATCGATGTATTTAAGTCTGGGCTGTCTGTCCCAGGCTGCCTGCCCCGCCTCACTCTGAAGTAGAAGATGGACGTCAGGCAGTAAATCAACTTTCTGAACTGTGACGCAGGACGTAGGGCTTACTGTTCTAAAGCCCTTCATTGCTATTGTATTCTATGGCAGTATCCACTATAGGCCAGTGACGCTTTCAGCGTCATGGTTTCGGGCATTGGAGTCTCCGTCCCTGCGTAAGAGCAGCTGTCCATCATTCACAGGCATAGATCCCACCCTTTCCCATTCGTCATATGTGGGAGTGGATGCAAGCACGTGTGCTTTGGTGCCTTGTTTTCGGTAATGGTAAGTATTAGAATGCTAATCTTCTGTTATGTATATTGTGATAAGACCCCTCGCCATGCTAATCTCCCCCACTGTGACACCCCTGACCCTGGCTGCACGTCACAGGCCCCGTTAGAAGTGGAGCTGTGGTATTTGTTCCCCCACAAAATTGATCCAGGCCAGGGTTCTTGTTCCCTTGTGAAGTTGATCCAAATATCCGACTCAAGCGCAAAGCAAGAGATATGTGCTTACAGTAGATAGTTATTTGCTGTATGACATTAAAACTGGCCCTATCTTCATGCCCTTAACAGCATTAATGCCAAAACCATGGATTGATTACGAACAATCAGTGTTAAAAACGTTAAGGTAATGCATATCATCAATTTAGTTCCCCTCTTAATTCACATTTTACTTAATCTTGCCTTCCTCAAGAGTTAGCTATTTAATCATGTTGTGTTTCTGTCCATACTTTGAGCCATGCCAGGTGTTTATGAGGGGCTTTGATGAGATGTCTGACGCTGAAGCCAAAGCAAAGTGCCTGTCAGTGGGTTGGCCTTTGCAGAGCACACAGAACAATGGTCATGTATTCCAGTTGCAATTGCAATTCTGTGGGAATGTGTGTGAAGGCGGTGCACAGAAGGAAAAATATTTACAGGGCAAAAGAAAATAAATTGCTTAAATGTGAGTGAGTGCAGTATATGTTCGGAAGTAGTTAAGTTAGGGAGATGCAAGGAAGTGCATTCGGGGAAGAGTGAAAAGAGGGTGCTGAAGAGGAAAGAGAGGTGGTTGAAGATGTACAGATGGACGTGATTTGCAGAAAAAAGGCATACATATCTATCATAAAGGGCACATAACTGAAGCCCAAAACTCCTTCCACAGGCCTCAATACTATTGAAATTTCACAATTGAAGGTCAAATATTTATAACAAATTCTTGTTGTTACTCATTTATCTTAAACAGCTAACAACCATTGGCAAAGCCAATCGTACTGACAGATTTTAGGCGTAGGCCAGTTGTTGTGTTATATATGTGGATGCAATTACATCTCAGAGAGAAACAAAAATACCAGTCGGGTAGCACAATAAGGCAATCACTGAAATTTATTTTACATGTTCCTTTTTAGCCACCACTTAAAGACCTGTCTTCACTTATTTCTATATGACTGATTGCAGTCAGCAGCTGTGGGTCCTTCCCGAAGCCTGGTTAGAGCATCTTCTTCCAAAGTTGATGCTTCATGCAGTGCAAGACACTGGGCAAGCACACACTTTAAAAGGCTGAAGTTGTCGTCTTATGTAATTTGCACATTAAAGTAACTGCTGAACATATTAATGCAGTAAGATATTGGGCAGTTTTTAATGTGTTTAATATTTCAAGACTATACGTTCCCACTGTTTTTTAAGCATTGCTTTATCACTAAATTACTTTGCTTTAAAACGCACCATTTGCCAATCTTTTTTCAATTTTTTCTCTGGAGGATGACCCAGCCTGGACCCCACATATGTTTATTAAGCTTGCTCGCATTGCTCACTACATAGAAGTAATATCAAACTTTTACGCCACATCACTTTCAAATGTCACCAGCCGCCACTGCCCGCAGGGGACTCCTGGACTCCCTCCCTTGTGCATCCCCCAGTGACGGAACACTACAGATAGAAATCAGCTAATCAGAGAAATGGTAAAGAGGTTATGCTCCAAGGGAGGTACTAACACAAAATGGACAAATTGGGACAAGGAAAGCCATTGAATAAGAAGAAAGCAAATGAGAGTGATAATAAAGCCAAACAATGGTAAGCAATTGGGGGGAGGGGGTAAACCCCTGTAATTTCTTGGAAAGTGGCAAGCTCACAATAGGTTTTTGAGCCAGACAGCTTGAGCTGCCTGGTGGGCTTGACCTAAAAATGGGCAATACACAATAGAATGGCAAACGGAGTGAAAAGTATTATACATAACTTCGAATAGTTTAATACCGATAGTGTCCATTGTGCTTGAGACGGAAGAAGTGCATAAACTAATTGGGAATTAGATTGTCTACAGATGGTCCAAATGGTACAGGAGCACTGTTTAATTAATGTGCGGATAAATATAGAAACGCTGTCTATGGGCACATGGCTTTAGCTAGCTGCCGTGGGAAACATAAATGGGGTGCATGAGCAGCCGTGGAAATTAAGAAGCACTGTCTTTAGGGGGCTTAAAAGGGTCAAGACCACGGTTACTGTTGCGCAGGTAACGCAAGTAAGAGCGATTTTTGGAAAAAGCGGTCTGTTATTTTTCGTGTATGTATTGCGATGGAGTGATCGCTGACCCTGCGGAAGAAGACTTTAGGAGCCTAAAATAAATTAAAGGAATGATACGCCAATGCAGGTGCTCGTGTTTCTTTGGTAAATGGGCTAATGCTTCCCCTTCAACCCTGCCTGACCCCGATTAGGTCTCCCTGAGTACACCTGGCACGTACCTCTCCTTTGTCGCGATTTCCTCCAACTTTCTACAGGATCAGGCTTCTCCGCGTCCGTTGCTAGGAAACAAAGGAAAGGAAATAGACAGAGCCTAACTAGCCCTACGCCCTGCACGGAGACTCTGGGCTACTGTCAGAGACTATCTCGAACACTAGACCGCGCGTTGAGAAATGAGACCAAAAAAACCCCACCACGCATCCAATAGCGTCACTTCGCAAGGCATGTCCCGCCCGCTGTGGAAGTGGATAGCCAATAGAGGTCACTTCACAAGGTATGACCCGCCCGTTCTGGAAGCGGATTGGATGGAAAAGGTACAACTAACATGGCCGCTGCGCTAGCTTTCTATTCTGTAGGCGGGCACAAATCGCATGGAAGTCCGTTTGAGATTTATAGCGTCTTCTTATTTGATGAAAAAGATTGTCAAATAGGCTTAGTTATGTAATCACTGCTAAAATTCCACCGACTGTCCCAAAAACACAATATCACATCGCGACTCGTTTTGTACAGCCTGGGCTACTCATAATGATTTAAAGGCTTATTGACTTTGTTTTCCCTTAAGTTTTCCATTTGCGTGCTTTATACAGGACTATTCATGTTTAAATCCAGGGACCTTTTGAGAAACAGCTGTTACTCTAGTCTATGGGTAAACTGTAGTCAGATGCCAGTACAATGCACATATATTTGGGTTTTGTATGACAGTCAAAATTGAGAGCTACACTAAAATACAACATACGTACAGTGGGCAACATCAGTGCAAAATTCCATGACACAAATAACAGGTGCGGGTAGTGTCAGCTGGTGATTTTTTTAAAGTGCAGAGTCCATACTTGCGAAACAGGAAAGAGGGAGCTAGTGAAAACAAGTATCGTCAAAGCCAATAGGTTTTGCCTATGCAAAATCTATTGACTTTGTCAATATTTTTTACATGGTGCACAGCATCATGGGCAACATCATGGGTTCAAGAAAAAAATAAATACAAGCACTATGACGTGGCCAGCACTGACCCAGTCATAACGCTTTAAAAAAAAACTTTAAGCCACGTTGCACAGCAGCCACTCTATAGTGTAACTTGTAAAAAAAAAACAACGCAGAGGGTTGAGACATTGAGGGAGGAGGATGGGAAACAAAACAGAGCGGGAGAGGGTGGTGGGAGAAACGGGGTGGGTTCGAAACAACAGGAAAGCGAGAGGGGCAATGGTTTAGAAACAAAGGAAAACGAGAAGGTCTGTTAAGGAGAGCGAGCAGTGGGTGAGCGGGTAGGTTTTAAAAATAACAGAGCGGGGGGAGGGTGGTGGTAAAGGAGAGAAACCGAAAAGTAAAAATAAAAAGAGTACCTGTAGGAGCCTGCTTTGGAAGGACATTGGCCACTGGAAGCAGTATTTTGTCCAGACTCCACGGCAGGACGAAGACTGAAAGCCCAGGGAGAAGACGGAGACAAGAAGGAGGCGCTGACCAATAGCAGGCATGGAAACGAGTGACGTGGGAGCCAGCCAATGGAAGTCTGATGCAGAGGAATACCAAATACCTCTCATCTTGCACTGAGCATGCACTACTGGTGGGGCAAGCGGGAGAACGGTGGGCGGCTCAGTGCTTTCAGGAAAACGAAATGATTATTGCAATTAGAGGACCCATTCTGGGAAAGAAGGAAATGTCACAGAAAAGATGGTGTTCTCGTTCATAATTAAGATACCAAAGAAGTTCGAAGCAGATGAAAAGGATCACTTAGGCCATGGGACACTGATAAGAAGAACTGATGAAGAACAACAGGAAATGGTATGCTACAACAAATATAAACGGAGGAAAAGTAAGTAGCAAGCACACAAACAAATGAAAAGTAAGGGTGGGATGTAAGCCCCTTTTGAGATTTATATTAAATACAATAGATTTCACAAGCATAGCACAAGCCCTGTGCAGGCGAAACCTAAAAAGTCTGAGGAATTTATTTTCCAATTGATTCACGTTTCAACAGAATCAATTTTAGGCGGCGACAGCTAAAGTAAAGCCATTTTTAGCTTTACAAATCATGCCCTCTTTTATTCATGTTTTGCATTTATTCTTACAGGTATACCTGTGTATGTATAATCATGTATTTGAAGTTCAAATTGACTTAGTCTAACTACTGGCCTCAATTGAAATACATTTAGCCTTGCCAGTATATTTGTCTTTCTTTTGCAGGCGCATAATCATGTTTCTTGTTAGTTAGAGAAAGGTGTATTGTTTGTATTAGACTGTCAATAGTGGGGTCTTAAGGGAGGAACTTGTCAGTGAACATGGAGAGTTAATGGTCAGAAGAGGCCTTCTGTGCATCATGTACCAGGACGGTGGGATGTTCAAGGTTGCAATTTACAGTTTAAACGAAATGGGAATCTTAAGGGAGGGTGTGAATGCTCCTCTTAAGGAACAATTTAATTGGTTCCTGGTGGTGTGAGAGGAGATAAGGATGTTTCTGAAGCTCCTGCTATTTTAATTGGTGTTCCCACAGTTGGAGAGTCAGACTTCTTTTAGACTTGGAGAGGGACAGACCTCTCTGCTTACCTTTTTTCCTGCAAGTATGAAGCTTTAAGTTAAACACGTATTCTTTTGCAAGACTTCTACAGAAGTCTATATTATGCTGATACCATCTAAGCTCCCTAAATAGAAATCCTGGGTAGATGGTCGTGTAGTTGATCTAGGTTTAGAAGACAGGAGGGAAGTTTCTTTATGGGACACCTATTTATTTTAATTTATTTCATTATTGCTATGGCTGTCACTATTCGGTATCTCAATTTATTATGGCTCAATCTACTGAGATATTTCAGCTTACCAGCTGCATTGTTGTATCTCTTGAACTTATTTTTATTCTGCTGATATACTGGATTGGTTAGTATTCCGAAATAACATCCATGTAATCATATTTGGTGATTCCTGATCCTTATTGTGGAGTCACATCGGCTTCACAAGCCAGAAATGTTTTGTTGATGTCTTCTCCCTTACAGCACTTCAAGTCAATCAACAAAGGTCCATACAATCAATGGGGAAAAATCTTCGATGACTGCACTAAAAGATTGAGTTGTAAGTACCAGTGCTCTGTCAGATGGTAGCACGTCGGATGGTTGGTTACTGAAACAAAGGGAGCTAGAATACTCCTGTAGGAACTTTAGACTTGTCCAAACCCAATCCTCTCCTTTAAAGCCCATGTCTTATTTCGGTGGAGCAGTGGCGTTCCCGCGGTTCAGAAAAGAGTTGTAACGGCGGAGAAGTGAGTATTAATAGGGTCGCGCATTGCATTTGTGTAGATCAAGCTTGCAGTATTTTGTTAAGATTGTGTTGTTTGATGTCATGATGTTTTAGCTGTTGTGTAGATGTGAATGTGCTTAAAGCTGAGCAGTTGAGTTTGCTAAAGGGCTCGTCATATCCCAAGATCCCGGGATAGGTGACAATACATTGTGTTGTAATTTGTCTGCTAAGTTTTGTGGTTTCAGTGGTGAGGTACCATCAACTGCACAAAGGAGATAGGGACATACAACTTTGTGTGCCAGTAAGTTGTGATTGGTGCGGTGGATCCTGTTGCACAATGGAGAAAATTTATTAATCAGGGTGATTCCCTGCTGGTCCAGGTTTCACTCAAGTGTCTGTCTGGGTAGGTTGATAAGTGTCACTCCGGATCATTTCTTGAGTGATCGAACACTTTGAATCCTTTAGTGGAGCAGACAAAAAGTTGTTTATTGAAATCGTTTAGTGTTTGTTTATTATGCTTGCTTAGCGTTGGGAAAAATGGTGCATTCTTGAAATTTGTAAAGGAGGGTGAATAGCTGAGAGAAGCAAGAAGTACGTCATAGGGTGCTGCGCTGGGACTGGATGGTTGGCGTTAGTGTTGAGCTGATATTGGTTGGTTAAATCATGGAGAGGAATAGGCCACGTTACAACGCATGCGATACATTGCATGCCATTACAACGCAGTCATTACAACGACCACGTTGTTACATCGTATACCATTATAACGCAAGTCGTTACAATGACTTGCCGTAGGGAGCGCTGGATGTTGGAATAGTATAATTTACTATTCCAACTCCAGTTTGTGCAACAGTAGGGAAGGTGTTGGATTTTAAATCCAACACCTTCTGGCCCCTACAGCAAGTCGTTGTAACGACTTGCGTTGTAATGGTTTGTGGTGTAACAACACAGTCATTGTAACAACCTCGTTGTAATGGCATGCAATGTATTGCATTCGATGTAAACAATGTTTCTCCATGGAGAGCCGACTTGTGATAGGACAGAACGAGAGTTACTGCGCTGAGATTGGTTGTTGGTGCAGAACGAGCGCTGTGGTTAAAGATATTATTTTCTGTTTGAAATGAAAATTCTATTTGGGATTGTTGATATTGTTGAAAAAATAATATGTTTCTGGGCTATCTGAGATTTGATTAGGGGAGATGTGAGAGTTCCTGTTTGAGAAAGAGAAGAGGCGCTGCCTGAAGGCACAGTCAGCCATTATATGGCCATAAATTTGGGACTCCACTTGTGCATTTGGCTGAGCCAATAGCATAAGATCACTGAAAATGAAGGTGCCTAGAAGTTTCATCGCTAAGTCACATTAAATTAGAGCATTATTGAAAATCTGAGAAGGGTATTGTACGAGATGTACCCACCTCCTAGACCAGCACAGTATGAGGCACTTAATGCCTGGGACCATGCAGCTCATGTAAAGGAAAAAGAGAAGTATCAGGGTAAAGTCAGGAAGGCAGTGCATAGCTGTGTTGAAGCCAGGTGGGATGTGGAACAACAAAAATGGCGAGCTGAAATAATTGAGGGAACTTGGCTATTTCATGCATTGACGAGTGAGAAACCTCAGAAGGAGAACAAGAAGAAAAAAAAGGGGATAAAATAGAGACCACAGAGGGCTCAGACGAAAATAGTGATAGGGATTCTAGTGATGACTTTCTGGATGTGTTATTGTCAACCCGCCCACCAGTTTGTAATGTGACCCAATCTGAAGGGATGAGCGGCATTGCTACCGGTGGAGACTCTGAGAGAGCCACCACCCGGTGAATGCAAGTTAGAAAACTATGGGAGAAAAGTCGGGGATTCATGCCCCTGTTACCTCTTCTGTTTCTGATGCCCCTGACACAATAACTGTTCCGGTTACTATTGGTCCTGCTTTGATGGCTCCTACTGGAGTAAACCCGTCAACTTCTGTTGAAGCTGAAGAGTAGGCTTTTTATTTAACCAACCTACTATACGCAGTGTTAGGCACACACACCTGCTCACTGCCAGGATATCACTTTCGGGGGTGATAGTGCCCTTTAAAAATAAATATAACATATCATAGCAGGGTAGGATTTCTGAATCCTAGAAGTCTTTCTTTCATTCTTTTTGAGAAGCAATTAAATACAAATTGATCCCTAATGTAGATGTTTACATTGTTCTCAAATTCACTGCCTTTTGTCCCTCCTGTGCAAAAAAATAAGTACCAGCTCTCACTGCAAATTATTAGAGCACATACATGTGGCACATTGGGTGTTCATAGTATTCTGAGAGGTGGTTGGGGCACAGATCCTGCAAGGGATAAGAATATAAGAGTGTAGCAATACACCATGTAGAAGGAGGAGCATTCTCAGTAGAGGCATTAGAATGTCGGATGGCTTATAGTGTGAGGGAGACCTTACAAACTGGTTGGGAATAGTAAAGATGTGGGAAGTTGGAACAAAAACTACATGAAAAGATGCTTTTGTTGCAGGGATAGGCCAGGTGGTTCTTTGGTGGTGGAACGTGCCACACAAAGTGCTGCATTGCTGGATTGAAGTCCGATAAAATGGCACCTGCCTTATCATGGAGTTTACATAATAGCACTAATCCAATTTACATCATTCACAGAATTTCTTGCTGCCCTAAGTTCTGCTCATTAGCTTACCTGTTGGCATGGGGTAAGGGCTCTTGCGGCTTCAGGTACTTTTACAATTGGCCATCATGTTACTTCCAGTATAGTCTAGATTAGCACATAACATGATCAGTACACCTTGCGCAGTACAGATGAGGCTAATTCCTACTTTCATATTAATTGTAAGGTCTATCTGGGAGGCTGGCAATTACCTGGTCTTGTTCAAGCCTTCATGATGCCTCGGGTCTTCAGTAACGGTGAAGGAAGTTCAGTGAAATAGGTAGACCTCGAGGAAACGTGGTGAACAAATATAGGGAAGGCAACAGAAAGATACAGGCACTGAGCCTAATTCACAAAGTGTACTTTGTAGAACTGCAAAACGAACTACAAATTGCAATTCACAAACTATATGCTGAGTTTTATGACTCCGCACTCCCCATACTGATGTGTGCAGAGTTCCCCGCCCCGATTGCGAAGCCTCGCGGCCTGGTTTTCCCCCAACATTTTACCTTCTAGCCTCCTGTTTTTGCTGACTTTGTTTTTGCTGGCATTAGGATTCTGACCACTTTACCACTGCTAACCAATGCTAAAGTGTGTGCTTGTGCTGTCTCCTTTAAACATGGTAATATTGCCTTACACCCAATTGGCATATTTAGTGTACTTCTAAGTTCCTAGTAAAGTTGCACTACATGTGCCCATGGCCCGTAAATTAAATGCTAATAGTGGGCCTGCAGTACTCATTGTGCATCCCACTTCAGTAGCCCTTTAAACATGTCTCAGGCCTGCCATTGAAGCCTGTGTGTGCCATTTGAACCTGGCAAGATAAGTCTCTTGCCAGGCCCAAACCTTCCTTATTAATACATATAAGTCACCCCTAGGGTAGGCCCTAAATATCCCATAGGGTAGAGTGCCGTGCATTAAAAAGTTGTACATGTACTTTCTACTGGTAGCGAAAAACTCTTAAATTTGTTATTACATTTAATAAGTGATAACTTTCAATTGGGAGCAGGTAAGAATGTCAAGTTTCAGGTCTAAAGAATTGTAATTTAAAGCCTTCTTTAATGGTAAAGTTGGATTTTAAGTCACAAGTCTGAAAATGCCACTTTTAGAAAGTTGAAAAAACAACTAGGATGGATGTCCTAGACATCAGGTGCACTACAAGGAAATCACTCACGAGAGTGTAAACCAGGTACATTAAAGAGTGAGCAAGTGCTCTAATTCAATGTACAAAATACAGCGTAGTAACAAAATTCCATTGCACAAAAGTCCATCATGAAATAGTAGACGAAACGCTGACGGTGGCTCATTCACATATTTATTGAGCAAAAAGGAAAACTTGATATTCATGCGCTGAATGATGATTGCATAAGTCCCATGGATGGTATTCCCAATGCATTTCGGGCTTAAACAATAGCCCTTCGTCAGGTGAATCTACAAACAGGAAAATCAATGTCATAATGCATACTACTTCAAAAGATAGAACAACAAACAAAGCATAAATGGCCATGAGGAGAACCTTAGAAGGAGGAAGCATGGGAGACATACTCTTGCTAGAGCTCTAGGCAAAAAAACATGAAAAACACAGGCTCATAGTGAAGAAAAAGTCAAAGCATATACGCTCAAACCAATCATGAAACAACAGAGGTGCAAATGCGTGACCAAAAGTATTAGGTGGACATACTCAGGAATATACGAAGTCCTGCGTGAACATGCAGAAATCACCCAAATTAACTCACAAGTGCTAGTCAATAATAAACTCGTCCAGCAATAACATGCGTATCTTATAGAAGAAAGAGGGGGTAGCAAGACATAAAAACAAGAAATTCTTTAAAGGCCCCCAAAATAGTTCCCCGGATTAGGATTCCCATCCCCACCTGAGCAGATGAAGAAATGGTTCCCTGACAATAAGTCCTCAGGCACCTCCAAAGTGCTGTGAGTGTCAATAGGTTGGGCACTACAAGGGGGATGCCAAGTGTCCCAAGGCGGACACAGCCCACAACTGGTGGGCAGACACTGGGGCGGGCTAGTGCAGCGCTTGGGGAGGAGATTGCCTCATTTGGTATGGAGGATAAGTTACTTTAGAGTCCCTGGCTGAAGGAGAGATGGTGCCAAAGGCCCATATGCCTACCAATACTAAAATGTACAGGCAGTGGGTCACCATCAATGGGAAAAGGGTGAGGCTCTGAGAGACACAGGAGCCATCATGGCAACAGTTAGGTGTCATCTAGGGTCCTCAGAGCAGATAGTCCTTAATATAGTCCACCAGGTTTTAGTAGCTGAGAACCATGATAACCACTTTCCAAAGACTCTGGTTCCATTTGAACGTTGGGGGGTCTCAGGTTCCTTGTGGGTAGCTGTGAATCCATCCATGCCTGTGGATTGTCTGCTCGTAATGACCTGGAGCACACCATCTGGAAAGAGGTGGAGCTCCGGTCCCACCTGGAGTTGTTAGGGTTTCCTGAGTGGATGTGCCTGATCACACGGTCCATGGCCACCTGAAAGGGAAGTAAGGAGGACTTGGAGCCTGGGAGAATGGCCCAGGTGCCTGCCAAGAAGAGGAAGGCTAGGGTCACAAGAAACCGCTCTTGAAACTCCCACGGTCCGGGAGGAGGCGGCTCCTGGGGGTGAAGCCCTGGAATCTACTGGGTGGACATTGCTGCCCTGGAGACTTACCTGAACTGACCAATTGGCAGAAGGAAGGCGGTCCCACCAGTGAGGAGCTCTGCAGAGTGCAGAAGTACTACAATTCTCTGGAAGGCCTATGG